>OZ023339.1:7336585-7448271 GCA_964007535.1 Brachyptera risi
TGACCTCATATAATTCATCACAATGATATGACTCGACCATAGCTCCATATAAATCATTGGGTGATAAGAAGAGCTCGGTGGAAACGTCTTTTCACTCCGATTGGAAAATAATATATTTTTTTATCGAAATTATCGGACACAATTGCATGTACTCGCTTGAAATATGCATCAATACATCAAGTGCTGTCTCTGATTGTAATAATGTGGCATTTTCATTATTGATGTGTTTGACTGTGTTTTCTGTCATGCTCATTTCCTGAATATAAGTGACACAAGTCTTTATCGGTATGATTCATGTCGCTGGAACTGGTATATGAAGCTGGAGGATCTTCAAGCCTTCACCACATCGTCACTGCAGAGCAGCAATTGGTGAGTTGACTCCTGAACTATTGTCGTAACGGCAGTTATCCTGATCCTCGATATTATATAGTATTTTCATATTGCCATTGTATAAATTCTCATTTTCAAATAGTTGGAACTATTCTCCATCATTCAATCACATATCTCCTGATCATTACCCACAGTGGCGTGTGAAGGTGAGGATAGCATGTGTGCAGGCACCCTCTGTAGGAAGTGATCACCTCCACAGTGGCGTGTGAAGGTGAGGATAGCATGAGTGCAGGCACCCTCTGTAGGAAGTGATCACCTCCACAGTGGCGTGTGAAGGTGAGGATAGCATGAGAGCAGGCACCCTCTGTAGGAAGTGATCACCTCCACAGTGGCGTGTGAAGGTGAGGATAGCATGAGTGCATGCACCCTCTGTAGGTAGTGATCACCTCCACAGTGGCGTGTGAAGGTGAGGATAGCATGAGTACAGGCACCCTCTGTAGGAAGTGATCACCTCCACAGTGGCGTGTGAAGGTGAGGATAGCATGAGTGCAGGCACCCTCTGTAGGAAGTGATCACCTCCACAGTGGCGTGTGAAGGTGAGGGTATGATGAGTGCAGGCACCCTCTGTGGGAAGTGATCACCTCCACAGTGGCGTGTGAAGGTGAGGATAGCATGAGTGCAGGCACCCTCTGTAGAAAGTGATCACCTCCACAGTGGCGTGTGAAGGTGAGGATAGCATGAGTGCAGGCACCCTCTGTAGGAAGTGATCACTTCCACAGTGGCGTGTGAAGGTGAGGATAGCATGAGAGCAGGCACCCTCTGTAGGAAGTGATCACATCCACAGTGGCGTGTGAAGGTGAGGATAGCATGAGTGCAGGCACTCTCTGTAGAAAGTGATCACCTCCACAGTGGCGTGTGAAGGTGAGGATAGCATGAGTGCAGGCACCCTCTGTAGGAAGTGATCACCTCCACAGTGGCGTGTGAAGGTGAGGATAGCATGAGTGCAGGCACCCTCTGTAGTAAGTGATCACTTCCACAGTGGCGTGTGAAGGTGAAAATAGCATGAGTGCAGGCACCCTCTGTAGGAAGTGATCACCTCCACGGTGGGTGATATCGCGTGTGGAGATCAACACAATAAAATAACTATTCATTGGGAAGGTCGGTGCGCCAGCCCAGCCAAGAGATAGGGACGTAAACGACATACAGGGACGTGGATAATATATGTGTAGGCCAATTGGAGGGGGGAGAGGGGCGCAGCTCGAATAGATCAAATCACCGCGGAGCCACCAGCCGCTTTCGGAAAGAAATCCTTCATGATACGCGGGGGATGTAATTGAGGATGATGAACACGCAAGTCGAGTATTGCATTTCTATGTTCATTATATTGTGTTTATATGATGATCGTGTATCATAGGTCGTATTTCATTCATCCCACCTCAACGGCGATTCCTCTCCATAACATCATCACACCATGTCATCACATACACACTCGAGGTATGAAGTATCACCCTAGACATACACACCAATATGTATTCTGAGCCACGTCATTCCAATAATATGAGTTCACATTTCGATGTATTCTCGATGTATTGCTGATGAGAGATGTTTAATTCACCGGTGTTTTCCTTCCGACTAGTCTGTGTCAGTTTGTTCAATTCGTCTTGTTGATTCTGTATCTCAGAAACTCAGTCTGGTGAATCATGAGTGACGTCACCAGTTATTGATGACATCACTGATATTCCTTCTTCCCTTAATATGGCCAATCAGAAAGTCAGCTCCAGCTCTTGGATAACGGATGTTTCTAGCGATTTTTTTTCCAATAACATCGAAACTTGCCACGAAATCTTTGTTCCCAAATCAGGTTCATGGATGGAGATAAGGATCGTTTGAACGGGGCACCACAAGGGCAATCCCACCACTCAAGAGAATAATTGGAAGAAGATGACTCATTTTAACAATCAATGATTCTCAAGGTTATGATTCATCATTAAGGTTATCATTTGAGTTCGAACACATGGAGGAAATCCTATTTCTTTCGGAGAGGTTTCATTTCTTCGAATTTTCTCACCCATGATAATCTTATGGGGTTTTTAAAAACTTTGACATGATATTTATCAAAATCTATCCAATCGATTTATTCCGAAAACTATACAGTTTCAAGTTGTAAAAGTTGGATTGTACAAAAAACGTTTTATGTTGATCATTTCACTTATGTGACCTGTGCAGTGCTGACAAAAAAATAAACACACATACAAAGCTCTATAGGAGTGGGATGGAATCTTCGCTACGCTCATCTAACTATATATTGTCAAATGTATCGATCAGAAAGATAAATTCCAATTGAATTATCAGATTGAGTATCAAGTGATTCTGTGGATTATCCCACACGTTCAAATGAATATTGAGTTCCGAATGAGTTTGAATTATGATATTCTAGTATTATTTCCTTATTATTAATACCTGTGTTCAATTTGTGGTCGATGTCAACGATGGTCATACCAATGAAGCAACCGATGAATGAACACATTTCAACATTTGTATCATGATTTACTCGGACTATGGAATAATTTCAAAGATTTAGCCACGAATATCCAATCAGTGTCACATAGTTCCAATATGAACTCACATTTCGATGTGGACCTATTTATGAACATTGAGAAGAATGACTTATTCTACACGTTTTTGCATTTCAGTTTGTCTTCTTCCAAGCACAGCCAATCACAGCTCAACAATGGAAAACTTTACCATCCCAAAACCAACCATTGTCACTATTGGTTATTCCAGTCAAGACAACAACCAGGTGAACACTCATAATATTTGATAAAGATGATATGTGAGAATAATTCATAATGATAATCTGTCTCAGATTCCAAATTGATGGATCAAATAGATGAATCAATTTAATTCATCTGTGTTCTTGCTTCATTCATTCCAGGAAGGAAACAATGGATCCGACCAATCAGTGACCGAAGTGAATGACATGTAACTCCCAGTCACGATGTAAGCCGACTCCGCAATGAACATTGGAAACACTGAAACCAGCACAGAATTTCCTCTTTTCTTCATCTCACTCAACAGTGTCAATCCACGAAGCACATGTCGACCCATTATACTCACAATGAATGTTTGCACATTGGTCATCCTTCCACTCTCAATTCGTTCATCTGGAATTTTTGTGTATAGAGATCAATTTGAAACTTTCCATCACCATACGGAAGTATAATTCATAGTGAGTTGGAGTCACTCTAGTTGTTTTGCAAAAGATGCATATTTTGCATTCAACTTCAATTGGATCCATGTATTCCTGTATTGATATATGTCTCATATCTGCACTGTATCTTGAAGCTTTCTCTTTCTGAATAAACACCTATTGCATATCAACTGTTCTTGATCACATTCATACCTCCGATACAGGTTATTGCATACAGCAATCATGTCTCTGCAGTGACCTCTGATCCTACTTGTCATCATCCTTGAATACGGAAATTCCTTTCTAATGATACTTTATAAAATATCCAAAGTAGGACAGAGGTAACACCATGATTTGGATTTCACTTATCATATTGTTCAATCGAATTTCAATGCATAGTGGAAATTGACGATTTAAAAACGGAAAATTGAGACTATTCATGTACTTTGATTCCATGCAGAAAGAATAGCTATGAGGGTGCACTATCGGGTTGACGCTAATTACCTGGACCCTGACTTTATAAAGTCCGTGCTAGTGCTGGGTTAGCTTCAAGAGGTCAAGACTTTGATTGGTCAATATCTCACAGGAGAGCTACCTGTCATGGCAACATGTCTGGTCTCCGTGTATTTTCATTGTTGTCAGCACAAAATTTCAGAGCTGCTCATGATGCGAGCCACGAAAAGTGATGGATTATTCAGTCCAAGAGACAAAGAATTTGCTTCCATGATTTATTTCCATTGTTGGTAGCTATTTTAGTGAACAGTAACTAATGGGCGTCCTAATCTCTTGAGGCTAGCTATCACTATCACGAAATTGATTGGTTATAAGGGTCCTGAATCCAAACATCATTCAAATACCTCTCCCAAATCATGCAGTTCAGATGGAATTTATAATAATATCAATAATAATAATAATATTCAATTTAATTTTTAATAACATCGAAACTTGATACAAAATCATTGCTACCCAATGAAGACTAAGGATGAAAGATAGGATCTTCTGGATGGAGAACCACAAGAGCAATCTTACCAAACCATTTTGATCATTCAAAACCAATGAACTTCAACACCAGGACTGTGCTGTCTGTAACCAAAATATTTCGCCGTGGATAGAAGTCTTTCAGTATAAACACACAAATGTTGATATCCACCCTTTAATAATGATAATTATGATAATTCATGATGATAATGATATTGAATAATATTATAATGATATAATATTCATAATTCCAGGAGATTTGAACATACAAGTATGGTATACTCTTATACCGCTTTGTCTGTATATATTTATTTTTTTGTAAGCACTGCACAGGTTACAGGAGTAGGCTGCTCAATATGAAACTTTTTTTATACGAGCCAACTTTTACAACTTAGAACTGTATAGTTTTTTTAATGAATCGGTCGAATAGATTTTGAGAAATATCATGTCCAATTATTTGAATAACCCATAAGATTAGGCTAGGTGAGAAAATTTGAAAAAATGAAACCTCCCCGAAAAAAATAAGATTTTCTCTGAGTGTTCGAACATGATTGATCCACATAACCACCATTTTGTGAGCAATTCAAAACAGCCGTTTTGAAGAAAAAAAATCAAATAACTGTTTTTTATATATCAAATATACGTAAATGATCCAACATTCACTGCACGGTCCTGAATCTTCCATATCACAAACGATACCGACATTTTTTTTACGATCGAGCTTCGAAAGGTTTTTGATTCACTGCTTCCCAGACTCGATATTTGCCCAAGAATTGAATATTCTTTATATCTGTCAAGGTGTGTAGAATACTAGAGAAGATGAAGTAGCAATTAAATCATGGACAAAGTGTGTAGAATACCAGAGTCGATAAAATGACGGATGTAGGACTGTTATTATACCTTATTCAGATATCTCGCTCATCTCACAACGCATATTTCGCGTTTGCCTGGTATAAATGATATGTATCACTAGACAATTTGCATAATTCAACGCACAGGCACGTCACGCCTCCCAGCTGTCGAGATTGCTGGTACCGCATTCTGGGAGTCTCAGTACTGTTCAAAATGTCAGCTTGCTCATCCACAGGGTTGAAGGCAAAACACCAAGATACGAAACTTGCATTATCTCCATCTTACGCTCTCTGAAAGTGTGTGAATCTCTCAGTACATATTAAACATATGAATGTTGAAACTGCTATCATATTATAACAGCTAATATGTTCACCGTGAAGCACAATAAAATAAATTTAACGTGCTAATTAGCATTAAAAGCATTGGACTTTCCAACTCGGGTAATAAAATTCAGTATTGGTTCCTACTATCGCCGCTAGATGGCTCATCCTTCTCGGAAATGGTCGAATCATGAAAAAATGTATATGAATATATATGAATATATATATATATATATATATATATATATATATATATATATATATATATATGAATATAAATATATATATATATATATATATATATATACATATAAATATATATATATATATATATATATAAATATATATATATATATATATATATATATATATATATATATATATATAAATATATATATATATATATATATATATATATATATATATATATATATATATATATATATATATATATATTTGAGTACTCAATACATCATTGGAGCAATCAACTGACGACTAGCAGTCTCCGCCCACATGACGTCAGAAATCATACCGTACAGCCAACAGGGGTGGTGTGACATGTTGTAAGAATCAAATGAACAATCCGGGTATCTTGAAATGACTGCGAATGATACGTTCCAACCGGCCGGCTGGTGAAGCCACGCCTACTCCGAGAAGTCAATTGGGATCACTGAGTCAATATGTATATTTCTTTCCCACCAATGAAAATAGCTAATTCTTTGAATCGTTGTGAAAGTTCAAGATATCTTCCACAGAACGAGGATCTGCCTGAACTGGTGATGTGAGTGATGCTCTGTCGCTTCGCTTCGGTAGAAACATAAGACTCAATTTCGACTTCATCAAATAGTAAATCATTGAAATATATTCAGATATTAAATGAGAAGATTAGAAACGATTCTCCATTGGACCTGAGTTGTGGTCAAGGAAAGTAGGCAAGGAGCTAGCGATTATTTGTAGAGAATTTTCAAGAGTTGAGAAACATTCGTGACTAACCAGATGAATTTATAGCAAAATATCCACTCACAAAACTAAAATCACGGAACAAAACAAAATGGATGGAACTTCAATTAGAAAATGAACGGAATTGAATTCACAGACATTGAGCGGATTCGACAATCATCACTTTCTCATTCAACTTCTCGGGTAAATGTACAAGTAATTGAGAAGAAACCATCACTGTTCACACAAAAATCTTTGAAAACCGATTTTATGTTGATTATTCAGATATATATTCATTATTAACAAGAATATGCCTTCATAGGTATTGATTACACTTATCTTATCACAATTCATTTCTATTTCATCATTTCGTTTCCATATTCATTCATTTATTCATTACAATCACGCTTATTGGAACCTTGACCTGCCACACCTTTCTACCATGACGTCAGTGATCCACATGAAATTATTCGATTCTATTTTCTCAAATAATGTTCCCAAATTTCACATATATTCCACTCTGATTCATCGGATTATCTAAGAGACATATTTGTGATTCAAATCTATTGATTCACAGTAAATCCAAATTTCTATTCTCATTCCAACATTTTTCCTCATTCATTCACAGTAAATCAAATTCAAATTCAAAATTCGTTTTATTCTGTTCCAAGAATTACATTGTACATGGATTGGTATACAAAACAAAAACGAAACAAAAATAATATAGAACAGAAGTCCGCTTAAGAATCTAATATTCTTGTGTGCGGGCTGACAGTAAGTTATAATACAATCATAGATTTTTAGTAGCTGAAAATTGAGGAAACAAAGACATGAAATGAACAAATAGGTGCTAATTATATAATTGTAGTAGAAGATTATGGAATTATGAACCAAGGACATTAATAAATAGATGTTAGTATATTAACATATAGAAAAAAAAATGCGAGTAGTGTAGGTATCACCCCTAAATGAATTAAACATTTTGAAATAGCTCTCTCTTGTTGAAATAACAGAAAAACAAGCTACGTAGAGGTTTTTATTGAGTGATTAATTGATTATTTATATAAATGAAAGAAACTGAACGACTTTAATTACGATTAATCTAATAATATAAGGATAAGGGCTATATGAAAAATGCGTAAACGGCTGAAAATTAATTCCTGTATACTAGTTTAGAACAAAACTGCCTGCCAGATAATTTCAGCCAATCGTGTAACTGTTTTTTGTAGATATAAATACTTGTAATATTTCGTATGTGCAACGGAATCCTATTGAATAAGTGTGGACCAATGAACTCTGCACTTTGTTGACCAATCTGTTTCTTTTTCATAGGTATAGCCGAAGTAAGTTTATTCATGCTCCTTGTTAGTAGTAAATCAGAAATGTAGGGACACAGAAACACATGGAACCGATTGAAGTTAAATGCAAAATATGCAACTTCTTTCACTCGGCTTGAAGAACTACAACTGTCTATGGATTATACACTCATGTTGTGATCAACTGCTCCCAAAAAATGTGTATCTCTAGAAATTTCATATGGTTGACGTGTGAGTGAATGGATAACCGGAGTGCAACCATCCATTGTGAAAGAGCAGGCTTTCATGTGCTTTGAGGAAAGAGAATTGATCAAAATAAGATGGAGAATAATAATAATATTCGTTGCGATTTTCGTCTCTCCAGTGTTCATTGCGTGTGTCGGCATATATTGTGGCTGGGAGTTACATGTTATTCCCGTTGACCACTTGTTGGTGGCCCACATTGGCTTCTTCCTGGAAATAATAATTTATCAAAAACATCAGTAATTCTTCTTCTTCGAGAAATATTGGATGAGCGAAGCAAAGACTCAATTTCACCAAACCCGGGAGAAAAGAACCTCTTTTTTTGTTCACGCTCCACAGGTCAAAGATTCAGAATCAGTTGGAACTTGTCATACACAACTATCCTCTCCTAGTTTGATACTATAAAGTTCTGAGGCACGATTGGTTGGACAACTTGTGAGAAAAGTCATTACAAAATTTCCAAATATCTCATGAGAATAACCCGGAGGAAAAATTCGTCGAAAATATTTCTTTTCAGAGAATTCAAATACTCAGGAAAATCTCATATGATTATACAGCTCATTACGGACTTTGAGTTGGATCACATCATTCGCTTTGATGTGAAAAAATATATTTCTAATTTGTTCAAATCACTCGGAGCTTCAAGAAACCAATTGTATCCAAGCAACAGGTGTCAACGATTATTAGAAACAATCAGAACATAGCCTCCTTCATTCGCATGGGAAATGATTAGGGAATAGGATGACAGTGACGTAATTGTTCGGACCTCAATGTTGATATATATATATATATTAACCAATTCAAAAATGAGTTGATATGTTCTAGCTCATCCATCAACGCGGCAACAAATAACGCGTTTGCCTCCTAAAAAATTGATCGTATATATCATAAGTGTAAACCTGATCGATGTCTTGGCCCACATGACCAATGGTGATGATGTTAGCTGTTCCCCAGACAATGGTGTTCATTGTTGAGCTGAGATTCGGCTGTTCTTGAGAAGAGACAAACTGAAAGGTAAAACGTGTGGAATTATTCATTTCTCTCAATGTTCATCAATAGGTCTTCATCGGAATGTGAGTTCATATTAGAACTATGTGCCACTGATAGGATCTCCGTGGCTATATAATCGAAATATTCCATGTTCCGAGTGAATGATGATCAAAATGATGAAATGTGTTCATTTATCGGATTGTTCATTGGTATAATCATCATTTGTTCATTCAAACCTATTATAAAATGAACAAGATTTTCAATAACATGCAAATAATCTGATAAGTCCGTAATTCAAACTCATTTGGAACTCAATATCCATTAGAACGTATGGAATATTCCAGAGAAATACTTGGTGCGCATTGACTTACATTGTAATTTGTTCCATATCTTTATAGTATATCTTTAAGTATAGAATTATCTTCAGAAAATGTCGTAACTTCGAGCCGGATCAAAGTTATGACCTTTTGTGAATTCGGCCCCAGCGTCCTAAGGACAAAGAACTTAATCATTAATATTCATTCATTTATATTTCATTATTATTTTCGATACAATATAGCCTAAATATGAATTCAGCAAACCCCAACTTCAAGCATGAACGTGAATATCAATAATACATCTCAAGTTGATACAAAAAAAAAAAATGGTACACAAAAAAAACGAATTATTCCACATGTGCATATAGTAGGCGTAGGCTAATTGAGTGCGGTTATGCATTCATTGATGAAGTTTAATAAACAACAATATTAAACATATAGAACATTGAACAATGGACATTGTATATTGCCAATAATGATTATAATTTCTGAAATAGAGATGATGGTTTCTATAGTTTTATCTGAGATTGAAAATAAATAATAACCTATTCATTGAGATATAGTCACATGGTTGTGTTGTATATAGAAATATAATGAAGCAGTTGACCTAGTACCAGGGTAACATGAGTACAGAGGATAATTACTCGTCCGGCAGCAAATCGCCAAAGAACTGCTTCAAAAAATGTGGTTTATGTCGGAGGATTTCACGATTCTTCAAGGTAATTGATTCATTTGTCACATTGATTGGCCCATTATTTCTGAACTCTACTCTTCTTGACTTTTATAAGATACCAAAAGAGCTGACCTTTCACCACAAGAGTTTTGCCGACCAAAGTCAACATCCAATGGAGTGATGGAAGCTGGCAGGTGATTTTTTAACGAACTTCAAACAAAGACATGGAGAATTTTAAATGGGCTCTAATAGGCCGCAGGCGCTTGTATTTCACGCCGCAAACTCTCACGGCCGTAATTTTTGAAGTATCAATATGATTGTTTTCGTATTCTGTTGATAATTGATGAACGGAGGTTATTGCATTCACAGAATTTTGAACAAAAATTTGTGATTTTTCTAATTTCATTGGAAAATGAAAAATGTTAAAAATGCGAAGACCTAGATATATATTGTTGAATACCGAAAAAAATATAAAATTTGAAATATATCAAGAGTGTGAGCTGGGGAATTAACGGCGTTCATATGAATATGAGTTCGGCGGGCTAGTCGACGGGTTGCGCCTAGCACACGATGCATGTTTAACTCAAGTCTGGAGCGCGCGAACAAGCCCGTGTAGAGCGTCTGCGGCCTCTTAAAAAAACATCTTATGACCAACTCGTTTCATAGTACGAGAGAATCACTTGGTTGAAGGCATCCACTCTTCTATATCACTTCTTAAATGGTTCAAATGTTGAAACTCTATCTATTTTACTATGTTTTCACTTTTAAAATTTTTTCATGTTGAATGTGTGACCTGATTTATTTCCTCAATTGTTCAGTTTCCAAACATTCAAATGATGTACCCAAAGATCAAGGATGAAAATAAATAAATGAACAAAACTCCATCTGTAAATATCGAATCTGAAAACCTGTGATCTCGGCAATGGTCCTGCTATTATTCCCATCTATTTGTTGAATATAGAAATATTAATTCAATTATTTAACGATTGGTTCGAATTGCGTATGAAATTGTTATCATGTATAACGAACAGTAATGAAGCGAACCAAATATAATTATTGATGAGCGTAGCGAAGTCTCCATCCCACTCTTATAGGGCTTTGTCTGTGTGTTTTTTTTTTTTTTTTTTTTTTTTTTTTTTTTTTTTTGTTTGTAAGCACTCCACAGGTCGCAAGGATTGACTGATCAACATGAAACTTTTTTTGTACACGCAAACTCATCCAACTTAGAACTGTATAGTTTTTGGGATGAATCGGTCGGATCGATTTTGAGAATCATCATCTCAAAGTTTCTAAAAACCCCATAAGATTTGGCTGGGCAGAAAATGTTGAAAAATAAAATCTCTCCAAATGGAATGAAATTCTCTCTAAATGTGTATACTTGGATTTTACACATTATTACGATCTTTTAAGCAATTCTGATCAGTCGTTTTGAAGAAAAAAAATAAAATGTCTGATAATATTCATAAAATATATCATAAAAATTGTGACAGAATTAAGTTGTCGAGATTCACTGCTTTCTAGATTCAAGAGTTGACCAACAATGAAGTGTTTTTTATATGCGTCAAGGTGTGTAGAACACCAGAGTCAATGAAGTGGCAAGAGTAAAACTACTTTAACGACTTTAATAGCTTATTCAGATATCAAGGTGTGTAGAATACCAGAGTCGATAAAGTAGCAAGGGTAGAACTACTTTAAGGACTTTTATACCTTATTGAGATATCTCGCTCATCTTACAACGCATATTTCGCGTTTGACTAGTAAGAGATCATTCAATGATGTGAGTTTTGTGTACATTATTACACAAATATTATATTATAATTGATGAGCGTAGCGAAGTCTCCATCCCACTCTTATAGGGCTTTGTCTGTGTGTTTTTTTTTTTTTTTTTTTTTTTTTTGTAAGCACTCCACAGGTCGCAAGGGTTAACTGATCAACATGAAACTTTTTTTGTACACGCAAACTCATCCAACTTAGAACTGTATAGTTTTTGGAATGAATCGGTCAGACCGATTTTAAGAAAAATCATCTCAAAGTTTCTAAAAACCCCATAAGATTTGGCTGGGCGGAAAATGTTGAAAAATTAAATCTCTCCAAATGAGATGAAATTTCCTCTAAATGTGTATACATGGATTCTACACATTATTACGATTCTGTATGAAATTCTGATCAGTCGTTTGGAAGAAAAAAAATAAAATGACTGATAATATTCATCAAATATATCATACAAATTGTGACAGAATTAAGTTGTTGAGATTTACTGCTTTCTAGATTCAAGAGTTGACCAACAATGAAGTATTTTTTATATGCGTCAAGGTGTGTAGAATACCAGAGTCAATTAAGTGGCAAGAGTAAAACTACTTTATCGACTTTTATAGCTTATTCAGATATCAAGGTGTGTAGAATACCAGAGTCGATAAAGTAGCAAGGGTGAAACTACTTCAAGGACTTTTATACCTTATTCAGATATCTCGCTCATCTTACAACGCATATTTCGCGTTTGACTAGTGTAGATTAACATTGCGAAAAAAGAAAAGAAGAAGCTCGAGAAAGAACCAAATCTTGTGGGCGGGCATTACTAGTGAAAGTAGATTTATTCAAGTTGACGAAACTTTAACAAATAATGAATCGAATCTATTCCACCGTCGTCGATTTTCCGAGTGTGGATAATGAAGAAATGCAAACATACAGAGGACGTTTACAGAAACCTAGGACTTACTCGCTCGATCTGAGTATGATTTTCTAGAATGATTCCTTAGCTGATTCGGCTATTGGGGCAATAGTGTTGGTTGGGATGGAGATGCTTGGCGCAGTGTTTTTAGTTGCTACAAGCAACGGGTGTTGTGACGACCAGAGTTGTTGTTTTCGTCACGCGTGTGGGTTGATGAGATGCGACGATAGGAGAGATAGGAGAGAGAGAGATATATGACAGTCTTGTAAGAGAGAGAGAGAGAGACTCATGGTGTTTTTCACATGGGTAAGATGATCAAATGGAAAATTATAATGTTACGAGTGATGAAGGAGTGAAAAAGTGTGAAACTCCGTTTTTCCTCTTTAATTTGTCATGAATGTTTTCCTCGTTCAGGAATTGTTCCAATACATTTTCACCGTCCTTATTCTTTTCAATTCTTTTCACTATTCAAATTTTCTGATTTCATGAATTTACCTTCTTTGCAAAGATTTCTCCATTATTTTCTCTGTGTCTATGTTATTATTTTGAAATTCCATATCTGAAACTACAAATGGGGTTGCAAGATTGCCTTTTTGGATCTTGGCCCGTTCAATCCCAACTCTCATCCCCAGCCTTGACTGGGGAATAGTGATTTTCCACCAGAATCCAAAGTAAATGAAAAAATGAAAAAAATTAATGAATAGGTCTACTGGTATATATTTTTTATTTTTTTCATGGTTAGAGTTTTTCATTCTTCTTCCATTTCTATATTTTTCCCCTTTGTTCGTTCCCACATCTTCTTTCCAAGGCAAACATATCTATCGTTTACTCCGCATCACAACGAATGCAAACACCCAACCCTAATCTGTCTTATCTAACCTCACTCTCACATTGAAGAAGTGTCCCTAGTTGGTCGTATCTAATCTCACTCTGTCACGTTGAACACCTGTCTCTAGTCCGTCGTATCTAACCTCACTCTTTCTCTTGTTTCAGAGCTGCCTGTGTGGGTCGTCTGACGTAGAGACGACTCAGACGTATTACAGTTTCCCGCGGGTCGACGAGTGCGCCCACTACCATTACGACCAAGTCGAGCTGCCGCCGCTGCAGGTAACCGCACTTTCTCACCGCATTTCATCACCGCACTTCATCACCGCACTTTATCACCGCACTTCATCATCGCACTTTCTCACCGCACTTCATCACCGCACTTTCTCACCGCACTTCATCACCGCACTTTCTCACCGCACTTCATCACCGCACTTTCTCACCGCACTTCATCACCGCACTTCATCACCGCACTTCATCATCGCACTTCATCACCGCTCTTGCTCACTGCACTTTCTCACCGCACTTCATCACCGCACTTCATCACCGCACTTTCTCACTGCACTTTATCACCGCACTTCATCACCGCACTTTATCACAAGCACGGCCATATTGAAACGACTCTAGCTAGGTTCCCATGACAATTTTTTCACGTGACGTCCGTCAAAATTTCGGACAGCATCGTTGGTATAGAATAGATCACGTGCCCATACCGTTTGTTTCCCGTCACATAAGGTAATGCCTTCTATCGGCAAAAACTAGAACATTTCGAAGGCAACCACCGAAATCAACGAGTCAGCATTACACTTCTCTAGGCAGGTATGTTCTCAAATTGCCTCGATGAACAATTCAGGATCGAAACTGATCATTAGAAATGAATAATTGTTCATATAACCTCGGAATATAGAACAGCGTGTGAATTTGCTCGCGATTATAACAGTGATATGGAAATAAAATGGAAATGCGACAATGCGATCCTACATTCGAATGTTGGTACTCTACACGACATCCGCAAAACGTCCCGTCCCATCCGTCAAAAGTTGAAATTGGCTCTACTTGGAGGGTGAGCCTGTTGTCACAGGGTTAGCGGTAGGGGAGGAGTTTCATCAGATCCGAAGTTCGGTCACGTGACCACACGAACTCTCCGAGTGTCGACTGAGTGATGTACTATTTATTGTATGTTGAAAAAGTATAAGTCCTTCAGAAATAGAAATTGATAGAAATTTTCCACACCTCGTTTTAATAATCTGTTGAAGAAAAGTAACCAACCTATGGGTCAAAATTTGAAACTATACAGTTCCAACTAGGATTAAGGGCCACTTTGTAGTTGACCTGTAGAAAAACAATTAAAAAACACCAAAAAGGACAAGCAAACAATGGCATGATTTTTTTAGTATTTCTCCATTTTTTGCCACAAGTATTCAATTGTAAGGTTTCTAGAAGATAAGAATGAAATGAGTTTTGAATTGAAAAAATCAAAATGTAATACCTAATCTGTAAAAAAAGTTGGTAGGCTTATTCATTCATTCGATAATTAATGTAAAAAAACTTGGTTTTCTTTTAATAATAAATAGGAAATAATTGGAATCGAAATCATATCTCTAACATTCAAATTTTGGAATAATTATCCCTGTCTGCTTGTTAAATAATAGTGTGTGTCACATCAATATTATCAATGGAACACTAGATAGTTTTTACGAATTGATGCCTTTGGCCGTTCGAAGTATGCAGCAAGAGAGATTAGCTAGGAATAGAAATAGCTGTCACCCCAACCGCATGACCCATTCCCTCAGCTACTACATCAAAGGCCTTCAAGCGCAATTTCAGGTAGGAAAAGCCAAAAAAAACGAAAAACTCAACATTATAAGTCTTACTAGTACTAGGCCTAGACCTATTCGTTCTACTTTATTATTACATGAATATTATAAACACAAGGTCTACGATGATATCTCTTATAAACAAGTTTGCGTACATCCCGGCAAAACATTCGGATGGTCACAGGACCGCACTTCGGCTCGTGTAACTCCTCCCCTACCGCTAACCCTGTGACAACAGGCTCACCCCTACTGCTACTTGGACTGCGAAAAATCATTTATTCTCTCCAATGCATTCTCTTGCGCTTGATTGGTTGAAAGTTGCCGCCGGCCGAGGTTTTGACGGATGGGACGTGAGAAATCGTCATGGGAACCTAGCTTTAACGGCCTAAATATTGAGTAAACAACTTGGATATGTTCAATTAAGAGTCCACGGGAGTCGATTTAGCGAAATATCAGTTTTTTGATGATAACTTTTGAACGGTATGAGATATAGAAATTCTGACACACGAGAATCACAGATGATTATAATAGCTTGAGCCTGATCAATAATAGATATAACAAAGATAATTATAAATAATTTGTAACAAAGAATGCTAGTAGGCCTATTAGGGAAAACTAAACTTGAATGAATGAAATTGTTTATAAGGAATTAATTAATTACTCACAATATCAATATGATGGCTATTTTACTCAATACAGTTATTTACATCACTTACTCAGAACAAATGCTCAAACTCTACAATCTATACTCATCATACCATAGACGAGTCAATACTGGCTGTTCTTACACTACACCAGTAAACCCACGGGCTAACCCGTGGTCTAACCCCTGGGTTTCAACCACGGGCTGTACCACGGGTCATCAAGGAGACTGTTTACACTAATTCGTATTGCCCACAGCCTTCTTCATACAGATCATTCTTCTCTGATATTGCCCTTTCACTTGGGGTATGCTTCCCATGTTAACCGATGTTTAATTATTTTAGTTCATAAAATCGCCGATGGTGCCGTTGTTTCCAGACCATAACGTCACTTCCGAAGATGTTCATGCATATCACTCTGTATGACATGTCATGTCTGCGAAGATACGAACAGCTTTGGGAATTTTCGTACGAGAATTTAAATTACGCACGCATTCTAATAGGCCGTGACTTCGAGTTCACAAACTTTGTTTATCACAATAATATGAAATATTTTATTCAATGGAACAATAATGGAACAATAATGGAACCGGAATATCACCGGGACAAGTTCTTGAATGATGTTAATTGCTTGGCTTAACATAAATATATTCCCGGCAGGGTTGTCTTACGATTGCAAACTATATCAAACTACGTATATAAATTGTACATCCAAACTATAGATTGCAAATTGCTAATTACATCAAACTTCCTTCATGAACTATATATACAGAGTATAGATATCAAATTGCAGACTAAATCAAACTCTAAATACGAATTAAACATGCAAACTATAGATTTCATATTCCGAACCACATCTTACCATAGATTTGAACTGTGCATCCAAACTATAGATTGTAAATTGAGTATTACATCAAACTATAGATTGCAGAATGCAGAGTACCCCTACATCAAACTATAGATATAAACTTTATAGCCTACATACAAACTATAGTCCCAGATTGCTAATTGCAAACTACATCAAACTATAGATATAAACTATATATGTGCATATCTCCATAGATTGCAAATTACCAACTATATAAAACTATTTATTTGAAAAGTGTACATGCAAACTGCAAATTGGAAACTTCAACGAATCCTTGATGTCATATATCGAACAATATATATCGAAATATGTTCAATTTTCAATCAATATGGAATGTAGAATATGCAGGGCTGGAAGTAGTGATTCTGAATCTTATTATATCGGTATTATAGTTTCAGTTTCCATTCATTTTTCATCCATTTCACAATGAATAATCAAATATATACAAAATTTCATTTGAATCTTGAAATGGTCAGATCTTTTTTCGAAGAAGAACGTAATTGAACATCTGGTAATTAACTTATAACAATCTTGTTGTTGTTCTCTTTGTTTCTGTGTGTCCTTGTTCTCATTGTTCCCGTGTGTTCCAGAATGGGGACATGATCTCAGTGATTGACATGCTGCCGTCGGAGGAGTCCGTGTGTTTGCGTGGCAAGAGGGGCTTCCCGGGGTCGTGCGTGGCTGTCATCGGGGACAAGGTGCCGCATTCCCTCGTTCTTCCCGGCGCTGTCGGGCAGGCTGCGGGCAAAGCAGGGTGAGTCTAGCAAGCTTGACGTCAGCACAGTCCACTTGGTTCAGCAAGCATCATCACTGTAATGACTGTTGGGAGTGTGCGAGTACTAGAATTTTCCGGTTCATGTTCAAGTTAGACTAAATTCAAAGATTCCAAGTATGATATGAGCACAAATTTAAGTGCTCACGTTACCAGAATAGTAGTAGTAGTGTTTATTTTTTTGAACCGAGACAATCGGCCAAGTGTTTAACACACTGAACTGTCATTCGAGAGACTAGAACACGTACCCCGCCATGGTCGACCATCCTGACAGGGGTTTCTCGTCGTTTCCATCTGTTGTTCAGATCAATACCGGGATGGTTCCTTAACAACAGGCCACAACCGACTCCTTTTCGCCATCCAAAAACACCTAATAAAATAACCTTTCATCTCATCATCCCATCCTCTCATATATCATCCACCGACGCCAATAGATCGTAGCCATCAGTATAGCTCGACGTTGAAACCCAGAATGATATATTCCTTCAACCCTCCTGCAAGGAAATTGGTATAAACCTACAATTCACATACAGTATTTCACAATATAACTTATAAATAGCATCACATTTGAGTATGGCAGTGAGCCATCATTTATGAATTACCAACAAATTAGTAATCATATTAAATATCAAACAATTAATACAACAAATAATGATATATATATATATATTACAAGTTTTTGGATTGATCGATACGGAATTGAGATGAATCAATAGAATTGGAATGATCAATGAATCCACTGGATAGACCCCCCAGCTTACCACGTCGATGTCGTTAACGCCTATCACTTGTCCCGCAGACCATCTCAGCTCCAGGAGATGGACAACGAGAAGGCAGACTCGTCGCTGGAACCGAGCGAGATCCAGCTGAACTTTGACCTTGAGGAGTCGGAGATGCGGATCTTCTCAGAGGACGAGACGCTTGTGTCGTGCTCCGTCAGATCCGGCAGCCTCGTGTCGACCAACTCTCCGCGCGTCCGACCCAGGCACCAGCTGGTCAGTTCTCACGCTCACTGTACATACATAGAAGTGATAACATCGATCAATCAAGAATTGATTCTGATATAAAAAAATTCTCAAATCTAAAAATCAATTTTTTGAAAATTCTCTTATTTCTTTATTCCTTTCTTTTTTTCTTGGTTCAGTGCTGTACTTCTTTACGTCAAGTGCTCATTTCGTTGTCCATATCATTTTGTATTGTTGAGATTTTACAATCTGGACACAAGCTGTCCCTTCGGTCACGTCTGACAGCCGAACGTTGACGGAAAAACCCGAATGGTACAGTACAGTTCAATAAGTCTCTAGCAGCTGTTTTTCACGTAAAATGCCGCAGAAAGGTTGAAAAAAAAGTGTAACATCACACAACTTTCTTTGAGGATGAACTCTTTTTTTCCTTTTTTTTCTATTCAAAATCGATTCCTAATTAATTCTGGAGCTCAGAAAATCAATTCCTGATTTTGAGAATCGATATCATCACTAGTACATACATAGGCCTACTAAGAAACGCAACATATGCGTTGTGAGATGAGCAAGATCTACACATCAACATAATTATACAATAATTAATTCAATGAATAATCCATAGACAATGAGTAATACATTGAGAACATCAAATTTTGAACAATAAGTAATTTGATAATAAGATGAGCGTAGCGTAGCTTCCCATTTCACACCCTGAGAAAAAATGGGCTTCGTTTTTTTTTTTTTTTTTTTTTTGTAATTATGTACGCGGCATACAGGTCAGAGAAAAGAATCGATCAACTTGAAACTTTTTCTGAACGTTGGTGTCATACCAGAATAGGTTGGGATCGTTTTCCAGGAAAATCAGTCAAAAGGTTTTTTCGGAAAAAAATCGTGAAGTTTGAAAAATCCTCATAAGAATAACCCGGAGGAAAAATACTTGAAAAACAAGAATTTTTCAAAAGCTCTCAAATATTCACCGAATATGAACAATACTATTATACACTTTTCAGAGATTTTTGTAATAATCAGATGAGAAATAACGGAGAAAACGCAATAAAAGTGTACATCTTATTGAATATTTGGATCAATTGGATTTGCAAAGTGTATGTGCAACAGGTTACAGAACCATGAATATCAACAAGATGCAGGTAAGGTATTCGAACGTTTGAATAAATCCAAGGTCCGTAGATGTAAATTGAGCTGACTTGAGTTATTTTTCATTCTACATTTCCATACCTCTAAGCTCATCTCACAACGCGAATCCCGCGTTTTCCTAGTACAGTATAAGTAATTTATTTAGGCCTATTAGTTCATTAATCTATTAGTAATCTATTGGTAATCTATTAATCTATTGACCTATACGTGATCGAATTCTCAAGACTATTGAAATACAGTATTTACTGTTGATGTCAATATCAACACTTTCAATACAATTAATTACATTATTTATACGTGGATTGTAAACGATCGAAACAGGAAAATTTCAAAATCATCTCATTGAATAAGGATTAAATGAGAGGTTAGATAATGGGGAAGATACTCACGAGTTACATATTTCTTTTCTCTCTCTCAATGAGTATTTCCGACATAAACTAACAAAATTCAATCAGAAGTGTTCGATGATTGATTTGAAATTCAAAGTTTGAAAACGGATTTCAAATTTTATTTTTTAATTTCAATCGTAGGATTTCAATTTTCACATTTTTTATTTAATATATGGATGATATATTATTAAGGCCCTATATATTTTCATATTTTATATTCTTTTTCAATTTCAGCTTATTTTTCCATCATTTATGATTGATTTTCCTTCTAACTCCTTGAATATATTAAATGAGTGTCGCCCGCGAGACCCTACTTAGCATTCGAGACCGACGACGTGTGAGGCCCGCTAATACCGCGCGTCATGTTTAAATCCATATCTCCCAAAGTTACCGTCAGAAAGTGCCATAGTATGGCTACAAAGATAGCTCTTGTAGTGAACTGTTGAACTAATCACAGACTATGTCGATACATGTAGTAACTCTTCGAGTAAATGATGTTTACTGACGCATCAAACTGACTTTGCAGCTGTCATTAGCAACAATGGCTATCAGAAACCAGCAAACAACAGTGAAACTGTTCTAAATGCAGTATTTGACAGCGATTGTGATGATGAAATTGATGATTCTAGTTCACAGTCAGAATATGACAATGATGACAGTCTTTCAAGCGATTCAAGTGGGCTTAGATCCTGTGTCAAATGTCGGGCTTGTTCCTAATTTTTAAATATTATTAGAATGGTAAAAATAGGTTTAACAGTGAATTTGGTAAGCAAGTGGTTGATGTATTTATTTATTCATTTATCTATTCAATTTTCATCCAAAGATGACCTCACATTCTCTGCATTTTACAAGGAAATGATGATTTATGATGTTACGTGTATGGATAGTCAAGAAATACATTCGTCACATAGTCACGACATATACAAAATCGAAGATACATCGATATATATCAAATAGAATACATTGATACAATACATCTAAAAACACTTTGAATAACATAGACCGGCACAGTAGCTGAGTGGTTAGCTGACTTGCTTCGTGATCCGGGAGGCAGTGGGCATATCGGACCCGGTTCGATCCCCGCCACCGTCCATCTTTACAGGGGTTTCTCGTGGTTTCCCTCTGTAGTCTAGGCTAATGCCGAGATGGTTCCTACAATATACGCCACGACCGCTTGCTTCCCACTATCCTTCCCACTTCCCATGAAAAAACCTTCATCTCATCCCATCATCTCATCAATCATTCATCCGACGCCAATAGATCTTAGTGATCATTACAGTGCGTTGTTAAAACCCAAATTAAAAAAAAATAATAACATAGGTCCTACTGTAAAATCTCATTTCGAAACATTAAAATATGTCAACCAATTAAATATAAATGAACAATAAAACTAATAAACCCTGCTGACGGTGTGTCAACAGCTGTCTATCAAGCGTCTGCCCGTGCGCGACGCCGCCGTGCCGCGCGCCCGCCCCGAGGAGAGCAACTGCCCCAGCTTGGAAAATTTTTCGGCAAATTTTCTGTTTCACATATCAAGTGAAACCCAATACAATGAAACCATTTGTTCCTGCTATGAATGTTATGAAAGCCCATCTGAACACAAGTATATGTGCGATATAACAGCGAAATAACCTGGCCTGGGTGGGTATAGTCTTCCAAGCACATTGCTAGCACTGGCATTGCACGCGTCACCAACAATTTTACTCCATACTTTGGGCGCTGAGAAATCACCAGAAAATTATGTGTGGACTGTGGATAAGACGACCAGAAAACTCGAATGAATTCAATTTTTCTTCATTTTCTACTATTTCATTCAATTAATTTCATCACCATTCTAAATTGTTGAAATATCTCATCTCATTTTATTCAATCTATCCTATTTCATTTCATTTCATTTTCCTCATTTTTTTTATGTTCATCATTTTTTTCTACATCCCGTCCCATTTCGATTATTTCATCTTTTTTCATCTCATTTGTCCCTGTTATTTTATTTCCCTCATTTTGTTTCATTCTCCTCATTTTATCTCATTTTATTTCATTGATTCATCTGATCACTCTCCTATTGTTCTGACCGCTGACTGCCCTGTGTTCTGATCAGGAGTGCGTGCGCGAGCTGCTAGAGCGCTACATGTCGCTGGTCTCCCAGCTGGCCGGCAGCCACGTCAACTGCGGCCCGGTGCTCAGCTGGCTTGAGCTGGACAACCGCGGGCGACGCCTCCTCGTGCCCGACACAGACGACTGCCCCATTAACATGATCGCCGTCGCCGCGGCTTACTCCGTACAGCGCTACTCAGCGCAGGCCGGCGACGAGATCTCATTCGACGTAAGACACTCGGTTTATCTGTTGACATTCACGGCAGGGTTGTCGTTCGATTGCAAACTATGCTGAACTATGCTAAACTATGAATAATCGACACGAAAAGTAACAGTAGGATGCGCTTCTGAATCCCAATAGGCCTATGGCCGGCGATGAGATCTTATTTGACGTAAGATCTACTATTCATCCGTCGCCATTCCCGGCAGGGTTGTCTTACGATTGCAAACTATACAAACTACGTATATAAATTGTACATCCAAACTATAGATTGCAAATTGCTAATTACATCAAACTTTGTTTATTAACTATATATACAGAGTATAGATATCAAATTGCGGACTAAATCAAACTCTATATACGTATTAAACATGCAAACTATAGATTTCATATTCCGAACCACATCTTACAGTAGATTTAAACTGTACGTCCAAACTATAGATTGTAAATTGAGTATTACATCAAACTATAGATTGCAGAATGCAGAGTACCCCTACATCAAACTATAGATATAAACTATATAGCCCACATACAAACTATAGTCCCAGATTGCTAATTGCAAACTACATCAAACTATAGATATAAACTATATATGTGCATATCTCCATAGATTGCAAATTACCAAGTATATCAAACTATTTATTCGAACAGTGTACATGCAAACTGCAAATTGGAAACTCCAACGAATCCTTGATGTCATATATCGAACAATATATATCGAAATATATTCAATTTTTAATTAATATGGAATGTAGATATGCAGGGCTGGAAGTAGTGATTCTCAATCTTGTTATATCGGTTGTATAGTTTCAGTTTCCATTCATTTTTCATCCATTTCACAATGAATAATCGAATATATACAAAATTTCATTTGAATCTTGAAATGGTCAGATCTTTTTTCGAAGAAGAACGTAATTGACCATCTGGTAATCAACTTATAACAATCTTGTTGTTGTTCTCTTTGTTTCTGTGTGTCCTTGTTCTCATTGTTCCCGTGTGTTCCAGGATGGGGACATGATCTCAGTGATTGACATGCCGCCGTTGGAGGAGTCCTTGTGTTGGCGAGGCGAGAGGGGCTTCACGGGGTCGTGCGTGGCTGTCATCGGGGACAAGGTGCCGCGTTCCCTTGTCCTTCCCGGCGCTGTCGGGCAGGCTGCGGGCAACGCAGGGTGAGTCTAGCAAGCTTGACGTCAGCACAGTCCACTTGGTTCAGCATATATCATCACTGTAATGACTGTTGGGAGTGTGCGAGTACTAGAATTTTCCAGTTCATGTTCAAGTTTGACTAAATTCAAAGATTCCAAGTATGATATGAGCGCGAATTTAGGTGCTCACGTTACCAGAATAGTAGTGGTAGTGTTTATTTTTTCGAACCGAGACAATCGGCCAAGTGTTTAACACACTGAACTGTCATTCGAGAGACTAGAACACGTACCCCGTCATGGTCGACCATCCTGACAGGGGTTTCTCGTCGTTTCCATCTGTTGTTCAGATCAATACCGGGATGGTTCCTTAACAACAGGCCACAACCGACTCCTTTTCGCCATCCAAAAACACCTAATAAAATAACCTTTCATCTCATCATCCCATCCTCTCATATATCATCCACCGACGCCAATAGATCGTAGCCATCAGTATAGCTCGACGTTGAAACCCAGAATGATATATTCCTTCAACCCTCCTGCAAGAAAATTGGTATAAACCTACAATTCACATACAGTATTTCACAATATAACTTATAAATAGCATCACATTTGAGTATGGCAGTGAGCCATCATTTATGAATTACCAACAAATTAGTAATCATATCAAATATCAAACAAATAATACAACAAATAATGATATATATATATATTACAAGTTTTTGGATCGATCGATACGGAATTGAGATGAATCAATGGAATTGGAATGATCAATGAATCCACTGGATAGACCCCCCAGCTTACCACGTCGATGTCGTTAACGCCTATCACTTGTCCCGCAGACCATCTCAGCTCCAGGAGATGGACAACGAGAAGGCAGACTCGTCGCTGGAACCGAGCGAGATCCAGCTGAACTTTGACCTTGAGGAGTCGGAGATGCGGATCTTCTCAGAGGACGAGACGCTTGTTTCGTGCTCCGTCAGATCCGGCAGCCTCGTGTCGACCAACTCTCCGCGCGTCCGACCCAGGCACCAGCTGGTCAGTTCTCACGCTCACTGTACATACATAGAAGTGATAACATCGATCAATCAAGAATTGATTCTGATATAAAAAAATTCTCAAATCTAAAAATCAATTTTTTGAAAATTCTCTTATTTCTTTATTCCTTTCTTTTTTTCTTGGTTCAGTGCTGTACTCCTTCACGTCAAGTGCTCATTTCGTTGTCCATATCATTTTGTATTGTTGAGATTTTACAATCTGGACACAAGCTGTCCCTTCGGTCACGTCTGACAGCCGAACGTTGACGGAAAAACCCGAATGGTACAGTACAGTTCAATAAGTCTCTAGCAGCTGTTTTTCACGTAAAATGACGCAGAAAGGTTGAAAAAAAAGTGTAACATCACACAACTTTCTTTGAGGATGAACTCTTTTTTTCCTTTTTTTTCTATTCAAAATCGATTCCTAATTAATTCTGGAGCTCAGAAAATCAATTCCTGATTTTGAGAATCGATATCATCACTAGTACATACATAGGCCTACTAAGAAACGCAACATATGCGTTGTGAGATGAGCAAGATCTACACATCAACATAATTATACAATAATTAATTCAATGAATAATCCATAAACAATGAGTAATACATTGAGAACATCATATTATGAACAATAAGTAATTTGATAATAAGATGAGCGTAGCGGAGCTTTCCATTTCACACCCTGAGGAAAAATGGGCTTCGTTTTTTTTTTTTTTTTTTTTTTGTAATTATGTACGCGGCATACAGGTCAGAGAAAAGAATCAATCAACTTAAAACTTTTTCTGAACGTTGGTGTCATACCAGAATAGGTTGGGATCGTTTTCCAGGAAAATCAGTCAAAAGGTTTTTTCGGAAAAAAATCGTGAAGTTTGAAAAATCCTCATAAGAATAACCCGGAGGAAAAATACTTGAAAAACAAGAATTTTTCAAAAGCTCTCAAATATTCACCGAATATGAACAATACTATTATACACTTTTCAGAGATTTTTGTAATAATCAGATGAGAAATAACGAAGAAAACGCAATAAAAGTGTACATCTTATTGAATATTTGGATCAATTGGATTTGCAAAGTGCATGTGCAACAGGTTACAGAACCATGAATATCAACAAGATGCAGGTAAGGTATTCGATCGTTTGAATAAATCCAAGGTCCGTAGATGTAAATTGAGCTGACTTGAGTTATTTTCCATTCTACATTTCCATACCTCTAAGCTCATCTCACAACGCGAATCCCGCGTTTTCCTAGTACAGTATAAGTAATTTATTTAGGCCTATTTGTTCATTAATCTATTAGTAATCTATTGGTAATCTATTAATCTATTGACCTATACGTGATCGAATTCTCAAGACTATTGAAATACAGTATTTACTGTTGATGTCAATATCAACACTTTCAATACAATTAATTACATTATTTATACGTGGATTGTAAACGATCGAAACAGGAAAATTTCAAAATCATTTCATTGAATAAGGATTTAATGAGAGGTTAGATAATGGGGAAGATACTCACGAGTTACATATTTCTTTTCTCTCTCTCAATGAGTATATAAAAACATAAACTAACAAAATTCAATCAGAAGTGTTCGATGATTGATTTGAAATTCAAAGTTTGAAAACGGATTTCAGATTTTAATTTTTTAATTTTAATCTTAGGATTTTAATTTTCACATTTTTTATTTAATATATGGATGATATATTATTAAGGCCCTATATATTTTCATATTTTATATTCTTTTTCAATTTCAGCTTATTTTTCCATCATTTATGATTGATTTTCCTTCTAACTCCTTGAATATATTAAATGAGTGTCGCCCGCGAGACCCTACTTAGCATTCGAGACCGACGACGTGTGAGGCCCGCTAATACCGCGCGTCATGTTTGAATCCATAACTCCCAAAGTTACCGTCAGAATGTGCCATAGTATGGCTACAAAGATAGCTCTTGTAGTGAACTGTTGAACCAATCACAGACTATGTCGATACATGTAGTAACTCTTTGAGTAAATGATGTTTAATGACGCATCAAACTGACCTTGCAGCTGTCATTAGCAACAATGGCTATCAGAAACCAGCAAACAACAGTGAAACTGTTCTAAATGCAGTATTTGACAGCGATTGTGATGATGAAAATGATGATTCTAGTTCACAGTCAGAATATGACAATGATGACAGTCTTTCAAGCGATTCAAGTGGGCTTAGATCCTGTGTCAAATGTCGGGCTTGTTCCTAATTTTTAAATATTATTAGAATGGTAAAAATAGGTTTAACAGTGAATTTGGTAAGCAAGTGGTTAATGTATTTATTCATTCATTTATCTATTCAATTTTCATCCAAAGATGACCTTACATTCTCAGCATTTTACAAGGAAATGATGATTTATGATGTTACGTGTATGGATAGTCAAGAAATACATTCGTCACATAGTCACGACATATACAAAATCGAAGATACATCGATATATATCAAATAGAATACATTGATACAATACATCTAAAAACACTTTGAATAACATAGACCGGCACAGTAGCTGAGTGGTTAGCTGACTTGCTTGGTGATCCGGGAGGCAGTGGGCATATCGGACCCGGTTCGATCCCCGCCACCGTCCATCTTTACAGGGGTTTCTCGTGGTTTCCCTCTGTAGTCTAGGCTAATGCCGAGATGGTTCCTACAATATACGCCACGACCGCTTCCTTCCCAATATCCTTCCCACTTCCCATGAAAAAACCTTCATCTCATCATCCCATCATCTCATCAATCATTCATCCGACGCCAATAGATCTTAGTGATCATTACAGTGCGTTGTTAAAACCCAAATTAAAAAAAATAATAACATAGGTCCCACTGTAAAATCTCATTTCGAACCATTAAAATATGTCTACCAATTAAATATAAATGAACAATAAAACTAATAAACCCTGCTGACGGTGTGTCAACAGCTGTCTATCAAGCGTCTGCCCGTGCGCGACGCCGCCGTGCCGCGCGCCCGCCCCGAGGAGAGCAACTGCCCCAGCTTGGAAATTTTTTCGGCAAATTTTCTGTTTCACATATCAAGTGAAACCCAATACAATGAAACCATTTGTTCCTGCTATGAATGTTATGAAAGCCCATCTGAACACAAGTATATGTGCGATATAACAGCGAAATAACCTGGCCTGGGTGGGTATAGTCTTCCAAGAACATTGATAGCACTGGCATTGCACGCGTCACCAACAATTTTACTCCATACTTTGGGCGCTGAGAAATCACCAGAAAATTATGTGTGGACTGTGGATAAGACGACCAGAAAACTCGAATGAATTCAATTTTTCTTCATTTTCTACTATTTCATTCAATTAATTTCATCACCATTCTAAATTGTTGAAATATCTCATCTCATTTTAATCAATCTATCCTATTTCATATCATTTTAATTTCCTCATTTTTTTTATGTTCATCATTTTTTTCTACATCCCGTCCCATTTCGATTATTTCATCTTTTTTCATCTCATTTGTCCCTGTTATTGGATGAGCGAAGCGAAGACTCAATTACACTATACCGAAAAAAAAGTGTCTGTTTTTTTTTTTTTTTTTTTTTTTTTTTTTTTTTTTTTTTTTTTTTTTGTTCGCGCTCCACAGGTCAGACAAAAATTCAAAATCAGTTGAAACTTGGCACACACATGAACCCCTAACTGACTTGATGCTGTATAGTTTTGAGGCACGATCGGTTTAACAACTTCTGAGAAAACTCATTCCAAAGTTTCCAAAAATCCCATTAGAATAAGCCAGAGGAAAACATTCGTGAAAAATATTTCATCTGAGAGGATTCAAATTCTCAGAGAATTTCAATCTGATAATGATACACATTATTCCGAACTTTTACTCAAATCGGATCAGCCGTTTCGATGTAAAAAAATATATAATGTTATTTGTGTCAATTATTCAAAGCTATTAAGATACCTATTAAATCAAAGCAACAAGTGTCACCACTTGATTGTAAACGATTAAAACAAAGCCTTCTTTATTATCATATAGATTATTAATGTAAAATAAGATGGCAGTGATGTAATGGTTTGGATCTCAAGGTGTATATATATATATTAACCAATCCAAAGATAAGTTGATATGTTCCAGCTCATCCATCAACGCGGAAACACATAACGCGTTTGCCTAGTTTTATTTCCCTCATTTTATTTCATTCTCCTCATTTTATCTCATTTTATTTCATTGATTCATCTGATCACTCTCCTATTGTTCTGACCACTGACTGCCCTGTGTTCTGATCAGGAGTGCGTGCGCGAGCTGCTAGAGCGCTACATGTCGCTGGTCTCCCAGCTGGCCGGCAGCCACGTCAACTGCGGCCCGGTGCTCAGCTGGCTTGAGCTGGACAACCGCGGGCGACGCCTCCTCGTGCCCGACACAGACGACTGCCCCATTAACATGCCCGCCGTCGCCGCAGCTTACTCCGTACGGCGCTACTCAGCGCAGGCCGGCGACGAGATCTCATTCGACGTAAGACAGTCGGTTTATCTGTTGACATTCACGGCAGGGTTGTCGTTCGATTGCAAACTATGCTAAACTATGCTAAACTATGAATAATCGACACGAAAAGTAACAGTAGAATGCGCTTCTGAATCTCAATAGGCCTATAGCCGGCGATGAGATCTTATTTGACGTAAGATCTACTATTTATCCGTTGCCATTGCCGGCAGGGTTGTCTTACGATTGCAAACTATATCAAACTACGTATATAAATTGTACATCCAAACTATAGATTGCAAATTGCTAATTACATCAAACTTCCTTCATAAACTATATATACAGAGTATAGATATCAAATTGCAGACTAAATCAAACTCTAAATACGAATTAAACTTGCAAACTATAGATTTCGTATTCCGAACCACATCTTACCATAGATTTAAACTGTACATCCAAACTATAGATTGTAAATTGAGTATTACATCAAACTATAGATTGCAGAATGCAGAGTACCCCTACATCAAACTATAGATATAAACTATATAGCCTACATACAAACTATAGTCCCAGATTGCTAATTGCAAACTACATCAAACTATAGATATAAACTATATATGTGCATATCTCCATAGATTGCAAATTACCAACTATATAAAACTATTTATTAGAACAGTGTACATGCAAACTGCAAATTGGAAACTTCAACGAATCCTTGATGTCATATATCGAACAATATATATCGAAATATATTCAATTTTTAATTATTATGGAATGTAGAATATGCAGGGCTGGAAGTAGTGATTCTCAATCTTGTTATATCGGTAGTATAGTTTCAGTTTCCATTCATTTTTCATCCATTTCACAATGAATAATCGAATATATACAAAATTTCATTTGAATCTTGAAATGGCCAGATCTTTTTTCGAAGAAGAACGTAATTGACAGTCTGGTGATTAACTTATAACAATCTTGTTGTTGATCTCTTTGTTTCTGTGTGTCCTTGTTCTCATTGTTCCCGTGTGTTCCAGAATGGGGACATGATATCAGTGATTGACATGCCGCCGTCGGAGGAGTCCGTGTGTTGGCGAGGCAAGAGGGGCTTCACGGGGTCGTGCGTGGCTGTCATCGGGGACAAGGTGCCGCGTTCCCTCGTTCTTCCCGGCACTGTCGGGCAGGCTGCGGGCAAAGCAGGGTGAGTCTAGCAAGCTTGACGTCAGCACAGTCCACTTGGTTCAGCAAGTATCATCACTGTAATGACTGTTGGGAGTGTGCGAGTACTAGAATTTTCCAGTTCATGTTCAAGTTTGACTAAATTCAAAGATTCCAAGTATGATATGAGCGCAAATTTAGGTGCTCACGTTACCAGAATAGTAGTAGTAGTGTTTATTTTCTTGAACCGAGACAATCGGCCAAGTGATTAACACACTGAACTGTCATTCGAGAGACTAGAACACGTACCCCGCCATGGTCGACCATCCTGACAGGGGTTTCTCGTAGTTTCTCCCTGTTGTTCAGATCAATACCGGGATGGTTCCTCAACAACATGTCACAACCGACTCCTTTTCGCCATCCAAAAACACCTGATAAAATAACCTTTCATCTCATCATCCCATCCTCTCATATATCATCCACCGACGCCAATAGATCGTAGCCATCAGTATAGCTCGACGTTGAAACCCAGAATGATATATTCCTTCAACCCTCCTGCAAGGAAATTGGTATAAGTCTACAATTCACATACAGTATTTCACAATATAACTTATAATTAGCATCACATTTGAGTATGGCAGTAAGCCATCATTTATGAATTACCAACAAATTAGTACTCATATTATATATCAAACAAATAATACAACAAATAATGATATATATATATTACAAGTTTTTGGATTGATCGATACGGAATTGAGATGAATCAATAGAATTGGAATGATCAATGAAGCCACTGGATAGACCCCCCAGCTTACCACGTCGATGTCGTTAACGCCTATCGCTTGTCCCGCAGACCATCTCAGCTCCAGGAGATGGACAACGGGGAGGCAGACTCGTCGCTGGACCCGAGCGAGATCCAGCTGAACTTTAACCTCGAGGAGTCTGAGATGCAGATCTTCTCAGAGGACGAGACGCTTGTGTCGTGCTCCGTCAGATCCGGCAGCCTCGTGTCGACCAACTCTCCGCGCGTCCGACCCAGGCACCAGCTGGTCAGTTCTCACGCTCACTGTACATACATAGAAGTGATAACATCGATCGATCAAGAATTGATTCTAATCTAAAAAAATTCTCAAATCTAAAAATCAATTTTTTGAAAATTCTCTCATTTCTTTATTCCTTTTTTTTTTTTTTTGGTTCAGTGCTGTACTTCTCTACGTCGAGTGCTCATTTCGTTGTCCATATCATTTTGTATTGTTGAGATTTTACAATCTGGACACAAGCTGTCCCTTCGGTCACGTCTGACAGCCGAACGTTGACGGAAAAACCCGAATGGTACAGTTCAGTTCAAAGAAGTCTCTAGCAGCTGTTCTTCACGTGAAATGCCGCAGAAATGTTGAAAAAAAAGTGTAACATTACACAACTCTCTTTGAGGATGAACTCTTTTTTTCCTTTTTCTTCTTCTCAAAATCGATTCCTAATTAATTCTGGAGCTCAGAAAATCAATTCCTAATTTTGAGAATCGATATCATCACTAGTACATACATAGGCCTACTAAGAAACGCAACATATGCGTTGTGAGATGAGCAAGATCTACATATCAACATAATTATACAATAATTAATCCAATGAATAATCCATAAACAATGAGTAATACATTGAGAACATCAAATTATGAACATTAAGTTATTTGATAATAAGATGAGCGTAGCGAAGCTTTCTATTCCACACCCTGAAAAAAAATGGGCTTCGTTTTTTTTTTTTTTTTTTTTTTTTGTAATTATGTACGCGGCATACAGGTCAGAGAAATGAATCAATCAACTTGAAACTTTTTCTGAACGTTGGTGTCATACCAGAATAGCTTGGGATCGTTTTTCAGAAAAATCGGTCGAAAGGTTTTTTCGGAAAAAAATTGTGAAGTTTGAAAAATCCTCATAAGAATAACCCGGAGGAAAAATACTTGAGAAACAAGAATTTTTCAAAAGCTCTAAAATATTCACCGAATATGATCAATACTATTATACACTTCTCAGAGATTTTTGTAATAATCAGATGAGAAATAACAAAGAGAACGCAATAAGAGTGTACACCTTATTGAATATCTGGATCAATTGGATTTGCAAAGTGTATGTGCAACAGGTTACCGCACCAAAAATATCAACAAGTTGCAGGTAAGTTATTTGAACGTTTGAATAAATCCAAGGTCCGTAGATGTAAATTGAGCTGACTTGAGATATTTTTCATTCTACATTTCAATACCTCTAAGCTAATCTCACAACGCGCATCCCGCGTTCGCCTAGTAGAGTATAAGTAATTTATTCAGGCCCATTAGTTAATTAATCTATTAGTAATCTTTTGGTAATCTATCAATCTATTGACCTATACGTGATCGATTTCTCAAGACTATTGAAATACAGTATTTACTGTTGATGTCAATATCAACACTTTCAATACAATTAATTGCATTATTTATACGTGGATTGTAAACGATCGAAACAGGAAAATCTCAAAATCATCTCATTGAATAAGGATCAGATGAGAGGTTAGATAATGGGGAAGATACTCACGAGTTACATATTTCTTTTCTCTCTCTCAATGAGTATATAAAAACATAAACTAACAAAATTCAATCAGAAGTGTTCGATGATTGATTTGAAATTCAAAGTTTGAAAACGGATTTCAGATTTTAATTTTTTAATTTTAATCTTAGGATTTTAATTTTCACATTTTTTATCTAATATATAAATAATATATTATATAGGCCCTATATATTTTCATATTTTATATTGTTTTTCAATTTCAGCTCATTTTTCCATCATTTATGATTGATTTTCCTTTTAACTCCTTGAATATCTTAAACGAGTGTCGCCCGCGAGACCCGACTTAGCATTCAGACCGACGACGTGTGAGGCCCGCTAATACCGCGCGTCATGTTTGAATCCATAACTCCCAAAGTTACCGTCAGAATGTGCCATAGTATGGCTACAAAGAAAGCTCTTGTAGTGAACTGTTGAACTAATCACAGACTATGTCGATACAGGTAGTAACTCTCTGAGTAAATGATGTTTACTGACGTATCAAACTGACTTTGCGGCTGTCATTAGCAACAATGGCTATCAGAAACCAGCAAACAACAGTGAAACTGTTCTAAATGCAGTATTTGACAGTGATTGTTATGATGAAAATGATGATTCTAGTTCACAGTTAGAATATAATGATGATAACAGTCTTTCAAGCGATTCAAGTAGGCTCAGATCCTGTGTCAAATGTCAGGCTTGTTCATAAGTTTTAATTACTATTAGAATGGTAAATGTAGGTTTAACAGTGAATTTGGTAAGCAAGTGGTTAATGTATTTATTTATTCATTTATCTATTCAATTTTCATCCAAAGATGACGTCACATTCCCAGCATTTTACAAGGAAATGATGATTTATGATGTTACGTGTATGGATAGTCAAAAAATACATTCGTCACATAGTCACAACATATACAAATTCGAAGATACATTGATATATATCAAATAGAATACATTGATACAATACATCTAAAAACACTTTGAATAACATAGACCGGCACAGTAGCTGAGTAGTTAGCTCACTTGCAACGCGTCATCGTGATGGCGGACTATCAAGTCGCCAGTGGATATCGCTCCAGGTAATAATTATAAACTAGTGAGTTATCCTGAGATTATGTTCAATCCGAGTGTCAAATCGTGATTAGTTAATGGTACCACTGCTTCTGTGCAAGTTTCAAGAAAATCGCAGGTAAAGTGTCGACACTACAAGCGCTTTTCAACTTGAAGTCAGTACAAACAATAGGCTAGTCGACTTCAGTGACGTCGTCATCACGTCACGAGTACTCTGTCTGAATAGTACGAACCACTTCGCCATTCAGATATAGCTCAGTGTAGCCGAGTGGTTAGGACTTGAGATAGATCAGTGCTAGAGTGCTCGCCTCGGATGCGAGCAATCCAAGTTCGATCCACCGTAGGTACAGATTATTTTAGTAAAACAAATCGTGCTTATTCATATTTAATATTCCATATCTAATTTCAAATATGGCTCTCAAAAGCACAGAAGACATCACAACAGTGATATCTCCACAGGATAATGCTACTGGCATGGACTTCACCTCATCCATAGATACTACAGTAGTTCCAGAAATGAACACACCATCTCATAGTAAATGGTTCGTAACGGCAAACGACGAGCAACAATATCTGAAAGAACGCCAAGAAATAGAGAATACCAAACACATGGACCACCAGTTAGTCCAGAAGCTACTAGAACTACGCAAAGTACAAGTACTTGAAGATACGAAGCAAAAACGTAAGAGATCCGTTCCCGAATCGAACGCCATACCATTATCAAACATGTTTGGTGTACTGAGCGAATCAAATGATGAAGAAGACCCTAAACAGGTATGTTTTGACACGAGTAATCAAAACCACGAAACACAACAAAATCCCAGAAATGCCAGCGCCCCCGCAGACCAGAATAAGAAGAGAATACACATTCCTCCAATAATTCTGAGGGGAATTACAAATACTCGGGAGATGAGGAAAAATATTAACGCCATCATCAAAAAAGGACTCACAGCATACCCAAGGAAGGACTCAATCAAATTGGTTCTGAACGATATCTCCGACTACCACTCGGTTATGGATAATATCAAAGAACAAGGAATTCAACACTTTTCTTATCCTACGGGGGAACAAAAGACAAAACGAATCATCATAAGAGGTCTTCCAATGGATCAGGATACAAATGAAGCGCTCGCAGAACTCAGAGAAATGGGCTACAAAGCAACAATCATGACGCAACTCCTAACACACACAAAAGAGAGACGACCACTTCCACTCTTTCTGACAACATTTGAAAAAGATCCCGGGGTGAGCCCAATGAGAGAAATTACAAGACTATGTGACTGTCGAGTAACTCTCGAATGGTACACCCCTCCGAAAACCCCGACGCAATGCTTCAACTGCAACCGGTATGGGCACCATGCTCTTCAATGCTACATGGCACCCAGATGCTTCAAGTGTGCTGCAGGACATGCATCAAAGACATGCACAAAACCACCCACTGTGCCTGCAAAATGCTGCCTGTGTGACGGGGCTCATCCAGCAAGTGCTCGTATTTGCATAGAGTACGAAAGAGCACTAAACCGAATGCTAGACGAAGACGAGAGAGACCACCAGCGGAAAGAAAATAATAGACAGAGACAGCAACCCACCAATAGAGAGGCCAGGCCTCCTCCACCTCCTTCCAGAGCATGGATGCAAGACGATCGAGCTAGGACGAATGCAAAACCAGATAATCACGATGCTAAATGGGAAAACGAATTTCCCCCACTTCGAAAAACACTTCCTGAAACGAACCCTGACTTCGGAAATCCTCAGAGAGCAACTAGCACACACACATTCAGCAACCAGAAAGAAAAACAGAACAGTGAAGAACAAGAGCATACAACAAGGTACAACCCGTACAGCCATCGAACCTTCAGCCAACAACAAGACCCCAGACGTGATGACAATGTTGCCAACACAAATCAAAAATGGATTGTGATAGCCAATATAGCGAAAGGTATTCTGGACCTTGATACATCACCAATAGTTCGATCAATGGCAAGCCTGATGCTGCAGTTGATCGAGGAACAGATCAAAAATTCCATAAATGGATCAAACCCCTAAAGAGATCAGGCTTGTCACCTGGAACGCTAACGGAGGCGTGAGGGCCAAAACTACAGAAACAAGTCACTTTCTATATAAACATAAAGTGGACATTCTCCTCATCAACGAGACTAATCTTATCCCAAAAGACAAGTGGCAAATAGCAAATTACAAAGCTTACAGAACAGATCGACCAGGAAATACTCGAGCAGGAGGAACTGCTATACTTATCTCAAACCAAGTCAATCATTACCAGATACAAACGCCAAATACTCCTAATACTGAAACTACAGCAATTATAATTGAAACTTGTTTCGGAAAATTGAAGATTATCTCTGCATATGCCTCTCCGAAAAATACCTTCAATGGAGCAGAAATAGACAGCCTATTAGAAGAAGAAGTACCAACAATCATATTGGGAGACCTCAACTGCAAACATCATGCTTGGAACTCTAAAGCCATCAACAAGAGAGGAAGAGAGCTATACAAACACTCAATGAATAGCAACTACGCAGTAGTAGGTCCTCTAGAGCCAACACACTACCCTGGAAATACCAATCATAATCCTGACATACTTGATATAGCAATTATTCACGGACTAGCTCCATCCTTCACTATTGAAACACTCCAAGAACTATCCTCTGACCACAATCCCGTGCTTATGATCATTGGTAGTGCTAGCACAGCCTGTGAACCGAAAACTCCCAAACTAAATTTCAACAAAGCAAATTGGAAACTTTTTCGCACAAATTTAGACGACAAGCTGCCAAGTGTGACCCCACGTCTGACCTGCCCCGAGGAAATTAATTCATTCACTGAACTTCTGACAAGAATTATAGTGGAATCAATGGAATCGGCTATTCCAATGAAAATCGCGAAACGGAACACACTCTTCGACTTACCCCCAGGTCTTGCTAGGGCAGTTAAATTGAAGAATCAAACGAGACGAATGTACCAGAAAAAACGAACTCTGGAGCTCAAGAAGAAATACAACGCCCAAAATAAGAAGCTAAGCTATCTTATTTGTGAATTCAGAAGAAATAAATGGGATGAAACAACTAACAAATTGAACTTCAAAGATAATTCCATCTGGAAAATGGCTCGACGACTCCAACGTAAGCCAGAACCCGATCCACCAATAAAAGCCAAGTATCACATGGCAAATTCCACACAAGAGAAGGCAGACGCGATAGCCGAATCGCTGGCCGAATCATTCAGACCAAATAAACCGAATAAAGAAACAAACTCAATTATGAAGTCTATGGAAAAAAACTCTTCGTCTACTCGTGCACGAAAAAGACAACATTATACCTGTCACCATTGAAGAACTACAGGCTGTTGCGAAACGGCTATCTCAAAATAAATCTCCAGGGGAAGATAGAATAACAAATTCTACTATCATAAACCTATCTTTAAACGCAATTAACTTACTCATAGATCTGATGAATGCAATACTGACTATTCATCACTTTCCAACGTCATGGAAGAAGGCCAAAGTGATAGCCTTCCTAAAACCCGGTAAACCCCCTAGTGATCCCACCAGCTATCGCCCCATAAGTCTGCTATCAGGACTCTCCAAACTCATGGAGAGAGTTATATTAAAAAGAATGCAAGATCACATATGCAGTTCGCATGCTATTCCGAATGAGCAATATGGATTCAGACAAGGTCACTCGACGGTACACCAACTTCTCAGAGTCACCGACATCATAACAAATGGCTTCAATAAAAACTATCAAACAGTGGGCGTATTCTTAGATATTGCTAAGGCGTTTGATAGAGTGTGGCACGAGGGACTCATCTATAAATTACTGAACCTCAAATTTCCTACTCACCAAATCATGCTCATTAAATCCTACCTCTCGAACAGAAGCTTTTTAATCTCAAAAGGAGACTGCAACTCTGCAGCTCACCCAATTCTGGCGGGTGTTCCTCAAGGATCTGTGATTGGACCCGTTCTTTTCAACCTTTACACGCACGATATACCGTCTGACCATCCTCATACCACACTTGCTCTGTACGCCGACGATGCTGCATTACTAAGCCAGTCTCCTTACGCCAAACAGGCAGTCTTGCGCTTACAAACTGCCCTTGATAAAACTGCTGAATGGTATAAGAGATGGAGGATTGAAATCAACCCAACAAAGACGCAAGCGACGCTGTACGGTACAGGAACTAGACAAAGGAGGACTCAAAAACTAGTGCTCAACGGCAAGACGATTGAATGGAGTTCATCTGTTAAATATCTCGGGGTCACGCTAGACAGAACACTCTCATGGAAGCCACATATGGAAGATATAATCATGAAGGCAAAGAGAAAACAGTTCTCACTCTATCCTCTTCTAAGATCCAAACAACTATCACTAAGCTCTAAACTCCGTATCTATAATCTTGTAATTAAACCATCAATGACATATGCCTCGCCAATCTGGTCCAACTGTGCTAACCACCTTATGTCCAAGCTACAGGTTTTACAGAACTCAGTGCTCCGATCCATCACGGGACTACCACGCTGGACACGTATAACGTTTCTTCACGAAGAGACCGACACCAAACTAGTATCAACACAACTACAGCAAGCAGCAATCCAGTTCTTTGGTACAGTGGGGACATCGAAACATCAATACATTGCCAAACTAGCCAATATCAAGGTTCACCCACGCGACTCATACAAACGCCCTATCTCGTCAACAGGAAAGCCAGAGCACCAACCTCCAGCGAAGAGACCACGACTACTCCAGCCACCATAACAGAGGCTCATACATCATCAGATTCCCACCAAGGCGATTGCTGAGCAACACGAATCAAGCTTGATAAAATTATATTTGAAATATGAAATTCCGAACTAAATCCATACAAATAACATTCACCGAAACCGCATAACGGATTGAAATCGTCAGGAGCGTTCTGCCCTAACCCTGTCAAAATTCGAACTCATTCCTAGATAATATCAAATTAATGAGTGCGCATATCAAAAGCAAAATAAACTGCAGGAAACAGACTCAACGAATCAGGACTATAAAATGTCAGGAAAAACCTTTCATGACCTAACTCGGTCGGCACTGGTAATTCATGCGCAGCTCCGCTGCACACAGAGAAGACAGGTTAGCTCACTTGCTTCGTGATCCGGAAGGCAGTGGGCATATCGGACCCGGTTCGATCCCCGCCACCGTCCATCTTTACAGGGGTTTCTCGTGGTTTCCCTCTGTAGTCTAGGCTAATGCCGAGATGGTTCCTACAATATAGGCCACGACCGCTTCCTTCCCACTATCCTTCCCACTTCCCATAAAAAAACCTTCATCTCATCATCCCATCATCTCATCAATCATTCATCCGACGCCAATAGATCTTAGTAATCATTACAGTGCGTTGTTAAAACCCAAATTAAAAAAAAGATCAGAAACAATGCAAGTATACAACTATGTACTATACACTGAAATACGAGCCTAATACTTACGATTCGATTTGAAATTGCGAATCTCAGAAATGTACATGAAAGCGCGCTGATTCCACCATGGTGAAAACGGCCTAATGTCAAAAGGATAGGACTTAGTTGCTTATCCCGTTACGTTATTGATAGTCATAGATATTATAGCTATATATTATATATATTATATTATACAGTGAAACCTCTGTTATAAGTTTCTCGTTTGAACATTTATTTTATGACATTTAGGCCTATAAGTTCTATTTTTTGATCCAACCCATATGCTCCACATGTTGAATAGTTTCATCAAAACGTTTTTCACGTTAATACATTTATTCAGTCTGGTTCCCTGAAAAACGTATAAAAGAGCTTCCACTGTATTATATTATAGTGTATTATATATATTATGACCATATTCGTGTTTCCTCTCTATTTTAATTGTGATATCTCATACTGTTTGTAAGTTATCACCAACAAACTGATACGTCACTAATCGACTCCCGTGGACTCTTGAGTGGAGAATAGCCTGGCCGTCAGGTAGGGTCGTGATCTATCGGTAGTGACCTATCTGTAGTGACCTATCGGTAGTGACCTATCAATAGTGACCTATCGGTAGTGACCTATCGGTAGTGACCTATCTGTAGTAACCTATTGCTCGTGACCTATCGGTAGTGACCTATCGGTAGTGACCTATCTGTAGTGACCTATCGGTAGTGACCTATCTGTAGTGACCTATCTGTAGTGACCTATCTGTAGTGACCTATCTGTAGTGACCTATCGGTAGTGACCTATCTGTAGTGACCTATCGGTAGTGACCTATCTGTAGTGACCTATCAATAGTGACCTATCGGTATTGACCAGGCTGTCAAGTGGTTAACTGAGATCTCAAATAAAAATCAATGAAGTGTGGTTATGCTTCTAAGAGTTGTGGAGATACTCTTCATTTTCAGCTCTCGTCGCGTATATTTCTTAAAATATAGCATTTTGTAGCGCAAAATAGGCTACTCTCTCCAACTGGTATTCAATGAGAGGAATAATATTCTTCACAATCTACCTTTAGGTTCCCCAAATACTTTCATATTCACACTCAATAATATTCTCTACAGTATTCGCCCGCACAGCTCAATACAATCGAAATTGTGCATATTTCGTGGAATACCACAAAATATCCCACTTGTCGTGAAATACTCTGAAAAAGGCAATTATCGAGTAAAATAGTGATTTACAATATGATGTTAAAAAGATCGAGAATGTCATGGAACACAAAGTCAACTAAAAAGAATAGACATTTTGGAATATTCAGATTCCATCGCCTATTTTGTTGAAGCTAAATTCCTACATCTCCATCGTGTTTTCTAGTCGGCCAATGAGATAAATTGTCTTTCTTATAGGTTTCTCCCATCGCTTCCCCGTTCGTCCTGGACCCGGCGCCAACATCTCGACACGACTCTCCCCCGGAAGCCGTCTACCAGCAGGTCAAGTACCTGCGTCGATCTGTTTCACGACGCGGACCCCGTCTCGCCCGCGGTCGATCCTCAACTCGAGTCGCCGGTACAAAACAATACCTGCGATCGACTCTCACCCGAGATCGTCCACCCCGAATACTCGAACTGCGTCGTCGGGGACTTGATACTGATCGACGACTTCCTGTGTGCCGTCGAACCGGTCGTCGGATACGAGAATCACGTCGAACCAAACGAATCCGCAATTTCGTTCGACGACGATCGCGCTGTCGTCGATGACATTCCGCATGTCGAAGAGAGTTTATTGGATCGACAGAACGACGAAAGTGGCGACGTTTCCAACGCGGGCGATTGCATGTCGTTCACTTCGGACGCCAGTGAAACCGCGTCCGAGGAACCACGTTCCATCGTAGAACATTCTGTTGTTGTTAGTGTTATATACGGTATCGGCGATCCTGATAATTTTGTTAATCATGAATGGTATATTACAGTAACTTTGTTGTAAAGAAGAACTTTTGGACGACCTTTCGAATATCGCGTCGCGCCTTCTCCGACAAATATATCACGTCGTGAAATCTTCGAAATGATCAACTTGGTTCATCTCTTTCGTTCGTCTTCTGATGGACGATCGACGAGATTACAAGAAAATATTGATTTGAGGTTAAAGATGACGAATATGGCGGTGCTAACCTTTGAGTGGAATCAAATTGATGCGTGTTTATCTTCTCGGTGAAATAGTGATTACGGTTCAGGAATAACATAAATTAAAAAGTTGTCACAAAAATCTACTGATTCAGAGTCCAAGACTTAACCTTGAATAAATTGTATCTTCTATGTTAAATTAATTGTTGAATAATCGGTATATACATAATGAAAATTAATATGTATAAATAAATATATAAAAACAAAATTGGGCCTATAGACCATGAATATTTTTTATTATTCAATCGTTTCAACTTTTCCAACAACGGAACGTGGAATAAATGAATGAATAAATAAAATAGGCTCTTTGTGGTTCTCCTTCAATTTTTCTTCCATATATTCGAAATTTGCTAAAGTATTCGTTGGAAAAGTTCCTACAGTAAAATAATATATGTATATATTTATTTATGTATATATACAAAAGTGATGATAAAATAATGAAATTGTACGGTTTCTTGAACTATTGTATTTGAACTTGTAACTTATATTAATATCATCGGAACTGATATAATACATCTATAAATATAACCGTGAATCTGAGACTGGACTGAGAACTCCAAGTCTCCGGTCAAAACCGTCGACTCTAAGCACCTTGACTCTGTACATTGCGGCAAGGTACTGAACCATCACCTTCTGCGCTTCCAACAGCTCTCACTAGGTGCGCTAGCGGGTCTCGGTCCAGGTCTACTTCAAAGATGGTCACCTGACATCCACCGTACACAATTTTCAAAAATTTTCAAAATTTTTCTAGTTATTTCGTATGAGAATTTTCAATATTTGGAGATTGTTTGATCGAAAGTGTTCAAACTGATTGTGCACACAAACTGTACGTCATCATGTTGAATAGTACAGATAGTGGCAAATTTTCTCCAATTTGTATCACAATTTGTATTTCCGTTTCACTTATTTTGGTTGTTCATTACTTTTATTGGGTGATTTATCTCCTGACATCATGGACCTCATTATGTGGAACGATTTTATGGTGATATTACTAAAATATCAGATAGCTATATTCCCGAATCACTTTTTTCTCATTTCATTTAATTCAACGTAATTGACCTCGTAAATCTCATCACCTATTTGGTTTGTGAAATGTCAGAGTGAGTTGTGCAATATTGTTCATGGCACTCGAGATGGCTTTGCATCACTGCCACTAAGATAATTAATCAAAGAATGCGGTGACTATTTGTTTACATATTCAAGGTCTGCCATTGGCTAGAATATGATGGCCTAGTGAAGGGAATCTCCGATGTGATAAAAAAACAACTTAATATTTCATGATTTCTAATATCAAGAATAGCAAAAAATTTTAAATCACCTGCAATGTGGCCAGAGCTGAAAATATCACCAAAGTTACTTGATGAATTCCACTGGCTCCCTAAAATCGAGGAGACCTTGTATTCTGAAAACTTGATGCAGTCGCCCACTAGCGCCATCTAGAAAGAGCTTTGCGTGCAGAAGCCAATTACTCGCGTCGCTTCACTCTCTCTCTAATCGCATTTTTCTGCAAATACTCCAAACAGCTGTACGATAATATATTCCAATTTTTTCTCCGTGCAATAATGCCGTGTTCTGCTTTAGGTACGCGTTTTCACGTTCTCTCACGTTCGGGTTCGGCGGGACTCGTGCACGAAGTGGCATCTCGGTTGACGGTATCCGAGATATTCTCGTAACAATTCGTGATTCTCTTATTTTACTTGAAATACGTCTAAACCCTGCTGCTCTCGGTAGCTCGGTCAGCTGAGGCACCGCTTTAGAAACTGAAGTCACCGTTGAACGTAGGTTCGAGTCCCAAATGAGGCATGGGTTTTTGTGGACGTCCTCTCACTTATCATCACTTCATAGTTTCATAATCACCTGTTCATTCCCACCCCCGTATAACCTAGCTGTTGGAGGGGTCGTTGAGCAAACGATAATGAATCAATCAATGTAATTGATGTTTTTTTTTTTTTTTTTTTTTTAATAACATCGAAACTTGATACAAAATCATTGTTCCCCAATTAAGGCTATGGATGAAAGATAGGATCGTTTGGACGGGGCACCACAAGGGCGATCTTACCACCCCATTTTGATTATTCAAAACTAATGGTCTTCAACACCAGTACTGCGCTTTCTGTGACCATAATTTTTCGCCGTAGATAAAAGTATTTCAGTATAAACACACGAATGTTGATATCTTCCGCTTTGAACTAAGTCTCTTGGGCAATGATTACTTCTTTCCCTTGACAGCAGATGTAAAATTGATCATTATACAAAAAGCACAAATTAAATTCGTGATAGGCGTATAATGTTATAATTAGGCCTATCGCTCCACTAATTAATGGTCGTGGCCAATTAGTACTTCATCCAAGCGTTTGCTTCGAGGACTGTGGGAAACCACGAAAAACCACGTCAGGATGGATTGTAATGTCCTTTAAATTATTTCACTCGAGCCGTCGACATTGATCGAGACTTTTCAAGGTCACCTTTGAGTCCGGTTGGCACGAACACGAATGTGAACACGCGCGATCAATCGAACGAACGCGACCGAATACGTGAAGAGGACAATCAGACGACAGACGACCAATATAACTACGAGCAACTCTCGTAAATGTGATTTCCATAAAAGCTATTCGCCGACGATTGTCGTGAGAAACGTTACAATCGTTGGATTATAATAAAATTGAATGTTGTCGAAACCCTCACGAAAATATACTCATCTTAAATGCCCGTCTACTTTCTAGTTTTTTCGGTGTCGTAGAAAATCGTTTGATGATATAATATATATTCGGACATTTGGAGTTGATGGTAATGATATGGATTTTATTGGAACGGAATTTCTCTGATTGTTTTCTATGTATTTAGAGAGAAGAAAATATCGCTTCATTGTCTACTGTTCAACTGCATGATTGATTGTCTTGATTCATCTTTCGTATTCATTGAAGTAATACAATTATTCATAACCATACAAGAGTTGATTGAACGGAATATCAGTTTTAATAACACTTGAAAACTGAACATTCACATACTTCCATTCACAAGAGAAGGTTATCTACCAACAAAAATATCTTGAAAAATGAAATAATTGTAACGGAATTTGCTAGAACTTCAAATAGTCAACTATTTTCAAAAACATAGTCCCGTTTCCGATTGTAAATCTCCTGTGAAATCGTTTTCTCCCAAAATACTTTGGACGTACGAAAACACCGGTGATATTTGTCTTTGTTATGTTTTCGAATAACTACTAAACTCTTGTGAAACCAAGCATACCTTACATACAAACATCCCGCACGATTTAATTTGTGATTCGTTACGTTTGCGATTATTCGAATCCTCCATTTTGTCCACATCGGTCATTGATATCTTCTCGCTATTAAAAAACACCCTCTATTAAAAAACGCTCAGAAACGTTGTATATTTACGTAGCTTTCGTGCCTTCGCAGATCGTTGAATAAACCTTTACGAAATGAACTGCGCGTTTAATAATAACGCTTCCAATACAAACTCGTTCGACTAGGAATATGAAATATTCGAGGAATTTCGATTAAAAAGAATAATTATATGTTATAATAATAATAAACATTAATCATCTAATCTACCAAACATGTATATTCAATGAACGAATTATATTTTCAGCGTATTATTATTGAAGATTTGTTTTGTTATCCTGTGGAATACCGTACTAATGCCAACGAGGAAGGTGACCAAGGTCCACACTTTGCAGTAACAGAATCTGATGTATTCCATGTCAAAAGGTCTGCCAATTTTAATTGTATTCCGATAATTTGATAATATTGTATTTTGAATATTTGCAATATTGTATTTTGATATGATTTGCAATATTGTATTTTGATCATTTGCAATATTGTATTTTGATCATATTGTGCAATATTGTATTTTTGTCATTTGCAATATTGTATTCTGATAGCCTGCAGTATTGTATTTTGATCATTTGATAATATATGTTGATTTGTAATATTGTATTATGAATATTTGATGATATGATTATTCGCAATATTGTATTTTTATCATTTGCAATATTGTATTTTGATTATTTGATAATATATGATAATTTGCAATATTGTATTTTGATTATTTGATAATATATGATGATTTGCAATATTGTGTTCTGATAATTTGCAATATTGTATCTTGACAATTTGATGGTATTGTATTTTGATTATCTGATGATATATGATAATTTGCAATATTGTATTCTGATAATTTGCAATATTGTATCTTGACAATTTGATGGTATTGTATTTTGATAATAATTTAATGATATTTCGACAACGATAATTGTTAATACATATTAATTTCCTCACCTCTGGAACCACTGTAAGCTATACTTGTACACACAAAAGCAGATAAACCAACCTAATAGTACATGTAACATTTTTTTAAGCCGCCTTCTTTAGCTCGGTCAACTAAGGCACTGTTTCAGAAACTGGGGCGTGGTTTCGAGTCCTACATAAGACATGGGTCTTATTGAATCTTCTCCCACTCACCATCACTTCATAGGTCCCCCGTATAACCTAGCTGTTGGTGGGGTCGTAATGCAAATCATATTCAATCAGATTTTTGGTGAAAACACAATTCCGCTGAAACTTCGAGAATATAACGCTCTCAAACAATGCATTCGTGTTTATTTATTTGTGAACCTTGTCCAAACCTTCACACCATACCATGGAAAATGGAAATGCCACGATTATACAAATATAGCGAGTATATTTGTTTTTGTTATGTTGGTCCTCTTCTGTGGTTACAAGTACCGCACATTGATTCACCAGCAAACTGTTTCATAAAGAAACTTTCAATTACCATACTTATTTAAGAAATTGATTGAAAAACCAGCTAATTTCTGTAAGTAGGAGATTGTCCATTCATTGTCCTCATCGACTTTCAACACGTTGAATAACATCCTGATCTCTATAGCTCCAAGAAATATTCAAGTTTGCTAATTGGAAGAACCACATACTATGACGATACAATAATAATAAATTCCAGGTCTTTCCGACTGGAATAGAACATATTTCGTAGCCCATCTCATAAACAGAGGGCTGTGCTTTCGTTCTAACAACAATACAAATACAGAAAGAGTAGACATGTTGCCATGGTACTTGCTCATTCAGTAGATATTAACCAATACTATTCCTTTGGAGATACAGATACTAGAATGTTATTCCAAACGCTTGTTGTGGTACCTCTTCTCTTCATACCATAAAAAAATAAAATTATTGTGGCCCAATAATTTTGACATGAAGTGTTATACAAAATAATTGTTTTAATACAGAATTGTTGGAGGGCATCACAAACCCTGTCACTAGATTCCAACGAATAATGATATTTACTCCCCTAATTTCCGAAGAAACTTGAAATCTTCTCAATTACGGAAATTATGATCAATGTGTTTGTTTTCCAGCATCCGGCCCTCTTTCCATGTCTTGACTCTGATTCTGTCATTACTCGATTCTGTTAATTTTTTAAATGAGAATCGGTAATGCCTACGTCATGACTGGTGGTCCAAAGGTTGTTTTTCATGGACGCGAATTTGCTCACCGAAAACACATCGTCATTTTTAATTCGCGTGGTTGTGCGACTTCTATCGGTAAACTGGCGAGGTACAGTTCGGCCGAGTTCAGCACACCATCGGTAGAATTTCAAAGCTCAATCAACCTCGTTTTTTGCGGGAAAATGAGTTATCGCTTTTGACTGTCACACTTTTAAACCTGTTGGAGATTGAGTTTCGATAAATCGATATCTCGCCGGATGCAGTACGCGACCCTGGGATATTTATTAGGGACCCTAGCCTACTTCCGGCGAAATCGCTCAAGTGTATACGAAAATATTGAGTGTTGTTCAACTTCCGTCGCTCGTGTCACAGTCGCCACCGATTGGTTGAATTTTCAAAATGTCTGCTAAAGTTTGCAACGCAAATTCGCTTTCGCTAAGCGACGTGAAATTCGCGTCCATGGAAATTTAAAGTTTGCAACGCAAATTCGCTTTCGCTAAGCGACGTGAAATTCGAGTCCATGGAAATCAACCTTCAGGAGGACAAAAAATCATAATTTCTGATATTGAAATCATGATTGCTAGTTTTCTCTAATATTGAGAAAATAAATATTGTGATTATTCGTTAAAATCCAGTTCCAGAGTTTTAACGTCTTTCAATAATGAATCAAATGATCTTATTATAATTGAATTGATATAAATTATCATGAATTATCTGTTGGCATTTCAACGGCTAACATTCTGTTACTGTTACGAGATTGTTTGACGTCGGTTGAGAACGTGTGAGAATGTGTTTAGGTTAATAATCGCGCCGTACTGCGTTGCGAGTGATGCTGTACGACCCCGGAGGTCTTGTATATTGTTTTGTAACTGGCTACTATATTAGCTAGCTCTGTTTATCCTTATCTCGTGGCTCTCTTCCTCTCCGAGATTGTCAAATAAAAACATCAAGATATGGTATTATTGTTCGTTGTTCTTTCATTATCCCTTGCGTTCCCAGAAAATGTTTTCCCGTCCGAACCAATTTAAAAGTCCATGGGAGTCGATTAGGCGAAATATCAGTTTTTTGGTGATAACTTTTGAACGGTATGAGATAACAAAATTCTAATTCGCGAGAAACACAGGTTTTTATGATAGCTTCAAGATGATATAAGTAATGACTATTTAAGTCATGTTGCGTACCTAACTGTCAAGCGTATACAGCTGAAAACAAATTTTCCAGCTATCAACGCTTGAAGGTCATATGACGTGACTTGAATACTAAATTATATCATCTTGAAGCCATTTTAATTATCTGTGTTTCTCACGTACTAGAATTTTGATATCTCATACCGTTCAAAAGTTATCACCAAAAAACTGATATTTCTCTTAGGCCTGGTATTACCAAGTCTAGTTAGCCTTTATCTGACAGTTCAAACTTGTTATCACCATGGTTACCTGTGGTATTTGTTTTCACCTACTCTCAGATAAATACTAACTAGACTTGGTAATACTGGGCCTTAATCGACTCCCATGGACTATTGAGAAGTTAGCTCCAGCATCAAATCCTTTTTTTGATATTTTTTTCAATGTTCAGCCATTTGATTTGATTTTCTTCAAATTTGTTTTTGTTTTTGAGGTTCTACCAGCATTGGAATCATTGAAAAAGATTTACAGAGGAGTGAAATACTAATCAATCATGACATTATAACTAGGAACCTATCTGTATTATTGTTCTAAAATTGTCATCGTTTGTGCATTTTGGCGACGGCTATGGTGGGTAGTGTACTTATTTATTTATTTTTCATCAACTCTTGCAGTTGCACATAAATGCGCGGTGGAAAGTTCCCTATCAATCCTATCGCCTCCCTAACCTTCTGACGGAATAGCTTCAACCCTATTTCATCCTACTCAAGTATACTTCTACTAAGCCCATTCCAATCCCTACCTGTCCCATTCAAGAAAGAGAACTTACCGACATCTAATCTAGCCCCCTTTATAACTACTGCTCTATCATGACTTCGCCTACCCCCATACCCTGACTCATTCCTTTCAATCAACCTATTCAACTCTCCCCAGTCCCCTTCTCCTTCCATTACCCTGAAGAAATGTTATCTTGATATCAGAATAGTGGTACACCCTCCTTGGTAAGTTATTTATCAGCAAAAATGTGCTATTTACATGTTGATTTTTGGCATTTTTTTAAGTTGCTATTCAATTTTTGTTTTATTTGAAATGTGCCATTTTTATTTTTTCATTTGGTAATGTGCTATTCATTTGTGCTTCTTTTTTATTAATTTATTCGCATTATTTATTAATTATTATACATACATGTTGAAACAATTATTTTCTTCAAGCTTGGAAACAATAGGCCTATGACACGATACAATCACAATACCTATAATAACCATACCTGATTATCAACTATTCTACCATATTATCCACTGATTCTAACACACTAATCTATTAACTTGAAAGATCCCCAAAATCACATTTTTCATACATTTTCGGGATCAGCAGATCAACTTTGATTAATTTGTGATATTCTAGCAGTTTAATAAGCCTTGTAACAAAGCCATTGCTTCCCAATGAAGGACGAAAGATAGGATCGTTTGAACGGGGCACCACAAAGGCGATCTCACCACCACAAGAAATAGTTGCATATAATATAGCTCATTCAACACATTATACATTTATTTTTATTAATTTATTATTAATTTGTGAAAAATACCATTTTGAGAATCTATGACTATCAATAACGTAACGGGATAAGCAGCATGACCCCTACAAACATGAGGCATTCCTTGGGCATGCCAAAAGCCTTCTTCCAAGGCGAATGAAGCATGCCTGGGGCATGGCAAATTTACGCCTCACTCGCCTAGAACTTGCCTGAAACACTCCTTTTTACATGCAGGCGGGACTCCAAAGGCATGCCTCATTTGCTCAAGGCATGCCTTCTGAGGCATGTTTGGGGCATGCATGGAGCATGCCTAGGGCATATCCTGACCAAACCTGTTTGTTGACGTGCCAGAAACATGGTATTGAGGGATACTTGAGGCATGCCTTGGGCACATCCAAGGCATGTCAAAGCATGCCAGGGGCACTTGATTGAGGAATGCCTGGGGCACTTGTTTGAGGAATGCCTGGGGCATTACTTTGGGGCATGCATGCGGCATGTATATACATATTCATATTATACTCAATATAGATCATAGAGGGACTCAAGTATACATATTGAATTAATAAATATAGGCCTGGACATTTCACAATGTGCAAAATGAATAGGCTTTATGCATATTGATTCAACATCGATACTTGGTTTCTTTTACAATTTATTGAGTATATATATATATATATATATATATATATATATATATATATATATATATATATTCATATATATATATATATATATATATATATATATATATATATATATATATATATATATATATATATATATAGGCCTCCTTACGTCAGTTTCCCTATGAAAAAACATCAATTTGTGTAAAACATTATATAGTTTGTGAAAGTTCAACAGGTAGGTCATGTTCAAGTTTTATTCAGGATTAAAATGCTTACTTTTGAAAACGACACTGTAGGTAATGGCAATCAACAGGTAATGAAGAGGCAGTTTGCAGGTATGTAAATGCAAAACAAAGATTATCTTCTCACCAAATTACTGTAGGACTTTGGCAGAGGTCATAATGCCCCATGTACCTACTTGTTATCATCTTCACATAGTGAAAAAAGCTTTCTAATTCCAGTATGAGGAATTAGGGAACTCCTGTAGAATGTAGGATGCTCACAACAGGTTACGAAAGCAAATTAAAATATTGACATCTCACCTTTGAAAGAACACTAATTGACAGTGGCTTCATTTATTAATACACATTAATTACATTCGCTGACACAATGTTGTCGGTAGCACTAGTGGAAATACCGTTAATATCTATAATAATTACATTACTGAACCAAATGAAATATCATTTGTATTATATTTACAAAACTATAAAACTGTTCACATATTTATGGAATCAATAGGCAAAACTATATTTGGTGTAATGGCTAGGCAAGTACATGTATAATTTTTGTTTGTTTAATAACATCGAAACTTGATACAAAATCATTGTTCCCCAATCAAGACTAAGGATGAAAGATAGGATCGTTTGGACGAGGCACCACGAGGGCGATCTTACCACCCCAAAATAGTAAAACTGTTTCAATAGCTTAACCTAAATCATCAAGGTTAAATAATGTATAGCCTACATTCAGAGGAGCTTATTGCCATTTCAATTAATTGATGTACTGAAAAGAGACTCACCAAAGTTTCCAATTTATAGAATTTGGTTGGACTGTTGGTTTATTACAGTTCACCGACACGATTGAGGGGTTCTTAATTCATAGGCTACCTCCCAACCCAAGAGAGCCCACTTTGAATCTTGCTTTGTACACATGTTAGTAATGTGATAAGGCTTGTTTTTTTTTTCATTTTTATTTGAAAAAATTCCCATTTTGGGCAAGACTCATTAAAAGTCAAAATTTTGTATCATCTCAAACATTTTTTATAATGACATGTAAAAATATAAACATGATGAAATTGAAAAGAAAAACATGATTTCAGAATAAATCATCATTTCAAGTCAAACGGTTCAAAAGATAAAATCAGTGGTATGTTACTAAGTGTACCCTGATTTTTTTTTTGCTAGTAACTCAAGTAGGCTCAGTGCCTATTTGAGCTAGAAAATATTGACATTCGTTCTTACTGTGATCAACAACAGTCTGTGGGCCTACAAAAATCGAAGACAGACATGAAAATGGGTCACTTGATTTAAAATGGAATGACCCTCAAATGAAATAAGATGATTATTTTTCGAGGAGTATTTCCTCCATAGATAGGCCTACCAAAATGAAATATCGGCATACAACACAACAAGAATTTTTTTTTATTATTATTATTTATTATTATTTAACTCTTGCAAATGCACATAAATGCGCGGTGGCAAGTTCCCTAAGTACCCCTATCCCACCATCTCCTTAACCCTCTGACGGAATAACTTTAACCTGATTTCATCCCCTTCAAAAACATTTCTACTAAGCCCATTCCAGTCCCTACCTGTCCTATTTAAGAAAGAGAATTTACCGACATCTAATGTAGCCCCCTTTATGACTTGTGCTTCTTTATGGATATTTTCAGAATTTGAATTATTTCATCACCTCTTACGAGTTAATATACAATTTTTTCGTATATAGAAAACAGGCCTATGAAAAAAAGAAATGTTCCAGTGATGCTCTGAACAAAATTTTACCTTTTTTCAAGTGACTGTGTGACAGCCCTGATATTTCACAATTGAATAATAGCCTACATGTTGAATAGAATTTCTAAAATGAAATACATGTTTAGGCCTACATGAAAGTGGAGTATAACAATTGAGACAACACTAAATTGAAATTTCAAACTAACTGTGGCATCTAAAAGTAACAATACCACTAGCGTAATTCTGTTTCTCTCCGAAATGTTATCGATTGATTGGATGAATCGTTGTGGTTAATGAATTACTTATCAACTAACTTAGTCATTGGGTAGGTCTATGAATGATTAATCATCTTTGCTTTGCTTTGCAAGAACCCAACAAAACCACGTCCACTCGGGTATTTTGAAAAACGTAGGTTTTAGTGGGTTTCAAAAATCTTTGAAAAACAGTTGCGATAAAAAAATGCAGTTTATGAACACAAATTAATTTCTCTATTTGACATGAAATTAACCATCAGAGGGGATCATTATTCATCACAAATGAAAATGTATTGCATTATAGGTAGAGGCATGAAATTTTAGTATTAGCTATAAGATCTATAGAAACCGGTACAGTAGCTGAGTGGTTAGCTCACTTGCTTCGTGATCCGGGAGGTGAAGGGACATATCGGACCCAGTTCGATCCCCGCCACCGTCCATCTTTACAGGGGTTTTTCGTGGTTTCCCTCTTCAGTCTAGGCTAATGCCGGGATGGTTTCTACAATATAGGCCACGACCGCTTCCTTCCCACTATCCTTCCCACTACCCATAAAAAAAAACTTCATCTCATCATCCCATCATCTCATTAATCATTCATTCGACGCCAATAGATCTTGGTAATCATTACAGTGCGTCGTTAAAACCCAATAAAAAAAAAAAAAAAAAAAAAAATAGAATTGAGTCATCTGAAAGCTGAAACCATAATATTTGATGTTTTCTTCATGTTTTGTGATGTTCAAAACAATTCAAGACCAAGTTCTTTTTTGCTATTTGAAGCGATATAGGCCTATACCAAAGACCTTAGAGTATCTAACTTCGTTAGAAGACGTAAAACTAAGCCTTCTAAGCGGCGACAAAGCAGTGCTAGCGCACGTATCGTAGTGGAGTGAATTATCCTCTAGGCGGGCCAGTTGGAATGATTTCCAGAATGGTTTTTTCTCACACCTTCTTGGATCCACATAATTATCCAACTGATGTTTTTTCCAGAGCTAATATATTTCATGATTCATCAATATGCCTAGGCCTATAGTTCCATCATGAGTGGACGAGACAACGCTATCTGTTATATCACCGAGTATTTTAATTATGAAATCAAGGCAAAAGTGAAGTAATTCTTCAGATTCGGGGAGAAACGGGAACGTAAGTACAGCCTAGTCTTGACCAATTCTTGAATATCTGTTCATTCATACATCTCCATACTATTTAAAACTTATTAGGAATATGTATATGAATGATTCACAACACGATAATCACGTCAGTTCGGTGTTATACGCATTGAACATATTGGTGGTAAAGCAGATATCTCTCTTCTAATTCACTCCACTGCGACAGGTAGCACTAGTGAGCAATGTCGCCAAGCGTTACATGGTAAACAAGATCAGTTTTACGTCTTCTAACGAAGTTAGATACTAAGGTCTTTGCCTATACCTTTTACAACGATAAATCAAAATTCACAAGAAGTAAGCGCTATTTGTGAGAAAATAGCAATTTTCCTAAAAATATTGTCTGTTACAATCATTTTTTTTTACGAATTAGATTCAAGTGCCATGCAAACTCGAGATATTTCATTTTAATTTGTTTGAATAAAATATTTAACAACATTTGTTGGCCTGTGGCAGTCACATAATATGTATGCTCTTTTATTCTGTGAAGTTCAATTAGTATTTCAATGTGGGGCATATCGTCGTGAATGTATAAACGTACTGTCTTTTCAGAACTTGCTCACTGCTCCAGCTGAGAATACTGTCGAAAATAGCTTCTTTATTGTTCATATCTTGGAATCTTAACATTTGCCTAAAGACTTTTTGGTGCTAAATTAATTCTAATCTCAAATTTGACTGATGCTTTATGCTATTTTTGGAATAGCTAATGCTACGAAACTAAACTAGGCAAACGCTTTATGTGTTTCCGCGTTGATGGATGAGCTACTTATATCAACTTATATCTTCGGATTGATTATTTATATATATATATATATATATATATATATATATATATATATATATATATATATATATATATATATATGAATATATATATATATATATATATATATATATATATATATATATATATATATATATATATATATATATATATATATATATATATACATATATATATATATATATATATATATATATATATATATATATATATATATATATATATATATATATATATATATATACTTTGAGACCCAAACAATTATGTTACTGCCATCATATTTCTTAATCGATTTATATGATAACAAAGAAGGCTTTGTTTTAGTCGTTTCCAATTGATTGTGACATCTGTTGATTGGATTCAATTGGTTTCTTAATAGTTGTGAGTGATTAAAAATAAATAGATTAAATATTTTTTACATCAAAACGGCTGATTTGATTGGACTGAAAGTTTGGAATAAGGTGTATATATAATTATAATACCGTATTGAAATTTCATAAGAATTTGAATTCTCTCGAAGGAAATATTTTTGACGAATTTTTTCCTCCTGGTTATTCTCACGGGATTTTTGAAAATTTTGAAATGTTTCTCAGAAGTGGTTCAACCGATTGCGCCTCAAAACTATACAGTATCGAGTTAGATAAGGACACTTGTGTGTGTCAAGTTTTAACTGATTTTGAATTTGTGTTTGACCTGTAGAGCGCGAAAAAAAAGGTACTTTTTTTTCAGGTGTGGTGAAATTGAGTCTTTGCTTTGCTCATCCAATAATTAATGCTATAATTTCATGCCTCTAATTATAGGCCTATTTGGTGAAAAATAATAGGCCTACGTATGTATGGTACATAAAATCTGAAAAGTTTTGCCAGGTCCGTACACTTGGGCCTACAAGCCTATTGTGAGATATAATGGCATTATATGCGAGAACTACAGCAGTGGGTAAATCAACCCTGCTCCAATGTGAGGCATTCGGACGTACTTGGCTAAGTTCGTCTGGTGGTTGTGCGGTTGAACTTGAAGAAAAAGCAATTTCAATGAAAACAATTTCAACCAATTATAATGACAAAAACTCACCTACCATCGACCTATAGTCAAAAATTGTTATATTATGTTTAAAATAAAATAAAAAAAGTAGAAAGGGATGGGAATCGAAACCGTGCCCCCTCGCACTGGAAGCAAATACCTTCCTTGTCAACTGTTTGAGTCGTGTAGACCCGTTTAGAGTATGGTTTCTGTGATTTCCTGATTGTGTGTGTCGTTGTACTGTGATGCAGTTTCATTCCTAATACCTAATTTAGAACCAGTATCTTTTCGCTTTCAACATGAAGCTAACCCACGCGTCCGAGGACATTTTTTAACCGCATCTTTGGGTCGATGCACAGAAGTTCGTGGTATTGACTTGGTCTAATTTAAGGAAGTCGTGGGTGAGGCCCAATTGATTTTCTCATGGAGGATCATGTCTTCTTGGTCTTTTTGTGGGCGGTTGATGTTCGTCCAGTCCTGCTGAGGCTATTGGCCTCTTTCTTGTGTCGGAGGTTTTGACTGGATTGGTGGCCAGTTGTTCCAGATGGGTGATTTTTTATTGGGAGAGAGTAGAGAAGAAATTCCTGGATTGATGTCTGCAGATGTCGATAATGAATGGCTGGTTCGTCTCATCATGTAGATCCGTGATCCGAGTCCAACGGGGAAGGCGAGTGATCGTCCGGAGGATTTTGTTCTGGAATACTTGAAGGGAATTGATGTGGACAGAAGAGCAGCTGGACCAGATCGGGGATGCATATAGGAGTGAGGGAAGGATTATGCTTCTGCTGAGGTGTAATTTTGCTGCAGCCGATAGTTGTTTTGACTTTAGGAGAGGGTAGAGAGAGTAGTATTTTCTTGCGGCCTTGACTCTGACGTCTTCGATGTGTTTGTTCCAACTGAGGCAGCGGTCCATGTTGACTCCCAGGTATTTGATTGAGGTGCTCCATGGAATATCTGTGTTGTTCATGGTCAGGTGGGTCGTCCTTCTCTGTCGTCCTCCGAAGCCGAAGATGATAGCTTGCGTTTTGGCGATGTTGAGTTGGATTCTCCATCTGTTGTACCAGTCCGCTATGATGTTGATTGCAGTTTGGAGACGGAGGATCGCCTGCCTGGTATATGGAGAGGTGGCTAGTATCGCGGCATCATCGGCGTAAAAGGCGTGGGTGATGTAGGAGCGGGGCTTTGGAATGTCATGTGTGTAGATGTTGAATAGGACAGGTCCAAGCACGGAGCCTTGCGGTACACCGGCGAGTATGGGGAATTTCTGGGATTTGTGATTGTTACGAGAAATGTAGAATGATCTGTCAGAGAGGTAAGATTTGATGATTGAAGTTATCTGGCAGGGGAATTTTAAGCGATGCATCTTCAGGAGTAATCCATCGTGGCACACCCTGTCGAAAGCTTTCGATATATCCAAGAAGATGCCGGGTGTGACTATCCCCTTGTTATAGTTCGACGTGATTAGGTTTGTGACACGAAGGAGTTGCTGGGTGGTTGAGTGTCCTTGTCTGAAGCCGAACTGCGAGTCCTGAATGATGTTATTCTTATCGAGATGTTGGTTGATCCTCTTCAGGATGATCTTCTCCATCAGCTTCGATAGCCCTGACAGCAGACTGATGGGTCGATAACTTGAAGGGTCGCTCGGAGGTTTGCCAGGCTTCAGGAAGGTGATGACGTTTGCAGTTCGCCATGACATCGGGAAATGGCCCACCCTCAGTATTGCATTCGACAGTTGGATGAATGTATCTATTGCATATGTAGAGAGTTCGAGAATGGTCTCATTTTTGATCTTGTCTTCTCCTGGGGCCTTCTTTCGTACCAGCTTATCCGCCAGTGAGATGAGTTCCGTGATGGTGACGGGCTCTATCTGATCTTCCAAAGCCGTAGCTTCCAGTAGGCGCAGTTCTTCTGTGAGACTTCTCGTGTGTTCGTTCCTGGGGTTAGGAACGAACGACTCCGAGAGCGTCTCAGCCAGTAGATCGACTTTGTCCTGGGGGTGGCATGCACGTCCGATCGGTGGATCAGGTTGCGGTCGTCTTTGAAGGCTCCTCGCCATTCTCCAGATCGAGTTGTCTTTGATGTTGAGTGTCTCAATCTTTTCATCCCACTTCGTTTTCCTGTGATTCAGTATTAGCTCCTTCAGCTTTTTGTTGAGCTGGTTGTAGTGCTTTGCTGATGCTGCAGTCCGAAGCCTCTGGTACGCTCTCCTTGCCTGATACTTGATTTTTATTGACTGAATCAAGCCCGGTGGTAGATCAAAGGTGGTGTTCGGTCGTGGGCTCTGTTGAGGTATTGCTTTCGCCATTGCCTTCTCTATGCTGGAAGTGAGCTTTGCTGTGAGGTCGTCAATGTCTTCAGGTGTCTCGATCATTGGAGGTTGGTTGTTGAGCTCCGTCCTCAGCAGCTCGTCCAGCGTGGTCCGGAAACAGGTTCAGTTAAATGCCTTTCCACTACGCTACGAGTGCAGTTGACTGACCACTTATTCAAATGTCTGCTTAATCTACTTGTAACCAAGGACGAACGAAGTCTGGCCAAGAACGGCCGAATACCACACAGTGGAGCAAGGTTGACCTGCTCGGTATGAGAATAACTGTGATACTCTAACAACTTGTGAATAGGCCTACTAGATACAGATATAAATCAGCACCTAAATGTTTACTGCGATAAGCTAAGAAATGGTTAGAAAGAATGCATCAAATTGAGAAAACATTAGTGGTAAGTTTTCACAATGTGTGTTGTCAACCTTGATTCTCAATTTCAATTCATAATGAATAGACCTAGTGGCAAGATCAAGGTGATGCATTATAGATTCAAACAAATAACACAACTGTAGATCACCTACTCAAAAAGTTGGGTTAGTAGGCCCACTGCAACACTAATCAATCTTGATACGGTACCTAGAAAGATGGGTAATACTGAGACGTGCACTGAACGTGTAGGCCAGACAAATGAAGATCCATGTTAACTCACAACATTTACTGTAGGCCTATCATTTCAAATATTGTTGAGAACATTGGGTAACCCAGTGGGATGCCAATTCAAACATTTTTCAAGTTCTTTGTAAATCTGGAGAGTAGGGAATCGCTCGGTACCGGCATGTTCATTTTCATTGCACTTTCAATAACAAATGAAGTAAACGAAATTGTTACAGCTTTTTTTGAGAAACATCATCACACTACCATAGTTCAGTAGATCCCACTTGAATCCGTAGCCTCTTATGTTCCATCTTCAAGCGTCGGAATGAGTGTTGGAAGTATTCTTGCATCTCATGTTCAACGTCACTATTCATGGCCGACACAGAAGATGAACGAACTTCTTCTGCAAAACAAATGTAGGTACCGGTAGGTCAAGTTAGCGTTAATGTATCTGTTGGTCTCACTGTGAGCAATCTAGAGTCCACAAATGTATACTTTCATGACATTTTATAACATTAGACCAGGTATGTTCTGTTTTTATCGAGAAAACAAGAAATAAAAAAAATTACCCTTAAACAAAATTATCTACCGTCATCTACTATGAGCTAGCTTATAATGCAATATTGAAAGGATTTTTTACACATAAATTCTGGAGCAAAACATGCAACTCAGTTGAATAAGTAGCCTAGATAAATGTGCAATGTAAGTACCCGGTAGACACGTGTTCAGTGTAAGTATGTAAGAATATGACAATTATTGTAAGAATATACAAAAATAATAAATTATAAATCCTTTATATCTCTATAATGAACTCACATATACAAATGACTTGCACAGTCACAGCACTAGGTTAAACAAGAATCAAGGGCTAGCATAGGCCTACACCCATCACACAACCAAGTCAGGATCATCCTTTACTATAGGCCCCAAACTATGGAACAAATTGCCAGTACAAATAAAAGAAATTAAGTCATTAGGTTTATTTACATTAGAATATAAGAAGTTGTTGCTGAACCAACAGGAAAAAATATCATACTCGAGCCCAAAATTAAACCCACAGACTCACTTATGGGTTAATTTCAATATTGTTACTTATATGTATATTTTGATTATAAGTACTTAGATTCAACTAAGGACTTGTTTCATTGTAATTTTATATATAGGCCTACCATATAGTATTATTGTTTATATGGTAGGGCCTATGAGAAAGTTGAATTACACCCAAGTAATTGGTAATTATCACGCTTAGGTCTACAAGTTAAAATGTAAAGTTAATGTATTATTATCCAATACCGTATGCATTTTGAAGTTTCAATTCATATGAAAAGATTGTTCACTATAAGTTATTTATTTAATCATGTCGTTGGTTGTCAGTGTTTAAATTCTATAGCTTCACTTTCTTAGTTTTGAAAATGAATGATCTCTATATTTACTCATTTCAAGATATTCTGAGTGTTTTCTTATTATAACTATTCCATTATAATATATCTTATTCTCCATATTATTAATCATGGTTAGTTGGAAGAGCGGCAGCATCCCACCGAACCTCGCCATTTTTTTTAAATGTCAACTATGTTTTCAACTATGTATACCCAACTGTGTTGTGACATTTTGAAAGAAACAAAGACTTATTATTATTATTATTGATATTGCAGACAACTTGACAACTAGGCTTGTCCGGTACAGTAGCCTATATAAAAATATTTATGGTAGAAAATTAAATCCATGAGCCACACATTGAAAAACAACCAAAGTCTCCCTTCTACGTGGCATCATGAATAATACCAAGTAATGTAGTGGGCAAAGAGTCGTTACGTACCACATAACATTGGTAGTTGATACAATCAACCATTCCCATGCCCTGGCAGTGCGCTGATTGAGTAATAGTCAGTCGATGTGTGAATTTATCATTCTTCGAACAGTCCCCCACGTCCTTTAACCCATGACGGTATACTCAATCCACATCTGGCAAAAAGTTGTACCTGAAAATATGGATGACAATGACTGGTTATAATGATTAGTTATAGGCCTACATGATAATATGTCAGGAGCAAAAAGATGTAGACCTATGGACCTACGTAACTTCCAAATGGTTCTTATTCAAACAGTTACATGGATGCGGACACACAATACAGAGATTGAAAAAGTATTAAAAAACATCCTGAAGTGACTTATTGCTTACCAACATTATACCATAGAGTATGGTAATGAAAACTTATGAAAAACTACATTACTCTATGATTATACGCACTAAGACTAGAAGTCAATGGGCATACACACTCCATGCATAGGCCCTAGTCCATAAAAAAGTCAGCGGTTAAATGTGCGTAGACATTATTTGAATAGGAATTCAAATTTTGGATTAGATCAAACTAGGTCCTGTATAACCCTCACCTACCGGCTCATTCGATTGTTCATTTGGCACAAACCTTACCCTATCTAACCATTATTTGAAACCTTAAAAGAGATAACCAAACACTTGACAAAATCAATGCCTAGGCCTAACATAACCTGTAAAGTGGAGTCGCACAACTTGAAATTGAATTTTCCTCCACTATTCCTAGCCCTAATTAAACAAAGAACTAAAAAAATGTATTCAGAACTGGGGCTACAATAGGGACTATTGCATTTACTGAATAACTAGGGCCTGGGCCTAATTATTATGTTGTTGGGATGTAGGCCTACTCCAATAATATTAATGAGACCTTACCCAATTTACGTGAGCTTAGGCCCACTAAAATCGATGAACAATTACCTTATTTAATTGGGCCCATGTAGCAGTGATGGCGATGAATACACACGGAATTAATTTTTTGGAATTTGGGAGCTGGGAAATTCATTGTTTACTTGTCTCGTCTGAAACGGTTGCAATCGTTGCATGCGCGTGTTGAGACTAGCGTGTGGTGAAGCGCTTGCCCTGACGTCATCAATTGTTCTGATTGGTTGAAGGGTTTTTAAATGTACCCGTCGACAAAACGCCTTTATTTGATTTTGTTCAAACACAGTGTTCGATTTATTCTCTATAATTATGACTAATTAAAGCTGACTAAATTAAAACTTGACATAAAATGAAAATAGATAAAATACAAGAGTGATGGATTTGAGTTGACCATAAAACTAATGGTAATAATGCTGGTAATAATGGTCGACCATGGCGGGAATCGAACCCCGGTCTCCTGAGTGACGATTCAGTGTGTTACCACTCGGCCCGCGTCTCGGTCATCCTTTTAGCGGTTTTTCGTGGTTTCCCTCTGTCGTTCAGGTTGATACTGGGATGGTTCCTTAACAACAGGCCACGACCGACTCCTTCCCACCATTCAAAACTCATAATAAAATAACCTTTCATATCATCATCCCATCATCTCATTCATCATTCACCTACGCCAATAGATGGTAGCCATCAATATAGTGTGCCATTAAAACCCAATATGAATAAGGTGATAGTGGTATGCATAATATCTTTGCTGATGAACAAATTTTTCAGTTGGTTTCTAGTTGTTTCACTCATATTTCGGAAATTAATCATTATCAATATGGAGTACAAAATGTCGTCTACATAAAATTAGTTTCAAGTTAATAAAGTGATTTCCTCACTAAGAAGAGTAGTCGGTGTGCGAAGTGAAATACAAATTCAGAGATAATGAAGTCGGGGTTCATCAGCCGCCGAGGCAGCTGTCTCAAAGGCTCAAAGCAAGCCAGAGAGGCATGTTTCAGGCGAGCCTGGAAGGCACATTTCAGGCATGCCTGGGAGGCATGTTACAAGCATGTCTGATCGTGAGAAAGACAAGATTGCTGTATGTTGGATGAATGAATATTAGAGTTTTAAGGCGCATCGACAGCGAGGTCATTTAGCGCCTGTCGAAATATGTTGCAACAAAAGGTGAAAAGTGTGATATAAAGGTGGAAGTGAAATTTTGATGAGAACACCTAAATACATTAAACTAAGACTAAGACTAAACTATGTCTACAGTGTCTAAAGACGTTATACACTAATTTGTTAAAACCGAACATGTGTGTGCTGTAAAGGGTCACACCCATGGGACTGGGATGAGAACGTTTTATTACTTGTTCTCAGTTCAAACTCCCCCTCAAATAGGAGTGGAGGAACGACAAACCATAATAGATATATGGTGGAATATGGTTTGATTTAAAATACTCCTGATGTCTATCCCAAGAGATCGGCATCAAGAATAAGTATCAAATGTCAAAAAGCAGTACATTGGTGAAAGATGATTGCACAAACAACGTCATCTTGAACGGACATGGAAATGTCCTGATTCGGGCAGTTTGAAAAATGATACTGATAACAAGACGACTTTATCGTCTAACGCAGATCCACGAGCATGTCAAATGAGATCCAATAGCTTCGATAATCTTAGAAAGCTGAATATGGTATCTATCGATTTTGAATTATTCCCTAAAATCTTTGACATTGTGTCTTCCATACGAAGCTGTCTCCTCAGAGCAGTATATTTCTGACACTCGAGTAATATGTGTCGAACAGTTAAAATCTCGTTACAAATCTCACATCTAGGGACGATTTTATCGGGGGTGAAGAGATAGGAATGGGTTAAAAGTGTGTGTCCCACTCGCAGACGAGTGAGAACTACTTCCTCCCTCCGTGAACCTCGGATTGAAGATTCCCAAGCACTAACAGTTGGCTTAATCTCTTTCAGCTTGTTGTTGGTCTCCCTGTCCCACTCTTTTTGGAAACGAGATTTGAAAAGTAGTTTGAAATACGCCTTGAAATCATTGAAAGGTATTCTCGGGTTATCAATATCTTCTTTCTCCGTCGCTTCTTTGGCAGCCCTGTCCGCTGACTCATTACCACCAATCCCCACGTGTCCAGGTACCCAGCAGAACACTACACTGACATCCTGCGAGGCAAGGGCGGTCAGGAGTGTCTGTACTTTCTGGACTAGATGGTGAGTTGGGAAGATCTGAGTCATGGCTTGGAGTGCAGTCAAAGAATCGGAACAGATCAGGAAGCACTTCTCAGGCCGTTGTTGAATGTGCTGTAGAGAGGTGACAATTGCAAACAACTCGGCTGTATATACGCTACTCATCGAACCTAATCTGATACTAACAGTGGAGAATTCGCTAACGAATGCGCAGCCAACTTTGCCGTTCAGTTTTGATCCGTCCGTGTAGTATTTAATATGTCCGGGGTAGTGTGTGCAGAGCTCTAGGTATTTTTGCTTATACTCTTCCGCACTCGTGCTTGCCTTCGTACTTGATGACAAGTTCATCAAGCACTCCGGACGTGGAGCCAACCAAGGGGCGGTATCACTAAATTGAATTGGATAGACTCGAGGGTATACAAATGACTCTTCGACCAAAATATGATTCAAACGAATTCCAGTTGGTATGGTGGCGAATGGTTTCGATTCATAGAGAGCATGAAATCTAGGATTGATAACTGGTTGGTAGGTGGGATGATGCTTACTGCAGAATAACTTCGAAGCGTATGAGCAAAGGAGATATGCACGTCGACTCTTCAACGAGGGCTCACCAGCCTCACAATACAAGCTCTCCACCCGACTGGTACGGAGTGCTCCTATGGCCAGTCGGATGCCCGTGTTGTGAACTGTATTGAGTGGTTTCACGTAGCTCTCTCGTGCCGAGTCGTACACAACACTACCATAATCCAATTTGGAACGTATTAATGCTCGGTAAAGCCGCAGCATTGTGGTGCGATCCGCTCCCCATTTGGTACCACTAAGATAACGGAGAAGGTTAAGAGATTTGAAGCACTTGAGTCTGAGTTGCGAAATGTGAGATTTCCAGTTCAACTTCACGTCAAACGTCAGCCCAAGGAACTTGGTCGATTCTGCGAATGGAAGGAGTTCTCTACGAAGATATATATCTGGGTCAAGGTGCAGGCCTCTCAGACGAGAGAAACGCATGCACGTTGATTTTGATGTAGAAAATCTGAACCCAGTTTCATCTTCCCATGCTTCCAGTTTCCTAATTGCAAGTTGGATTTGGCGAGAGGCCGTTGCACTTCTCGCTGACTTACTGAATATAGCCAAGTCGTCGACAAATAAGGAAGAAGTGATTGAAGATGGAACGCTTCGAATTATACCATTTATTGCGATGGCGAACAAAGTAACACTGAGGACAGAACTCTGTGGTACACCGTTCTCTTGGATGAACTCATCCGACAACACATTACCAACTCGTACCTTGAAACGTCGGTTGGTCATGAAATTACAGACAAAATTAGGAAGATGGCCTCTGAAACCCCATTGTGACAAGGTTTTCAATATGTTGAAGCGCCAGGTAGTATCGAATGCTTTCTCAAGGTCGAAAAATACAGCTATCACTTCCTGCTTCGTAAGAAAAGCTTCCTGTATGAGGCTTTCCATACGAATTAGATGATCCAAGGTATTTCTATTTTTTCTGAATCCAGACTGTACTGTGCAAAGGAGGTTTTTTCGTTCCAACCACCAAACGAGGCGGTTGTTCAACATCCTTTCCATCACTTTACACAGACAGCTGGTCAGAGATATAGGTCTATAGCTTGATGGTGAATGCTTATCCTTGGATGGTTTCAAGATCGGTACCTGGATAGCTTGTCTCCAGGAATCAGGGAAAGTATCGGTTGAATAGATATGGTTGAACATGTTGAGAAGGTCATTTAAAGCGGCAAGTGGCAGGTGTTTCAAGAACTGATTGTGTATTCCATCAATCCCTGGTGCTGTGTCTCTTGCGCACGTTATCGCGTTCTCCAACTCCCATACACTAAACGGCACGTTATACACCTCGTTGTTCGCAGAAGAGAAATCTAATCTTCTACATTCTGCAGCACGTTTGTGTATTTGGAACGATGCCGAGTAGTGGTGAGAGCTAGAGACGTCCGAGAAATAGGACCCGATAACATTAGCTATTTCCTGTGGCTCGGTAATTAGACTACCATCCTTGTTCAACCCAGATATACAAGATGATTTGAATTTGCCGTCTATCTTCCTCACTCTATTCCACACCTTGGTGAGGGGTGTGTGAGCATTAATGGATGAGATGTAAGAATTCCATGAGGCTTTTTTCGAAGTCTTAATGATGAAACGAGCCCTTGCTCGGAGTTTCCGGAATGCCATAAGGTTGATATTGGTTGGGTATTTCCGGAAAATTCGAAGGGCTTGTTTCCTCTTACGGATCGCCACCTTACATTCCTCGTTCCACCAGGGAACAGGTATGTGGCGTTGGTTGGTCGACGTAAGAGGAATGCTCTCTTTCGCGGTGGCAATAATCACCTCTGTCACATGCTCAGTCCTACTATCAGTATCATGTATGTTATTCGAGTTCTTCAAATCAACACGCTTTGTGAAAAGGCTCCAGTTCGCGCGGCGCAAGTTCCACTGCGCACACCGCAAGGGTCGTTGATGAGAATCTACTCTCAAGATGAGTGGGTAGTGGTCGCTACCACACAGATCTGAGTGAACGGAGAAATTGAAAAGAGGTGCGACAGATGGGGTGCAGACACAAAGATCGATCGCTGAAAACATACCGTTGAAAGCATTAAACCTTGTTTTCTCTCCATTGTTGAGAATAATCAAGTCGTTGTCGTTGAAAAATTGCTCAAAAAGGCGTCCTCTGCCGTTACTATCCACCATTGTGTCACCCCACAAGTTATTGTGGGCATTTAGGTCACTTAGAATAACATAGGGACGTGGGAGCTGTGACACAAGGTTATCCAGATTTATTCTAGTAACTGGAGCCCATTCAGGTAAGTAAATATTACAGAAGGTAACAGGCTGAGGAAGAGCAATTCTGACTGCCACTGCCTGTAGTGGTGTTGTTAGCGGCAGTGGACTTACGTGACAGCTGTCGTGGACAGCTGTGGCTACTCCCCCATGGGCTCTGTTACCTGTCAAGTCATCGAAACGATAGAAACTATAATTACGTATCAATGGAGAGTCACAAGGTTTGAAGTGCGTTTCTTGAAGAAAGAAACATATCGGTTTAATGTTTGATGTCAATAGCTTGATTTCTTCTCTGTGCCTGTTGAAACCATTGCAGTTCCATTGTATTAGAGCCATTTTGTGTAGATGATGTTCTTGTTTACTTTTACTGTAGATAGAGTTACCTAAGACCAGCTTAGGTTACTAAAGATTTCAAGTTCTTTTTAGATAAAAGGATTTCCCCTCAGAGGATTGTGCGGGAATGCCGAGCCCTGCGGCTACATCCTTTCTTGCTCCTTGGGTACTTCCTCTGTTCCTTCGTTTTTGTTTGGGGGGTGTGAATCCCCGGGTGTCGGGCACAGCACCCGACGCCGGTCGCTCAGTGATGTCGGATGAAACGCCCGACACAGGAGATTCATCTTCATCCTCACTTCCTGTCACCATTGTTTCCTCTACGGTTTCAGCCTCAGCTTCCGGAGTGAATTTACCTTTCAATAGTTTTACCAGATCATGTACCTCGTTCTGTAACTTGTCAATTTTTAGGTTTTGTGACGATACCAACTCTTCCATTCTCTTCTGCTGTTCGATCAGTTTCTTGTTTTCAGCCTTCAAAGTGAGTATTTCTTGCGATTCCTGGGACGTTGTTTTATTAGCTGCGGCTTTGGCAAAAGAAGATGGAAGGGCAGAGATAGGAAAGAGATTTCTATATTTCTGTCGAGCATCTTGATAAGTCATTTTATCGACAGTTTTGAACTCACTGATCTTCCTCTCTTCTAACCACTTACTGCAGGCCTTTGAAGACGCCGCATGTCCACCGTTGCAATTGATGCAACGAGGGCCGGACACGCAAGGCGTTTCGTCGTGCTTCTCAAGGCCGCAGTTCGGGCAGATGGGTTTAGATTTGCAGAAAGCTTGGCCATGTCCAAAGCGTTGACAGATGAAACATCGAGTTGGATTTGGAATGTACGGTCTAACAAGTATACTGTTGTAGCCAGCTACCAATTTTGTTGGAACGGTACCGGTAGAAAAAGTCAAAATAAGTGTGGCTGTGGGTACATCCTTTCCATCAACTCGTCGGGTAATACGGTAAACATCCGTAACATTTTGACCAGCGAGTTCAGATTTAATCTCTTCAACGTCACAGCATAAAAGGTCATTGCAAGTAATCACTCCCTTAGAAGAATTAAGGAAGGGATGAGGACTGACTAGGATGGGGAATAGATTTGCAAAGCTGGTGGTCTTCAAAAGCAGTTGTGATTGAATATCGCTGTCTGTTTCTACAAGCAGGAGAGTTCTATTCCTAACTTTCGTGACTTTGCGAACAGTACCAGCAAGACCTCGAATAGCTTTCTCGATAGCAAAAGGTGACACGTCATGAAAGGTTTTACCATCGGAACGTTCTATTTGCAAAAATCTAGGACTAGCTGGTTTGCTTGATTCTAGATTCTGAAGAACTTGTTCTTTCGTACATTTATAATCTCTAAGAGATCGAATTCTTTTTTTGGGGGGGGGGAATTGAGGGGAAATTAAGTGTATTCATATTTGGACCCACGAGTAGCTAGGGAAATAAATGTCCGCTCCCACAGAGCCCCTCTTGTGGGAGTAAGGCTAGAGTAAAACTGAAGTTCACCATGTGTCCAGAGTTTATCGTTTGGAACTACTTTATCCCGTAGTCATTCAGCCCTTTAGCACGATTATTTACACCATTGGCTTGGGTTCATATCCTTGTTCACAGCGAGATCGTCAATATTGTCGTGGGTGTGAGTGGTCACGAGGAGTCGGCACGAAGATAAGAATGAAGACAAGTCCAGAAAAGAGAGAACACAGAGTAGCAAAGATCATGGAAGAGGGTGATAATGATGAATGATTGCACGAGAACTCCTTATGGCCGCTCTGGTCACCGAAATGGGCACCCACTCGACCGACGGTCCGAACTTAGTCTGGACCCTCACCCCAGACCTTATCGCCATGGGTGACCCTGCTGGAAGCAAATAAATTGCTTCCGACGATAGCTCTGGGGATCACGGGGCCACGCAAGCCCCCACACCACGTCAAGGTGTTCGGATCCTTTGAGGGGGTGCTGTATGTTTACTACGGGTATGCCCTGGGCATGTTCTGGGCAGGCACGATCATAGAGCACGTCTGTGAAGCATGCCTAAAGCTTGCTTCAAGCTTGCCTAGTGGAGACGCCTAATTCTTACCTCACTGGCAGATTTTATGCATATGCCTCAGGCATGCCAGTGTTTGTAGGGACGTGAGTCCTATCTTGTTAACATTAGGCCGTTTTCACCGTGATGGAATCAGCGCTTTCGTGTACATTTCTGAGATTCGCAATTTCAAATCAAATCAAACGTATTAGGCTCGTATTTCAGTGTATAGTACATAGTTGTATGCTTGCATTGTTCTTGAATTTTCTCGTAGATGATGATTAATTTTTTAGTTATCAAATGGTAAATATAGCAGTAGGGCTTTGACTAGGGGTCTAAATGCTTTTACAGACGTATTTTAAATTTAGATTGGCCAATTCAAATGAAATTTATTCCAATATTGCTCGATGCAGTTGGAAAGAGCTGGATTAACAGATTGCATTACATCTATTACTTGTATAGATCAACATACAACAATACCAGCAAATCATCATAACATTTGTGAGGCGGCATCCCTCTGATATACGCATGGTGCGAAAGGAAAGCGCCATGTTTCTTATCCCGTTACGTTTTGATAGTCATTGTTTAAACCGAGTCTGGTACTAAAATTAATATTGGAATGTGAATGACTGGATGATGACACATGGAGATGGAAGTGAAACCATATTTCATTCCGAACACGAAACAATATCACTGTTATATTTGTGTAAGGCTCGGTATTACAATAGGCAATTTAAGTGTTATTTATGTAACTAACGATCGCCATCATTTGCATCATCCTCGCCGGAATCGCTGTCATCGATCTTCATTTGTGTAGGAAGGAAAGAGAGGTATGGTACAGGCCAGGATCATGAACAAGGAGTGTTAATTTGAAACCAGGTCTGAGACGTGTTACCTACCGTATGCAAGGGGAAGACTAGGCCTACGACTAAAACTCGAGCCTGCGTTGTTTTATAACACTTTGTTTATATTGATTTAAGGGCCTAGCCTAGATCTTGCAGTACCGACATATCATCTTGCTAGGCCTACCCATATCACTGATGAAGTCAATGACCCTACCATTGAGTTTCAAGTGCCCATATAGACCTTCTGTCAGCCTAGACCTAGGCATTGAGATTATGCCTTGGCCTAGGCTAGGCCTAGGCCTACATGCTCTATGGTAAGAGTAGACAATTTCAGTTTAAAAACATGGGAGATGCAAAAATCCCTATGGAATCTTAATATAAATGGAAGGAACACTGATATCTTATACGCTTACCATAATTATCAATCTAAAACTCGACTTTGGAAGATAATATCGAATCTGTAATTGAAAACTTTTTCAAGCCGCCATTTTAAAAAGATATTTCAAATATAATTCAGATACAATATTTCGATCAAAAAGCATTAGTTATGATTACCATGGCAACGAGCAACTTATTTGGATAACTAGCACCAATTGAAGAATGTAATACCAGAAAATGAATTAAAGTTGAATTAAAAGATAATTCGTTTTTATTTCACTACTAATTACCTATTGTAATACCGGCCCTAAGTAGATTTGTTCACAATATTAAACCGGTACATATTTTAGTGAAATTGGGTGAGTTGGCCTATGTGTTCTAATTTTGCTGTACAGCTAAAATTATTATTTCAAGAGTCAAATTATATTACGTAGGTGCCTAGGCCAACTCGCATATATAAAAAAAAGTGAAATCGAAGCTTCAATTGTACGATATTTGTACCAGGTTCAATTATGAATATCTCCAAGGATGGTATTATGAGAAGAAATTTTGCTGTGGACCTAATAATCAGTTTGAGCAATACGGAATATTACTTAGGTTAACGCTGTTTGCCATGCAGATTACAATAATATCACATCTTATTGTAGGCCCTAGCTTTGCTTTCTGTGAGGCACTGCCAAAGTTTTGTCTTGGGCTCCTGTATTTTTCTGTGGTTTTCTACCATTAATTATTGTCAATTACTCGACATGTGTCTTTTTGTAGAATGGTAATACATGCCCGTGTTGAGCGAATGATAGGCCTAGTTCTTATCGGATGCAGCAGAACTCAATTGGTTGAGATTTCTTCATCTTGACTGGATCTTTTAGGCCTTCTCCCTTTGCCACTTTTCGTTTTTTTTTTCAAGAATGCTATGTTGAAAATATCTGTGAACGCCTAGGATCGGTCTTTTTTAGAACATCCAGTCCATGGAATAAATAAGCAAAATCTATTGGCCAATATTGCGCAGTTTATAACTTGCCCCAGATGTGGCCTACGCCATTGTGGTGCATTTAGCTCATGAATCACCATGCTTTATGATAATTTGCTGATAGTATTGCATGTTGATGTATACAAGTAATAGATGTAATGCAATTTGTGAATCCAGCTCTTTCCAAATGCATTAATCAACATTGGAATCAATTTCATTTTAATTGGCCAATCTGAATTTAAAATACGTTGTAAAAGCTAGTTGAGAGCCAGACTGCTATATTTACCAAGTGATAACTAGACAATCAGTTATCATCTACGAGAAAGATCAGAAACAACGCACCGAGACCCGTGGCCGAGTGGTAACATACTGAACCATCATTCGGGAGACCAGGGTTCGATTCCCGCCATGGTCGACCATCCTGACAGGGGGTTTTCGTGGTTTCCCTCTGGCGTTCGGGTTGATACTGGGATGGTGCCTTAACAGGCCACGACCGACTCCTTCCCACCATCCAAAACACCTGATAAAATAACCTTCCATCTCATTCATCATCCACCGACGCCAAGAGATCGTAGCCATCAATATAGTGCGTCGTTAAGACCCAATGTAAAAAAAAGCAATGCAATTATACAAGTATGTTGTATACATTGAAATATGAGCCTATAATATGTACGATTTGATTTGAAATTGCGAATCTCAGAAATGTATACGACAGCGCATATCATGGCTGAACATGTTTGGATAGATAATATTTCAACATATAGGCCTATATACTACTTGCACATAGTAGAGGGGAATATGTCACGCTTTGTTGAGCTTTCTAGTTTTTATGGTCACTAGAGAAGATGATGAAGAAATAAGATGATAATTACCTGAATAGTAAATCTTGCCCTCGGAACTGGCTTGAATTTGACGATATTTACACGTAGTTTCGGCAATTCATCGTAAAGGTAATGCCACTAGAGCTGCTTCCATCATGGTGAAAATGGTCCAATGTTAGAAGGATAGGAAATATGCCATGTTGCTTATCTTGTTATGTAATTGATAGTCATAGGCCCTATTCTGTTTATCCGAAGTAAAAATTAAATTTTAAAAGATATGTCAGTAGCCTACGATGTAGGTATTGCTCGATCAAAATTGAACGCTGTCATCTTCAAAAGGTTTAAAATAGTCGAATAATTATCAGTGTATATACTTACGGTTCACCAATACTGACCGTAAATTAACGTAAGGAAACTCATTCTTACGATAAATCTAAAAAAATATGGTAGGCCTATTTGACTGATGATTGACAAATTAATGGTAGCAATATCTTCAAAAACTAAGTCTAAGAAGCCTAGCCTATGAAGCATATGTAATCTTCAATACAACTTCAATTATGATATATAATACTTTCCTTGAAGTTGGCTTGTATAGAATTGCTTGTCGATGTTCACTGAATTATGAAAAGGCTTGTTTTATCACTCAAAAGTACTGATGAATCAGATTAAAAGCAGAAGATAATATAAACACATCCGTTGTTTATAACACGTTACCATGGTTACGAGAAAACCGAAAGTGGGTGCTACCCACATTTTTTTCCGGTTTTTATTTAATTATAAAATATTTAGGCTACGTGGACGAAAGTTATTATCGTATGGCCATAGATTATAACTAATTACAACTTTTAAGCGCTCAAATTTCTAATTAACGTGGAAAACCAGCGATTCTATTAACGCGCAAGAAATGACCCACGCCACGACAAAAAGTGGGCGTGGTCAAAGCAGTTTTCCTTCAATTCATTAATTAGAAAATATACAGGCTATGTGGACAAGTTTTATTACTACGTATTCGAAGATTGTGAAAATTTGCATAATCCAAGCTCAATCATTTTCAATTTACGTATAAATTCAGCGATTCTACGCGACGAATAGGTTTTTTCGGTCCCTTTTGAATCAAACATATAAGTGTGTTTCCACCACAGCCTTCTTCATACAGATCATTCTTGAATGAATGAATGATTTGAATAAAGAAGGCTGTGGTTTCCACAGTGTGGTGAACACGCTAAAAAAGGAAGTACATTGCGAACGTAAAATTACCGCCCAGTTTCTCTTCTACCGTCTTTTTCGAAAATCTCGGAATCAGGTATTAATATACGCATTATTACGCATTATATGTATTATCACAGAATTCTCAAACAAAAATAATATACTATCGGAAAGTCAAAACGGATTCAGAAAAGGTAGATCAACAAACAACACAATTGAACGCTTCTTAAGAAATATTATGAATAGCTTAGAAAATCGTGAGCCTGTCATTGGAATATTGTGTGATCTATCGAAGGCCTTTGACTGCACAGATCACGACATATTACTGGACAAATGCCGGTATTATGGGATAAGAGGAACAGCCCACATTCTGATATATCAACTAGTAGACTCGTGTATTTCTCTAACTTCGAAGCCCATCTTAGATATGGGATTACATTCTGGGGAGGTTAGGTTCGACAAACAGTGACAAAATATTTACTATGCAGAAACGAGCCATCAGAATAATAGTGATGGTCAAACCTACCACACACTGTAGGCCACTATTTAAATAATTACATATACTTACATCTCATAGTATGTATATACTCCAATCTATAATGTATGTAAAAACAAACTTTTCAACAATTAGAAAAAATAACGAGCTTCACTCACACAACACAAGAAAAAATAATGATGTGCAAGTCAGCAGATGCAACACTAAACATACTCAAAATAATTCGGACTTCATTAAAACAAAACTGTATAATAAATTACCGGATGCATTAAAAATCGTTACATCCATCACAAAGTTTAAACTCTTATTGAAGTCTTTGCTTCTGAACAAAGCGTATTACTCAGTAGAAGAATTCTTAGAAGACAATATTAAAGGCTATAACTCTAACGAACATCAAATTCAACAAGTCACCAAAAAGAAATCTAGAGATCAATTCAGAAACAAATATAACATGTAAACTCCACCATCCATAAAACATGGGATACACTCACCTGCCATGTAAGGCTCACATGTGTGAGTAATAAAGAGTATTGTTCTCAATGCCTTTATTGAGTATTATTCACCGGCACCGTAGCCGAGTGGTTAGCGCACTTACTTCGTGTGACCCGGGAGGTGAAGAGACATATCGGACCCGGTTCGATCCCCGCCACCGTCCATCTTTACAGTGGTGTTTTGTGGTTTCCCTCTGTAGTCTAGACTAATGCCGGGATGGTTACCACAATATAGGCCACGACCGTTTCCTTCCCACTATCTTTCCCATTACCCATAAAACCTTCACTTTATCATTCCATCATCTCATTAACCATTCATCCGACGCCAATAGATCTCAGTAATAATTACAGTGCGTCGTTAAACCCAATATATATTAGTATTATTCAGTATTATTTAGTATTATCGTATTGGTAAATCATTGAATTTATATATAGTATTATGAGTAAACCTCACTACATAATTATCTATGTTCCTAACTTACATCATTGAGTTCATCTCATAATGTTTATCTTATCCTAGTCCTAGAAGACATTACTTTACGATGTAATTATTATTTATACTTTTTATATATTGTCAGTTGATACAATAATCAACTGAAAATAGAAATGTCTGCACAATCCAGCATCATGTATATCCATACACACTGCATTAGGGATTCTCAAAATATGACAATAAATGTTATCATTATTATCAAATGTAATTTTTGTCACTTGATGTGTAATTCGTATCCACCAATATCCTACTTTTTTCCCAATATTCTACCTTTCCAATTAAATTAAGCGCGATGTTATTTTTTATATGCAAATATAGTGTTTTTTCTCTCCGTTATCATCAAACTCTGTATAATCCACAGATGAGCCTTGTGCTAGGCTTTGTGAACAAGTGAACCTAATGTTTTATGTAAATGAATGATAAATAAACAACCTTTACTACTAAGATACCTCATTATCTCTCCATCCACCAATATTTGGACCACTCTCTCCATTATGAATATTTTTGAAGGTGTTAGATACGGCTATACAAACAGGATCTCACGTTTTCAGGAGTACATATAGGCCTACCACTAAACTCGGATCAGTTCTGTTTCCGGCAAAAGAAGTCGACATCCGATGCTGTGAGCGATAGCATGTTTAACACACTCAAGCTAACAGATCTGGTTAGCATCACTCTTGGCTCATTCTGTGACCAACAAGAGACATTCGACTGCCTTGACCACACATAATCATCTCACAGATTGTGAAGACTAGGGATCAGAGGCAGACCTCTCCTGTAATTGAGTCACACCTGGATGACAGGAAGCAAAGAACTGGAATTACAGCATGAAATTAAGATGGATAGATAGTTTTTATTATTCATTAGCAGGATAAGATATTTTTCTGTTTTTATTTTTACACACAATCACATTCAATACACTCAGAGGATAATAATTGAGGACAGAACAGATTATACAATGGGCCTGCAACAGACATGATGATGATAGTAACAGTCAAACATTACTGTTAAACACGGCACAAGAAAGCACACAAGTATGAAGTAGAATCATGCAAGAGATGTTACTCATTCAGATATTGGTGATATGAACAGTGGCGTACCAAGAGGGTCAATCCTGAATCCCTTACTTCTCATTCCATATATTTACGATCTTGGCAAGGATGTGGAAAATGCAAAAATAACAAAATTGACAGAATTTCAAAATTACAAACTGTTGTAGTGACTGGTGAGAATATTGAAGAAGCACATGAAGATATCAACTCGGTCTTACACGATACAAATGATCACTCTGAACTCAAAAGAATGGTATTGAATAATTAGAGAACTAAGCTAATTATATTCAATAACGCTCACAGATATTGTTGTGACGTAATCATGCCACCAGTATTGGATGAGATGGGAGATGTGCAAGAAACTGATCCCTCAGGAGATCCCATGTAGATGAATAAGAGGAAATATTGGACAAGGCTTGCAATGCAATAAGAATACTACGAATGCAAATGAAATGAGAGTCGATCAAGGATGTGTATTACAGTCACTTCGAATCAATCATGATATATAGGATGAGGTGATGTGAGTATAAGGATATTTCGAGTGAAAAGAGATATACTGCTGATTTTATACAACAAGAAGAGACGATTTCCATGTCAGGGACTTAACAAAGATTTTAAAATGATTACAATGCTGGTTTATATGTATTCGAACTGTTAATCTTCATCAGGAAACGTTCGGGAGATGTTAGCCTGAGCTCGGACATACACCGACACACGAACACACGGACACACGTGGTGAAAATAACTAGGAAAACGCCATATATGCGTTGTTAGACGAGCGGGTAGTAATAGTATGTCGATTTTTCTGCCAAACGTTTGCCTACATTCGCCGATTGGGTGACATTTAAGTTAGAAATGAGTAAAAACTGCTTGGAGTGATACCAATTTAGCACATTTAATGGTTTTTCTTCAAAATGGCTGACCCGATCAAACTGAGAACTTCCAGGAATGTGTATCAGAATGTAATTCAACTGCACACAAAATTTCATTTTTTTTTTAATCAAAATATTTTCTTTTTTCCGCCGTGTTATTCCAATGGGTATTTTCAAAATTTCTAAAATTCATAAAAATAAAAGTTGACACCCGATAATGCTACAAAACTATACAGATCTAAGTTAGATGAGGAACCATGATGACAAAAAGTTTGAAAAAGTTGATAGCTGTAGCCGTTTGACCTGTAGAGAACCGACAAAAACATGAAAGAAAACAAACAAACAAACAAAAAAAACAAAAGAACGAAACCAATTTTTCTCAGTATGTCAAATTGAATCCTCGCTAAAGCTCGTCTAACAATATCTAGCCAGGTTTCTCACACAATACAGTAATGTACGAACAAGACTGCTTGTATGAGGGCGCGATAGATATGATATAATTCACCTAATAAATCAGAATCTCAGAAGAGTATGAACTGAAGGTGTTGAAACAACCACTGCAAGATTTCGTCATTACCGAACTAGTGTGAAGCATGAGTGATTGTGACGTATGATGACTGGGTTTCAACTCATCACAGTATCGGTTGATTCTATCCCATGTCTTATATGTTCTTGTTCTGATCTCATGCATGATTGTGACAGGGTACGTCACTATCATTCAGATCATACAGGCTATCAACATGGAAACATATGCTTTCAGGCTTCCGTAAGAGCTTTATAATCCATTGATATCATTCTTGTAGATTGACCCGACATATATCTACATTTTTGTGAATGAAGAAATCTTTAGATCAATAAAAACATCTGATCTGATCTAGTCCAATCAAGACTCATACACGAACACCAGATAGGCTTAGCAGGTACTAATAAACCAACCACAAGGCTGCGTTTCGAACCCTCCATGATCCACTGCATGCATTCCGGAACCTGCTCCGAGTAATTTACTGGACGTTCCGGAACGCACCGCGCCAGTGAACCCTGCGTACCGGAAGCGCTGGAGCTATTTGTTGCAGTTGACACACTGAAAGTACTGGCGACCTCCATGAATGACACAAGGTCACATCAGTTTATCCACAGACCAATCAGAGTGTGGATATTAGTGTGAATGAGGCAGAGAAACTCCATCTGGAGAAATGTTAGTTGATGTGAAACGTATCCGAAGCTGATTTGCGTATACATGTCCCCACACAATGTTCCATCACCCAATATCTTATTGGAAGACGATAATGCCGTCCATGTTCTGACTTTCGAATTGTACTGAGTGCGTTCCGTTATTGAGGCCCACTGGATAGAGATGACTGCACTGGCAAGTTCTGTACTACAAGTGAGGCTAGCAGGTTTCGGAATGCACCCCACGATGTATTATTCCACAAGAAAGTTGAGAGACAATAGTCAAGAGCGGCATCCCACCGAACCTAGACAATTTCTTTCAAATGTCAACTATGTATGTAACTATGTTTACCCAACTGTGTTGTATTTTGAAAGAAATGAGGACTCATTATTGATAATACAATTAAACTCTGAAATACTATGTTGAATACTAGGCCTATATAAACGGTTTCCGAGAAGAATGACCCACGTACCCAGAAAGCACATGTTCCACTCCATTATTTCAACAGCGATTGCACAATGAGTGTGGTCAACATGAAATGTTTAATCGATCTAAAACGTTGTTTCATCCAATGACGTGACAGTATCATCATGAGCCCTGTTGATGGTGACATTCTCCTCAGCATGTACAACAGGAATATCTCTCCTGGCCCTCGCCGCAGCGCGCGCATCGTTCCTAGCTACACGAGCCCTGACTTCAGCCCTCTTCCTGGCAACGATTACAGCAACACTGCTTGCAGTCATTGGAGCAGGACTCAACTGTTTCACTTTCACACCAGCTACCTTCCTGAACAGTTCCATCCAATACCCTCTGGTTTTCTCCTCGAAGAACACGAAGAACAATGCCAACATAGAAACGTGGAATGTTGCAGTCACTAAGAACAGATAGTCGAAGAAGGTCTGATTCTTGATCACTTCGGTTTCCGATAGAATGTTGAACAGCCAGGAAAATCCGAATAGGAAGAAAACAAATATGCTTGTACCTAAATTCCGTAATTGAGCTTTCTTCTCACTCAAACCAAATCTCTGTATTCGTTTACCTTGTCCAACGCATTTGTAGATATTGTTCAGTATATACAGGAAACAAAGAGAATTCAGGACAAGGACGAGAATAGCTGGAGCAGTTACTGTGACAATCAGAGCCATACCATCAGGATAACAGTAACCCCTGTCGACTGAGCGTGTCATGTAGAAACGTTTGTAATCCCAGGCTAGAAGTGAGGTTACTGGTATCAGTGGTAAACCCCAAGCGAAGAGAGACACTTTCAGTAGAAGATGTGTGGTCGTGGTTGCCCCGGCAACAGTGGTCAACCGCCTGTATTGTAGATAAGAGAGCGCAAGCATCCACAGAAACATGGCGAGGAATGAATAGTGGCGTAAAGCACCAATAACTACGCATGGGATGGTCATTATATCGAGACGATATAAACTACAGGAAAAACCCAAGATGAGATTGAGCAAAAGCGCTGTTGTCATTTGTAACATGATTTGGTGACCCATATCATTTCGCCACTGTTGAAATAGAATTGCTGTCAGGAAAATACTGATCACCCCAATTGAACTGAATACAACTTCAACAGCCAGAATTGTTATCAACGATTTACTCAGTGACAATATATCGCTATTGAACGCGAACGAATTATACATGATGTAATAGCCGTGTACCATGTTCTTCTTGGCAGATAAGTGCTTACATCTGTACACGATATTGCCGTGGAATGTGGTCTTCTGGAGTTTACAGTTGTCAGTGTTCCATGAACTCGTTTCGAAATCCCAAGCAGCGATCAATTCAGAGAAGTTATCGGGTAGTTGGTACACACTGAATATGAAATCCACATAATGACTTGGTGCATCCACATACATGGACGACTCGTTACTGCTCTTGAATAAGGAAATGGCGAACAATTGTACAATTCTATTTTCACTGTAAGAAATTCCGTCACCAAAGTTTGCATACTCTCCCAAGAATTCAGTTGTACTCAAATTATAATTCAGAACTGCCATCATATCGAATCCCTTCAATAACTCATTCGAAACCGAGAAAGCAATGAACACACTAGATATATTATCTGGTAAACCCGTATCAGATGTTATCGATTCAAAAGGCTCATCAATATTGTTTTTGAATACACCTCTGACACAAGATTTCATATTGAGATTCGTTATGAAGAACATTTCATTAATGAAATCCCCTCTTTTCAGATCGATCACATCAACATCGTGGGAATATCGAGAGAGAATTGTTTCAATCTCTCCATACAAACCATTCGTGAATAGATATCTCCATATACAATTCGTTTTGGGTCTCACTTTGTTATGTCGCTGGAAAACTGCATCTTCGTATTCAAATGTCGGTAGATCTCCTATCAATGATTCCAGAGTCTTCTTGGATATTGTTGCATTCAAATATCCCCGTACCTTCTTGGCATAATTCAGGATCTGAACTTGAATCGATGAGTTAACATTGTCCTTGGAGCATGGCCTCCAGGATGGGGTGAGCTCGATTTGTTGTGTTATCCACTCGGGGTAGTACGTGCTTCTGCTGGGCTCACACACTCGGACTGTGACGTAATAAGTAGTGGCGTTGAATGCCATGTAATTAAATCCACAGAACACAGCTGGAAGTTGAAGAAAGAGTTCATTTCAGAAATGATTGCTTGAATTTGGTTGCATCGAATGATTTGAGAAACCCTTTGTTTCTCTCTCGTGGGAATGAATTTCACCCCAAATGGTGGACAATATATCACACTTTTCATTCCAGTTTCATTCAAATCCCTTATACATTTATATTTATATATACATTCAAGAAGTACTTGGAGAAAACTGCGAGAGAGGATTGAAAATGAAAACCGTAGCGAGCTGAGGGACGAGAAGGAAAAAGTTGATACGAACAAGAAGTTTCAGTCCACGTGGTACTAGAAGATTCAAAGATAGTTGGAAGCGATGGAGATGAGGAAGGTGTCGGTGGTAGGAAGAAAAGAGGGAAGAAAATGGAGAGAAATTTGCACAGAAGGTCATGAGGAAGAGAATTGGATTTGTATTAGGTACGCTGAACATTGTTACGCTAAATGGAAAGGTGGAAGAGATGATAGATGTGATGATGGAAAGGAAATTATTGTGTCCAGGGCTAAGTGAAGCAAAGTGGAAAAGAAGTGGAACGAAGATTCAGAGAGATGGTTTCAAGCTGTGGTGGTCTGGTGGTTTGGAGGGGAAGAATGGAGTGGCAGTTGTGGTTAGTCCGCAGGGTAGTGACTTTGTTATGGCGGTGGAGTGTCACAGTGACAGACTCATATCCTTGATACTCGAGGCAAGTGACAGGGTGACGGTGGGGATTGTGCAGGTGTATGCACCACAGTCAGGTTCAGCAGTGGAAGTGAAAAAGAGTTTCATGAAAGAATTGGAAAAGGTATTGAAGAGATCGAATTACGACACCGTTGTGATGGGAGACTTCAATGCAAAGGTAGGGAGCGATAGAAAGGGTTATGGTGAGGAGTTGGGGAGGTTTGGCCTGGGTGAGAGAAACAGAGATGGAGAGAAACTGCTGGATATGTGGGGACGCAATCGTTTGATCATAGGCAACAGCTGGTTTGAAAAGAGAAGAAGCCATTGCATAACAAGGTACGGGTATGGTGAGGATAGATCAAAGTCCGTGATTGATTACATCTGCGTGGGTAAGACGATGAGGGAAAGGGTAGTTGACATAAAGGTATGCCCAGCCGTTTCACTCGATAGTGACCATCGATTGCTAGAGTGCACGTTGAGGATGTATGTGGAGAAGCCATTAGCGACTGTTGCACATAAGAGAATCAAGGGTTGGAAATTACAGGACCCAGCCATGAAGAGCGAATTCTGTAACTCGATCAAGAGCAGAATGCCTGAAGGGGAGTTGAGGGATGTTGAGGAGGAATGGCGGGAGTTCGAGAATGCTTTAGTTGCTGCAGCTGAACAGTTGTGCGGAAGAGCAGGTGGAAGAAGGAAGAGGAAGGAGACAAGACGGTGGAACAACAGAGTGAAAGATGCAGTGAAGAAGAAAAGGCTAGCGTGGTAGAATAACGATATACACAGATCAGCAGAGCATATGCAGAGGAAAATATGTGGCGATCATTGTCGCAGAGGAAAGAGAAGAATCAATGGAGGAGTTGGCAGACAAGTTGGTGGAAAATTTTGATTTCAACAAGAAGATGATCTATGGTCTAATGAAGGGAAAAAGGGGTATGAGAGAAGTTGTGAAGAGTATCAGAAATAACAATGATGAACTGGTGAGTGATGGTGGGAAGATACACAAGATGTGGGAAGAGTATTTAGAGAATCTCATGATGTAAATAATGATTCAAATACATCAAAAGAGGAAGAGGAACTGCAGAGTGAGGAGGACATCCTAGACAGTGGCATAGAGGAAGATCTCAGTGATGCAGACATAGCAAGAGCTATGCGAGAGATGAAGAATGGTCGTGAATGTGGCATCGATGAGGTTACTATTGGAATGTTGAAAGCGGCAGGCAATTGTGGTAGGAGATGGCTTGGTAGAGTAATCAGAGCGACATGGGACCAGAAAAGGTTCCAGGTGATTAGGAAAGAGGGATCATTGTCCCCCTCTTCAATGGAGGAGATCGTGAGAAGTGTAGTAAATATACAGGAGTGGCGTTTCTCTGTCAGTGTGCGTTGTTTGTTTGAAAAGATAGTGGAATGGAAATTGAAGAATTACGTGGAAGAGAGATTGCAGGAAGAGCAGTATGGATTAAGGAGAGGACTATCGACAATAGACGCAATTTTCACCATGCGACAGTTGATGGTGCAGCAGTGGGAGGTCAGGTGATGCATATGGCTTTCTTTGACTCGTAGAAGCCATAATATGATACGTTGCAAAGAGAAAGAGTGTGGGGGTGTTTGGTGAAGAGAGGAATAGGCAAGGACTTGGTTGAGCGAATCAAAAGTATGTATCGGAATAATGTGAGTTGCGTGCAGTCCGTGGGGGGGGGGGGGGAGATCGGAATGGTTTGAAATAAGTGAAGGGCTACGACAAGGGAGTGTTTTGTCACCGATGCTGTTCATCATAGTGATGGACGAGCTGCTGAAGAAAGTGGAGCCAAATGAGAGTGGTTATAGTCGAACATTGATTTATGAGGATGATGTGGTGGTTTGGGGAGAAACTAGAGAGGAAGTGCAGTGCAAAATGCATGAGTGCAGTGAAGAGACGGAGAGGATAAGTTTGAGAATGAATGAAGAGAAGAGCGAAGTAATGACAGTGAGAAAGAAGGAGAATAGACACGGTCATGCTAGGATCAAGCTTAGAGACGGATGGTTGAAAGAGGTGGAAGAGTTCGAGTACCTTGGGAGCCTACTCACCAATAAGGCTTTAGTATGTGAAAAAGTGCAGGCAAGGAGTAAAAAAGCAGAGTCATTTTATCAGGCAGTGAGGAAGTTGCTGTGGAATGAAAGGTTTCCAAAAGTCTGTAAATTGATGATGTGCAAGATGTATTTCCTGCCAATTCTAACGTACGGGGCAGTGACGTGGTCGGCGGGTATTATGGAATTGTACCAGCTACAGGCAGCTGAGATGAAGTTCTTGAGGAGTTTGAAGGGGATTACGAGAATGGATGAAATTAAAAGTGGGCAGATAAGAAGTGAGCCAGGAGTAGAGAGAGACTTGAGTGGTTCGGTCATATGAAGAGGATGGGAAGTGAGAGAACACCAAGGCGGGTATTCGAGGCTGCTACAGTAGGAACACGATGAGTGGGGCGACAGAGAGAGGTGGATTGGACTGATGAGAGGATAATGATGGAGGGAGTTAGAGGCAGAAAGTCGGTAGGAGAACAGAATAAGGTGGAAGGACTTGGTGGAGAAATTGAAAGTGGAAGAAGAAGAGGAAAGAGATGAGAAAGGAATGCCAGGTGTGGCCAACCGATTTCCAGGACTTCTGCGGCCCTAGTGATGGTGAGAATACTCACCCCAATATCGTTAAATTATCATTTGACGTGGTTCCGACTGAAATAACGTCGAACAGAAATTTGACTCTATTCCGTATTTCATTCTCATGAAAACTCAGCATAGGAATAAAGTCTAATTGCATCTTACTTGACTCCACTGAATAACGTCAAATTGATTCTTGATGTTGTTCCAACTGGAATAACGTTGAACAAAAATTGGACTTTTTTCCTCATCTATCGTTTCTCCCTATAATAGTGGGAACAGGAAAATGATTTGCTTTCCCCCCTGGAAATTGAAGAAATGTCGTCGGTGCTTGCTTTTCGTTTGTCTTCTCCTCATTGAGTTAGAACAACGTCAAATACAAGTTTGATAAGTGGGCCTACTCAGAAACGGAATGAAGTCAAATCGATGGATTTTGACGTTATTACACAGGAATAGTGTCAAATTATTCATTTGACGTTATTACACAAGAATGGTGTAAAATTATTCATTTGACGTTATGACACAGGAATAGTGTCAAATTATTCATTCGACGTTATTACACAGGAATAGTGTCAAATCATTCATCTGACGTTATTACACAGGAATAGTGTCAAATTATTCATTTGGCGTTAAACGTTATAACACAGGAATAGTGTCGAATTATTCAACTGACGTTATACGTTATAACACAGGAATAGTGTCGAATTATTCAACTGACGTTATACGTTATAACACAGGAATAGTGTCGAATTATTCAACTGACGTTATTACAAGGGAATAGTGTCAAATTATCCATTTGACGTTATTACACAGAAATAGTGTCGAAATATTCATTTTAGGTTATTACACAGGAATAGTGTGAAATTATTCATTTGACATTATTACACGGGAATAGTGGCATGATATTCATTTGACGTTATTACACAGGAATGGTGTCGAATTATTCATTTGACGTTATACGTTATAACACAGGAATAGTGTCAAATTATTCATCTGACGTTATACACAGGAATAGTGTCAAATCATTCATTTGACGTTATTACACAGGAATAGTGTCAAATTATCCATTTGACGTTATTACACAGGGATAGTGTCAAATTATTCATTTGACGTTATTGAACAGGAATAGTGTCGAATCATTCATCTGACGTTATACGTTATAACACAGGAATAGTGTCGAATTATTCAACTGACGTTATACGTTATAACACAGGAATAGTGTCGAATTATTCAACTGACGTTATTACAAGGGAATAGTGTCAAATTATCCATTTGACGTTATTACACAGGGATATTGTCAAATTATTCATTTGACGTTATTGAACAGGAATAGTGTCGAATTATTCAACTGACGTTATACGTTATAACACAGGAATAGTGTCGAATTATTCAACTGACGTTATACGTTATAACACAGGAATAGTGTCGAATTATTCAACTGACGTTATTACAAGGGAATAGTGTCAAATTATCCATTTGACGTTATTACACAGGAATAGTGTCGAAATATTCATTTTAGGTTATTACACAGGAATAGTGTGAAATTATTCATTTGAGGTTATTACACAGGAATAGTGGCATGATATTCATTTGACGTTATTACACAGGAATGGTGTCGAATTATTCATTTGACGTTATACGTTATAACACAGGAATAGTGTCAAATTATTCATCTGACGTTATACACAGGAATAGTGTCAAATCATTCATTTGACGTAATTACACAGGAATAGTGTCAAATTATCCATTTGACGTTATTACACAGGGATAGTGTCAAATTATTCATTTGACGTTATTGAACAGGAATAGTGTCGAATCATTCATCTGACGTTATTACACAGGAATAGTGTCAAATTATTCATTTGACGTTATAACACAGGAATAGTGTCGAATTATTGATTCGACGTTATTGAACAGGAATAGTGTCAAATTATTCATTCGACGTTTTCACACAGGAAAAGTGTCAAATTACCATTTGACGTTATAACACAGAATGAATGAATATTTGGGTTTTACGGCGCATCAACGACGAGGTTAAATAGCGCCGGATTTCACAGAAATAAAGTCAAATTATTCATTTGACGTTATTACACAGGAAAAGTGTCAAATTATTCGTTTGACGTTATTACACAGAAATGGTGTCAAATTATTCATTCGACGTTATTACACGGGAATAATGTGAAATTATTCATTCGAAGTTATTACTCGGGAATAGTGTCAAATCATTGATTCGACGTTATTGAACAGGAATAGTGTCGAATCATTCATCTGACGTTATTACACAGGAATAGTGTCAAATTATTCATTTGACGTTATTACACAGGAATTATGTGAAATTATTCATTCGAAGTTATTACTCGGGAATAGTGTCAAATCATTGATTCGACGTTATTGAACAGGAATATTGTCGAATCATTCATCTGACGTTATTACACAGGAATAGTGTCAAATTATTTAATTGACGTTATTACACAGGAATAGTGTCAAATCATTGATTCGACGTTATTGAACAGGAATAGTGTCGAATCATTCATCTGACGTTATTACACAGGAATAGTGTCAAATTATCCATTTGACGTTATTACACAGGAAAAGTGTCAAATTACCATTTGACGTTATTACACAGAATGAATGAATATTTGGGTTTCACGGCGCATCAACGACGAGGTTATATAGCGCCGGATTTCACAGAAATAGTGTCAAATTATTCATTTGACGTTATTACACAGGAAAAGTGTCAAATTATTCGTTTGACGTTATTACACAGAAATGGTGTCAAATTATTCATCCGACGTTATTACACAGGAATAGTGTCAAATTATTCATTTGACGTTATTACACAGGAATAATGTGAAATTATTCATTCGAAGTTATTACTCGGGAATAGTGTCAAATCATTGATTCGACGTTATTGAACAGGAATGGTGTCGAATCATTCATCTGACCTTATTACACAGGAATAATGTGAAATTATTCATTCGAAGTTATTACACAGGAATAGTGTCAAATCATTGATTCGACGTTATTACACAGGAATAGTGTCAAATTATTCATTCGAAGTTATTACTCGGGAATAGTGTCGAATTATTCATCTGACGTTATTACACAGGAATAGTGTCAAATTATTCATTTGACGTTATTACACAGGAATAATGTGAAATCATTCATTCGAAGTTATTACTCGGGAATAGTGTCAAATCATTGATTCGACGTTATTGAACAGGAATAGTGTCGAATCATTCATCTGACGTTATTACACAGGAATAGTGTCAAATTATCCATTTGACGTTATTACACAGGAAAAGTGTCAAATTACCATTTGACGTTATTACACAGAATGAATGAATATTTGGGTTTTACGGCGCATCAACGACGAGGTTATATAGCGCCGGATTTCACAGAAATAGTGTCAAATTATTCATTTGACGTTATTACACAGGAATAGTGTCAAATTATTCATTTGACGTTATTACACAGGAAAAGTGTCAAATTACCATTTGACGTTATTACACAGGAATAGTGTCAAATTATTCATCTGACGTTATTACACAGGAATAATGTGAAATTATTCATTCGAAGTTATTACTCGGGAATAGTGTCAAATCATTGATTCGACGTTATTGAACAGGAATAGTGTTGAATCATTCATCTGACGTTATTACACAGGAATAATGTGAAATTATCCATTCGAAGTTATTACACAGGAATAGTGTCAAATTATTCATCTGACGTTATTACACAGGAAAAGTGTCAAATTATTCGTTTGACGTTATTACACAGGAATAGTGTCAAATCATTCATTTGACGTTATTACACAGGAATAATGTGAAATTATTCATTCGAAGTTATCACTCGGGAATAGTGTCAAATCATTGATTCGACGTTATTGAACAGGAATAGTGTCGAATCATTCATCTGACGTTATTACACAGGAATAGTGTCGAATCATTCATCTGACGTTATCACACAGGAATAGTGTCAAATTATTCATTCGAAGTTTTCACACAGGAAAAGTGTCAAATTATCATTTGACGTTATTACACAGAATGAATGAATATTTAGGTTTCACGGCGCATCAACGACGAGGTTATATAGCGCCGGATTTCACAGAAATAGTGTCAAATTATTCATTCGACGTTATTACACAGGAATAGTGTCAGATTATTCATTTGACGTTATTACACAGGAAAAGTGTCAAATTACCATTTGACGTTATTACACAGGAATAGTGTCAAATTATTCATTCGACGTTATTACACAGGAATAATGTGAAATTATTCATTCGAAGTTATTACTCGGGAATAGTGTCAAATCATTGATTCGACGTTATTGAACAGGAATAGTGTCGAATCATTCATCTGACGTTATTACACAGGAATAGTGTCAAATTATTCATTTAACGTTATTACACAGGAAAAGTGTCAAATTACCATTTGACGTTATTACACAGAATGAATGAATATTTGGGTTTTACGGCGCATCAACGACGAGGTTATATAGCGCCGGATTTCACAGAAATAGTGTCAAATTATTCATTTGACGTTATTACACAGGAAAAGTGTCAAATTATTCGTTTGACGTTATTACACAGAAATGGTGTCAAATTATTCATTCGACGTTAATACACAGGAATAATGTGAAATTATTCATTCGAAGTTATTACTCGGGAATAGTGTCAAATCATTGATTCGACGTTATTGAACAGGAATAGTGTCGAATCATTCATCTGACGTTATTACACAGGAATAGTGTCGAATTATTCATTCGACGTTATTACACAGGAATAATGTCGAATCATTGATTCGACTTTATTGAACAGGAATACTGTCAAATTATTCATTTGACGTTATTACACAGAAATAATGTGAAATTATTCATTCGAAGTTATTACTCGGGAATAGTGTCAAATCATTGATTCGACGTTATTGAACAGGAATAGTGTCGAATCATTCATCTGACGTTATTACACAGGAATAGTGTCAAATTATTCATTTGACGTTATTACACAGGAAAAGTGTCAAATTACCATTTGACGTTATTACACAGAATGAATGAATAATTGGGTTTTACGGCGCATCAACGACGAGGTTATATAGCGCCGGATTTCACAGAAATAGTGTCAAATTATTCATTTGACGTTATTACACAGGAAAAGTGTCAAATTATTCGTTTGACGTTATTACACAGAAATGGTGTCAAATTATTCATTTGACGTTATTACACAGGAATAATGTGAAATTATTCATTCGAAGTTATTACTCGGGAATAGTGTCAAATCATTGATTCGACGTTATTGAACAGGAATGGTGTCGAATCATTCATCTGACGTTATTACACAGGAATAGTGTCAAATTATTCATTTGACGTTATTACACAGGAATAATGTCAAATCATTGATTCGACGTTATTGAACAGGAATACTGTCAAATTATTCATTTGACGTTATTACACAGAAATAATGTGAAATTATTCATTCGAAGTTATTACTCGGGAATAGTGTCAAATCATTGATCCGACGTTATTGAAGAGGAATAGTGTCGAATCATTCATCTGACGTTATTACACAGGAATAGTGTCAAATTATTCATTTGACGTTATTACACAGGAATAATGTGAAATTATTCATTCGAAGTTATTACACAGAAATAGTGTCAAATCATTGATTCGACGTTATTGAACAGGAATAGTGTCGAATCATTCATCTGACGTTATTACACAGGAATAATGTGAAATTATTCATTTGACGTTATTACACAGGAATAATGTGAAATTATTCATTCGAAGTTATTACTCGGGAATAGTGTCGAATCATTCATCTGACGTTATTACACAGGAATAGTGTCAAATTATTCATTTGACGTTATTACACAGGAATAATGTGAAATTATTCATTCGAAGTTATTACTCGGGAATAGTGTCAAATCATTGATTCGACGTTATTGAACGGGAATAGTGTCGAATCATTCATCTGACGTTATTACACAGGAATAGTGTCAAATTATTCATTTGACGTTATTACACAGGAATAATGTGAAATTATTCATTAGAAGTTATTACACAGGAATAGTGTCAAATCATTGATTCGACGTTATTACACAGGAATAGTGGCGAATCATTCATCTGACGTTATTACACAGGAATAGTGTCAAATTATTCATTTGACGTTATTACACATGAATAATGTGAAATTATTCATTCGAAGTTATTACACAGGAATAGTGTCAAATCATTGATTCGACGTTATTGAACAGGAATAGTGTCGAATCATTCATCTGACGTTATTACACAGGAATAATGTGAAATTATTCATTCGAAGTTATTACACAGGAATAGTGTCAAATCATTGATTCGACGTTATTACACAGGAATAGTGTCGAATCATTCATCTGACGTTATTACACAGGAATAGTGTCAAATTATTCATTTGACGTTATTACACAGGAATAATGTGAAATTATTCATTCGAAGTTATTACACAGGAATAGTGTCAAATCATTGATTCGACGTTATTGAACAGGAATAGTGTCGAATTATTCGTTTGACGTTATCACACAGGAATAGTGTCAAATTATTCATTTGACGTTATTACACAGGAATAATGTGGAATTATTCATTCGAAGTTATTACTCGGGAATAGTGTCAAATCATTGATTCGACGTTATTGAACAGGAATAGTGTCGAATCATTCATCTGACGTTATTACACAGGAATAGTGTCAAATTATTCATTTGACGTTATTACACAGGAATAATGTGAAATTATTCATTCGAAGTTATTACTCGGGAATAGTGTCAAATCATTGTTTCGACGTTATTGAACAGGAATAGTGTCGAATCATTCATCTGACGTTATTACACAGGAATATTGTCAAATTATTCATTTGACGTTATTACACAGGAATAATGTGAAATTATTCATTCGAAGTTATTACTCGGGAATAGTGTCAAATCATTGATTCGACGTTATTGAACAGGAATAGTGTCGAATCATTCATCTGACGTTATTACACAGGAATAGTGTCAAATTATTCATTTGACGTTATTACACAGGAATAATGTGAAATTATTCATTCGAAGTTATTACTCGGGAATAGTGTCAAATCATTGATTCGACGTTATTGAACAGGAATAGTGTCGAATCATTCATCTGACGTTATTACACAGGAATAGTGTCAAATTATTCATTTGACGTTATTACACAGGAATAATGTGAAATTATTCATTCGAAGTTATTACTCGGGAATAGTGTCAAATCATTGATTCGACGTTATTGAACAGGAATAGTGTCGAATCATTCATCTGACGTTATTACACAGGAATAGTGTCAAATTATTCATTTGACGTTATTACACAGGAATAATGTGAAATTATTCATTCGAAGTTATTACACAGGAATAGTGTCAAATCATTGATTCGACGTTATTGAACAGGAATAGTGTCGAATCATTCATCTGACGTTATTACACAGGAATATTGTCAAATTATTCATTTGACGTTATTACACAGGAATAATGTGAAATTATTCATTCGAAGTTATTACTCGGGAATAGTGTCAAATCATTGATTCGACGTTATTGAACAGGAATAGTGTCGAATCATTCATCTGACGTTATTACACAGGAATAGTGTCAAATTATTCATTCGACGTTATTACACAGGAATAGTGTCAAATTATTCATTTGACGTTAATACACAGGAATAATGTGAAATTATTCATTCGAAGTTATTACTCGGGAATAGTGTCAAATCATTGATTCGACGTTATTGAACAGGAATAGTGTCGAATCATTCATCTGACGTTATTACACAGGAATAGTGTCAAATTATTCATTTGACGTTATTACACAGGAATAATGTGAAATTATTCATTCGAAGTTATTACTCGGGAATAGTGTCAAATCATTGATTCGACGTTATTGAACAGGAATAGTGTGGAATCATTCATCTGACGTTATTACACAGGAATAGTGTCAAATTATTCATTTGACGTTATTACACAGGAATAATGTGAAATTATTCATTTGACGTTATTACACAGGAATAATGTGGAATTATTCATTCGAAGTTATTACTCGGGAAAAGTGTCAAATCATTGATTCGACGTTATTGAACAGGAATAGTGTCGAATCATTCATCTGACGTTATTACACAGGAATAGTGTCAAATTATTTATTCGACGTTATTACACAGGAATAATGTGAAATTATTCATCCGAAGTTATTACTCGGGAATAGTGTCAAATCATTGATTCGACGTTATTGAACAGGAATAGTGTCGAATCATTCATCTGACGTTATTACACAGGAATAGTGTCAAATTATTTATTTGACGTTATTACACAGGAATAATGTGAAATTATTCATTCGAAGTTATTACTCGGGAATAGTGTCAAATCATTGATTCGACGTTATTGAACAGGAATAGTGTCGAATCATTCATCTAACGTTATTACACAGGAATAGTGTCATATTCTTCAATCGACGTTATTACACAGAAATAGTGTCAAATCATTCATTCTACGTTATTTCATATAAATAGTGTCATATCATTCATTTTGTGTTATTACACAGTAGTAGGGTCAAATTATTCATTCGACGTTATTACACAGGAATAGTGTCAAATTATTCATTTGACGTTATTACACAGGAATAATGTGAAATTATTCATTCGAAGTTATTACTCGGGAATAGTGTCAAATCATTGATTCGACGTTATTGAACAGGAATAGTGTCGAATCATTCATCTGACGTTATTACACAGGAATAGTGTCAAATTATTTATTTGACGTTATTACACAGGAATAATGTGAAATTATTCATTCGAAGTTATTACTCGGGAATAGTGTCAAATCATTGATTCGACGTTATTGAACAGGAATAGTGTTGAATCATTCATCTGACGTTATTACACAGGAATATTGTCAAATTATTCATTTGACGTTATTACAAAGGAATAATGTGAAATTATTCATTCGAAGTTATTACTCGGGAATAGTGTCAAATCATTGATTCGACGTTATTGAACAGGAATAGTGTCGAATCATTCATCTGACGTTATTACACAGGAATAGTGTCAAATTATTCATTTGACGTTATTACACAGGAATAATGTGAAATTATTCATTCGAAGTTATTACTCGGGAATAGTGTCAAATCATTGATTCGACGTTATTGAACAGGAATAGTGTCGAATCATTCATCTGACGTTATTACACAGGAATAGTGTCAAATTATTCATTTGACGTTATTACACAGGAATAATGTGAAATTATTCATTTGACGTTATTACACAGGAATAATGTGAAATTATTCATTCGAAGTTATTACTCGGGAATAGTGTCAAATCATTGATTCGCCGTTATTTCATAGAAATAGTGTCATATCATTCATTTTGTGTTATTACACAGTAGTAGTGTCAAATTATTCATTCGACGTTATTACACAGGAATAGTGTCAAATTATTCATTTGACGTTATTACACAGGAATAATGTGAAATTATTCATTCGAAGTTATTACTCGGGAATAGTGTCAAATCATTGATTCGACGTTATTGAACAGGAATAGTGTCGAATCATTCATCTGACGTTATTACACAGGAATAGTGTCAAATTATTCATTTGACGTTATTACACAGGAATAATGTGAAATTATTCATTCGAAGTTATTACTCGGGAATAGTGTCAAATCATTGATTCGACGTTATTGAACAGGAATAGTGTGGAATCATTCATCTGACGTTATTACACAGGAATAGTGTCAAATTATTCATTTGACGTTATTACACAGGAATAATGTGAAATTATTCATTCGAAGTTATTACTCGGGAATAGTGTCAAATCATTGATTCGACGTTATTGAACAGGAATAGTGTCGAATCATTCATCTGACGTTATTACACAGGAATAGTGTCAAATTATTCATTTGACGTTATTACACAGGAATAATGTGAAATTATTCATTTGACGTTATTACACAGGAATAATGTGAAATTATTCATTCGAAGTTATTACTCGGGAAAAGTGTCAAATCATTGATTCGACGTTATTGAACAGGAATAGTGTCGAATCATTCATCTGACGTTATTACACAGGAATAGTGTCAAATTATTTATTCGACGTTATTACACAGGAATAATGTGAAATTATTCATCCGAAGTTATTACTCGGGAATAGTGTCAAATCATTGATTCGACGTTATTGAACAGGAATAGTGTCGAATCATTCATCTGACGTTATTACACAGGAATAGTGTCAAATTATTTATTTGACGTTATTACACAGGAATAATGTGAAATTATTCATTCGAAGTTATTACTCGGGAATAGTGTCAAATCATTGATTCGACGTTATTGAACAGGAATAGTGTCGAATCATTCATCTAACGTTATTACACAGGAATAGTGTCATATTCTTCAATCGACGTTATTACACAGAAATAGTGTCAAATCATTCATTCTACGTTATTTCATATAAATAGTGTCATATCATTCATTTTGTGTTATTACACAGTAGTAGGGTCAAATTATTCATTCGACGTTATTACACAGGAATAGTGTCAAATTATTCATTTGACGTTATTACACAGGAATAATGTGAAATTATTCATTCGAAGTTATTACTCGGGAATAGTGTCAAATCATTGATTCGACGTTATTGAACAGGAATAGTGTCGAATCATTCATCTGACGTTATTACACAGGAATAGTGTCAAATTATTTATTTGACGTTATTACACAGGAATAATGTGAAATTATTCATTCGAAGTTATTACTCGGGAATAGTGTCAAATCATTGATTCGACGTTATTGAACAGGAATAGTGTTGAATCATTCATCTGACGTTATTACACAGGAATATTGTCAAATTATTCATTTGACGTTATTACAAAGGAATAATGTGAAATTATTCATTCGAAGTTATTACTCGGGAATAGTGTCAAATCATTGATTCGACGTTATTGAACAGGAATAGTGTCGAATCATTCATCTGACGTGATTACACAGGAATAGTGTCAAATTATCCATTTGACGTTATTACACAGGAATAATGTGAAATTATTCATTCGAAGTTATTACTCGGGAATAGTGTCAAATCATTGATTCGACGTTATTGAACAGGAATAGTGTCGAATCATTCATCTGACGTTATTACACAGGAATAGTGTCAAATTATTCATTTGACGTTATTACACAGGAATAATGTGAAATTATTCATTTGACGTTATTACACAGGAATAATGTGAAATTATTCATTCGAAGTTATTACTCGGGAATAGTGTCAAATCATTGATTCGCCGTTATTTCATAGAAATAGTGTCATATCATTCATTTTGTGTTAATACACAGTAGTAGTGTCAAATTATTCATTCGACGTTATTACACAGGAATAGTGTCAAATTATTCATTTGACGTTATTACACAGGAATAATGTGGAATTATTCATTCGAAGTTATTACTCGGGAATAGTGACAAATCATTGATTCGACGTTATTGAACAGGAATAGTGTCGAATCATTCATCTGACGTTATTACACAGGAATAGTTTCAAATTATTCATTTGACGTTATTACACAGGAATAATGTGAAATTATTCATTTGACGTTATTACACAGGAATAATGTGAAATTATTCATTCGAAGTTATTACTCGGGAATAGTGTCAAATCATTCATTCTACGTTATTTCATAGAAATAGTGTCATATCATTCATTTTGTGTTATTACACAGTAGTAGTGTCAAATTATTCATTCGACGTTATTACACAGGAATAGTGTCGAATTATTCATTTGACGTCATTACACAGGAATAATGTGAAATTATTCATTCGAAGTTATTACTCGGGAATAGTGTCAAATCATTGATTCGACGTTATTGAACAGGAATAGTGTCGAATCATTCATCTGACGTTATTACACAGGAATAGTGTCAAATTATTTATTTGACGTTATTACACAGGAATAATGTGAAATTATTCATTCGAAGTTATTACTCGGGAATAGTGTCAAATCATTGATTCGACGTTATTGAACAGGAATAGTGTCGAATCATCCATCTGACGTTATTACACAGGAATAGTGTCAAATTATTCATTTGACGTTATTACACAGGAATAATGTGAAATTATTCATTCGAAGTTATTACTCGGGAATAGTGTCAAATCATTGATTCGACGTTATTGAACAGGAATAGTGTCGAATCATTCATCTGACGTTATTACACAGGAATAGTGTCAAATTATTCATTTGACGTTATTACACAGGAATAATGTGGAATTATTCATTCGAAGTTATTACTCGGGAATAGTGTCAAATCATTGATTCGACGTTATTGAACAGGAATAGTGTCGAATCATTCATCTGACGTTATTACACAGGAATAGTGTCAAATTATTCATTTGACGTTATTACACAGGAATAATGTGAAATTATTCATTTGACGTTATTACACAGGAATAATGTGAAATTATTCATTCGAAGTTATTACTCGGGAATAGTGTCAAATCATTGATTCGACGTTATTGAACAGGAATAGTGTGGAATCATTCATCTGACGTTATTACACAGGAATAGTGTCAAATTATTCATTTGACGTTATTACACAGGAATAATGTGAAATTATTCATTCGAAGTTATTACTCGGGAATAGTGTCAAATCATTGATTCGACGTTATTGAACAGGAATAGTGTCGAATCATTCATCTGACGTTATTACACAGGAATAGTGTCAAATTATTCATTTGACGTTATTACACAGGAATAATGTGAAATTATTCATTTGACGTTATTACACAGGAATAATGTGAAATTATTCATTCGAAGTTATTACTCGGGAAAAGTGTCAAATCATTGATTCGACGTTATTGAACAGGAATAGTGTCGAATCATTCATCTGACGTTATTACACAGGAATAGTGTCAAATTATTTATTCGACGTTATTACACAGGAATAATGTGAAATTATTCATCCGAAGTTATTACTCGGGAATAGTGTCAAATCATTGATTCGACGTTATTGAACAGGAATAGTGTCGAATCATTCATCTGACGTTATTACACAGGAATAGTGTCAAATTATTTATTTGACGTTATTACACAGGAATAATGTGAAATTATTCATTCGAAGTTATTACTCGGGAATAGTGTCAAATCATTGATTCGACGTTATTGAACAGGAATAGTGTCGAATCATTCATCTAACGTTATTACACAGGAATAGTGTCATATTCTTCAATCGACGTTATTACACAGAAATAGTGTCAAATCATTCATTCTACGTTATTTCATATAAATAGTGTCATATCATTCATTTTGTGTTATTACACAGTAGTAGGGTCAAATTATTCATTCGACGTTATTACACAGGAATAGTGTCAAATTATTCATTTGACGTTATTACACAGGAATAATGTGAAATTATTCATTCGAAGTTATTACTCGGGAATAGTGTCAAATCATTGATTCGACGTTATTGAACAGGAATAGTGTCGAATCATTCATCTGACGTTATTACACAGGAATAGTGTCAAATTATTTATTTGACGTTATTACACAGGAATAATGTGAAATTATTCATTCGAAGTTATTACTCGGGAATAGTGTCAAATCATTGATTCGACGTTATTGAACAGGAATAGTGTTGAATCATTCATCTGACGTTATTACACAGGAATATTGTCAAATTATTCATTTGACGTTATTACAAAGGAATAATGTGAAATTATTCATTCGAAGTTATTACTCGGGAATAGTGTCAAATCATTGATTCGACGTTATTGAACAGGAATAGTGTCGAATCATTCATCTGACGTTATTACACAGGAATAGTGTCAAATTATTCATTTGACGTTATTACACAGGAATAATGTGAAATTATTCATTCGAAGTTATTACTCGGGAATAGTGTCAAATCATTGATTCGACGTTATTGAACAGGAATAGTGTCGAATCATTCATCTGACGTTATTACACAGGAATAGTGTCAAATTATTCATTTGACGTTATTACACAGGAATAATGTGAAATTATTCATTTGACGTTATTACACAGGAATAATGTGAAATTATTCATTCGAAGTTATTACTCGGGAATAGTGTCAAATCATTGATTCGCCGTTATTTCATAGAAATAGTGTCATATCATTCATTTTGTGTTATTACACAGTAGTAGTGTCAAATTATTCATTCGACGTTATTACACAGGAATAGTGTCAAATTATTCATTTGACGTTATTACACAGGAATAATGTGAAATTATTCATTCGAAGTTATTACTCGGGAATAGTGTCAAATCATTGATTCGACGTTATTGAACAGGAATAGTGTCGAATCATTCATCTGACGTTATTACACAGGAATAGTTTCAAATTATTCATTTGACGTTATTACACAGGAATAATGTGAAATTATTCATTTGACGTTATTACACAGGAATAATGTGAAATTATTCATTCGAAGTTATTACTCGGGAATAGTGTCAAATCATTCATTCTACGTTATTTCATAGAAATAGTGTCATATCATTCATTTTGTGTTATTACACAGTAGTAGTGTCAAATTATTCATTCGACGTTATTACACAGGAATAGTGTCGAATTATTCATTTGACGTCATTACACAGGAATAATGTGAAATTATTCATTCGAAGTTATTACTCGGGAATAGTGTCAAATCATTGATTCGACGTTATTGAACAGGAATAGTGTCGAATCATTCATCTGACGTTATTACACAGGAATAGTGTCAAATTATTTATTTGACGTTATTACACAGGAATAATGTGAAATTATTCATTCGAAGTTATTACTCGGGAATAGTGTCAAATCATTGATTCGACGTTATTGAACAGGAATAGTGTCGAATCATCCATCTGACGTTATTACACAGGAATAGTGTCAAATTATTCATTTGACGTTATTACACAGGAATAATGTGAAATTATTCATTCGAAGTTATTACTCGGGAATAGTGTCAAATCATCGATTCGACGTTATTGAACAGGAATAGTGTCGAATCATTCATCTGACGTTATTACACAGGAATAGTGTCAAATTATTCATTTGACGTTATTACACAGGAATAATGTGAAATTATTCATTCGAAGTTATTACTCGGGAATAGTGTCAAATCATTGATTCGACGTTATTGAACAGGAATAGTGTCGAATCATTCATCTGACGTTATTACACAGGAATAGTGTCAAATTATTCATTTGACGTTATTACACAGGAATAATGTGAAATTATTCATTTGACGTTATTACACAGGAATAATGTGAAATTATTCATTCGAAGTTATTACTCGGGAATAGTGTCAAATCATTGATTCGACGTTATTGAACAGGAATAGTGTCGAATCATTCATCTAACGTTATTACACAGGAATAGTGTCATATTCTTCAATCGATGTTATTACACAGAAATAGTGTCAAATCATTCATTCTACGTTATTTCATAGAAATAGTGTCATATCATTCATTTTGTGTTATTACACAGTAGTAGTGTCAAATTATTCATTCGACGTTATTACACAGGAATAGTGTCAAATTATTCATTTGACGTTATTCCACAGGAATGACGTGAAAAATGTCGAAAAAAGATCATGTTACACGAACATTTTGACGTCAGTCTATTCGACGCTATTCCGCTCCGCCTGTTTCTCTCCATGTTTCAGTGAATTTTGAATTTTCAGTTCCCATTGAGATGTGCTGTAACCCAGGCCTACCGTCCATCCCTTCGCATTGACGCTCATTCGTCCCATCTGTTCGCATGGTCCGGAACCACCGATCGATCCTGACATGATTCGCATTGATGAACATTCTGAATCCAATCCAATAGGCCGTTTTCATGATTCAATGCGCAGGCGCGTCCCGCCTCCTAGCAGCCGAGATCGCTGGTGTTGCATTCTGGGAGTTTTAGTACTGTTCAAAAAGTCAGCTCGCTTATCCAAAGAGTTGAAGGCAAAACACCAAGACATATAACTCGCATCATCTCTCATTTTACTCACTCTGACAGTGTGTGAATCTCTCAGTATATAGTAAACATATGGATGTTGAAACTGCTATCATATTATAAGTGAATACGTTCACTGTAACGCACAATGATATGAATCAGTGGTGCTAAATAGCATTAGCAGCATAGCACTTTCGAACGCGCATACTAACATCACGTTCTAGTGCAAACGATCTCCGCTAGATGGCTCATTCCTCTCGAAAATGGTCTATTATGATAAATTATACTTACTCGACTCATAAGGCTCTATCACAGGTGGGTTCCCGAACCGATCCCCGGTGGTCAAGCACACCCCCAGATCGGCTACCATGGTTACTGACTGGAAGCTGGGAAGAGCGAATGGAGCAGCGCCAATGATGAATCTGGAATACAAAAGAAACCACCGGTAATTCATTGGATGAGTTCGAGCGTCAAGGCGATTCCACAAAACTCGAAGAAGTCATTTCATCCTCTATTTCCATATCTGAGCCCAACATGTCCGAGTTGATGGAACAAATGGCGCGCAACGCATGGCATCATGTCACTCGACACCACGTGGTTCTGTCACGATGTGGTGACACCAACCCACTGTATCATGATCAGATGAGCGTAGCGGAGATTCCATTCCACATACCGAGAAAAAACGAGCATCGTTTTTTTTCCTTCATATTGGGTTTTTAACGACGCACTGTAATGATTACCAAGATCTATTGGCGTCGGATGAATGAATAATGAGATGATGGGATGATGAGATGAAGGTTTTTATGGGTAGTGGGAAGGATAGCGGAAAGGAAGCGGTCGTGGCCTATATTGTGGGAACCATCCCGGCATTAGCCCAGACTACAGAGGGAAACCACGAAAAACCCCTGTAAAGATGGACGGTGGCGGGGATCGAGCCGGGTCCAATTTGTCCCTTTACCTCCCGGGTCACACGAAGCAAGTGCGCTAACCACTCAGCTACTGTGCCGGTCATATATTTTTTTTTTGTAATTTTGTGCTTGGCATACAGGTCAGGAAAAAATACCTTTCGACTTGAAAGTTTCTCTACATATTTTTGTCATACCAGAATAGGCTGGGATTTTTTTTTTTCATATATATATATATATATATATATATATATATATATATATATATATATATATATATATATATATATATATATATATATATATATATATATATTCAATTATGTACGCGGCATACAGGTCAGAGAAATGAATCAATCAACTTGAAACTTTTTCTGAACGTTGGTGTCATACCAGAATAGGTTGGGATTGTTTCTCAGAGGAATCGTTCGGAAGTTTTTTCCGGAAAGAATCGTAAAGTTGGAAAAATCCCCATCAGAATGACCCGGAGGAGAAATACTTGAGACACAAGAATTTTTCAAAAGCTCTCAAATTTCCACCAAATATGAAAAATACTATTATACACTTCTTCAGAGATTTTTGCGACAATCGGATGAGAAATAACAAAGAAAACGCAATAAAAATGTACATTTTATTGAATATTTGAATCAATTGGTTTCGCAAAGTGTATATGCGACAGGTTGCAGCACTATAAATATCAACAAGTTGCAGGTGAAGTTTTTGAACGTTTGAAGTAATCCAAGGCCCGTAAATGAGGATTGAGCTGACGAAATATTTTTCATTCCAGATTTCTATACTTCTAAGCTCATCTCACAACGCATATCTCGCATTTTCCTAGTGATAACATGGAAGGCATTTGTGGTTTCTTGTGGCCAGTTCAGAGCCATAGGTCCTGATTGCCTGTCATGATTTGGCGGATTTCCTTGTGAACTAGAAGTAGATAAGAGTGGCTACGGTACCAGTGGCATTGAAGAACTTACAGAATCTATCATTTTCCTAAAAAAAACAAATGCAACTATCAACCTAATAAGATGAGCATTCCATTTCACATACTGAAGAAATGAGCTACGTTTTTATGTTCGTTCTTCTTCTTTTCCTGTAATTTTGTGCGCGGCATACGGGTCAGGATAGATAGGTCAGGATAAACAGGTCTGGATAAACAGGTCTGGATAAACAGGTCAGGATGAACAGGTCAGGATGAACAGGTCAGGATAAACAGGTCAGGATAAATAGGTGAAGATAGACGGGACAGGATGAACAGGTCAGGATAAACAGGTCATGATGAGCAGGTCAGGATAAACAGGTCAGGATAAATAGGTGAGGATAGACGGGACAGGATGAACAGGTCAGGATAAACAGGTCAGGATAAATAGGTGAAGATAGACGGGACAGGATGAACAGGTCAGGATAAACAGGTCACGATAAAAGGGTCAGGATAAACAGGTCTGGATAAACAGGTCAGGATGAACAGGTCATGATGAGCAGGTCAGGATAAACAGGTCAGGATAAATAGGTGAGGATAGACGGGACAGGATGAACAGGTCAGGATAAACAGGTCAGGATAAACAGGTCAGGATAAATAGGTGAGGATAGACGGGACAGGATGAACAGGTCAGGATGAACAGGTCAGGATAAAAGGGTCAGGATAAACAGGTCCGGATAAACAGGTCAGGATGAACAGGTCAGGATGAACAGGTCAGGATAAACAGGTCAGGATAAATAGGTGAGGATAGACGGAACAGGATGAACAGGTCAGGATAAACAGGTCAGGATAAACAGGTCAGGATGAACAGGTCAGGATAAACAGGTCAGGATAAACAGATCAGGATAAACAGGTCAGGATAAACAGATCAGTATAAACAGGTCAGGATGAACAGGTCAGGATGAAGAGGTCAGGATAAACAGGTCAGGATAAACAGGTCAGGATATACAGGTCAGGATGAACAGGTCAGTATAAACAGGTCAGGATGATCAGGTCAGGATGAAGAGGTCAGGATAAACAGGTCAGGATAAACAGGTCAGGATAAACAGGTCAGGATGAAATACCCATCGACTCGAAACTTTTTCCACCCATTCCTGTCATACCAGAGTGGGCTGAAAGTGTTTTTCAGAAGAATCAGTCAAAAGGTTTTCCCGGAGAAAATTCGAAAAGTTTGAAAAATCCTCATAAGAATAACCCGTAGGAAAAATACTTGAAAAACAAGAATTCTTGAAAAGCTCTCAAATTTTTACCGAATATGAAGAATTACTATTATACACCTTTTTAGAGATTTTTGCAACAATCGGATCAGAAATAACGAAGAAAACGCATTCAAAACGTATTTTCACTTCAAGGGGGTAGCCATGGTATGGAATAGGATAATTATGACTAAATGAAAGAACTATTTCATGCTCAACCAATCACCACGTATCATTGAAACTTGCACACTATATCCATCATTCTATTGCTCACATATGATCCAGAAAAAAATTGGAAAAAAAATCATTATAAATTTTTATTTAATTTGAGAAATGCCATGTTTTTCTCCAGAATACAAAACATGGAGCCACAATTCACGTGGTTTAAAATTCAAAAATACATCTTTCTCGTTGAGTTCTGAATGATATTGTTCATCATGCACACTTTTATCTTGTGAAGCTCCAGAAAAAATCTATCGCACTTTTCAATTATATAATCAATCATTTCATATCTAATACAGATCATATATGATTTTGAGGCCACACATTCACACCTGGATATTCATGTTCCGATTATTCTCCTAGTTTTAGTTCACAAGATAATGACAATTAAACTACACATTTGAAAACAGACAGTTTTCAAATCGGACCAGTAGTTTTAGAGTTATGTTGTGACAAGTCAGAGAAAACGTAGTTCTTGGGAAAACGTACCTGAAGTTTCAATTAAGCATTACCGTCTGTGTTGCATTCAAATCTTGAATTTGAAAAAAAAACACATGTGTTGGGGTCACGAATTCTTCAAATAATCTTTAACAAAACTTGAAAAAAAAATAAAAAATAAAATATTTTTGCAAAAAATAATTTTCGTACTATGGCTACCCTCTTCAAACGAAGGCATTAAGGAGAAGCAATTAAATCTCAAGCAACAAGCTAGTACGTGTCATCATTTAGATTTAAACGATTGAAATCAGCTATGAATGAACAGGGAGGCCGTGGCATGACTGATTGCGGTAGGGTCTTCAAACGTTCGAAGTGATCCAAGGTCTGTAGATGTAGATTGAGCTGAAAAATTATTTTCCACTGTGGATTTATTTACTTCTGAGCTCATCTCACAACGCGAGTCCCGCGTTTTCTTATTGCTAACATAGGTTGGTATCACTACATTGTGGTTCTGTACAGCAGTCGAGATGGCTCTGCATCACTGCCACTAGGATAATTAACTAGGGAAGGCTAGAGAGCCCAGGCCCTAGATACTCAAAGAAGAGAGCGGTCAAGTTGAAGACTGTTTTCTATTGGCTACTGAAATATCTAACGCATGGACGTCATTTTCTGTCCAGAACGTTTGCTAGACTGCATTACATTGGTTAGGAAACAGCTTCAGTTGGAAGTTCTGGGCCTAGTTTCACAAAGAATTTGATCCCTTGGCACGTACTAAGTTAATATTCATGAAAAGGTTCAGGCAAAAGTTCTAGGAATAGTTATACTGGTGAAGTTATCACCGGCCCCAACTGGTTCTAATTGAGATAAAACACTCACCTCGCAATTGACTTCGATGATTTTGAAGATTTCGCTCACCCAGATTCAATTAGTATATATTTATGAGATCAATAATGAAAACCCAGAAGTTGGGAGTAGGGACACGATCCTGGTCTCGAATATAATGTTCAATATTGGATCCTAACCTAACAGTTTCGGATTTCAACTGTAAGCTGACAGAATTGACAGTAAACAAAATGCAAAGCCTTCTTGATGATCAAGAAGTTGAACATAAAAACATAAAAGTATATGGAACATTTCATAATTTCATTTTGATTTTGAATATTATCCAGTTAGGAAACAAGTAATTGATGTTCATATCGCGTCACTACAAACTAATTGACAAGCCGCTCTTTGCTCACGTCGGTTGACAGTCACTATAGCATCTTATTTTACTGAGGCCCGGTTTTCCCAATCTTAGTTGAGGTGCTGATACACTAACTATTAATTAAAGTAACGAAAATAACATATGTAACCAATGGTGATAACAAGTTGATCCACTAACTATTGCTTAATCCAGTTTCGTAAAACCGGGCCTAACTGGTAAGTTTACGGCACTTTTTGACAAGAAATGGCGCCCTCCATGCGCGGGAGTTGACCACTCTCTTCTTTGGGTATCTAGGCTCTCTACATTATGTGAATAATTTCACATTAATCACATTAATTACATTAGCAACACATGTACGCACTCGGTTGAGAGCTGGAGGGGGGGACGCGTGGTAATGAGATGATTGCACTTGGTTGAGAGCTGGAGGAGGGGTGGGACGCGAGGTAATGTGATGATTGCACTTGGTTGAGAGCTGGAGAGGGGGATGCGTGGTAATGAGATGATTGCACAAGGTTGAGAGCTGGAGAGGGGGATGCGTGGTGATGAGATGATTGCACTTGGTTGAGAGCTGGAGAGGGGGATGCGTGGTAATGAGATGATTGCACAAGGTTGAGAGCTGGAGAGGGGGATGCGTGGTGATGAGATGATTGCACTTGGTTGAGAGCTGGAGAGGGGGATGCGTGGTAATGAGATGATTGCACTTGGTTGAGAGCTGGTGGGGGGGACGCGGGGTAATGAGATGATTGCACTTGGTTGAGAGCTGGAGGAGGGGTGGGACGCGAGGTAATGTGATGATTGCACTTGGTTGAGAGCTGGAGAGGGGGATGCGTGGTAATGAGATGATTGCACAAGGTTGAGAGCTGGAGAGGGGGATGCGTGGTCATGAGATGATTGCACATGGTTGTGAGCTGGATGGGAGGACGCGAGGTCATGAGATGATTGCACATGGTTGAGAGTTGGAGAGGAGGACGCGAGGTCATGAGATGATTGCACATGGTTGAGAGCTGGAGGAGGTAAACACGCGAGGTCATGTGATGATTTCACATGGTTGAGGTCTGGAGGGGGAGATCTGGGGATTCGAGATGATCGCACTCGGTTGAGACCGGGGAGAGGATGGGGGTCACGTGGTAGTGAGATAAAGGCACTTGGTTGAGACCTGATGTTCGGAAAAGCGAGGTGATGAGATGATTGCACTTGGTTGGGATCCGGAAGAAGGGAACACGTGGGGTGATCCGTTGATTGCATCCGGTGGAGACCTGTTTGGGGGCCGCGGGCAAATGAGATTATTGCACTCGGTCGAGAGCTGGAGGGAGGGGGACGCGGGGTAGTGGGATGATTGCACTTGGTTGAGTGCTGGAGGGAGGGGAACGCGAGGTAAGGAGATGATTGCACTAGGTTGGGAGCTGGAGGAAGGGACTCGGGGTTGTGAGATGATTGCACTCGTTTGGGAGCTGAAGGAAGGAACGCGGTGTTGTGAGATGATTGCACTTGGTTGGAAGCTGGTGAAAGGGACGCGAGGTTTTGAGATGATTGCACTTGGTTGAGAGCTGGTGAAAGGGACGCGAGGTTGTGAGATGATTGCACTAGGTTGGGAGCTGGAGGAAGGGACTCGGGGTTGTGAGATGATTGCACTCGTTTGGGAGCTGAAGGAAGGGACGCGGGGTTTTGAGATGATTGCACTTGGTTGAGAGCTGGTGAAAGGGACGCGAGGTTTTGAGATGATTGCACTTGGTTGAGAGCTGGTGAAAGGGACGCGAGGTTTTGAGATGATTGCACTTGGTTGGGAGCTGGTGGGGGGGGACGCAGGGTAGTGAGATGATTGCACTCGGTTGAGAGCAGGAGGGTGGAGGACGCGTTTTAGTTAGATTATTGCACACGGTTGAGAGCAGGAGGGAGGGGGACGCGGAGTAGTGAGATTAATGCACTTGGTCGAGAGCTGGAGGGACGGGGACGCGTGGTAGTGAGATGATTGCACTCGGTTGGGAGCTGAAGGAAGGGACACGGGGTTGTGAGATGATTGCACTTGGTTGGGAGCTGGTGGGGGGGACGCGGGGTTTTGAGATGATTGCACTTGGTTGAGAGCTGGAGGGAGGGGGACGCGGGGTAGTGAGATGATTGCAATCGGTTGAAAGCAGGAGGGTGGGGGACGCGTTTTAGTGAGATTATTGCACTTGGTCGAGAGCTGGAGGAAGGGACGCGTGGTTGTGAGATAATTGCACTCGTTTGGAAGCTGAAGGGAGGGGCGCGGGGTTGTGAGATGATTGCACTAGGTCTTCAGCAGGAGGGGGAGAACGCGGGGTTGTGAGATGAATGCACTTGGTTGAGAGCTGGAGTGGGGGTCCGCGGGGTAATGGTGTGATTGCACTTGCTTGAGAGCTGGTGAGGGGGGCACGGGGTAATGTGATGATTGCACATTATTGAGAGATGGAGGGGGGGATTTCGGGGTGATGTGATGATTGCACTTGGTCGAGAGCTACAGGGGGGGACGCGAGGTAATGTGATGATTGCACTCTATTGTGAGCCGGTGAGGGGGACGCGGGGTAATGTGATGATTGCACATTGTTGAGAGATGGAGGGGGGGATTTCGGGGTGATGTGATGATTGCACTTGGTCGAGAGCTACAGGGGGGGACGCGAGGTAATGTGATGATTGCACTCTATTGTGAGCCGGTGAGGGGGACGCGGGGTAATGTGATGATTGCACATTGTTGAGAGATGGAGGGGGGGATTTCGGGGTGATGTGATGATTGCACTTGGTCGAGAGCTACAGGGGGGGACGCGAGGTAATGTGATGATTTCACATGGTTGATTGCAGGTGGGGAGGACGCGAGGTAATGGGATGATTAATGATTGCACATGGTTGAAAGCTGAAGAAGGGGGGGGGGCCTCGAAGTAATGAGATTATTGTACTTGGTTGAGAGCTGGAGGGGGGGACGCGTGGTATAGTGATGATTGCACTTGGTCGAGAGCTGAGGGGGGACGCGGGGTAATTAGATGATTGCACCTGGTTGAGAGCTGGAGGGGATGATGCGAGTTATTGAAATGATTGCACCTGGTTGAGAGCTGGAGGAGGGGGGACGTGAGGTATTTGATGATTGCACTTGGTTGAGAGCTGGGGGGGGGGACGCGGGGTAATTAGATGATTGCACCTGGATGAGAGCTGGGGGGGGGACGCGGGGTAATTAGATGATTGCACTTGGTTGAGAGCTGGGGGGGAGGACGCGGGGTATTAAGATGATTGCACATGGTTGAGAGCTGAAGGAGGGGACGCGGAGTAATGAGATGGTTGCACTCGGTTGAGAGCTGGGTGGAGGGGACGCGGGGTGATGAGATGATTGCACTCGCTTGAGAGCTGAAGGAAAGGGGGACGCGGGGTGATGTGATGGTGGCAGATGGTTGAGAGCTGGAGGAGGGACGTGAGGTAATGTGATGATTGCACCCGGTTGAGAGCTGGGGGGGGGGGACGCGGGGTAATAAGATGATTGCACCTGGATGAGAGCTGGAGAGGGGGTGAAGCCGGGTTAAGGAAATGATTGCTCATGGTTGAGAGCTGGAGGGGGGGACGCGGGGTGATGAGGTGATCGCACTTGGTTGATAGCTGGAGTAGGGGGACGCGGGGTGATGAGATGATTGCACTTGGTTGGGAGCTTGAGGGGGGAAGCGAGGTAATAAGATGATTGCACTCGGTTGAGAGCTGGTGGGTTGGGGGGGGTACGCGGGGTGATGAGATGATTGTACTAGTCACGCATCTTGATAGTAACAATCATTGCTCATCAAGCTTGGGTATAACGTTCCATGAACATATAGATATTCATGACCTAGTTTTTGGTAGGGTCGTTGAGCAAACAATAATCAGTATAATATTCAGGCCCTCATCTTGGTAGTTTCTCACCTGAAATTGAAATCTCCGTAAATATATGAGGCATTGTTTGGTCTTCGCATTTTTACTTCCACGTCAATCACTCCATGTCCATCAGAGTTCAATCCGGAGTTGATAAAATAGACGTCGAAGAGAAATAATCTCATTCCATCGAGCTGCGACAGTTCGTCTCTCACTTTCTTCATCACTAAACTCTTGTCATCAATAACGGAATCATCTCTCATGACTTCTTTGCTGACGATACGTAACTCGACATCATACGCTTTGATATATCCATCAGAATACCTTTTTCGACCTAGAAATGCATCTTGTAGGTCTCTCATCCTCGGTATTTGACACACGCCACAATTAGTTTTGTAGGTATCATAGTCGTCGAAGATTAACGCCCTAGACGTCATGTTGAAATAACCGTAGGACGAGTAGATACTCCAACCTGTTGAATTCATGGCAGCCCATTCGGAGTCGGTCACATCCTGCAAGTAGAGATACGTTGACTTTAGCGCAAGTCTATAAAAGGATAGTGAAGAGGTGATTATTGTAAGGTGTATTGAATTTCCACCCGAAACACAAATGGAATAATGGATTGGAAGATGGATATATATCTTTTCAATAACATCGGAACTTGATGAAAAATCATTGTTCCCCAATTAAAGCAATGGATGAAAGGTAGGATCGTTTGGACGGGGCACCACAAGGATGAAATAACAACCCCATTTTAATTATATGGAACCAATCAACTTCAACACCAGGACTTCGCGCGCAGTCGGTGAATACGGAAGGAGAACAAATCTCAGCTTCAACACTGAATACTTTCGATCGAGTTCAGGATTTTCAGAATTCACGATACCCAATAATATCCAAACGGGAGATTGAATCCAGAATTTCCATGCATGAATACTTTTCAGTTCCACAACCGGAATGTAGATGTGGAATGTTGGTCATCTTCTTCAATATTCACGTTCCTTGAATTTCTTGAATACATATTTGGTCATTATGGTCTATAGAAGAGTCACTGCCAGTCTACCACGCGTCCGAGTCCGACCCGAGCATGTAGAGCCCCCACGTGGGCCACTGCTGGGCTACTACACGATCAATTGCGCACGGCCTTTTTGAGGGCCACTGCCAGTCTACCACGCGTCCGAGTCCGAGCCGAGCGTGCGGAGCCTCTACGTGGGCCACTGCTGGGCTACCACATGACCAATTGCGCACGGCCTTTTTGAGGGCCACTCCCAGTCTTCCACGTGTCCGAGTCCAAGCCGAGCGTGCAAAGCCCCTACGTGAGCCACTGCTGAGCTACCGCACGACCAATTGCGCACGGCCTCTTTTAGGGCCACTGCCAGTCTTCCACGTGTCGGAGTCCGAGCCGAGCGTGCAAGGCCCCTACGTGAGCCACTGCTGGGCTACCGCACGACCAATTGCGCACGGCCTTTTTGAGGGCCACTGCCAGTTATCCACGCGTCCGAGTCCGAGCCAAGCATGCAAAGCCCCTACGTGGGCCACTGCTGGGCTACCACATGACCAATTGCGCACGGCCTTTTTGAGGGCCACTCCCAGTCTTCCACGTGTCCGAGTCCAAGCCGAGCGTGCAAAGCCCCTACGTGAGCCACTGCTGAGCTACCGCACGACCAATTGCGCACGGCCTCTTTTAGGGCCACTGCCAGTCTTCCACGTGTCGGAGTCCGAGCCGAGCGTGCAAGGCCCCTACGTGAGCCACTGCTGGGCTACCGCACGACCAATTGCGCACGGCCTTTTTGAGGGCCACTGCCAGTTATCCACGCGTCCGAGTCCGAGCCAAGCATGCAAAGCCCCTACGTGGGCCACTGCTGGGCTACCACATGACCAATTGCGCACGGCCTTTTTGAGGGCCACTCCCAGTCTTCCACGCGTCCGAGTCCAAGCCGAGTGTGAAAAACCCTCGTGAAGGCCACTGCCAGTATGCCACGCGACTTTTTCGAGACGAGCGTGCAGGGCTTATTCGAGGGCTCCCGCCAGTTTACTACGCGCCCCCCGAGTTCTAGTAGCGGAGGATCGTCCACTCGCGTCCGAGAGCGTTTCAAGCTCTTGCTGTCGCGCGTGGCAGTTCGAGAGATTCACCAGGTCGACCGTCCCAAGGCGACAATTACAGAATACTGACCAAGAGGGTAGTTACCATTGGCCAGAAGCGTCCGACCAATCATTGTGCGACTGACTTCCTACTGGTCGCGTGCTCTCCCAGATATCCTGTATGAAGCCTGGCTTCCAGGAGCACTTGATCACTCGATTGCCGGCTACCATACCTACAACGACTCTTGAGGATGGCTGAACGTTTTCAGCCGAAACGTCGAAACCCCAGGTTCTTTTCAAAGCCACCAGTTGTTTCAAGAAAGGGCAAATCTCCGAAAAGAGACATTTTATCACCCATATATATATATATATGTATATATATATATAGGGAGCCCGTAGACTGGACCCCGATATTGTGGGCCACAAAAGTGTATCGAATGTCGTGTGGATATAGTGGACCACAAACTATATATACTGTACCCCAAAGCTCGTTAGACATACTGCACGCCGGTATTCTGGTCCCCAATATAGTGGGTCACGAAACTAGGACACGGGTGGTCCAGAATATCTTTTCCGAACGACCGAAGTGGTATTGTGGACCCCAATGAACTGATACACAAAGATTTGTCATCAGTTCATTAGGGTTAACAATGACAAATCTTTGTGTATCAGTTTATTGGGGTCCACAATACCACTTCGGTCGTTTGGAAAAGATATTCTGGACCACCCGTGTTCTAGTTTTGTGGCTCACTATATTGGGGACCAGAATACCGGGGTGCAGTATGTCCAACGAGCTTTGGGGTACAGTATATCTGGATTGTGGTCCACTATATCCACACGACATTTAATACACTTTTGTGGCCCACAATATCGGGGTTCAGTTTATTGGGGTCAACAATGACAAATCTCTGTGTATCAGTTTATTGGGGTCCACAATAACACTTCGGTCGTTTGGAAAAGAAATTCTGGACCGCCATGTTCTAGTTTTGTGGCCCACTATATTGGGGACCACAAAACCAAAGTATTTGTACAATTTTCTGGTTTAAACGTGTGAGCCACAATACTGGGGTCCACTTAATCCTTTTCTTGGCGTACAGAATATCGGGGTTCACAATACTGTGGTCCACAAGAGCGGCACCCTATATATATATATATATATATATATATATATATATATATATATATATATATATATATATATATATATATATAATATATATATATACATATATATATATATATATATATATATATATATATATATATATATATATATATATATATATATAAATATATATATATATATATATATATATATATATATACATATATATATGTATATATATATATTTATATATATATATATATATATGTATATATATATATATATATGTATATATATATATATATATACATATATATATATGAATATATATATATATATATAATTATATATATATGAATATAAATATATATATATATATATGAATATATATATTTATAAATATATATATATATATATATATATATATATATATATATATATATATATGAATATAAATATATATATATGAATATATATATATATATATATATATATATATATATATATATATATATATATATATATATATATATATATATATATATATAT
>OZ023339.1:7448471-7645971 GCA_964007535.1 Brachyptera risi
ATATATATATATATATATATATATATATATGTATATATATATATATATATATATATATATATATATATATACATATATATATATATATATATATATATATGTACATATATATATATATATATATATATATATATATATATATATATGTATATATATATATATATATATATATATATATATATATATATATATATTTACATATATATATCAATATGTTTATATATATATATATATATATATATATATATATATGAATATATATATATATATATATATATATATATATATATATATATATATATATATATACATATATATATATATATATATATATATATATATATATATATATATATATATATATATATATATATATATATATATATATATAACTTTACTTAAACTTTCACGATTCATATTTATTCAAATTGACTGAAACTGGGCTGTTTTTTAATCGTGATATATTCATTCAAACTGACCAACGTTTCAACGAGATTGGTCTCGTCCTCATCAGGGTCCAAACTATACTAATTATTTTGTCAAAATAATTAGTATAGTTTGGACCCTGATGAGGACGAGACCAATCTCGTTGAAACGTTGGTCAGTTTGAATAAATATATCACGATTAAAAAACAGCCCAGTTTCAGTCTATTTGAATAAATATGAATCGTGAAAGTTTAAGTAAAGTTATATATATATATATATATATATATATATATATATATATATATATATATATATATATATATATATATATATATGTATATATATATATATATATATATATATATATATATATATATATATATATTCATATATATATATATATATATATATATATATATATATATATATATATATATATATATATATATGTATATATATATATATATATATATATATATATATATATAGAGAGAGAGAGATATCTTATATATATATATATATACATATATATATATATATATGTATATATATATATATATATATATATATATATATATATATATGTTATATATATATATATATATATATATATAAATATATATAACACAGCCCAAGTAAGATCAGTAGGTAGAACCACTGACATGGGCGTACCACAAGGTACGGTTCTAGGACCAATTTTGTATATAATATACATAAATTACCTACCTGAGAGCCTCGGCGAGGGAATATTGCCATCTATGCGGATGACACTAGTCATCTTATAACGGGGGACACAGAGACCACATTAGTGCAAAAAGCCAATGCTGCGACTAATAATATGACTGGATGGTGTACTAAGGCAGGACTCATATTGAATACAAAGAAAACCACATTTATTAACTTCCGGACTGCGCAACGCCACCAAGACCGATCTGCGCTCATCCGGGTCAATGGTAATAGTCTACAAGAGGTGGAGGAGTCAAAATTCTTGGGGATCACCATAAACCAAACGATGGACTGGTCGTCACACATCCATCAGGTAGCCAAAAAATTGTCCTCAGCACCATACCTCATACGTAGGTTGCGAGAAATAGTGAGCCCGAGCACACTCAGAACTATGTACTTCGGATATGTGTACTCTCAGCTAGCGTATGGTATTATCTTCTGGGGCATCTCGCATCACGCTAAAAGGATCTTCAAACTACAGAAGAAGGTTATCAGAGCCATGACAGGAACCTCATGCAGGGCAACGTGCCGTCCCCTGTATCAATCGCTCCAACTTCTGACATTCCCTGCCGTGTATATATATCACTGCATAGTCTATAACACACAGCAGCAAAAGGCCCGAACCTTACACCACTGAAAAAAGGTGAATAGGCCTAGGTCTATCCCCATGCAGAGATAAGCCGCGTCGATCTGTTTAGGGTTATGTTTGTGTACGGTCTAGGTGAACCTTTTTTGTATTTTATGGGTTTTACATGATGGTTTGGGTTAAAAAGGGTATGGATATCAACACTGTGATTTTAAGGTTCAAACCTTATCCCAGGACTAGGCCTAGGCAGGCCTATAACTCCCACAGACAACAGTTAACAATATAACCTCAAAACGAATTGGCGCAGTCATGCGTATCAATATTGCTACGTTCATTCTGACGCACCTGAGCATCTACATATAACAACTATGAAACCAAACGAAAGTATTACTGTGGAACCCAATTTTGGTATACAACCCACAAGTAAGCCTGCCTACCACTTTTAACACTTCAACATCACCAATTTACGAAGCGTCAATTAACTGACAATTTAAGACTTGAATGTTTTGAAGAGCGTTCGTTCGAGTGTTTAACGACGGGCGCGCTAGTAGTGAGTGGATGATATTTGAATTTGAAACTGAGAAACAACAAAATATGAAAATATGAGAAACTAGCATGAACAAAATTCAAGTTTTTGTTTTGTGTTTTCATCTATGTTCTTTTGCTGTCAGAGAGGAAGATATCTATGTTCTTTTTCTGTCAGAGAGGAAGATATTGACTGCAATAGTGGAAGCAAACAATCAATTACAACTTATTTCCTGAAGAATAATTGGAGTTTTTGCAATTATTGATAAAAATAAAATGTGGATGAGTTTTACATTGAATTAACTGGGATTTATTTAATTCAGAAAGAGATTATAAATGTGCATATTCCTACTCCCACTTTCTTTGGCTCGTTTTCTTATACCCGCTGAAGATTTTTTTTGCGTATTTTGGCGCCTGTTTTTCAAACATAAAAAAAATATTTGAACAACCATCCATCCGATCTGGATTTAACTTCAGATTTGTTCTTTTTCATGTGTATCCATATTAGGTAGAAATTTCGTTCATCAGACACGAAAAAAAATTGCCGTCAAAAATTCAAATCCAAATTCCAAATTCAAAAATTCAAATGGACCGTGCCCATTGACAAAACATATAATACGATGAACCTACAGCTTTTTGTTAAATCGTTTAAGAATATGTAAGTATAACAACCTGATCAAACATGTATGCCTTATAAATCTATAAATAATCATAAAACCCTGAAGGACCGTGACCATATTGCAACCTGTCAAAACATATAATACGATGAACCTACAGATTTTTGTTAAATCGTTTAAGAATATGTAAGTATAACAACCTGATCAAACATGTATGCCTTATAAATCTATAAATAATCATAAAACCCTGAAGGACCGTGACCATATTGCAACCTGTCAAAACATATAATACGATAAACCTGTAGATTCTTGTTAAATCGTTTAAGAATATGTAAGTATAGAAACCTGATCAAACATGTATGCTTTATAAATCTTTAAATAATCATAAAACCCTGTAGGATCGTGACCATATTGCAACCTGTCAAAACATATAATAGGACGAAACTGTAGATTTTGGTTAGAATGTGTAAGAATATTTTACTATAGCAACCTGATCAAGCATGTATGCCTCATAAATCTATAAATAATCGTAAGACCCTGTAGGATCGTGATCCTATTGCAACCTGTCAAAACATATAATACAATAAACCTGTAGATGTTGGTTAAATCGTGTAAGAATATGTAACTATAGAAACCTCATCAGATATTTATGCTTTATAAATCCATAAATAATCGTAAGACCCTGTAAGACCGTGACCATATTGCAACCTGTCGAAATATATAATATGAAAAACCTATAGATTTTTGTTAAATCGTGTAAGAATATATAAGTATAGCAACCTGATCAAACATGTATGCCTCATAAATCTATAAATGATCGTAAAACCCTGTAAGATCGTGATCCTATTGCAACCTGTCAAAACATATAATATGAGGAACCTATAGATTTCTGTGAATACCTATAAGAATATAGAACTTAAGCAACATGTTCAAACATATAGCATCAATAAATCTATACAGTAGTGTAAAACACTTCAGGATCGTGAATTATTTTAACCTGTTTAAATATACATGAGATTGAAAAACCTGTATATTTGTGTTAATACCTATAAGAATAAAAAAGTTTAGCAACATGTTTAAAAATGTAAGATAAATTAATCTATAAATAATTGTAAGACCCTGTAGGATCGTGACCATATTGCAACCTTTCAAAACATATAATACGATAAACCTGTAGATTCTTGTTAAATCGTTCAAGAATATGTAAGTTTAGAAACCTGATCAAACATGTATGCTTCATAAATCCATAAATAATCGTAAAACCTTGTAGGATCGTGATCCTATTGCAACAAGTCGAAACATATAATACGAAAAACCTATAGATTTTTGTTAAATCGTGTAAGAATATATAAGTATAGCAACCTGATCAAACATTTATGCCTCATAAATCTATAGATAATCGTAAAACCCTGTAAGATCGTGATCCTATTGCAACCTGTCAAAACATATGATATGAGGAACCTATAGATTTCTGTTAATACCTATAAGAATATAGAACTTAAGCAACATGTTCAAACATATAGCATCAATAAATCTATACAGTAGTGTAAAACACTTCAGGATCGTGAATTATTTTAACCTGTTTAAATATATCAGATTGAAAAACCTGTATATTTGTGTTAATACCTATAAGAACAAAAAAGTTTAGCAACATGTTTAAACATGTAAGATGAATTAATCTATGAATAATTGTAAGAACCTAAAGGATCGTGATCATTATTTCAACTGTTCAAACATATAGGGTGAAAAAACATGTTGGTTTTTGTTCGAACCTGTTTGGACCTGTGATTATAGAAAATTGCTTAGACTTGTGAAATGTTTAAACCCATCAAATTACAGTACAAAACTGATTAAAACTATACAAATCCCTTATCTGAGGGTAACTTGTACGGTTCAATCCTGCTCAAACTTATTGATAACTCTTACTGTAGAATCCTGTGGTGTATAGGTTTCTACAGTTGCTCTGTTTCACCTGTTGGTCTCCTGTTGATGCATATTGGAAACGGATATATCTTGTAGAAAACTATTAAAGTGGTCTTAGAGGTTTCAATAGTAATTTGCACTAGGGTACGCACACCAGACAGAACAAATATCCAACAAGCAGATTCACAGCCACAACACCAGAACACGAGACAACTTTCATATTCTCCCCTACAAATTAGCGCTGCTCAGGAAGAGTCCGGCCTACAACGGTGTCATTCTTCATAACAAGCTCCCCGAGAAAATGAAGAGACTGACTGACGACACGTTCAAAAGCGAACTGAAGAAATATCTTTTAATAATTTGTCCATACTCAATAGATGAGTATTTGAATGATGTATGACTTCTGTATCTTTTGTATCAATTGACTTATTCAATAACATGTATGTGTTCAACAGAATGAATAAACATTATTATTATTATTATCATTATTATATATATTTATACATATATATATGTATATTTATATATATATATATATATATATATATATATATATATATATATATATATATATATATATATATATATATATGTTCATATATATATTCATATATTCATATATATATCGTATATATATATATATATATATATATTTTTTTTTTTTTTTTTATATATATATATATATATTTTTATATATATATATATCGGAAAGAGCAGTGGATGCTATCATTTTTTCCGCTCGTTGAGTTCCAATTTGTATCTTTCACCTGCGCATGAGTGCAGGTTGTAGAGTAGATAAGACTGAATAGAGATATGATATATCGACATTTAGACCACAAAGACCACAACTAAACAAATGATTCACATTTCACCTCTTTGCTGTTGCAATAATATGGATCCCACGTATCACCATAGATGCCGAACGGTACCAGTCGACCGTCACACAGCTGTGTCTCCTCCTCTGTGAAATCCTTGTATCTCGTCAAAGAGCAGGAGCCGAGAAAAGCCTTGCTGCACTCCTCCGCGATCTCCAACCAGTCCGCCAAGTAGTCTAGACGCACCTGTTGCAGACAGAACAGCGCATTCAGGGGTTACAGTTACAGCATGGCATGGGATAATCAGGACTAAATGCAGGAATTATTTCCTGCTCAGGCAACCAAACATGCAGCCTCAAATCACAAGGTTCATATTTCTAAAATGCATTAATCTTGTTGTGTTTCAGCTTATATTGTTTGTCATACACACTGTTATCGTGTGAACCTCCAGATAAAATCTATTGCAATTTTTAGTTGAATACTCGATATTTTCGAATCTAATACAGATTGTATATGACTTTGAGGCCACACATTCACACCCAGATATTCATATGCACTGATCATTACCGTAGTTTGACTACACAAGATAATGAGCATTGAATTACACATTTTGAATCGAAGAATATTCAAATCGGACCAGTAGTTTCCGAGTTATGTTGTTACAAGTCAGAGAAAACGTAGTCCTTGGGAAAACGTACCTGAAGTTTCAATACTCGATATACATAGGCACAGTACGCATCACCAACTGTGTTGCATCAAAAGCTTGAAATATATCAACAGAATACTCGAGTTGTGGTCACGAACTCTTCAGATAATTGTTAACATTAGGCTTACTTCGAAAAAAAAAAGAAGAAAGAAAATATGTGTGCCAAAACTGAATGTCACGCTGAGGCTACTTGTTGAGTGACACACAGAGCAGTCCAAGTGGCCAGTGTTGAGTGACTCAGACACAGAACACATCACGGCATCGCGGTGTTATAGTCGGATCTACATATCCTCTCTCTCACTTCTGTCTCTCGTGTAGCAGAGAGTTTTCTGAAAATTCAATCTTCACGCTCCGCCAATTTGGATTTCCAGTAGTTTGCGTAGCGGATTGAACTAGAAAGTTCAAGTATTATCGAGTAGTTTGGAAATGGATCGCTCACTCAGATGTTTGAGAGATCGATAAAGAAGAATACAACATCGTCATATAATTGCCCATGCTCACCTCCTTGAGTGACGTGTCCACAGGCTCGAAGTGGTCCACACAGAGGTCGTCAGAGTCGTAACAGCCAATCAACAGCGACCTCACTGCAACAATACTCGCATTAGGCCTACACAAGACGAAGTTGGACTCCACTGGCGTTTCTATGGGAATCGCCCGGACTCCCATAACATCCTACACATTCATCATGATTGTGAAGTGTGTGAGATTCAAGCCACACAGTTTCTACTCAAGAGTTCAGACGAAAGCTTCAGTGTCACGGATTATAGGAATGTTGATGTCATTTACTTCGACGGCAATTATTCACTCCCGCTAACTAGGAAAACGCTATATATGCGTTGTTAGACGAGTGAAACGTAATAGTATGTCGACTCCATAGCCAAACTTTTGCCTAAATTCGCCAATTGGGTAACATTTTGTTATAAATGGGTAAAAAGGGCTTCGAGTGGTACCAATTTAGCACATTTCATGTTTTTTCTTCAAAATGGCTGACCCGATCCAGGTGAGAATTTCCATAAATGTGTATCAAGATGTTAGTCAACTTCACACAAAATTTCATTTTTTTTGAAAATGAAAATATATCAATTTTTTTCTGCTGTGTTATTCTAATAGGTATTTTTGAAATTTCTGAAATTCATAAAAAAAAATTGATATTTGATAATGCCACAAAACTATACAGATCTGAGTTAGATAGGGAACCATGACGAAAACAAGTTCGAAATTGATAGCTGTAGCCGTTTGACCTGTGGAGAACCGACAAAAAATCATGAAAAAAACAACATAAAAACGAACACCAATTTTTGTTAGACGAGCTGTAGCGAGGATTCAATTTGACATACTGAAAAAAATTGGTGTTCGTTTTTATGTTTTTTTTATGTTTTTTTTCGGTTCTCCAAAGATCAAACGGCTACAGATATCAACTTCAAACTTTTTTTCATCATGGTTCCTCATCTAACTTAGATCTGTATAGTTTTGTGGCATTATCGGGTGATAACTTTTATTTTTATGAATTTTAGAAATTTCCAAATCACCCATTAAAATAACACGGCGGGAAAAAATGAAAATATTTTTATTTAAAACAAAAATGAAATTTTGTGTGGAGTTGAAACACATCTTGATACACATTTCTGGAAATTCTAAGCTTTATCGGGTCAGCCATTTTGAAGAAAAAATATGAAATGTGCTAAATTGGTACCACTCGAAGCCGTTTTTACCCATTTATAACTAAAATGTTACCCAATTGGCGAATTTAGGCAAAAGTTTGGCAAAGAAGTCGACATACTAATACTTTCCGCTCGTCTAACAATGCTTATATAGCGTTTTCCTAGTCAGTATGCCAAATTGAATCCTCGCTGAAGCTCGTCTAATCATTCATCGGATGAATTCATCCGAGTTGATTCATTCCGTGACCTTGTTAGTGGTCTCAATCCTTGTCCAAGCCTTCATGCTTGACGTGCCATGTTGCATGTTGAACTGACGCAGCTTGACGATATCAACGTAACGTTAGCGTTGAACCTCAAAGACTGGGCAACCATTGGAAGTTGTCTCCTATGAACTGAATCATGATATGCCCACCTTGCCTCTCTTTTGTTCCAGGCCAGTAACAATGCATGACCTTGATTCTTGGAGCCTGCGTTTGATTGCGATTCAGAACAATATCGATTGGGAACTCATGAATGGTATTGTTCCTCATTCGAACAACGGATTCAAACAATCTGTATTCCTCTCAACTATCCAATTGTGCTCAGAATCGTTGAATAATGGTTAGAATAATCATTCAAACTCAGAATGATATCCAATTTTTTCGAGAGTAAGGAAAAGTCCCAATCGTATGTTTGATATAGGATGATTATCTTCTTCACCAATAAAATCATGGGGGAAAGAACATGTGTTCGTACGTGCGTACCTGTGTTCGTACGTGCGTACCTGTGTTCGTACGTGCGTACCTGTGTTCGTGCGTGCGTACTTGTGTTCGTACGTGCGCACCTGTGTTCGTGCGTGCGAACTTGTGTTCGTACGTGCGTACCTGTGTTCGTACGTGCGTACCTGTGTTCGTACGTGCGTACCTGTGTTCGTACGTGCGTACCTGTATTCGTGCGTGCGTACATGTGTTCGTGCGTGCGTACCTGTGTTCGTACGTGCGTACCTGTGTTCGTACGTGCGTACTGTGAGGTATTCAAATGCCTACCCCATCCTCACGTGAACATATGGATTGGATCCATGGCTGGATGAGGGGCGAGAGGGAGGAAAACCAGTCACCGGGACAAGTCGGTCACGCTGAGTGGTGACTCGAGAGCAATACGAGAGTCAGGCCCGAGGGTGGTTGCAAGAAGTTGTGACGTTGGAGTGAGTGTAGTTTCTGGTGGGTCGAGAGGTTTTGGCTTTTGAGTTTAATATCTGGGAAGTCTACGCTTGCTTCAAGGCAAGATCAGGACTTGTTGATTGTGCCTTCGTACCGGGTTGAACCGGCCGACATTTTGTGGACGTTCTCGTGTATTTAACAAGTGAATTACCAGCCCCTATCTTGCCCTCGAAGATACCCGAAGAGACGCTCGTGAGCCGTGACGATAAGCTTGCCTCGTGCATCTGATACTCATTTCATACTCCTTTTGATTCGAATAACTATATAATTAATCTCAAACACATTAAACGTTGAGTCTTTCAACCGACGAGGTTTGGTGTGCGGACAGTGATGAGTCACTGCCTACCCGCCTAGGCTAGAGTGAAATATTACACAAGTAGGCCTTACCGGATTTTCTTCGAGTCGAAGAATCGGGCCGTTATTTATTGAGCCAGATTATTTGCCTTCAATTTTTATATTTTGTTACTGTATATGCGTATTACACTATGTATGTCACTGAGGCTTGGCCTAGTGACGGTGTAGAGATCCTTAAGACAGGACTTGCCCGCTAAGCATGTGTGATTCTCAGATTCTGTTACTGTATAAACGTATTACACTATGTATGTCACTGAGGCTTGGCCTAGTGACGGTGTACAGATCCTTCAGACAGGACTTGCCCGCTAAGCATGTGTGATTCTCAGATTCTGGTACTGTATATGCGTATAACACTATGTATGTTACTGAGGCTTGGCCTAGTGACGGTGTACAGATCCTTCAGACAGGACTTGCCCAGTGAGCATGTGTGATTCTCAGATTCTGTTACTGTATATGCGTATTACACTATGTATGTAACTGAGGCTTGGCCTAGTGACGGTGTACAGATCCTTCAGACAGGACTTGCCCGCTAAGCATGTGTGATTCTCAGATTCTGTTACTGTATATGCGTATTACACTATGTATGTTACTGAGGCTTGGCCTAGTGACGGTGTACAGATCCTTCAGACGGGACTTGCTCGCTAAGCATGTGTGATTCTCAGATTCTGTTACTGTATATGTGTATGACACTATGTATGTTACTGAGGCTTGGCCTAGTGAGTAGTGACGGTGTACAGATCCTCCAGACAGGACTTGCCCGCTGAGCATGTGTGATTCTCAGATTCTGTTACTGTATAAACGTATTACACTATGTATGTTACTGAGGCTTGGCCTAGTGACGGTGTACAGATCCTCCAGACAGGACTTGCCCGCTGAGCATGTGTGATTCTCAGATTCTGTTACTGTATAAACGTATTACACTATGTATGTTACTGAGGCTTGGCCTAGTGACGGTGTACAGATCCTTCAGACAGGACTTGCCCGCTAAGCATGTGTGATTCTCAGAATCTGTTACTGTATAAACGTAATACACTATGTATGTTACTGAGGCTTGGCCTAGTGACGGTGTACAGATCCTTCAGACGGGACTTGCCCGCTGAGCATGTGTGATTCTCAGATTCTGTTACTGTATAAACGTATTACACTATGTATGTTACTGAGGCTTGGCCTAGTGACGGTGTACAGATCCTTCAGACAGGACTTGCCCGCTAAGCATGTGTGATTCTCAGATTCTGTTACTGTATATGCGTATCACACTATGTATGTCACTGAGGCTTGGCCTAGTGACGGTGTATAGATCCTTCAGACGGGACTTGCTCGCTAAGCATGTGTGATTCTCAGATTCTGTTACTGTATATGCGTATTACACTATGTATGTTACTGAGGCAGTGACGGTGTACAGATCCTTCAGACAGGACTTGCCTGCTAAGCATGTGTGATTCTCAGATTCTGTTACTGTATATGCGTATTACACTATGTATGTTACTGAGCTGCCTGGCCTAGTGACGGTGTACAGAACCTACAGACAGGACTCGCCCGCTAAGCATGTGTGATTCTCAGATTCTGTTACTGTATATGCGTATTACACTATGTATGTTACTGAGGCTTGGCCTAGTGACGGTGTACAGATCCTTTAGACAGGATTTGCCCGCTAAGCATGTGTGATTCTCAGATTCTGTTACTGTATATGCGTATTACACGATGTATGCTACGGAGGCTTGGCCTAGTGACGGTGTACAGATCCTTCAGACAGTACTTGCCCGCTGAGCATGTGTGATTCTCAGATTCTGGTACTGTATATGCGTATTACACTATGTATGTTACTGAGGCTTGGCCTAGTGACGGTGTACAGATCCTTCAGACAGGACTTGCCCGCTAAGCATGTGTGATTCTCAGATTCTGTTACTGTATATGCGTATTACACTATGTATGTTACTGAGGCTTGGCCTAGTGACGGTGTACAGATCCTTCAGACAGGACTTGCCCGCTAAGCATGTGTGATTCTCAGACTCTGTTACTGTATATGCGTATTACACTATGTATGTTACTGAGGCTTGACCTAGTGACGGTGTACAGATCCTTCAGACAGGACTTGCCCGCTGAGCATGTGTGATTCTCAGATTCTGTTACTGTATATGCGTATTACACTATGTATGTTAATGAGGCCTGGCCTAGTGACGGTGTACAGGTCCTTCAGACAGGACTTGCCCGCTGAGCATGTGTGATTCTCAGATTCTGTTACTGTATATGCGTATTACACTATGTATGTTACTGAGGCTTGGCCTAGTGACGGTGTACAGATCCTTCAGACAGGACTTGCCCGCTAAGCATGTTTGATTCTCAGATTCTGTTACTGTATATGCGTATTACACTATGTATGTTACTGAGGCTTGGCCTAGTGACGGTTTACAGATCCTTCAGACAGGACATGCCTGCTAAGCATGTGTGATACTCAGATTCTGGTACTGTATATGCGTATTACACTATGTATGTTACTGAGGCTTGGCCTAGTGACGGTGTACAGATCCTTCAGACAGGTTTTGCTCGCTAAGCATGTGTGATACTCAGATTCTGTTACTGTATATGCGTATTACACTATGTATGTTACTGAGGCTTGGCCTAGTGACGGTGTACATATCCTTCAGACAGGACTTGCCCGCTAAGCATGTGTGATTCTCAGATTCTGTAACTGTATATGCTTATTACACTATGTATGTTTCTGAGGCTTCGCCTAGTGACGGTGTACAGATCCTACAGACAGGACTTGCCCGCTAAGCATGTTTGATTCTCAGATTCTGTTACTGTATAAGCGTATTACACTATGTATGTTACTGAGGCTTGGCCTAGTGACGGTGTACAGATCCTTCAGACAGGACTTGCCCGCTATGCATGTGTGATTCTCAGATTCTGTTACTGTATATGCGTATTACACTATGTATGTTACTGAGGCTTGGCCTAGTGAATAGTGACGGTGTACAGATCCTTCAGACAGGACTTGCCCGCTAAGCATGTGTGATTCTCAGATTCTGTTACTGTATAAACGTATTACACTATGTATGTCACTGAGGCTTGGCCTAGTGACGGTGTACAGATCCTTCAGACAGGACTTGCCCGCTGAGCATGTGTGATACTCAGATTCTGTTACTGTATATGCGTATTACACTATGTATGTTACTGAGGCTTGGCCTAGTGACGGTGTACAGATCCTTCAGACGGGACTTGCTCGCTAAGCATGTGTGATTCTCAGATTCTGTTACTGTATATGCGTATTACACTATGTATGTTACTGAGGCTTGGCCGAGTGACGGTGTACAGATCCTTCAGACGGGACTTGCTCGCTAAGCATGTGTGATTCTCAGATTCTGTTACTGTATATGCGTATTACACTATGGATGTCACTGAGGCTTGGCCTAGTGACGGTGTACAGATCCTTCAGACAGGACTTGCTCGCTAAGCATGTGTGATTCTCAGATTCTGTTACTGTATATGCGTATTACACTATGTATGTTACTGAGGCTTGGCCTATTGACGGTGTACAGATCCTTCAGACAGGACTTGCTCGCTAAGCATGTGTGATTCTCAGATTCTGTTACTGTATATGCGTATTACACTATGTATGTCACTGTGGCATGGCCTAGTGACGGTGTACAGATCCTTCAGACAGGACTTGCCCGCTAAGCATGTGTGATTCTCAGATTCTGTTACTGTATATGCGTATTACACTATGTATGTTACTGAGGCTTGGCCTATTGACGGTGTACAGATCCTTCAGACAGGACTTGCCCGCTAAGCATGTGTGATTCTCAGATTCTGTTACTGTATATGCGTATTACACTATGTATGTTACTGAGGCTTGGCCTAGTGACGGTGTACAGATCCTCCAGACAGGACTTGCCCGCTAAGCATGTGTGATTCTCATATTCTGTTACTGTATATGCGTATTACACTATGTATGTTACTGAGGCTTGGCCTAGTGACGGTGTACAGATCCTTCAGACAGGACTTGCCCGCTAAGCATGTGTGATTCTCAGACTCTGTAACTGTATATGCGTATTACACTATGTATGTTACTGAGGCTTGGCCTAGTGACGGTGTACAGATCCTTCAGACAGGACTTGCCCGCTAAGCATGTGTGATTCTCAGATTCTGTTACTGTATATGCGTATTACACTATGTATGTTACTGAGGCTTGGCTTATTGACGGTGTACAGATCCTTCAGACAGGACTATTCCGCTGAGCATGTGTGATTCTCAGATTCTGTTACTGTATATGCGTATTACACTATGTATGTTACTGAGGCTTGGCCTAGTGACGGTGTTCAGATCCTTCAGACAGGACTTGCCCGCTAAGCATGTGTGATTCTCAGATTCTGTTACTGTATATGCGTATTACACTATGTATGTCACTGAGGCTTGGCCTAGTGACGGTGTACAGATCCTCCAGACAGGACTTGCTCGCTAAGCATGTGTGATTCTCAGATTCTGTTACTGTATATGCGTATTACACTATGTATGTTACTGAGGCTTGGCCTAGTGACGGTGTACAGATCCTTCAGACAGGACTTGCCTGCTAAGCATGTGTGATTCTCAGATTCTGTTACTGTATATGCGTATTACACCATGTATGTTACTGAGGCTATGCCAAGTGACGGTGTAGAGATCCTTCAGACAGGACTTGCCTGCTAAGCATGTGAGATTCTCAGATTCTGTTACTGTATATGCGTATTACACTATGTATGTTACTGAGGCTTGGCCCAGTGACGGTGTGCAGATCTTTCAGACAGGACTTGCCCGCTAAGCATGTGTGATTCTCAGATTCTGTTACTGTACATGCGTATTACACTATGTATGTCACTGAGGCTTGGCCTAGTGACGGTGTACAGATCCTTCAGACAGGACTTGCCTGCTAAGCATGTGAGATTCTCAGATTCTGTTACTGTATATGCGTATTACACTATGTATGTTACTGAGGCTTGGCCTAGTGACGGTGTACAGATCCTTCAGACAGGACTTGCCTGCTAAGCATGTGTGATTCTCAGATTCTGTTACTGTATATGCGTATTACACGATGTATGTTACTGAGGCTTGGCCTAGTGACGGTGTACAGATCCTTCAGACAGTACTTGCCGGCTGAGCATGTGTGATTCTCAGATTCTGTTACTGTATATGCGTATTACACTATGTATGTTACTGAGGCTTGGCCTAGTGACGGTGTACAGATCCTTCAGACAGGACTTGCCCGCTGAGCATGTGTGATTCTCAGATTCTGTTAGTGTATATGCGTATTACACTATGTATGTTACTGAGGCTTGGCCTAGTGACGGTGTACAGATTCTTCAGACAGGACTTGCCCGCTGAGCATGTGTGATTCTCAGATTCTGTTACTTTATATGCGTATTACACTATGTATGCTACTGAGGCTTGGCCTAGTGACGGTGTACAGATCCTTCAGACAGGACTTGCCCGCTAAGCATGTGTGATTCTCAGATTCTGTTACTGTATGTGCGTATTACACTATGTATGTTACTGAGGCCTGGCCTAGTGACGGTGTACAGATCCTACAGACAGGACTTGCCCGCTAAGCATTTGTGATTCTCAGATTCTGTTACTGTATATGCGTATTACACTATGTATGTCACTGAGGCTTGGCCTAGTGACGGTGTACAGATCCTTCAGACAGGACTTGCCCGCTGAGCATTTGTGATTCTCAGATTCTTTTACTGTTTATGCGTATTACACTATGTATGTTTCTGAGGCTTGGCCTAGTGACGGTGTACAGATCCTTCAGACAGGACTTGCCCGCTAAGCATGTGTGATTCTCAGATTCTGTTACTGTATATGCGTATTACACTATGTATGTTACTGAGGCTTGGCCTAGTGACGGTGTGCAGATCCTTCAGACAGGACTTGCCCGCTAAGCATGTGTGATTCTCAGATTCTGTTACTGTATATGCGTATTACACTATGTATGATACTGAGGCTTGGCCTAGTGACGGTGTACAGATCCTTCAGACAGGACTTGCCCGCTAAGCATGTGTGATTCTCAGATTCTGTTACTGTATATGCGTATTACACTATGTATGTAACTGAGGCTTGGCCCAGTGACGGTGTACAGATCCTTCAGACAGGACTTGCCCGCTAAGCATGTGTGATTCTCAGATTCTGTTACTGTATATGCGTATTACACTATGTATGTTACTGAGCTGCTTGGCCTAGTGACGGTGTACAGATCCTTCAGACAGGACTTGCCCGCTAAGCATGTGTGATTCTCAGATTCTGTTACTGTATATGCGTATTACACTATGTATGTAACTGAGGCTTTGCCTAGTGACGGTGTACAGATCCTTCAGACAGGACTTGCCCGCTAAGCATGTGTGATTCTCAGATTCTGTTACTGTATATGCGTATAACACTATGTATGTTACTGAGCTGCTTGGCCTAGTGACGGTGTACAGATCCTTCAGACAGGACTTGCCCGCTAAGCGTGTGTGATTCTCAGATTCTGTTACTGTATATGCGTATTACACTATGTATGTTACTGAGCTGCTTGGCCTAGTGACGGTGTACAGATCCTTCAGACAGGACTTGCCCGCTAAGCATGTGTGATTCTGAGATTCTGTTACTGTGTGTGCGTATTACACTATGTATGTTACTGAGGCCTGGCCTAGTGACGGTGTACAGATCCTTCAGACAGGACTTGCCCGCTATGCATGTGTGATTCTCAGATTCTGTTATTGTGTATGCGTATTACACTATGTATGTTACTGAGCTGCTTGGCCTAGTGACGGTGTACAGATCCTTCAGACAGGACTTGCCCGCTAAGCATGTGTGATTCCCAGATTCTGTTACTGTGTATGCGTATTACACTATTATGTGACTGAGCTGCTTGGCCTAGTGACGGTGTACAGATTCTTCAGACAGGACTTGCCCGCTAAGCATGTGTGATTCTCAGATTCTGTTACTGTGTATGCGTATTAAACTATGTATGTTACTGAGGCTTGGCCTAGTGACGGTGTACAGATCCTTCAGACAGGACTCGCCCGCATAGCATGTGGGATTCTCAGATTCTGTTACTGTATATGCGTATTACACTATGTATGTTACTGAGGCTTGGCCTAGTGACGGTGTACAGATCCTTCAGACAGGACTCGCCCGCATAGCATGTGGGATTCTCAGATTCTGTTACTATATATGCGTATTACACTATGTTTGTCACTGAGGCTGGGCCTAGTGACGGTGTACAGATCCTTCAGACAGGACTTGCTCGCTAAGCATGTGTGATTCTCAGATTCTGTTACTGTATATGCGTATTACACCATGTATGTTACTGAGGCTATGCCAAGTGACGGTGTAGAGATCCTTCAGACAGGACTTGCCCGCTAAGCATGTGTGATTCTCAGATTCTGTTACTGTATATGCGTATTACACTATGTATGTCACTGAGGCTTGGCCTAGTGAGGGTGTACAGATCCTTCAGACAGGACTTGCCCGCTAAGCATGTGTGATTCTCAGATTCTGTTACTGTATATGCGTATTACACTATGTATGTTACTGAGGCTTGGCCCAGTGACGGTGTACAGATCCTTCAGACAGGACTTGCCCGCTAAGCATGTGTGATTCTCAGATTCTGTTACTGTATATGCGTATTACACTATGTATGTCACTGAGGCTTGGCCCAGTGACGGTGTACAGATCCTTCAGACAGGACTTGCCTGCCAAGCATGTGTGATTCTCAGATTCTGTTACTGTATATGCGTATTACACTATGTATGTTACTGAGGCTTGTCCTAGTGACGGTGTACAGATCCTTCAGACAGGACTTGCCTGCTAAGCATGTGTGATTCTCAGATTCTGTTACTGTATATGCGTATTACATGATGTATGTTACTGAGGCTTGGCCTTGTGACGGTGTACAGATCCTTCAGACAGGACTTGCCCGCTGAGCATGTGTGATTCTCAGATTCTGTTACTGTATATGCGTATTACACTATGTATGTTACTGAGGCTTGGCCGAGTGACGGTGTACAGATCCTTCAGACGGGACTTGCTCGCTAAGCATGTGTGATTCTCAGATTCTGTTACTGTATATGCGTATTACACTATGTATGTTACTGAGGCTTGGCCGAGTGACGGTGTACAGATCCTTCAGACGGGACTTGCTCGCTAAGCATGTGTGATTCTCAGATTCTGTTACTGTATATGCGTATTACACTATGGATGTCACTGAGGCTTGGCCTAGTGACGGTGTACAGATCCTTCAGACAGGACTTGCTCGCTAAGCATGTGTGATTCTCAGATTCTGTTACTGTATATGCGTATTACACTATGTATGTTACTGAGGCTTGGCCTATTGACGGTGTACAGATCCTTCAGACAGGACTTGCTCGCTAAGCATGTGTGATTCTCAGATTCTGTTACTGTATATGCGTATTACACTATGTATGTCACTGTGGCATGGCCTAGTGACGGTGTACAGATCCTTCAGACAGGACTTGCCCGCTAAGCATGTGTGATTCTCAGATTCTGTTACTGTATATGCGTATTACACTATGTATGTTACTGAGGCTTGGCCTATTGACGGTGTACAGATCCTTCAGACAGGACTTGCCCGCTAAGCATGTGTGATTCTCAGATTCTGTTACTGTATATGCGTATTACACTATGTATGTTACTGAGGCTTGGCCTAGTGACGGTGTACAGATCCTCCAGACAGGACTTGCCCGCTAAGCATGTGTGATTCTCATATTCTGTTACTGTATATGCGTATTACACTATGTATGTTACTGAGGCTTGGCCTAGTGACGGTGTACAGATCCTTCAGACAGGACTTGCCCGCTAAGCATGTGTGATTCTCAGACTCTGTAACTGTATATGCGTATTACACTATGTATGTTACTGAGGCTTGGCCTAGTGACGGTGTACAGATCCTTCAGACAGGACTTGCCCGCTAAGCATGTGTGATTCTCAGATTCTGTTACTGTATATGCGTATTACACTATGTATGTTACTGAGGCTTGGCTTATTGACGGTGTACAGATCCTTCAGACAGGACTATTCCGCTGAGCATGTGTGATTCTCAGATTCTGTTACTGTATATGCGTATTACACTATGTATGTTACTGAGGCTTGGCCTAGTGACGGTGTTCAGATCCTTCAGACAGGACTTGCCCGCTAAGCATGTGTGATTCTCAGATTCTGTTACTGTATATGCGTATTACACTATGTATGTCACTGAGGCTTGGCCTAGTGACGGTGTACAGATCCTCCAGACAGGACTTGCTCGCTAAGCATGTGTGATTCTCAGATTCTGTTACTGTATATGCGTATTACAATATGTATGTTACTGAGGCTTGGCCTAGTGACGGTGTACAGATCCTTCAGACAGGACTTGCCTGCTAAGCATGTGTGATTCTCAGATTCTGTTACTGTATATGCGTATTACACCATGTATGTTACTGAGGCTATGCCAAGTGACGGTGTAGAGATCCTTCAGACAGGACTTGCCTGCTAAGCATGTGAGATTCTCAGATTCTGTTACTGTATATGCGTATTACACTATGTATGTTACTGAGGCTTGGCCCAGTGACGGTGTGCAGATCTTTCAGACAGGACTTGCCCGCTAAGCATGTGTGATTCTCAGATTCTGTTACTGTACATGCGTATTACACTATGTATGTCACTGAGGCTTGGCCTAGTGACGGTGTACAGATCCTTCAGACAGGACTTGCCTGCTAAGCATGTGAGATTCTCAGATTCTGTTACTGTATATGCGTATTACACTATGTATGTTACTGAGGCTTGGCCTAGTGACGGTGTACAGATCCTTCAGACAGGACTTGCCTGCTAAGCATGTGTGATTCTCAGATTCTGTTACTGTATATGCGTATTACACGATGTATGTTACTGAGGCTTGGCCTAGTGACGGTGTACAGATCCTTCAGACAGTACTTGCCGGCTGAGCATGTGTGATTCTCAGATTCTGTTACTGTATATGCGTATTACACTATGTATGTTACTGAGGCTTGGCCTAGTGACGGTGTACAGATCCTTCAGACAGGACTTGCCCGCTGAGCATGTGTGATTCTCAGATTCTGTTAGTGTATATGCGTATTACACTATGTATGTTACTGAGGCTTGGCCTAGTGACGGTGTACAGATTCTTCAGACAGGACTTGCCCGCTGAGCATGTGTGATTCTCAGATTCTGTTACTTTATATGCGTATTACACTATGTATGCTACTGAGGCTTGGCCTAGTGACGGTGTACAGATCCTTCAGACAGGACTTGCCCGCTAAGCATGTGTGATTCTCAGATTCTGTTACTGTATGTGCGTATTACACTATGTATGTTACTGAGGCCTGGCCTAGTGACGGTGTACAGATCCTACAGACAGGACTTGCCCGCTAAGCATTTGTGATTCTCAGATTCTGTTACTGTATATGCGTATTACACTATGTATGTCACTGAGGCTTGGCCTAGTGACGGTGTACAGATCCTTCAGACAGGACTTGCCCGCTGAGCATTTGTGATTCTCAGATTCTTTTACTGTTTATGCGTATTACACTATGTATGTTTCTGAGGCTTGGCCTAGTGACGGTGTACAGATCCTTCAGACAGGACTTGCCCGCTAAGCATGTGTGATTCTCAGATTCTGTTACTGTATATGCGTATTACACTATGTATGTTACTGAGGCTTGGCCTAGTGACGGTGTGCAGATCCTTCAGACAGGACTTGCCCGCTAAGCATGTGTGATTCTCAGATTCTGTTACTGTATATGCGTATTACACTATGTATGATACTGAGGCTTGGCCTAGTGACGGTGTACAGATCCTTCAGACAGGACTTGCCCGCTAAGCATGTGTGATTCTCAGATTCTGTTACTGTATATGCGTATTACACTATGTATGTAACTGAGGCTTGGCCCAGTGACGGTGTACAGATCCTTCAGACAGGACTTGCCCGCTAAGCATGTGTGATTCTCAGATTCTGTTACTGTATATGCGTATTACACTATGTATGTTACTGAGCTGCTTGGCCTAGTGACGGTGTACAGATCCTTCAGACAGGACTTGCCCGCTAAGCATGTGTGATTCTCAGATTCTGTTACTGTATATGCGTATTACACTATGTATGTAACTGAGGCTTTGCCTAGTGACGGTGTACAGATCCTTCAGACAGGACTTGCCCGCTAAGCATGTGTGATTCTCAGATTCTGTTACTGTATATGCGTATAACACTATGTATGTTAATGAGCTGCTTGGCCTAGTGACGGTGTACAGATCCTTCAGACAGGACTTGCCCGCTAAGCGTGTGTGATTCTCAGATTCTGTTACTGTATATGCGTATTACACTATGTATGTTACTGAGCTGCTTGGCCTAGTGACGGTGTACAGATCCTTCAGACAGGACTTGCCCGCTAAGCATGTGTGATTCTGAGATTCTGTTACTGTGTGTGCGTATTACACTATGTATGTTACTGAGGCCTGGCCTAGTGACGGTGTACAGATCCTTCAGACAGGACTTGCCCGCTATGCATGTGTGATTCTCAGATTCTGTTATTGTGTATGCGTATTACACTATGTATGTTACTGAGCTGCTTGGCCTAGTGACGGTGTACAGATCCTTCAGACAGGACTTGCCCGCTAAGCATGTGTGATTCCCAGATTCTGTTACTGTGTATGCGTATTACACTATTATGTGACTGAGCTGCTTGGCCTAGTGACGGTGTACAGATTCTTCAGACAGGACTTGCCCGCTAAGCATGTGTGATTCTCAGATTCTGTTACTGTGTATGCGTATTAAACTATGTATGTTACTGAGGCTTGGCCTAGTGACGGTGTACAGATCCTTCAGACAGGACTCGCCCGCATAGCATGTGGGATTCTCAGATTCTGTTACTGTATATGCGTATTACACTATGTATGTTACTGAGGCTTGGCCTAGTGACGGTGTACAGATCCTTCAGACAGGACTCGCCCGCATAGCATGTGGGATTCTCAGATTCTGTTACTATATATGCGTATTACACTATGTTTGTCACTGAGGCTGGGCCTAGTGACGGTGTACAGATCCTTCAGACAGGACTTGCTCGCTAAGCATGTGTGATTCTCAGATTCTGTTACTGTATATGCGTATTACACCATGTATGTTACTGAGGCTATGCCAAGTGACGGTGTAGAGATCCTTCAGACAGGACTTGCCCGCTAAGCATGTGTGATTCTCAGATTCTGTTACTGTATATGCGTATTACACTATGTATGTCACTGAGGCTTGGCCTAGTGAGGGTGTACAGATCCTTCAGACAGGACTTGCCCGCTAAGCATGTGTGATTCTCAGATTCTGTTACTGTATATGCGTATTACACTATGTATGTTACTGAGGCTTGGCCCAGTGACGGTGTACAGATCCTTCAGACAGGACTTGCCCGCTAAGCATGTGTGATTCTCAGATTCTGTTACTGTATATGCGTATTACACTATGTATGTCACTGAGGCTTGGCCCAGTGACGGTGTACAGATCCTTCAGACAGGACTTGCCTGCCAAGCATGTGTGATTCTCAGATTCTGTTACTGTATATGCGTATTACACTATGTATGTTACTGAGGCTTGTCCTAGTGACGGTGTACAGATCCTTCAGACAGGACTTGCCTGCTAAGCATGTGTGATTCTCAGATTCTGTTACTGTATATGCGTATTACATGATGTATGTTACTGAGGCTTGGCCTTGTGACGGTGTACAGATCCTTCAGACAGGACTTGCCCGCTGAGCATGTGTGATTCTCAGATTCTGTTACTGTATATGCGTATTACACTATGTATGTTACTGAGGCTTGGCCTAGTGACGGTGTTCAGATCCTTCAGACAGGACTTGCCCGCTGAGCATGTGTGATTCTCAGATTCTGTTACTTTATATGCGTATTACACTATGTATGCTACTGAGGCTTGGCCTAGTGACGGTGTACAGATCCTTCAGACAGGACTTGCCCGCTAAGCATGTGTGATTCTCAGATTCTGTTACTGTATATGCGTATTACACTATGTATGTTACTGAGGCCTGGCCTAGTGACGGTGTACAGATCCTTCAGACAGGACTTGCCCGCTAAGCATGTGTGATTCTCAGATTCTGTTACTGTATATGCGTATTACACTATGTATGTCACTGAGGCTTGGCCTAGTGAGGGTGTACAGATCCTTCAGACAGGACTTGCCCGCTGAGCATTTGTGATTCTCAGATTCTTTTACTGTTCATGCGTATTACACTATGTATGTTACTGAGGCTTGGCCTAGTGACGGTGTACAGATCCTTCAGACAGGACTTGCCAGCTAAGCATGTGTGATTCTCAGATTCTGTTACTGTATATGCGTATTACACTATGTATGTTACTGAGGCTTGGCCTAGTGACGGTGTGCAGATCCTTCAGACAGGACTTGCCCGCTAAGCATGTGTGATTCTCAGATTCTGTTACTGTATATGCGTATTACACTATGTATGATACTGAGGCTTGGCCTAGTGACGGTGTACAGATCCTTCAGACAGGACTTGCCCGCTAAGCATGTGTGATTCTCAGATTCTGTTACTGTATATGCGTATTACACTATGTATGTAACTGAGGCTTGGCCTAGTGACGGTGTACAGATCCTTCAGACAGGACTTGCCCGCTAAGCATGTGTGATTCTCAGATTCTGTTACTGTATATGCGTATTACACTATGTATGTTACTGAGCTGCTTGGCCTAGTGACGGTGTACAGATCCTTCAGACAGGACTTGCCCGCTAAGCATGTGTGATTCTCAGATTCTGTTACTGTATATGCGTATTACACTATGTATGTAACTGAGGCTTGGCCCAGTGACGGTGTACAGATCCTTCAGACAGGACTTGCCCGCTAAGCATGTGTGATTCTCAGATTCTGTTACTGTATATGCGTATAACACTATGTCTGTTACTGAGGCTTGGCCTAGTGACGGTGTACAGATCCTCCAGACAGGACTTGCCCGCTAAGCATGTGTGATTCTCAGATTCTGTTACTGTATATGCGTATTACACTATGTATGTTACTCAGCTGCTTGGCCTAGTGACGGTGTACAGATCCTTCAGACAGGACTTGCCCGCTAAGCATGTGTGATTCTCAGATTCTGTTACTGTATATGCGTATTACACTATGTATGTTACTGAGCTGCTTGGCCTAGTGACGGTGTACAGATCCTTCAGACAGGACTTGCCCGCTAAGCATGTGTGATTCTCAGATTCTGTTACTGTGTGTGCGTATTACACTATGTATGTTACTGAGCTGCTTGGCCTATGACGGTGTACAGATCCTTCAGACAGGACTTGCCCGCTAAGCATGTGTGATTCTCAGATTCTGTTACTGTGTGTGCGTATTACACTATGTATGTTACTGAGGCCTGGCCTAGTGACGGTGTACAGATCCTTCAGACAGGACTTGCCCGCTATGCATGTGTGATTCTCAGATTCTGTTACTGTGTATGCGTAAAACACTATGTATGTTACTGAGCTGCTTGGCCTAGTGACGGTGTACAGATCCTTCAGACAGGACTTGCCCGCTAAGCATGTGTGATTCTCAGATTCTGTTACTGTGTATGCGTATTACACTATTATGTTACTGAGCTGCTTGGCCTAGTGACGGTGTACAGATCCTTCAGACAGGACTTGCCCGCTAAGCATGTGTGATTCTCAGATTCTGTTACTGTGTATGCGTATTACACTATGTATGTTACTGAGGCTTGGCCTAGTGACGGTGTACAGATCCTTCAGACAGGACTCGCCCGCATAGCATGTGGGATTCTCAGATTCTGTTACTGTATATGCGTATTACACTATGTATGTTACTGAGGCTTGGCCTAGTGAATAGTGACGGTGTACAGATCCTTCAGACAGGACTTGCCCGCTAAGCATGTGTGATTCTCAGATTCTGTTACTGTATAAACGTATTACACTATGTATGTCACTGAGGCTTGGCCTAGTGACGGTGTACAGATCCTTCAGACGGGACTTGCCCGCTGAGCATGTGTGATACTCAGATTCTGTTACTGTATATGCGTATTACACTATGTATGTTACTGAGGCTTGGCCTAGTGACGGTGTACAGATCCTTCAGACGGGACTTGCTCGCTAAGCATGTGTGATTCTCAGATTCTGTTACTGTATATGCGTATCACACTATGTATGTTACTGAGGCTTGGCCGAGTGACGGTGTACAGATCGTTCAGACGGGACTTGCTCGCTAAGCATGTGTGATTCTCAGATTCTGTTACTGTATATGCGTATTACACTATGTATGTCACTGAGGCTTGGCCTAGTGACGGTGTACAGATCCTTCAGACAGGACTTGCTCGCTAAGCATGTGTGATTCTCAGATTCTGTTACTGTATATGCGTATTACACTATGTATGTTACTGAGGCTTGGCCTATTGACGGTGTACAGATCCTTCGGACAGGACTTGCTCGCTAAGCATGTGTGATTCTCAGATTCTGTTACTGTATATGCGTATTACCCTATGTATGTCACTGTGGCATGGCCTAGTGACGGTGTACAGATCCTTCAGACAGGACTTGCCCGCTAAGCATGTGTGATTCTCAGATTCTGTTACTGTATATGCGTATTACACCATGTATGTTACTGAGGCTTGGCCTAGTGACGGTGTACAGATCCTTCAGACAGGACTTGCCCGCTAAGCATGTGTGATTCTCAGATTCTGTTACTTTATATGCGTATTACACGATGTATGTTACTGAGCTGCCTGGCCTAGTGACGGTGTACAGATCCTTCAGACAGGACTTGCCCGCTAAGCATGTGTGATACTCAGATTCTGTTACTGTATATGCGTATTACACTATGTATGTTACTGAGGCTTGGCCTAGTGACGGTGTACAGATCCTTCAGACAGGACTTGCGCGCTGAGCATGTGTGATTCTCAGATTCTGTTACTTTATATGCGTATTACACGATGTATGTTACTGAGGCTTGGCCTAGTGACGGTGTACAGATCCTTCAGACAGGACTTGCGCGCTAAGCATGTGTGATTCTCAGATTCTGTTACTGTATATGCGTATTACACTATGTATGTTACTGAGGCTTGGCCTAGTGACGGTGTACAGATCCTTCAGACAGGACTTGCCCGCTAAGCATGTGTGATTCTCAGATTCTGTTACTGTATATGCGTATTACACTATGTATGTTACTGAGGCTTGGCCTAGTGACGGTGTACAGATCCTTCAGACAGGACTTGCGCGCCAAGCATGTGTGATTCTCAGATTCTGTTACTGTATATGCGTATTACACTATGTATGTTATTGAGGCTTGGCCGAGTGACGGTGTACAGATCCTTCAGACGGGACTTGCTCGCTAAGCATGTGTGATTCTCAGATTCTGTTACTGTATATGCGTATTACACTATGGATGTCACTGAGGCTTGGCCTAGTGACGGTGTACAGATCCTTCAGACAGGACTTGCTCGCTAAGCATGTGTGATTCTCAGATTCTGTTACTGTATATGCGTATTACACTATGTATGTTACTGAGGCTTGGCCTATTGACGGTGTACAGATCCTTCAGACAGGACTTGCTCGCTAAGCATGTGTGATTCTCAGATTCTGTTACTGTATATGCGTATTACACTATGTATGTCACTGTGGCATGGCCTAGTGACGGTGTACAGATCCTTCAGACAGGACTTGCCCGCTAAGCATGTGTGATTCTCAGATTCTGTTACTGTATATGCGTATTACACTATGTATGTTACTGAGGCTTGGCCTATTGACGGTGTACAGATCCTTCAGACAGGACTTGCCCGCTAAGCATGTGTGATTCTCAGATTCTGTTACTGTATATGCGTATTACACTATGTATGTTACTGAGGCTTGGCCTAGTGACGGTGTACAGATCCTCCAGACAGGACTTGCCCGCTAAGCATGTGTGATTCTCATATTGTGTTACTGTATATGCGTATTACACTATGTATGTTACTGAGGCTTGGCCTAGTGACGGTGTACAGATCCTTCAGACAGGACTTGCCCGCTAAGCATGTGTGATTCTCAGACTCTGTAACTGTATATGCGTATTACACTATGTATGTTACTGAGGCTTGGCCTAGTGACGGTGTACAGATCCTTCAGACAGGACTTGCCCGCTAAGCATGTGTGATTCTCAGATTCTGTTACTGTATATGCGTATTACACTATGTATGTTACTGAGGCTTGGCTTATTGACGGTGTACAGATCCTTCAGACAGGACTATTCCGCTGAGCATGTGTGATTCTCAGATTCTGTTACTGTATATGCGTATTACACTATGTATGTTACTGAGGCTTGGCCTAGTGACGGTGTTCAGATCCTTCAGACAGGACTTGCCCGCTAAGCATGTGTGATTCTCAGATTCTGTTACTGTATATGCGTATTACACTATGTATGTCACTGAGGCTTGGCCTAGTGACGGTGTACAGATCCTCCAGACAGGACTTGCTCGCTAAGCATGTGTGATTCTCAGATTCTGTTACTGTATATGCGTATTACACTATGTATGTTACTGAGGCTTGGCCTAGTGACGGTGTACAGATCCTTCAGACAGGACTTGCCTGCTAAGCATGTGTGATTCTCAGATTCTGTTACTGTATATGCGTATTACACCATGTATGTTACTGAGGCTATGCCAAGTGACGGTGTAGAGATCCTTCAGACAGGACTTGCCTGCTAAGCATGTGAGATTCTCAGATTCTGTTACTGTATATGCGTATTACACTATGTATGTTACTGAGGCTTGGCCCAGTGACGGTGTACAGATCTTTCAGACAGGACTTGCCCGCTAAGCATGTGTGATTCTCAGATTCTGTTACTGTACATGCGTATTACACTATGTATGTCACTGAGGCTTGGCCTAGTGACGGTGTACAGATCCTTCAGACAGGACTTGCCTGCTAAGCATGTGAGATTCTCAGATTCTGTTACTGTATATGCGTATTACACTATGTATGTTACTGAGGCTTGGCCTAGTGACGGTGTACAGATCCTTCAGACAGGACTTGCCTGCTAAGCATGTGTGATTCTCAGATTCTGTTACTGTATATGCGTATTACACGATGTATGTTACTGAGGCTTGGCCTAGTGACGGTGTACAGATCCTTCAGACAGTACTTGCCCGCTGAGCATGTGTGATTCTCAGATTCTGTTACTGTATATGCGTATTACACTATGTATGTTACTGAGGCTTGGCCTAGTGACGGTGTACAGATCCTTCAGACAGGACTTGCCCGCTGAGCATGTGTGATTCTCAGATTCTGTTAGTGTATATGCGTATTACACTATGTATGTTACTGAGGCTTGGCCTAGTGACGGTGTACAGATTCTTCAGACAGGACTTGCCCGCTGAGCATGTGTGATTCTCAGATTCTGTTACTTTATATGCGTATTACACTATGTATGCTACTGAGGCTTGGCCTAGTGACGGTGTACAGATCCTTCAGACAGGACTTGCCCGCTAAGCATGTGTGATTCTCAGATTCTGTTACTGTATGTGCGTATTACACTATGTATGTTACTGAGGCCTGGCCTATTGACGGTGTACAGATCCTACAGACAGGACTTGCCCGCTAAGCATGTGTGATTCTCAGATTCTGTTACTGTATATGCGTATTACACTATGTATGTCACTGAGGCTTGGCCTAGTGACGGTGTACAGATCCTTCAGACAGGACTTGCCCGCTGAGCATTTGTGATTCTCAGATTCTTTTACTGTTTATGCGTATTACACTATGTATGTTTCTGAGGCTTGGCCTAGTGACGGTGTACAGATCCTTCAGACAGGACTTGCCCGCTAAGCATGTGTGATTCTCAGATTCTGTTACTGTATATGCGTATTACACTATGTATGTTACTGAGGCTTGGCCTAGTGACGGTGTGCAGATCCTTCAGACAGGACTTGCCCGCTAAGCATGTGTGATTCTCAGATTCTGTTACTGTATATGCGTATTACACTATGTACGATACTGAGGCTTGGCCTAGTGACGGTGTACAGATCCTTCAGACAGGACTTGCCCGCTAAGCATGTGTGATTCTCAGATTCTGTTACTGTATATGCGTATTACACTATGTATGTAACTGAGGCTTGGCCCAGTGACGGTGTACAGATCCTTCAGACAGGACTTGCCCGCTAAGCATGTGTGATTCTCAGATTCTGTTACTGTATATGCGTATTACACTATGTATGTTACTGAGCTGCTTGGCCTAGTGACGGTGTACAGATCCTTCAGACAGGACTTGCCCGCTAAGCATGTGTGATTCTCAGATTCTGTTACTGTATATGCGTATTACACTATGTATGTAACTGAGGCTTTGCCTAGTGACGGTGTACAGATCCTTCAGACAGGACTTGCCCGCTAAGCATGTGTGATTCTCAGATTCTGTTACTGTATATGCGTATAACACTATGTATGTTACTGAGCTGCTTGGCCTAGTGACGGTGTACAGATCCTTCAGACAGGACTTGCCCGCTAAGCGTGTGTGATTCTCAGATTCTGTTACTGTATATGCGTATTACACTATGTATGTTACTGAGCTGCTTGGCCTAGTGACGGTGTACAGATCCTTCAGACAGGACTTGCCCGCTAAGCATGTGTGATTCTGAGATTCTGTTACTGTGTGTGCGTATTACACTATGTATGTTACTGAGGCCTGGCCTAGTGACGGTGTACAGATCCTTCAGACAGGACTTGCCCGCTATGCATGTGTGATTCTCAGATTCTGTTATTGTGTATGCGTATTACACTATGTATGTTACTGAGCTGCTTGGCCTAGTGACGGTGTACAGATCCTTCAGACAGGACTTGCCCGCTAAGCATGTGTGATTCCCAGATTCTGTTACTGTGTATGCGTATTACACTATTATGTGACTGAGCTGCTTGGCCTAGTGACGGTGTACAGATTCTTCAGACAGGACTTGCCCGCTGAGCATGTGTGATTCTCAGATTCTGTTACTGTGTATGCGTATTAAACTATGTATGTTACTGAGGCTTGGCCTAGTGACGGTGTACAGATCCTTCAGACAGGACTCGCCCGCATAGCATGTGGGATTCTCAGATTCTGTTACTGTATATGCGTATTACACTATGTATGTTACTGAGGCTTGGCCTAGTGACGGTGTACAGATCCTTCAGACAGGACTCGCCCGCATAGCATGTGGGATTCTCAGATTCTGTTACTATATATGCGTATTACACTATGTTTGTCACTGAGGCTGGGCCTAGTGACGGTGTACAGATCCTTCAGACAGGACTTGCTCGCTAAGCATGTGTGATTCTCAGATTCTGTTACTGTATATGCGTATTACACCATGTATGTTACTGAGGCTATGCCAAGTGACGGTGTAGAGATCCTTCAGACAGGACTTGCCCGCTAAGCATGTGTGATTCTCAGATTCTGTTACTGTATATGCGTATTACACTATGTATGTCACTGAGGCTTGGCCTAGTGACGGTGTACAGATCCTTCAGACAGGACTTGCCCGCTAAGCATGTGTGATTCTCAGATTCTGTTACTGTATATGCGTATTACACTATGTATGTTACTGAGGCTTGGCCCAGTGACGGTGTACAGATCCTTCAGACAGGACTTGCCCGCTAAGCATGTGTGATTCTCAGATTCTGTTACTGTATATGCGTATTACACTATGTATGTCACTGAGGCTTGGCCCAGTGACGGTGTACAGATCCTTCAGACAGGACTTGCCTGCCAAGCATGTGTGATTCTCAGATTCTGTTACTGTATATGCGTATTACACTATGTATGTTACTGAGGCTTGTCCTAGTGACGGTGTACAGATCCTTCAGACAGGACTTGCCTGCTAAGCATGTGTGATTCTCAGATTCTGTTACTGTATATGCGTATTACATGATGTATGTTACTGAGGCTTGGCCTTGTGACGGTGTACAGATCCTTCAGACAGGACTTGCCCGCTGAGCATGTGTGATTCTCAGATTCTGTTACTGTATATGCGTATTACAATATGTATGTTACTGAGGCTTGGCCTAGTGACGGTGTTCAGATCCTTCAGACAGGACTTGCCCGCTGAGCATGTGTGATTCTCAGATTCTGTTACTTTATATGCGTATTACACTATGTATGCTACTGAGGCTTGGCCTAGTGACGGTGTACAGATCCTTCAGACAGGACTTGCCCGCTAAGCATGTGTGATTCTCAGATTCTGTTACTGTATGTGCGTATTACACTATGTATGTTACTGAGGCCTGGCCTAGTGACGGTGTACAGATCCTTCAGACAGGACTTGCCCGCTAAGCATGTGTGATTCTCAGATTCTGTTACTGTATATGCGTATTACACTATGTATGTCACTGAGGCTTGGCCTAGTGAGGGTGTACAGATCCTTCAGACAGGACTTGCCCGCTGAGCATTTGTGATTCTCAGATTCTTTTACTGTTCATGCGTATTACACTATGTATGTTACTGAGGCTTGGCCTAGTGACGGTGTACAGATCCTTCAGACAGGACTTGCCAGCTAAGCATGTGTGATTCTCAGATTCTGTTACTGTATATGCGTATTACACTATGTATGTTACTGAGGCTTGGCCTAGTGACGGTGTGCAGATCCTTCAGACAGGACTTGCCCGCTAAGCATGTGTGATTCTCATATTCTGTTACTGTATATGCGTATTACACTATGTATGATACTGAGGCTTGGCCTAGTGACGGTGTACAGATCCTTCAGACAGGACTTGCCCGCTAAGCATGTGTGATTCTCAGATTCTGTTACTGTATATGCGTATTACACTATGTATGTAACTGAGGCTTGGCCTAGTGACGGTGTACAGATCCTTCAGACAGGACTTGCCCGCTAAGCATGTGTGATTCTCAGATTCTGTTACTGTATATGCGTATTACACTATGTATGTTACTGAGCTGCTTGGCCTAGTGACGGTGTACAGATACTTCAGACAGGACTTGCCCGCTAAGCATGTGTGATTCTCAGATTCTGTTACTGTATATGCGTATTACACTATGTATGTAACTGAGGCTTGGCCCAGTGACGGTGTACAGATCCTTCAGACAGGACTTGCCCGCTAAGCATGTGTGATTCTCAGATTCTGTTACTGTATATGCGTATAACACTATGTCTGTTACTGAGGCTTGGCCTAGTGACGGTGTACAGATCCTCCAGACAGGACTTGCCCGCTAAGCATGTGTGATTCTCAGATTCTGTTACTGTATATGCGTATTACACTATGTATGTTACTCAGCTGCTTGGCCTAGTGACGGTGTACAGATCCTTCAGACAGGACTTGCCCGCTAAGCATGTGTGATTCTCAGATTCTGTTACTGTATATGCGTATTACACTATGTATGTTACTGAGCTGCTTGGCCTAGTGACGGTGTACAGATCCTTCAGACAGGACTTGCCCGCTAAGCATGTGTGATTCTCAGATTCTGTTACTGTGTGTGCGTATTACACTATGTATGTTACTGAGCTGCTTGGCCTATGACGGTGTACAGATCCTTCAGACAGGACTTGCCCGCTAAGCATGTGTGATTCTCAGATTCTGTTACTGTGTGTGCGTATTACACTATGTATGTTACTGAGGCCTGGCCTAGTGACGGTGTACAGATCCTTCAGACAGGACTTGCCCGCTATGCATGTGTGATTCTCAGATTCTGTTACTGTGTATGCGTAAAACACTATGCATGTTACTGAGCTGCTTGGCCTAGTGACGGTGTACAGATCCTTCAGACAGGACTTGCCCGCTAAGCATGTGTGATTCTCAGATTCTGTTACTGTGTATGCGTATTACACTATTATGTTACTGAGCTGCTTGGCCTAGTGACGGTGTACAGATCCTTCAGACAGGACTTGCCCGCTAAGCATGTGTGATTCTCAGATTCTGTTACTGTGTATGCGTATTACACTATGTATGTTACTGAGGCTTGGCCTAGTGACGGTGTACAGATCCTTCAGACAGGACTCGCCCGCATAGCATGTGGGATTCTCAGATTCTGTTACTGTATATGCGTATTACACTATGTATGTTACTGAGGCTTGGCCTAGTGAATAGTGACGGTGTACAGATCCTTCAGACAGGACTTGCCCGCTAAGCATGTGTGATTCTCAGATTCTGTTACTGTATAAACGTATTACACTATGTATGTCACTGAGGCTTGGCCTAGTGACGGTGTACAGATCCTTCAGACGGGACTTGCCCGCTGAGCATGTGTGATACTCAGATTCTGTTACTGTATATGAGTATTACACTATGTATGTTACTGAGGCTTGGCCTAGTGACGGTGTACAGATCCTTCAGACGGGACTTGCTCGCTAAGCATGTGTGATTCTCAGATTCTGTTACTGTATATGCGTATCACACTATGTATGTTACTGAGGCTTGGCCGAGTGACGGTGTACAGATCCTTCAGACGGGACTTGCTCGCTAAGCATGTGTGATTCTCAGATTCTGTTACTGTATATGCGTATTACACTATGTATGTCACTGAGGCTTGGCCTAGTGACGGTGTACAGATCCTTCAGACAGGACTTGCTCGCTAAGCATGTGTGATTCTCAGATTCTGTTACTGTATATGCGTATTACACTATGTATGTTACTGAGGCTTGGCCTATTGACGGTGTACAGATCCTTCAGACAGGACTTGCTCGCTAAGCATGTGTGATTCTCAGATTCTGTTACTGTATATGCGTATTACCCTATGTATGTCACTGTGGCATGGCCTAGTGACGGTGTACAGATCCTTCAGACAGGACTTGCCCGCTAAGCATGTGTGATTCTCAGATTCTGTTACTGTATATGCGTATTACACCATGTATGTTACTGAGGCTTGGCCTAGTGACGGTGTACAGATCCTTCAGACAGGACTTGCCCGCTAAGCATGTGTGATTCTCAGATTCTGTTACTTTATATGCGTATTACACGATGTATGTTACTGAGCTGCCTGGCCTAGTGACGGTGTACAGATCCTTCAGACAGGACTTGCCCGCTAAGCATGTGTGATACTCAGATTCTGTTACTGTATATGCGTATTACACTATGTATGTTACTGAGGCTTGGCCTAGTGACGGTGTACAGATCCTTCAGACAGGACTTGCGCGCTGAGCATGTGTGATTCTCAGATTCTGTTACTTTATATGCGTATTACACGATGTATGTTACTGAGGCTTGGCCTAGTGACGGTGTACAGATCCTTCAGACAGGACTTGCGCGCTAAGCATGTGTGATTCTCAGATTCTGTTACTGTATATGCGTATTACACTATGTATGTTACTGAGGCTTGGCCTAGTGACGGTGTACAGATCCTTCAGACAGGACTTGCCCGCTAAGCATGTGTGATTCTCAGATTCTGTTACTGTATATGCGTATTACACTATGTATGTTACTGAGGCTTGGCCTAGTGACGGTGTACAGATCCTTCAGACAGGACTTGCGCGCCAACCATGTGTGATTCTCAGATTCTGTTACTGTATATGCGTATTACACTATGTATGTTACTGAGGCTTGGCCTAGTGACGGTGTACAGATCCTTCAGACAGGACCTGCCCGCTAAGCATGTGTGATTCTCAGATTCTGTTACTGTATATGCGTATTACACTATGTATGTTACTGAGGCTTGGCCTAGTGACGTTGTACAGATCCTTCAGACAGGACTTGCCTGATAAGCATGTGTGATTCTCAGTTTCTGTTACTGTATATGCGTATTACACTATGTATGTTACTGAGGCTTGGCCTAGTGACGGTGTACAGATCCTTCAGACAGGACTTGCGCGCTAAGCATGTGTGATTCTCAGATTCTGTTACTGTATATGCGTATTACACTATGTATGTTACTGAGGCTTGGCCTAGTGACGGTGTACAGATCCTTCAGACAGGACTTGCCCGCTAAGCATGTGTGATTCTCAGATTCTGTCACTTTATATGCGTATTACACTATGTATGTCACTGAGGCTTGGCCTAGTGACGGTGTACAGATCCTTCAGACAGGACTTGCGCGCTAAGCATGTGTGATTCTCAGATTCTGTTACTGTATATGCGTATTACACTATGTATGTTACTGAGCTGCCTGGCCTAGTGACGGTGTACAGATCCTTCAGACAGGACTTGCTCGCTAAGCATGTGTGATTCTCAGATTCTGTTACTGTATATGCGTATTACACTATGTATGTTACTGAGGCTTGGCCTAGTGACGGTGTACAGATCCTCCAGACAGGATATGCCCGCTAAGCATGTGTGATTCTCAGATTCTGTTACTGTATATGCGTATTACACTATGTATGTTACTGAGGCTTGGCCTAATGACGGTGTACAGATCCTTCAGACAGGACTTGCCTGCTAAGCATGTGTGATTCTCAGTTTCTGTTACTGTATATGCGTATTACACTATGTACGTTACTGAGGCTTGGCCTAGTGACGGTGTACAGATCCTTCAGACAGGACTTGCCTGCTAAGCATGTGTGATTCTCAGATTCTGTTACTGTATGTGCGTATTACACTATGTCTGTCACTGAGGCTTGGCCTAGTGACGGTGTACAGATCCTTCAGACAGGACTTGCCCGCTAAGCATGTGTGATTCTCAGATTCTGTTACTGTATATGCGTATTACACTATGTATGTTACTGAGGCTTGGCCTAGTGACGGTGTACAGATCCTTCAGACAGGACTTGCCCGCTAAGCATGTGTGATTCTCAGATTCTGTTACTGTATGTGCGTATTACACTATGTCTGTCACTGAGGCTTGGCCTAGTGACGGTGTACAGATCCTTCAGACAGGACTTGCCCGCTAAGCATGTGTGATTCTCAGATTCTGTTACTGTATATGCGTATTACACTATGTATGTTACTGAGGCTTGACCTAGTGACGGTGTACAGATCCTTCAGACAGGACTTGCCTGCTAAGCATGTGTGATTCTCAGATTCTGTTACTGTATATGCGTATTACACTATGTATGTTACTGAGGCTTGGCCTAGTGACGGTGTACAGATCCTTCAGACAGGACTTGCGCGCTAAGCATGTGTGATTCTCAGATTCTGTTACTGTATATGCGTATTACACTATGTATGTTACTGAGGCTTGGCCTATTGACGGTGTACAGATCCTTCAGACAGGACTTGCCTGCTAAGCATGTGTGATTCTCAGATTCTGTTACTGTATATGCGTATTACACTATGTATGTTACTGAGGCTTGGCCTAGTGACGGTGTACAGATCCTTCAGACAGGACTTGCCTGCTAAGCATGTGTGATTCTCAGATTCTGTTACTGTATATGCGTATTACACTATGTATGTTACTGAGGCTTGACCTAGTGACGGTGTACAGATCCTTCAGACAGGACTTGCCTGCTAAGCATGTGTGATTCTCAGATTCTGTTACTGTATATGCGTATTACACTATGTATGTTACTGAGGCTTGGCCTAGTGACGGTGTACAGATCCTTCAGACAGGACTTGCGCGCTAAGCATGTGTGATTCTCAGATTCTGTTACTGTATATGCGTATTACACTATGTATGATACTGAGGCTATGACAAGTGACGGTGTAGAGATCCTTCAGACAGGACTTGCCCGCTAAGCATGTGTGATTCTCAGATTCTGTTACTGTATATGCGTATTACACTATGTATGTTACTGAGGCTTGGCCTAGTGACGGTGTACAGATCCTTCAGACAGGACTTGCCCGCTAAGCATGTGTGATTCTCAGATTCTGTTACTGTATATGCGTATTACACTATGTATGTTACTGAGGCTTGGCCTAGTGACGGTGTACAGATCCTTCAGACAGGACTTGCCTGCTAAGCATGTGTGATTCTCAGATTCTGTTACTGTATATGCGTATTACACTATGTATGTTACTGAGGCTTGGCCTAGTGACGGTGTACAGATCCTTCAGACAGGACTTGCCTGCTAAGCATGTGTGATTCTCAGATTCTGTTACTGTATATGCGTATTACACTATGTATGTTACTGAGGCTTGGCCTAGTGACGGTGTACAGATCCTTCAGACAGGACTTGCCCGCTAAGCATGTGTGATTCTCAGATTCTGTTAGTGTATATGCGTATTACACTATGTGTGTCACTGCGGCTTGGCCTAGTGACGGTATACAGATCCTTCAGACAGGACTTGCCTGCTAAGCATGTGTGATTCTCAGATTCTGTTACTGTATATGCGTATTACACTATGTATGTTACTGAGGCCTGGCCTAGTGACGGTGTACAGATCCTTCAGACAGGACTTGCCTGATGAGCATGTGTGATTCTCAGATTCTGTTACTGTATATGCGTATTACACTATGTATGTTACTGAGGCTTGGCCTAGTGACGGTGTACAGATCCTTCAGACAGGACTTGCCCGCTAAGCATGTGTGATTCTTAGATTCTGTTACTGTATATGCGTATTACACTATGTATGTTACTGAGCTGCTTGGCCTAGTGACGGTGTACAGATCCTTCAGACAGGACTTGCCCGCTAAGCATGTGTGATTCTCAGATTCTGTTACTGTATATGCGTATTACACTATGTATGTTACTGAGGCTTGGCCTAGTGACGGTGTACAGATCCTTCAGACAGGACTTGCCTGCTAAGCATGTGTGATTCTCAGATTCTGTTACTGTATATGCGTATTACACTATGTATGTTACTGAGGCTTGGCCTAGTGACGGTGTACAGATCCTTCAGACAGGACTTGCGCGCTAAGCATGTGTGATTCTCAGATTCTGTTACTGTATATGCGTATTACACTATGTATGTTACTGAGCTGCCTGGCCTAGTGACGTTGTACAGATCCTTCAGACAGGACTTGCCTGCTAAGCATGTGTGATTCTCAGATTCTGTTACTGTATATGCGTATTACACTATGTATGTTACTGAGGCTTGGCCTAGTGACGGTGTACAGATCCTTCAGACAGGACTTGCCCGCTAAGCATGTGTGATTCTCAGATTCTGTTACTGTATATGCGTATTACACTATGTATGTTACTGAGGCTTGGCCTAGTGACGGTGTACAGATCCTTCAGACAGGACTTGCCTGCTAAGCATGTGTGATTCTCAGATTCTGTTACTGTATATGCGTATTACACTATGTATGTTACTGAGGCTTGGCCTAGTGACGGTGTACAGATCCTTCAGACAGGACTTGCCTGCTAAGCATGTGTGATTCTCAGATTCTGTTACTGTATATGCGTATTACACTATGTATGTTACTGAGGCTTGGCCTAGTGACGGTGTACAGATCCTTCAGACAGGACTTGCCCGCTAAGCATGTGTGATTCTCAGATTCTGTTACTGTATGTGCGTATTACACTATGTATGTTACTGAGGCTTGGCCTAGTGACGGTGTACAGATCCTTCAGACAGGACTTGCCTGCTAAGCATGTGTGATTCTCAGATTCTGTTACTGTATATGCGTATTACACTATGTATGTCACTGAGGCATGGCCTAGTGACGGTGTACAGATCCTTCAGACAGGACTTGCCCGCTAAGCATGTGTGATTCTCAGATTCTGTTACTGTATATGCGTATTACACTATGTATGTTACTGAGGCTTGGCCTAGTAACGGTGTACAGATCCTTCAGACAGGACTTGCGCGCTAAGCATGTGTGATTCTCAGATTCTGTTACTGTATATGCGTATTACACTATGTATGTTACTGAGGCTTGGCCTAGTGACGGTGTACAGATCCTTCAGACAGGACTTGCCCGCTATGCATGTGTGATTCTCAGATTCTGTTACTGTATATGCGTATTACACTATGTATGTTACTGAGGCTTGACCTAGTGACGGTGTACAGATCCTTCAGACAGGACTTGCCTGCTAAGCATGTGTGATTCTCAGATTCTGTTACTGTATATGCGTATTACACTATGTATGTTACTGAGGCCTGGCCTAGTGACGGTGTACAGATCCTTCAGACAGGACTTGCCCGCTAAGCATGTGTGATTCTCAGATCCTGTTACTGTATATGCGTATTACACTATGTATGTTACTGAGGCTTGGCCTAGTGACGGTGTACAGATCCTTCAGACAGGACTTGCCCGCTAAGCATGTGTGATTCTCAGATTCTGTTACTGTATATGCGTATTACACTATGTATGTTACTGAGGCCTGGCCTAGTGACGGTGTACAGATCCTTCAGACAGGACTTGCCCGCTAAGCATGTGTGATTCTCAGATTCTGTCACTGTATATGCGTATTACACTATGTATTGTCCTGAGCTGCCTGGCCTAGTGACGGTGTACAGATCCTTCAGACAGGACTTGCCCGCTGAGCATGTGTGATTCTCAGATTCTGTTACTGTATATGCGTATTACACTATGTATGTTACTGAGGCTTGGCCTAGTGACGGTGTACAGATCCTTCAGACAGGACTTGCCCGCTAAGCATGTGTGATTCTCAGATTCTGTTACTGTATATGCGTATTACACTATGTATGTTACTGAGCTGCCTGGCCTAGTGACGGTGTACAGATCCTTCGGACAGGACTTGCCTGCTAAGCATGTGTGATTCTCAGATTCTGTTACTGTATATGCGTATTACACTATGTATTGTCCTGAGCTGCCTGGCCTAGTGACGGTGTACAGATCCTTCAGAGAGGACTTGCCCGCTAAGCATGTGTGATTCTCAGATACTGTTACTGTATATGCGTATTACACTATGTATGTTACTGAGGCTTGGCCTAGTGACGGTGTACAGATCCTTCAGACAGGACTTGCCTGCTAAGCATGTGTGATTCTCAGATTCTGTTACTGTATATGCGTATTACACTATGTATGATACTGAGGCTTGGCCAAGTGACGGTGTACAGATCCTTCAGACAGGACTTGCCCGCTATGCATGTGTGATTCTCAGATTCTGTTACTGTATATGCGTATTACACTATGTATGTTACTGAGGCCTGGCCTAGTGACGGTGTACAGATCCTTCAGACAGGACTTGCCCGCTAAGCATGTGTGATTCTCAGATTCTGTTACTGTATATGCGTATTACACTATGTATTGTCCTGAGCTGCCTGGCCTAGTGACGGTGTACAGATCCTTCAGACAGGACTTGCCCGCTAAGCATGTGTGATTCTCAGATTCTGTTACTGTATATGCGTATTACACTATGTATGTTACTGAGCTGCCTGGCCTAGTGACGGTGTACAGATCCTTCAGACAGGACTTGCCTGCTAAGCATGTGTGATTCTCAGATTCTGTTACTGTATATGCGTATTACACTATGTATTGTCCTGAGCTGCCTGGCCTAGTGACGGTGTACAGATCCTTCAGACAGGACTTGCCCGCTAAGCATGTGTGATTCTCAGATACTGTTACTGTATATGCGTATTACACTATGTATGTTACTGAGGCTTGGCCTAGTGACGGTGTACAGATCCTTCAGACAGGACTTGACTGCTAAGCATGTGTGATTCTCAGATTCTGTTACTGTATATGCGTATTACACTATGTATGATACTGAGGCTTGGCCAAGTGACGGTGTACAGATCCTTCAGACAGGACTTGCCCGCTATGCATGTGTGATTCTCAGATTCTGTTACTGTATATGCGTATTACACTATGTATGTTACTGAGGCTTGGCCTAGTGACGGTGTACAGATCCTTCAGACAGGACTTGCCTGCTAAGCATGTGTGATTCTCAGATTCTGTTACTGTATATGCGTATTACACTATGTATGATACTGAGGCTTGGCCAAGTGACGGTGTACAGATCCTTCAGACAGGACTTGCTCGCTAAGCATGTGTGATTCTCAGATTCTGTTACTGTATATGCGTATTACACTATGTATGATACTGAGGCTTGGCCTAGTGACGTTGTACAGATCCTTCAGACAGGACTTGCGCGCTAAGCATGTGTGATTCTCAGACTCTGTTACTGTTTATGCGTATTACACTATGTATGTTACTGAGGCTTGGCCTAGTGACGTTGTACAGATCCTTCAGACAGGACTTGCCTGCTAAGCATGTGTGATTCTCAGATTCTGTTACTGTATATGCGTATTACACTATGTATGATACTGAGGCTTGGCCTAGTGACGGTGTACAGATCCTTCAGACAGGACCTGCCCGCTAAGCATGTGTGATTCTCAGATTCTGTTACTGTATATGCGTATTACACTATGTATGTTACTGAGGCTTGGCCTAGTGACGGTGTACAGATCCTTCAGACAGGACTCGCGCGCTAAGCATGTGTGATTCTCAGATTCTGTTACTGTATGTGCGTATTACACTATGTATGTTACTGAGGCTTGGCCTAGTGACGGTGTACAGATCCTTCAGACAGGACTTGCCTGCTAAGCATGTGTGATTCTCAGATTCTGTTACTGTATGTGCGTATTACACTATGTATGTCACTGAGGCTTGGCCTAGTGACGGTGTACAGATCCTTCAGACAGGACTTGCCTGCTAAGCATGTGTGATTCTCAGATTCTGTTACTGTATATGCGTATTACACTATGTATGTTACTGAGGCTTGGCCTAGTGACGGTGTACAGATCCTTCAGACAGGACTTGCGCGCTAAGCATGTGTGATTCTCAGATTCTGTTACTGTATATGCGTATTACACTATGTATGTTACTGAGGCTTGGCCTAGTGACGGTGTACAGATCCTTCAGACAGGACTTGCGCGCTAAGCATGTGTGATTCTCAGATTCTGGTACTGTATATGCGTATTACACTATGTATGTTACTGAGGCTTGGCCTAGTGACGGTGTACAGATCCTTCAGACAGGACTTGCGCGCTAAGCATGTGTGATTCTCAGATTCTGTTACTGTATATGCGTATTACACTATGTATGTTACTGAGGCTTGGCCTAGTGACGGTGTACAGATCCTCCAGACAGGACTTGCCCGCTAAGCATGTGTGATTCTCAGATTCTGTTACTGTATATGCGTATTACACTATGTATTGTCCTGAGCTGCTTGGCCTAGTGACGGTGTACAGATCCTTCAGACAGGACTCGCGCGCTAAGCATGTGTGATTCTCAGACTCTGTTACTTTATATGCGTATTACACTATGTATGTTACTGAGGCTTGGCCTAGTGACGGTGTACAGATCCTCCAGACAGGACTTGCGCGCTAAGCATGTGTGATTCTCAGATTCTGTTACTGTATATGCGTATCACACTATGTATGTTACTGAGCTGCTTGGCCTAGTGACGGTGTACAGATCCTTCAGACAGGACTTGCCCGCTAAGCATGTGTGATTCTCAGATTCTGGTACTGTATATGCGTATTACACTATGTATGTTACTGAGGCTTGGCCTAGTGACGGTGTACAGATCCTTCAGACAGGACTTGCGCGCTAAGCATGTGTGATTCTCAGATTCTGGTACTGTATATGCGTATTACACTATGTATGTTACTGAGGCTTGGCCTAGTGACGGTGTACAGATCCTTCAGACAGGACTTGCGCGCTAAGCATGTGTGATTCTCAGATTCTGGTACTGTATATGCGTATTACACTATGTATGTTACTGAGCTGCTTGGCCTAGTGACGGTGTACAGATCCTTCAGACAGGACTTGCCCGCTAAGCATGTGTGATTCTCAGATTCTGGTACTGTATATGCGTATTACACTATGTATGTTACTGAGGCTTGGCCTAGTGACGGTGTACAGATCCTTCAGACAGGACTTGCCCGCTAAGCATGTGTGTTTCTCAGATTCTGTTACTGTATATGCGTATTACACTATGTATGTTACTGAGGCTGGGCCTAGTGACGGTGTACAGATCCTTCAGACAGGACTTGCCCGCTAAGCATGTGTGATTCTCAGATTCTGTTACTGTATATGCGTATTACACTATGTATGTTACTGAGGCTTGGCCTAGTGACGGTGTACATATCCTTCAGACAGGACTTGCCCGCTAAGCATGTGTGATTCTCAGATTCTGGTACTGTATATGCGTATTACACTATGTATGATACTGAGGCTTGGCCTAGTGACGGTGTACAGATCCTTCAGACAGGACTTGCGCGCTAAGCATGTGTGATTCTCAGATTCTGGTACTGTATATGCGTATTACACTATGTATGTTACTGAGGCTTGGCCTAGTGACGGTGTACAGATCCTTCAGACAGGACTTGCCTGATAAGCATGTGTGATTCTCAGATTCTGTTACTGTATGTGCGTATTACACTATGTATGTTACTGAGGCTTGGCCTAGTGACGGTGTACAGATCCTTCAGACAGGACTTGCCCGCTAAGCATGTGTGATTCTCAGATTCTGTTACTGTATATGCGTATTACACTATGTATGTTACTGAGCTGCTAGGCCTAGTGACGGTGTATGATCCTTCAGACAGGACTTGCCTGCTAAGCATGTGTGATTCTCATATACTGTTACTGTATATGCGTACTACACTATGTATGTTACTGAGCTGCTTGGCCTAGTGACGGTGTACAGATCCTTCAGACAGGACTTGCGCGCTAAGCATGTGTGATTCTCAGATTCTGTTACTGTATATGCGTATTACACTATGTATGTTACTGAGGCTTGACCTAGTGACGGTGTACAGATCCTTCAGACAGGACTTGCGCGCTAAGCATGTGTGATTCTCAGATTCTGTTACTGTATATGCGTATTACACTATGTATTGTCCTGAGCTGCTTGACCTAGTGACGGTGTACAGATCCTTCAGACAGGACTTGCGCGCTAAGCATGTGTGATTCTCAGATTCTGTTACTGTATATGCGTATTACACTATGTATGATACTGAGGCTTGGCCTAGTGACGGTGTACAGATCCTTCAGACAGGACATGCCCGCTAAGCATGTGTGATTCTCAGATTCTGTTACTGTATATGCGTATTACACTATGTATGTTACTGAGGCCTGGCCTAGTGACGGTGTACAGATCCTTCAGACAGGACTTGCGCGCTAAGCATGTGTGATTCTCAGATTCTGTTACTGTATATGCGTATTACACTATGTATGTTACTGAGGCCTGGCCTAGTGACGGTGTACAGATCCTTCAGACAGGACTTGCGCGCTAAGCATGTGTGATTCTCAGATTCTGTTACTGTATATGCGTATTACACTATGTATGTTACTGAGGCCTGGCCTAGTGACGGTGTACAGATCCTTCAGACAGGACTTGCGCGCTAAGCATGTGTGATTCTCAGATTCTGGTACTGTATATGCGTATTACACTATGTATGTTACTGAGGCTTGGCCTAGTGACGGTGTACAGATCCTTCAGACAGGACTTGCGCGCTAAGCATGTGTGATTCTCAGATTCTGGTACTGTATATGCGTATTACACTATGTATGTTACTGAGACTCGGCCTAGTGACGGTGTACAGATCCTTCAGAAAGGACTTGCCCGCTAAGCATGTGTGATTCTCAGATTCTGTTACTGTATATGTGTATTACACTATGTATGTTACTGAGGCCTGGCCTAGTGACGGTGTACAGATCCTTCAGACAGGACTTGCGCGCTAAGCATGTGTGATTCTCAGACTCTGTTACTGTATATGTGTATTACACTATGTATGTTACTGAGGCTTGGCCTAGTGACGGTGTACAGATCCTTCAGACAGGACTTGCGCGCTAAGCATGTGTGATTCTCAGACTCTGTTACTGTATATGCGTATCACACTATGTATGTTACTGAAGCTTGGCCTAGTGACGGTGTACAGATCCTTCAGACAGGACTTGCCCGCTAAGCATGTGTGATTCTCAGATTCTGTTACTGTATATGTGTATTACACTATGTATGTTACTGAGGCTTGGCCTAGTGACGGTGTACAGATCCTTCAGACAGGACTTGCGCGCTAAGCATGTGTGATTCTCAGATTCTGTTACTGTATATGCGTATTACACCATGTATGTTACTGAGGCTTGGCCTAGTGACGGTGTACAGATCCTTCAGACAGGACTTGCGCGCTAAGCATGTGTGATTCTCAGACTCTGTTACTGTATATGCGTATCACACTATGTATGTTACTGAGGCTTGGCCTAGTGACGGTGTACAGATCCTTCAGACAGGACTTGCGCGCTAAGCATGTGTGATTCTCAGATTCTGTTACTGTATATGCGTATGACACTATGTATGTTAATGAGGCTTGGCCTAGTGACGGTGTACAGATCCTTCAGACAGGACTTGCGCGCTAAGCATGTGTGATTCTCAGACTCTGTTACTGTATATGTGTATTACACTATGTATGTTACTGAGGCTTGGCCTAGTGACGGTGTACAGATCCTTCAGACAGGACTTGCCCGCTAAGCATGTGTGATTCTCAGATTCTGTTACTGTATATGTGTATTACACTATGTATGTTACTGAGGCCTGGCCTAGTGACGGTGTACAGATCCTTCAGACAGGACTTGCGCGCTAAGCATGTGTGATTCTCAGATTCTGTTACTGTATATGCGTATTACACTATGTATGTTACTGAGGCTAGGCCTAGTGACGGTGTACAGATCCTTCAGACAGGACTCTCCCGCTGAGCATGTGTGATTCTCAGATTCTGTTACTGTATATGCGTATTACACTATGTATGTGACTAAGGCTTGGCCTAGTGACGGTGTACAGATCCTTCAGACAGGACTTGCGCGCTAAGCATGTGTGATTCTCAGATTCTGTTACTGTATATGCGTATTACACTATGTATGTTACTGAGCTGCTTGGCCTAGTGACGGTGTACAGATCCTTCAGACAGGACCTGCCCGCTAAGCATGTGTGATTCTCAGATTCTGTTACTGTATATGCGTATTACACTATGTATGTTACTGAGGCTTGGCCTAGTGACGGTGTACAGATCCTTCAGACAGGACTTGCGCGCTAAGCATGTGTGATTCTCAGATTCTGTTACTGTATGTGCGTATTACACTATGTATGTTACTGAGGCTTGGCCTAGTGACGGTGTACAGATCCTCCAGACAGGACTTGCCTGCTAAGCATGTGTGATTCTCAGATTCTGTTACTGTATATGCGTATTACACTATGTATGTTACTGGGGCCTGGCCTAGTGACGGTGTACAGATCCTTCAGACAGGACTTGCGCGCTAAGCATGTGTGATTCTCAGATTCTGTTACTGTATATGCGTATTACACTATGTATGTTACTGAGCTGCTTGACCTAGTGACGGTGTACAGATCCTTCAGACAGGACTTGCCTGCTAAGCATGTGTGATTCTCAGATTCTGTTACTGTATATGCGTATTACACTATGTATGTTACTGGGGCCTGGCCTAGTGACGGTGTACAGATCCTTCAGACAGGACTTGCCCGCTAAGCATGTGTGATTCTCAGATTCTGTTACTGTATATGCGTATTACACTATGTATTGTCCTGAGCTGCTTGGCCTAGTGACGGTGTACAGATCCTTCAGACAGGACTTGCGCGCTAAGCATGTGTGATTCTCAGATTCTGTTACTGTATATGCGTATTACACTATGTATGTTACTGAGGCTTGACCTAGTGACGGTGTACAGATCCTTCAGACAGGACTTGCCTGCTAAGCATGTGTGATTCTCAGATTCTGTTACTGTATATGCGTATTACACTATGTATGTTACTGAGGCTTGGCCTAGTGACGTTGTACAGATTCTTCAGACAGGACTTGCCTGCTAAGCATGTGTGATTCTCAGATTCTGTTACTGTATATGCGTATTACACTATGTATGTTACTGAGCTGCTTGGCCTAGTGACGGTGTACAGATCCTTCAGACAGGACTTGCCTGCTAAGCATGTGTGATTCTTAGATTCTGTTACTGTATATGCGTATTACACTATGTATGTTACTGAGGCTTGACCTAGTGACGGTGTACAGATCCTTCAGACAGGACTTGCCTGCTAAGCATGTGTGATTCTCAGATTCTGTTACTGTATATGCGTATTACACTATGTATGTTACTGAGGCTTGGCCTAGTGACGTTGTACAGATTCTTCAGACAGGACTTGCCTGCTAAGCATGTGTGATTCTCAGATTCTGTTACTGTATATGCGTATTACACTATGTATGTTACTGAGCTGCTTGGCCTAGTGACGGTGTACAGATCCTTCAGACAGGACCTGCCTGCTAAGCATGTGTGATTCTCAGATTCTGTTACTGTATATGCGTATTACACTATGTATGTTACTGAGGCCTGGCCTAGTGACGTTGTACAGATCCTTCAGACAGGACTTGCGCGCTAAGCATGTGTGATTCTCAGATTCTGTTACTGTATATGCGTATTACACTATGTATGTTACTGAGCTGCCTGGCCTAGTGACGGTGTACAGATCCTTCAGACAGGACTTGCCCGCTAAGCATGTGTGATTCTCAGATTCTGTTACTGTATATGCGTATTACACTATGTATGTTACTGAGGCTTGACCTAGTGACGGTGTACAGATCCTTCAGACAGGACTTGCGCGCTAAGCATGTGTGATTCTCAGATTCTGTTACTGTATATGCGTATTACACGATGTATGTTACTGAGGCTTGGCCTAGTGACGGTGTACAGATCCTTCATACAGGACTTGCCCGCTAAGCATGTGTGATTCTCAGATTCTGTTACTGTATATGCGTATTACACTATGTATTGTCCTGAGCTGCTTGGCCTAGTGACGGTGTACAGATCCTTCAGACAGGACTTGCCCGCTAAGCATGTGTGATTCTCAGATTCTGTTACTGTATATGCGTATTACACTATGTATGTTACTGAGCTGCTTGACCTAGTGACGGTGTACAGATCCTTCAGACAGGACTTGCGCGCTAAGCATGTGTGATTCTCAGATTCTGTTACTGTATATGCGTATTACACTATGTATGTTACTGAGGCTTGGCCTAGTGACGGTGTACAGATCCTTCAGACAGGACTTGCGCGCTAAGCATGTGTGATTCTCAGATTCTGTTACTGTATATGCGTATTACACTATGTATGTTACTGAGGCTTGGCCTAGTGACGGTGTACAGATCCTTCAGACAGGACTTGCGCGCTAAGCATGTGTGATTCTCAGATTCTGTTACTGTATATGCGTATTACACTATGTATGTTACTGAGGCCTGGCCTAGTGACGGTGTACAGATCCTTCAGACAGGACTTGCGCGCTAAGCATGTGTGATTCTCAGATTCTGGTACTGTATATGCGTATTACACTATGTATGTTACTGAGGCTTGGCCTAGTGACGGTGTACAGATCCTTCAGACAGGACTTGCGCGCTAAGCATGTGTGATTCTCAGATTCTGGTACTGTATATGCGTATTACACTATGTATGTTACTGAGACTCGGCCTAGTGACGGTGTACAGATCCTTCAGACAGGACTTGCCCGCTAAGCATGTGTGATTCTCAGATTCTGTTACTGTATATGTGTATTACACTATGTATGTTACTGAGGCCTGGCCTAGTGACGGTGTACAGATCCTTCAGACAGGACTTGCGCGCTAAGCATGTGTGATTCTCAGACTCTGTTACTGTATATGTGTATTACACTATGTATGTTACTGAGGCTTGGCCTAGTGACGGTGTACAGATCCTTCAGACAGGACTTGCGCGCTAAGCATGTGTGATTCTCAGACTCTGTTACTGTATATGCGTATCACACTATGTATGTTACTGAGGCTTGGCCTAGTGACGGTGTACAGATCCTTCAGACAGGACTTGCCCGCTAAGCATGTGTGATTCTCAGATTCTGTTACTGTATATGTGTATTACACTATGTATGTTACTGAGGCTTGGCCTAGTGACGGTGTACAGATCCTTCAGACAGGACTTGCGCGCTAAGCATGTGTGATTCTCAGATTCTGTTACTGTATATGCGTATTACACTATGTATGTTACTGAGGCTTGGCCTAGTGACGGTGTACAGATCCTTCAGACAGGACTTGCGCGCTAAGCATGTGTGATTCTCAGACTCTGTTACTGTATATGCGTATCACACTATGTATGTTACTGAGGCTTGGCCTAGTGACGGTGTACAGATCCTTCAGACAGGACTTGCGCGCTAAGCATGTGTGATTCTCAGATTCTGTTACTGTATATGCGTATGACACTATGTATGTTACTGAGGCTTGGCCTAGTGACGGTGTACAGATCCTTCAGACAGGACTTGCGCGCTAAGCATGTGTGATTCTCAGACTCTGTTACTGTATATGTGTATTACACTATGTATGTTACTGAGGCTTGGCCTAGTGACGGTGTACAGATCCTTCAGACAGGACTTGCCCGCTAAGCATGTGTGATTCTCAGATTCTGTTACTGTATATGTGTATTACACTATGTATGTTACTGAGGCCTGGCCTAGTGACGGTGTACAGATCCTTCAGACAGGACTTGCGCGCTAAGCATGTGTGATTCTCAGATTCTGTTACTGTATATGCGTATTACACTATGTATGTTACTGAGGCTAGGCCTAGTGACGGTGTACAGATCCTTCAGACAGGACTCTCCCGCTGAGCATGTGTGATTCTCAGATTCTGTTACTGTATATGCGTATTACACTATGTATGTGACTAAGGCTTGGCCTAGTGACGGTGTACAGATCCTTCAGACAGGACTTGCGCGCTAAGCATGTGTGATTCTCAGATTCTGTTACTGTATATGCGTATTACACTATGTATGTTACTGAGCTGCTTGGCCTAGTGACGGTGTACAGATCCTTCAGACAGGACCTGCCCGCTAAGCATGTGTGATTCTCAGATTCTGTTACTGTATATGCGTATTACACTATGTATGTTACTGAGGCTTGGCCTAGTGACGGTGTACAGATCCTTCAGACAGGACTTGCGCGCTAAGCATGTGTGATTCTCAGATTCTGTTACTGTATGTGCGTATTACACTATGTATGTTACTGAGGCTTGGCCTAGTGACGGTGTACAGATCCTCCAGACAGGACTTGCCTGCTAAGCATGTGTGATTCTCAGATTCTGTTACTGTATATGCGTATTACACTATGTATGTTACTGGGGCCTGGCCTAGTGACGGTGTACAGATCCTTCAGACAGGACTTGCGCGCTAAGCATGTGTGATTCTCAGATTCTGTTACTGTATATGCGTATTACACTATGTATGTTACTGAGCTGCTTGACCTAGTGACGGTGTACAGATCCTTCAGACAGGACTTGCCTGCTAAGCATGTGTGATTCTCAGATTCTGTTACTGTATATGCGTATTACACTATGTATGTTACTGGGGCCTGGCCTAGTGACGGTGTACAGATCCTTCAGACAGGACTTGCCCGCTAAGCATGTGTGATTCTCAGATTCTGTTACTGTATATGCGTATTACACTATGTATTGTCCTGAGCTGCTTGGCCTAGTGACGGTGTACAGATCCTTCAGACAGGACTTGCGCGCTAAGCATGTGTGATTCTCAGATTCTGTTACTGTATATGCGTATTACACTATGTATGTTACTGAGGCTTGACCTAGTGACGGTGTACAGATCCTTCAGACAGGACTTGCCTGCTAAGCATGTGTGATTCTCAGATTCTGTTACTGTATATGCGTATTACACTATGTATGTTACTGAGGCTTGGCCTAGTGACGTTGTACAGATTCTTCAGACAGGACTTGCATGCTAAGCATGTGTGATTCTCAGATTCTGTTACTGTATATGCGTATTACACTATGTATGTTACTGAGCTGCTTGGCCTAGTGACGGTGTACAGATCCTTCAGACAGGACCTGCCTGCTAAGCATGTGTGATTCTTAGATTCTGTTACTGTATATGCGTATTACACTATGTATGTTACTGAGGCTTGACCTAGTGACGGTGTACAGATCCTTCAGACAGGACTTGCCTGCTAAGCATGTGTGATTCTCAGATTCTGTTACTGTATATGCGTATTACACTATGTATGTTACTGAGGCTTGGCCTAGTGACGTTGTACAGATTCTTCAGACAGGACTTGCCTGCTAAGCATGTGTGATTCTCAGATTCTGTTACTGTATATGCGTATTACACTATGTATGTTACTGAGCTGCTTGGCCTAGTGACGGTGTACAGATCCTTCAGACAGGACCTGCCTGCTAAGCATGTGTGATTCTCAGATTCTGTTACTGTATATGCGTATTACACTATGTATGTTACTGAGGCCTGGCCTAGTGACGTTGTACAGATCCTTCAGACAGGACTTGCGCGCTAAGCATGTGTGATTCTCAGGTTCTGTTACTGTATATGCGTATTACACTATGTATGTTACTGAGCTGCCTGGCCTAGTGACGGTGTACAGATCCTTCAGACAGGACTTGCCCGCTAAGCATGTGTGATTCTCAGATTCTGTTACTGTATATGCGTATTACACTATGTATGTTACTGAGGCTTGACCTAGTGACGGTGTACAGATCCTTCAGACAGGACTTGCGCGCTAAGCATGTGTGATTCTCAGATTCTGTTACTGTATATGCGTATTACACGATGTATGTTACTGAGGCTTGGCCTAGTGACGGTGTACAGATCCTTCAGACAGGACTTGCCCGCTAAGCATGTGTGATTCTCAGATTCTGTTACTGTATATGCGTATTACACTATGTATTGTCCTGAGCTGCTTGGCCTAGTGACGGTGTACAGATCCTTCAGACAGGACTTGCCCGCTAAGCATGTGTGATTCTCAGATTCTGTTACTGTATATGCGTATTACACTATGTATGTTACTGAGCTGCTTGACCTAGTGACGGTGTACAGATCCTTCAGACAGGACTTGCGCGCTAAGCATGTGTGATTCTCAGATTCTGTTACTGTATATGCGTATTACACTATGTATGTTACTGAGGCTTGGCCTAGTGACGGTGTACAGATCCTTCAGACAGGACTTGCGCGCTAAGCATGTGTGATTCTCAGATTCTGTTACTGTATATGCGTATTACACTATGTATGTTACTGAGGCTTGGCCTAGTGACGGTGTACAGATCCTTCAGACAGGACTTGCGCGCTAAGCATGTGTGATTCTCAGACTCTGTTACTGTATATGCGTATCACACTATGTATGTTACTGAGGCTTGGCCTAGTGACGGTGTACAGATCCTTCAGACAGGACTTGCGCGCTAAGCATGTGTGATTCTCAGATTCTGTTACTGTATATGCGTATGACACTATGTATGTTACTGAGGCTTGGCCTAGTGACGGTGTACAGATCCTTCAGACAGGACTTGCGCGCTAAGCATGTGTGATTCTCAGACTCTGTTACTGTATATGTGTATTACACTATGTATGTTACTGAGGCTTGGCCTAGTGACGGTGTACAGATCCTTCAGACAGGACTTGCCCGCTAAGCATGTGTGATTCTCAGATTCTGTTACTGTATATGCGTATTACACTATGTATGTTACTGAGGCTTGACCTAGTGACGGTGTACAGATCCTTCAGACAGGACTTGCGCGCTAAGCATGTGTGATTCTCAGATTCTGTTACTGTATATGCGTATTACACGATGTATGTTACTGAGGCTTGGCCTAGTGACGGTGTACAGATCCTTCATACAGGACTTGCCCGCTAAGCATGTGTGATTCTCAGATTCTGTTACTGTATATGCGTATTACACTATGTATTGTCCTGAGCTGCTTGGCCTAGTGACGGTGTACAGATCCTTCAGACAGGACTTGCCCGCTAAGCATGTGTGATTCTCAGATTCTGTTACTGTATATGCGTATTACACTATGTATGTTACTGAGCTGCTTGACCTAGTGACGGTGTACAGATCCTTCAGACAGGACTTGCGCGCTAAGCATGTGTGATTCTCAGATTCTGTTACTGTATATGCGTATTACACTATGTATGTTACTGAGGCTTGGCCTAGTGACGGTGTACAGATCCTTCAGACAGGACTTGCGCGCTAAGCATGTGTGATTCTCAGATTCTGTTACTGTATATGCGTATTACACTATGTATGTTACTGAGGCTTGGCCTAGTGACGGTGTACAGATCCTTCAGACAGGACTTGCGCGCTAAGCATGTGTGATTCTCAGATTCTGTTACTGTATATGCGTATTACACTATGTATGTTACTGAGGCCTGGCCTAGTGACGGTGTACAGATCCTTCAGACAGGACTTGCGCGCTAAGCATGTGTGATTCTCAGATTCTGGTACTGTATATGCGTATTACACTATGTATGTTACTGAGGCTTGGCCTAGTGACGGTGTACAGATCCTTCAGACAGGACTTGCGCGCTAAGCATGTGTGATTCTCAGATTCTGGTACTGTATATGCGTATTACACTATGTATGTTACTGAGACTCGGCCTAGTGACGGTGTACAGATCCTTCAGACAGGACTTGCCCGCTAAGCATGTGTGATTCTCAGATTCTGTTACTGTATATGTGTATTACACTATGTATGTTACTGAGGCCTGGCCTAGTGACGGTGTACAGATCCTTCAGACAGGACTTGCGCGCTAAGCATGTGTGATTCTCAGACTCTGTTACTGTATATGTGTATTACACTATGTATGTTACTGAGGCTTGGCCTAGTGACGGTGTACAGATCCTTCAGACAGGACTTGCGCGCTAAGCATGTGTGATTCTCAGACTCTGTTACTGTATATGCGTATCACACTATGTATGTTACTGAGGCTTGGCCTAGTGACGGTGTACAGATCCTTCAGACAGGACTTGCCCGCTAAGCATGTGTGATTCTCAGATTCTGTTACTGTATATGTGTATTACACTATGTATGTTACTGAGGCTTGGCCTAGTGACGGTGTACAGATCCTTCAGACAGGACTTGCGCGCTAAGCATGTGTGATTCTCAGATTCTGTTACTGTATATGCGTATTACACTATGTATGTTACTGAGGCTTGGCCTAGTGACGGTGTACAGATCCTTCAGACAGGACTTGCGCGCTAAGCATGTGTGATTCTCAGACTCTGTTACTGTATATGCGTATCACACTATGTATGTTACTGAGGCTTGGCCTAGTGACGGTGTACAGATCCTTCAGACAGGACTTGCGCGCTAAGCATGTGTGATTCTCAGATTCTGTTACTGTATATGCGTATGACACTATGTATGTTACTGAGGCTTGGCCTAGTGACGGTGTACAGATCCTTCAGACAGGACTTGCGCGCTAAGCATGTGTGATTCTCAGACTCTGTTACTGTATATGTGTATTACACTATGTATGTTACTGAGGCTTGGCCTAGTGACGGTGTACAGATCCTTCAGACAGGACTTGCCCGCTAAGCATGTGTGATTCTCAGATTCTGTTACTGTATATGTGTATTACACTATGTATGTTACTGAGGCCTGGCCTAGTGACGGTGTACAGATCCTTCAGACAGGACTTGCGCGCTAAGCATGTGTGATTCTCAGATTCTGTTACTGTATATGCGTATTACACTATGTATGTTACTGAGGCTAGGCCTAGTGACGGTGTACAGATCCTTCAGACAGGACTCTCCCGCTGAGCATGTGTGATTCTCAGATTCTGTTACTGTATATGCGTATTACACTATGTATGTGACTAAGGCTTGGCCTAGTGACGGTGTACAGATCCTTCAGACAGGACTTGCGCGCTAAGCATGTGTGATTCTCAGATTCTGTTACTGTATATGCGTATTACACTATGTATGTTACTGAGCTGCTTGGCCTAGTGACGGTGTACAGATCCTTCAGACAGGACCTGCCCGCTAAGCATGTGTGATTCTCAGATTCTGTTACTGTATATGCGTATTACACTATGTATGTTACTGAGGCTTGGCCTAGTGACGGTGTACAGATCCTTCAGACAGGACTTGCGCGCTAAGCATGTGTGATTCTCAGATTCTGTTACTGTATGTGCGTATTACACTATGTATGTTACTGAGGCTTGGCCTAGTGACGGTGTACAGATCCTCCAGACAGGACTTGCCTGCTAAGCATGTGTGATTCTCAGATTCTGTTACTGTATATGCGTATTACACTATGTATGTTACTGGGGCCTGGCCTAGTGACGGTGTACAGATCCTTCAGACAGGACTTGCGCGCTAAGCATGTGTGATTCTCAGATTCTGTTACTGTATATGCGTATTACACTATGTATGTTACTGAGCTGCTTGACCTAGTGACGGTGTACAGATCCTTCAGACAGGACTTGCCTGCTAAGCATGTGTGATTCTCAGATTCTGTTACTGTATATGCGTATTACACTATGTATGTTACTGGGGCCTGGCCTAGTGACGGTGTACAGATCCTTCAGACAGGACTTGCCCGCTAAGCATGTGTGATTCTCAGATTCTGTTACTGTATATGCGTATTACACTATGTATTGTCCTGAGCTGCTTGGCCTAGTGACGGTGTACAGATCCTTCAGACAGGACTTGCGCGCTAAGCATGTGTGATTCTCAGATTCTGTTACTGTATATGCGTATTACACTATGTATGTTACTGAGGCTTGACCTAGTGACGGTGTACAGATCCTTCAGACAGGACTTGCCTGCTAAGCATGTGTGATTCTCAGATTCTGTTACTGTATATGCGTATTACACTATGTATGTTACTGAGGCTTGGCCTAGTGACGTTGTACAGATTCTTCAGACAGGACTTGCATGCTAAGCATGTGTGATTCTCAGATTCTGTTACTGTATATGCGTATTACACTATGTATGTTACTGAGCTGCTTGGCCTAGTGACGGTGTACAGATCCTTCAGACAGGACCTGCCTGCTAAGCATGTGTGATTCTTAGATTCTGTTACTGTATATGCGTATTACACTATGTATGTTACTGAGGCTTGACCTAGTGACGGTGTACAGATCCTTCAGACAGGACTTGCCTGCTAAGCATGTGTGATTCTCAGATTCTGTTACTGTATATGCGTATTACACTATGTATGTTACTGAGGCTTGGCCTAGTGACGTTGTACAGATTCTTCAGACAGGACTTGCCTGCTAAGCATGTGTGATTCTCAGATTCTGTTACTGTATATGCGTATTACACTATGTATGTTACTGAGCTGCTTGGCCTAGTGACGGTGTACAGATCCTTCAGACAGGACCTGCCTGCTAAGCATGTGTGATTCTCAGATTCTGTTACTGTATATGCGTATTACACTATGTATGTTACTGAGGCCTGGCCTAGTGACGTTGTACAGATCCTTCAGACAGGACTTGCGCGCTAAGCATGTGTGATTCTCAGGTTCTGTTACTGTATATGCGTATTACACTATGTATGTTACTGAGCTGCCTGGCCTAGTGACGGTGTACAGATCCTTCAGACAGGACTTGCCCGCTAAGCATGTGTGATTCTCAGATTCTGTTACTGTATATGCGTATTACACTATGTATGTTACTGAGGCTTGACCTAGTGACGGTGTACAGATCCTTCAGACAGGACTTGCGCGCTAAGCATGTGTGATTCTCAGATTCTGTTACTGTATATGCGTATTACACGATGTATGTTACTGAGGCTTGGCCTAGTGACGGTGTACAGATCCTTCAGACAGGACTTGCCCGCTAAGCATGTGTGATTCTCAGATTCTGTTACTGTATATGCGTATTACACTATGTATTGTCCTGAGCTGCTTGGCCTAGTGACGGTGTACAGATCCTTCAGACAGGACTTGCCCGCTAAGCATGTGTGATTCTCAGATTCTGTTACTGTATATGCGTATTACACTATGTATGTTACTGAGCTGCTTGACCTAGTGACGGTGTACAGATCCTTCAGACAGGACTTGCGCGCTAAGCATGTGTGATTCTCAGATTCTGTTACTGTATATGCGTATTACACTATGTATGTTACTGAGGCTTGGCCTAGTGACGGTGTACAGATCCTTCAGACAGGACTTGCGCGCTAAGCATGTGTGATTCTCAGATTCTGTTACTGTATATGCGTATTACACTATGTATGTTACTGAGGCTTGGCCTAGTGACGGTGTACAGATCCTTCAGACAGGACTTGCCTGCTGAGCATGTGTGATCATCAGATTCTGTTACTGTATATGCGTATTACACGATGTATGTTACTGAGGCTTGGCCTAGTGACGGTGTACAGATCCTTCAGACAGGACTTGCCCGCTAAGCATGTGTGATTCTCAGATTCTGGAACTGTATATGCGTATTACACTATGTATGTTACTGAGGCTTGGCCTAGTGACGGTGTACAGATCCTTCAGACAGGACTTGCGCGCTAAGCATGTGTGATTCTCAGATTCTGTTACTGTATATGCGTATTACACTATGTATGTTACTGAGGCTTGGCCTAGTGACGGTGTACAGATCCTTCAGACAGGACTTGCCCGCTAAGCATGTGTGATTCTCAGATTCTGTTACTGTATATGCGTATTACACTATGTATGTTACTGAGGCTTGGCCTAGTGACGGTGTACAGATCCTTCAGACAGGACTTGCGCGCTAAGCATGTGTGATTCTCAGATTCTGTTACTGTATATGCGTATTACACTATGTATGTTACTGAGGCTTGGCCTAGTGACGGTGTACAGATCCTTCAGACAGGACTTGCCCGCTGAGCATGTGTGATTCTCAGATTCTGTTACTGTATATGCGTATTACACTATGTATGTTACTGAGCTGCCTGGCCTAGTGACGGTGTACAGATCCTTCAGACAGGACTTGCCCGCGGAGCATGTGTGATTCTCAGATTCTGTTACTGTATATGCGTATTACACTATGTATGTTACTGAGGCTTGGCCTAGTGACGGTGTACAGATCCTTCAGACAGGACTTGCGCGCTAAGCATGTGTGATTCTCAGATTCTGTTACTGTATATGCGTACTACACTATGTATGTTACTGAGGCTTGACCTAGTGACGGTGTACAGATCCTTCAGACAGGACTTGCCCGCTAAGCATGTGTGATTCTCAGATTCTGTTACTGTATATGCGTATTACACTATGTATGTTACTGAGGCTTGGCCTAGTGACGGTGTACAGATCCTTCAGACAGGACTTGCGCGCTAAGCATGTGTGATTCTCAGATTCTGTTACTGTATATGCGTATTACACTATGTATGTCACTGAGGCTTGGCCTAGTGACGGTGTACAGATCCTTCAGACAGGACTTGCGCGCTAAGCATGTGTGATTCTCAGATTCTGTTACTGTATATGCGTATCACACTATGTATGTTACTGAGCTGCCTGGCCTAGTGACGGTGTACAGATCCTTCAGACAGGACTTGCCCGCGAAGCATGTGTGATTCTCAGATTCTGTTACTGTATATGCGTATTACACTATGTATGTTACTGAGCTGCCTGGCCTATTGACGGTGTACAGATACTTCAGACAGGACTTGCCCGCTAAGCATGTGTGATACTCAGATTCTGTTACTGTATATGCGTATTACACTATGTATTGTCCTGAGCTGCCTGGCCTAGTGACGGTGTACAGATCCTTCAGACAGGACTTGCGCGCTAAGCATGTGTGATTCTCAGATTCTGTTACTGTATATGCGTATTACACTATGTATGTTACTGAGGCTTGGCCTAGTGACGGTGTACAGATCCTTCAGACAGGACTTGCGCGCTAAGCATGTGTGATTCTCAGATTCTGTTACTGTATATGCGTATTACACTAAGTATGTTACTGAGCTGCTAGGCCTAGTGACGGTGTACAGATCCTCCAGACAGGACTTGCCTGCTAAGCATGTGTGATTCTCAGATTCTGTTACTGTATATGCGTATTACACTATGTATGTTACTGAGGCTTGGCCTAGTGACGGTGTACAGATCCTTCAGACAGGACTTGCCCGCTAAGCATGTGTGATTCTCAGATTCTGTTACTGTATATGCGTATTACACTATGTATGTTACTGAGGCTTGGCCTAGTGACGGTGTACAGATCCTTCAGACAGGACTTGCTCGCTAAGCATGTGTGATTCTCAGATTCTGTTACTGTATATGCGTATTACACTATGTATGTTACTGAGGCTTGGCCTAGTGACGGTGTACAGATCCTTCAGACAGGACTTGCGCGCTAAGCATGTGTGATTCTCAGATTCTGTTACTGTATATGCGTATTACACTATGTATTGTCCTGAGCTGCTTGGCCTAGTGACGGTGTACAGATCCTTCAGACAGGACAAGCCCGCTAAGCATGTGTGATTCTCAGATTCTGTTACTGTATATGCGTATTACACTATGTATGTTACTGAGGCTTGGCCTAGTGACGGTGTACAGATCCTTCAGACAGGACTTGCGCGCTAAGCATGTGTGATTCTCAGATTCTGTTACTGTATATGCGTATTACACTATGTATTGTCCTGAGCTGCTTGGCCTAGTGACGGTGTACAGATCCTTCAGACAGGACTTGCTCGCTAAGCATGTGTGATTCTCAGATTCTGTTACTGTATATGCGTATTACACTATGTATGTTACTGAGGCTTGGCCTAGTGACGGTGTACAGATCCTTCAGACAGGACTTGCGCGCTAAGCATGTGTGATTCTCAGATTCTGTTACTGTATATGCGTATTACACTATGTATTGTCCTGAGCTGCTTGGCCTAGTGACGGTGTACAGATCCTTCAGACAGGACTTGCCCGCTAAGCATGTGTGATTCTCAGATTCTGTTACTGTATATGCGTATTACACTATGTATGTTACTGAGGCTTGGCCTAGTGACGGTGTACAGATCCTTCAGACAGGACTTGCGCGCTAAGCATGTGTGATTCTCAGATTCTGTTACTGTATATGCGTATTACACTATGTATGTTACTGAGCTGCCTGGCCTAGTGACGGTGTACATATCCTTCAGACAGGACTTGCGCGCTAAGCATGTGTGATTCTCAGATTCTGTTACTGTATATGCGTAATACACTATGTATGTTACTGAGGCCTGGCCTAGTGACGGTGTACAGATCCTTCAGACAGGACTTGCGCGCTAAGCATGTGTGATTCTCAGATTCTGTTACTGTATATGCGTATTACACTATGAATGTTACTGAGCTGCTTGGCCTAGTGACGGTGTACAGATCCTTCAGACAGGACTTGCCCGCTAAGCATGTGTGATTCTCAGATTCTGTTACTGTATATGCGTATTACACTATGTATGTTACTGAGGCTTGGCCTAGTGACGGTGTACAGATCCTTCAGACAGGACTTGCGCGCTAAGCATGTGTGATTCTCAGTTTCTGTTACTGTATATGCGTATTACACTATGTATGTTACTGAGGCTTGGCCTAGTGACGGTGTACAGATCCTTCAGACGGGACTTGCCCGCTAAGCATGTGTGATTCTCAGATTCTGTTACTGTATATGCGTATTACACTATGTATGTTACTGAGGCTTGGCCTAGTGACGGTGTACAGATCCTTCAGACAGGACTTGCTCGCTAAGCATGTGTGATTCTCAGATTCTGGAACTGTATATGCGTATTACACTATGTATGTTACTGAGGCTTGGCCTAGTGACGGTGTACAGATCCTTCAGACAGGACTTGCCCGCTGAGCATGTGTGATTCTCAGATTCTGTTACTGTATATGCGTACTACACTATGTATGTTACTGAGCTGCTTGGCCTAGTGACGGTGTACAGATCCTTCAGACAGGACTTGCCTGATGAGCATGTGTGATTCTCAGATTCTGTTACTGTATATGCGTATTACACTATGTATGTTACTGACCTGCTTGGCCTAGTGACGGTGTACAGATCCTTCAGACAGGACTTGCCCGCTGAGCATGTGTGATTCTCAGATTCTGTTACTGTATGTGCGTATTACACTATGTCTGTCACTGAGGCTTGGCCTAGTGACGGTGTACAGATCCTTCAGACAGGACTTGCCCGCTGAGCATGTGTGATTCTCAGATTCTGTTACTGTATATGCGTACTACACTATGTATGTTACTGAGGCCTGGCCTAGTGACGGTGTACAGATCCTTCAGACAGGACTTGCCCGCTAAGCATGTGTGATTCTCAGATTCTGTTACTGTATATGCGTATTACACTATGTATGTTACTGAGGCCTGGCCTAGTGACGGTGTACAGATCCTTCAGACAGGACTTGCCTGATGAGCATGTGTGATTCTCAGATTCTGTTACTGTTTATGCGTATTACACTATGTATGTTACTGAGGCTTGACCTAGTGACGGTGTACAGATCCTTCAGACAGGACTTGCCCGCTAAGCATGTGTGATTCTCAGATTCTGTTACTGTATATGCGTATTACACTATGTATGTTACTGAGGCTTGGCCTAGTGACGGTGTACAGATCCTTCAGACAGGACTTGCTCGCTAAGCATGTGTGATTCTCAGATTCTGGAACTGTATATGCGTATTACACTATGTATGTTACTGAGGCTTGGCCTAGTGACGGTGTACAGATCCTTCAGACAGGACTTGCCCGCTGAGCATGTGTGATTCTCAGATTCTGTTACTGTATATGCGTACTACACTATGTATGTTACTGAGCTGCTTGGCCTAGTGACGGTGTACAGATCCTTCAGACAGGACTTGCCTGATGAGCATGTGTGATTCTCAGATTCTGTTACTGTTTATGCGTATTACAGTATGTATGTTACTGAGGCTTGACCTAGTGACGGTGTACAGATCCTTCAGACAGGACTTGCGCGCTAAGCATGTGTGATTCTCAGATTCTGGTACTGTATATGCGTATTACACTATGTATGTTACTGAGGCTTGACCTAGTGACGGTGTACAGATCCTTCAGACAGGACTTGCGCGCTAAGCATGTGTGATTCTCAGATTCTGTTACTGTATATGCGTATTACACTATGTATGTTACTGAGGCCTGGCCTAGTGACGTTGTACAGATCCTTCAGACAGGACCTGCCCGCTAAGCATGTGTGATTCTCAGATTCTGTTACTGTATATGCGTATTACACTAAGTATGTTACTGAGGCCTGGCCTAGTGACGTTGTACAGATCCTTCAGACAGGACTTGCCCGCTAAGCATGTGTGATTCTCAGATTCTGTTACTGTATATGCGTATTACACTATGTATGTTACTGCGGCTTGGCCTAGTGACGGTGTACAGATCCTTCAGACAGGACTTGCCTGATGAGCATGTGTGATTCTCAGATTCTGTTACTGTATATGCGTATTACACTATGTATGTTACTGAGGCTTGGCCTAGTGACGGTGTACAGATCCTTCAGACAGGACTTGCGCGCTAAGCATGTGTGATTCTCAGATTCTGTTACTGTATATGCGTATTACACTATGTATGTTACTGAGGCTTGGCCTAGTGACGTTGTACAGATTCTCCAGACAGGACTTGCCTGCTAAGCATGTGTGATTCTCAGATTCTGTTACTGTATATGCGTATTACACTATGTATGTTACTGAGCTGCCTGGCCTAGTGACGGTGTACAGATCCTTCAGACAGGACTTGCGCGCTAAGCATGTGTGATTCTCAGATTCTGTTACTGTATATGCGTATTACACTATGTATGTCACTGAGGCCTGGCCTAGTGACGTTGTACAGATCCTTCAGACAGGACTTGCCCGCTAAGCATGTGTGATTCTCAGATTCTGTTACTGTATATGCGTATTACACTATGTATGTTACTGAGGCTTGGCCTAGTGACGGTGTACAGATCCTTCAGACAGGACTTGCCTGATGAGCATGTGTGATTCTCAGATTCTGTTACTGTATATGCGTATTACACTATGTATGTTACTGAGGCTTGGCCTAGTGACGGTGTACAGATCCTTCAGACAGGACTTGCGCGCTAAGCATGTGTGATTCTCAGACTCTGTTACTGTATATGCGTATTACACTATGTATGTTACTGAGCTGCCTGGCCTAGTGACGGTGTACAGATTCTTCAGACAGGACTTGCCTGCTAAGCATGTGTGATTCTCAGATTCTGTTACTGTATATGCGTATTACACTATGTATGTTACTGAGCTGCCTGGCCTAGTGACGGTGTACAGATCCTTCAGACAGGACTTGCCCGCTAAGCATGTGTGATTCTCATATTCTGTTAATGTATATGCGTATTACACTATGTATGTTACTGAGGCTTGGCCTAGTGACGGTGTACAGATCCTTCAGACAGGACTTGCCCGCTAAGCATGTGTGATTCTCAGATTCTGTTACTGTATATGCGTATTACACTATGTATGTTACTGAGCTGCTTGGCCTAGTGACGGTGTACAGATCCTTCAGACAGGACTTGCGCGCTAAGCATGTGTGATTCTCAGATTCTGTTACTGTATATGCGTATTACACTATGTATGTTACTGAGCTGCCTGGCCTAGTGACGGTGTACAGATCCTTCAGACAGGACTTGCCCGCTAAGCATGTGTGATTCTCAGATTCTGTTACTGTATATGCGTATTACACTATGTATGTTACTGAGGCTTGGCCTAGTGACGTTGTACAGATCCTTCAGACAGGACTTGCCCGCTAAGCATGTGTGATTCTCAGATTCTGTTACTGTATATGCGTATTACACTATGTATGTTACTGAGCTGCCTGGCCTAGTGACGGTGTACAGATCCTTCAGACAGGACTTGCCCGCTAAGCATGTGTGATTCTCATATTCTGTTACTGTATATGCGTATTACACTATGTATGTTACTGAGGCTTGGCCTAGTGACGTTGTACAGATTCTTCAGACAGGACTTGCCTGCTAAGCATGTGTGATTCTCAGATTCTGTTACTGTATATGCGTATTACACTATGTATGTTACTGAGCTGCCTGGCCTAGTGACGGTGTACAGATCCTTCAGACAGGACTTGCGCGCTAAGCATGTGTGATTCTCAGATTCTGTTACTGTATATGCGTATTACACTATGTATGTTACTGAGGCCTGGCCTAGTGACGTTGTACAGATCCTTCAGACAGGACTTGCCCGCTAAGCATGTGTGATTCTCAGATTCTGTTACTGTATATGCGTATTACACTATGTATGTTACTGAGGCTTGGCCTAGTGACGGTGTACAGATCCTTCAGACAGGACTTGCCTGATGAGCATGTGTGATTCTCAGATTCTGTTACTGTATATGCGTATTACACTATGTATGTTACTGAGGCTTGGCCTAGTGACGGTGTACAGATCCTTCAGACAGGACTTGCGCGCTAAGCATGTGTGATTCTCAGACTCTGTTACTGTATATGCGTATTACACTATGTATGTTACTGAGCTGCCTGGCCTAGTGACGGTGTACAGATTCTTCAGACAGGACTTGCCTGCTAAGCATGTGTGATTCTCAGATTCTGTTACTGTATATGCGTATTACACTATGTATGTTACTGAGCTGCCTGGCCTAGTGACGGTGTACAGATCCTTCAGACAGGACTTGCCCGCTAAGCATGTGTGATTCTCATATTCTGTTACTGTATATGCGTATTACACTATGTATGTTACTGAGGCTTGGCCTAGTGACGGTGTACAGATCCTTCAGACAGGACTTGCCCGCTAAGCATGTGTGATTCTCAGATTCTGTTACTGTATATGCGTATTACACTATGTATGTTACTGAGCTGCTTGGCCTAGTGACGGTGTACAGATCCTTCAGACAGGACTTGCGCGCTAAGCATGTGTGATTCTCAGATTCTGTTACTGTATATGCGTATTACACTATGTATGTTACTGAGGCCTGGCCTAGTGACGTTGTACAGATCCTTCAGCCAGGACCTGCCCGCTAAGCATGTGTGATTATCAGATTCTGTTACTGTATATGCGTATTACACTATGTATGTTACTGAGGCCTGGCCTAGTGACGGTGTACAGATCCTTCAGACAGGACTTGCGCGCTAAGCATGTGTGATTCTCAGATTCTGTCACTGTATGTGCGTATTACACTATGTATGTTACTGAGGCTTGGCCTAGTGACGGTGTACAGATCCTTCAGACAGGACTTGCGCGCTAAGCATGTGTGATTCTCAGATTCTGTTACTGTATATGCGTATTACACTATGTATGTTACTGAGCTGCTTGGCCTAGTGACGGTGTACAGATCCTTCAGACAGGACTTGCCCGCTAAGCATGTGTGATTCTCAGATTCTGTTACTGTATATGCGTATTACACTAAGTATGTTACTGAGCTGCTAGGCCTAGTGACGGTGTACAGATCCTCCAGACAGGCCTTGCCCGCTAAGCATGTGTGATTCTCAGATTCTGTTACTGTATATGCGTATTACACTAAGTATGTTACTGAGCTGCTAGGCCTAGTGACGGTGTACAGATCCTTCAGACAGGACTTGCCCGCTAAGCATGTGTGATTCTCAGATTCTGTTACTGTATATGCGTATTACACTATGTATGTTACTGAGGCTGGGCCTAGTGACGGTGTACAGATCCTTCAGACAGGACTTGCTCGCTAAGCATGTGTGATTCTCAGATTCTGTTACTGTATATGCGTATTACACCATGTATGTTACTGAGGCTATGACAAGTGACGGTGTAGAGATCCTTCAGACAGGACTTGCCCGCTAAGCATGTGTGATTCTCAGATTCTGTTACTGTATATGCGTATTACACTATGTATGTCACTGAGGCTTGGCCTAGTGACGGTGTACAGATCCTTCAGACAGGACTTGCCCGCTAAGCATGTGTGATTCTCAGATTCTGTTACTGTATATGCGTATTACACTATGTATGTTACTGAGGCTTGGCCCAGTGACGGTGTACAGATCCATCAGACAGGACTTGCCCGCTAAGCATGTGTGATTCTCAGATTCTGTTACTGTATATGCGTATTACACTATGTATGTCACTGAGGCTTGGACTAGTGACGGTGTACAGATCCTTCAGACAGGACTTGCCTGCTAAGCATGTGTGATTCTCAGATTCTGTTACTGTATATGCGTATTACACTATGTATGTTACTGAGGCTTGGCCTACTGACGGTGTACAGATCCTTCAGACAGGACTTGCCTGCTAAGCATGTGTGATTCTCAGATTCTGTTACTGTATATGCGTATTACACGATGTATGTTACTGAAGCTTGGCCTAGTGACGGTGTACAGATCCTTCAGACAGGACTTGCCCGCTAAGCATGTGTGATTCTCAGATTCTGTTACTGTATATGCGTATTACACCATGTATGTTACTGAGGCTATGACAAGTGACGGTGTAGAGATCCTTCAGACAGGACTTGCGCGCTAAGCATGTGTGATTCTCAGATTCTGTTACTGTATATGCGTATCACACTATGTATGTTACTGAGCTGCCTGGCCTAGTGACGGTGTACAGATCCTTCAGACAGGACTTGCCCGCGAAGCATGTGTGATTCTCAGATTCTGTTACTGTATATGCGTATTACACTATGTATGTTACTGAGCTGCCTGGCCTATTGACGGTGTACAGATACTTCAGACAGGACTTGCCCGCTAAGCATGTGTGATTCTCAGATTCTGTTACTGTATATGCGTATTACACTATGTATGTTACTGAGCTGCTTGACCTAGTGACGGTGTACAGATCCTTCAGACAGGACTTGCGCGCTAAGCATGTGTGATTCTCAGATTCTGTTACTGTATATGCGTATTACACTATGTATGTTACTGAGGCTTGGCCTAGTGACGGTGTACAGATCCTTCAGACAGGACTTGCGCGCTAAGCATGTGTGATTCTCAGATTCTGTTACTGTATATGCGTATTACACTATGTATGTTACTGAGGCTTGGCCTAGTGACGGTGTACAGATCCTTCAGACAGGACTTGCCTGCTGAGCATGTGTGATCATCAGATTCTGTTACTGTATATGCGTATTACACGATGTATGTTACTGAGGCTTGGCCTAGTGACGGTGTACAGATCCTTCAGACAGGACTTGCCCGCTAAGCATGTGTGATTCTCAGATTCTGGAACTGTATATGCGTATTACACTATGTATGTTACTGAGGCTTGGCCTAGTGACGGTGTACAGATCCTTCAGACAGGACTTGCGCGCTAAGCATGTGTGATTCTCAGATTCTGTTACTGTATATGCGTATTACACTATGTATGTTACTGAGGCTTGGCCTAGTGACGGTGTACAGATCCTTCAGACAGGACTTGCCCGCTAAGCATGTGTGATTCTCAGATTCTGTTACTGTATATGCGTATTACACTATGTATGTTACTGAGGCTTGGCCTAGTGACGGTGTACAGATCCTTCAGACAGGACTTGCGCGCTAAGCATGTGTGATTCTCAGATTCTGTTACTGTATATGCGTATTACACTATGTATGTTACTGAGGCTTGGCCTAGTGACGGTGTACAGATCCTTCAGACAGGACTTGCCCGCTGAGCATGTGTGATTCTCAGATTCTGTTACTGTATATGCGTATTACACTATGTATGTTACTGAGCTGCCTGGCCTAGTGACGGTGTACAGATCCTTCAGACAGGACTTGCCCGCGGAGCATGTGTGATTCTCAGATTCTGTTACTGTATATGCGTATTACACTATGTATGTTACTGAGGCTTGGCCTAGTGACGGTGTACAGATCCTTCAGACAGGACTTGCGCGCTAAGCATGTGTGATTCTCAGATTCTGTTACTGTATATGCGTACTACACTATGTATGTTACTGAGGCTTGACCTAGTGACGGTGTACAGATCCTTCAGACAGGACTTGCCCGCTAAGCATGTGTGATTCTCAGATTCTGTTACTGTATATGCGTATTACACTATGTATGTTACTGAGGCTTGGCCTAGTGACGGTGTACAGATCCTTCAGACAGGACTTGCGCGCTAAGCATGTGTGATTCTCAGATTCTGTTACTGTATATGCGTATTACACTATGTATGTCACTGAGGCTTGGCCTAGTGACGGTGTACAGATCCTTCAGACAGGACTTGCGCGCTAAGCATGTGTGATTCTCAGATTCTGTTACTGTATATGCGTATCACACTATGTATGTTACTGAGCTGCCTGGCCTAGTGACGGTGTACAGATCCTTCAGACAGGACTTGCCCGCGAAGCATGTGTGATTCTCAGATTCTGTTACTGTATATGCGTATTACACTATGTATGTTACTGAGCTGCCTGGCCTATTGACGGTGTACAGATACTTCAGACAGGACTTGCCCGCTAAGCATGTGTGATACTCAGATTCTGTTACTGTATATGCGTATTACACTATGTATTGTCCTGAGCTGCCTGGCCTAGTGACGGTGTACAGATCCTTCAGACAGGACTTGCGCGCTAAGCATGTGTGATTCTCAGATTCTGTTACTGTATATGCGTATTACACTATGTATGTTACTGAGGCTTGGCCTAGTGACGGTGTACAGATCCTTCAGACAGGACTTGCGCGCTAAGCATGTGTGATTCTCAGATTCTGTTACTGTATATGCGTATTACACTAAGTATGTTACTGAGCTGCTAGGCCTAGTGACGGTGTACAGATCCTCCAGACAGGACTTGCCTGCTAAGCATGTGTGATTCTCAGATTCTGTTACTGTATATGCGTATTACACTATGTATGTTACTGAGGCTTGGCCTAGTGACGGTGTACAGATCCTTCAGACAGGACTTGCCCGCTAAGCATGTGTGATTCTCAGATTCTGTTACTGTATATGCGTATTACACTATGTATGTTACTGAGGCTTGGCCTAGTGACGGTGTACAGATCCTTCAGACAGGACTTGCTCGCTAAGCATGTGTGATTCTCAGATTCTGTTACTGTATATGCGTATTACACTATGTATGTTACTGAGGCTTGGCCTAGTGACGGTGTACAGATCCTTCAGACAGGACTTGCGCGCTAAGCATGTGTGATTCTCAGATTCTGTTACTGTATATGCGTATTACACTATGTATTGTCCTGAGCTGCTTGGCCTAGTGACGGTGTACAGATCCTTCAGACAGGACAAGCCCGCTAAGCATGTGTGATTCTCAGATTCTGTTACTGTATATGCGTATTACACTATGTATGTTACTGAGGCTTGGCCTAGTGACGGTGTACAGATCCTTCAGACAGGACTTGCGCGCTAAGCATGTGTGATTCTCAGATTCTGTTACTGTATATGCGTATTACACTATGTATTGTCCTGAGCTGCTTGGCCTAGTGACGGTGTACAGATCCTTCAGACAGGACTTGCTCGCTAAGCATGTGTGATTCTCAGATTCTGTTACTGTATATGCGTATTACACTATGTATGTTACTGAGGCTTGGCCTAGTGACGGTGTACAGATCCTTCAGACAGGACTTGCGCGCTAAGCATGTGTGATTCTCAGATTCTGTTACTGTATATGCGTATTACACTATGTATTGTCCTGAGCTGCTTGGCCTAGTGACGGTGTACAGATCCTTCAGACAGGACTTGCCCGCTAAGCATGTGTGATTCTCAGATTCTGTTACTGTATATGCGTATTACACTATGTATGTTACTGAGGCTTGGCCTAGTGACGGTGTACAGATCCTTCAGACAGGACTTGCGCGCTAAGCATGTGTGATTCTCAGATTCTGTTACTGTATATGCGTATTACACTATGTATGTTACTGAGCTGCCTGGCCTAGTGACGGTGTACATATCCTTCAGACAGGACTTGCGCGCTAAGCATGTGTGATTCTCAGATTCTGTTACTGTATATGCGTAATACACTATGTATGTTACTGAGGCCTGGCCTAGTGACGGTGTACAGATCCTTCAGACAGGACTTGCGCGCTAAGCATGTGTGATTCTCAGATTCTGTTACTGTATATGCGTATTACACTATGAATGTTACTGAGCTGCTTGGCCTAGTGACGGTGTACAGATCCTTCAGACAGGACTTGCCCGCTAAGCATGTGTGATTCTCAGATTCTGTTACTGTATATGCGTATTACACTATGTATGTTACTGAGGCTTGGCCTAGTGACGGTGTACAGATCCTTCAGACAGGACTTGCGCGCTAAGCATGTGTGATTCTCAGTTTCTGTTACTGTATATGCGTATTACACTATGTATGTTACTGAGGCTTGGCCTAGTGACGGTGTACAGATCCTTCAGACGGGACTTGCCCGCTAAGCATGTGTGATTCTCAGATTCTGTTACTGTATATGCGTATTACACTATGTATGTTACTGAGGCTTGGCCTAGTGACGGTGTACAGATCCTTCAGACAGGACTTGCTCGCTAAGCATGTGTGATTCTCAGATTCTGGAACTGTATATGCGTATTACACTATGTATGTTACTGAGGCTTGGCCTAGTGACGGTGTACAGATCCTTCAGACAGGACTTGCCCGCTGAGCATGTGTGATTCTCAGATTCTGTTACTGTATATGCGTACTACACTATGTATGTTACTGAGCTGCTTGGCCTAGTGACGGTGTACAGATCCTTCAGACAGGACTTGCCTGATGAGCATGTGTGATTCTCAGATTCTGTTACTGTATATGCGTATTACACTATGTATGTTACTGACCTGCTTGGCCTAGTGACGGTGTACAGATCCTTCAGACAGGACTTGCCCGCTGAGCATGTGTGATTCTCAGATTCTGTTACTGTATGTGCGTATTACACTATGTCTGTCACTGAGGCTTGGCCTAGTGACGGTGTACAGATCCTTCAGACAGGACTTGCCCGCTGAGCATGTGTGATTCTCAGATTCTGTTACTGTATATGCGTACTACACTATGTATGTTACTGAGGCCTGGCCTAGTGACGGTGTACAGATCCTTCAGACAGGACTTGCCCGCTAAGCATGTGTGATTCTCAGATTCTGTTACTGTATATGCGTATTACACTATGTATGTTACTGAGGCCTGGCCTAGTGACGGTGTACAGATCCTTCAGACAGGACTTGCCTGATGAGCATGTGTGATTCTCAGATTCTGTTACTGTTTATGCGTATTACACTATGTATGTTACTGAGGCTTGACCTAGTGACGGTGTACAGATCCTTCAGACAGGACTTGCCCGCTAAGCATGTGTGATTCTCAGATTCTGTTACTGTATATGCGTATTACACTATGTATGTTACTGAGGCTTGGCCTAGTGACGGTGTACAGATCCTTCAGACAGGACTTGCTCGCTAAGCATGTGTGATTCTCAGATTCTGGAACTGTATATGCGTATTACACTATGTATGTTACTGAGGCTTGGCCTAGTGACGGTGTACAGATCCTTCAGACAGGACTTGCCCGCTGAGCATGTGTGATTCTCAGATTCTGTTACTGTATATGCGTACTACACTATGTATGTTACTGAGCTGCTTGGCCTAGTGACGGTGTACAGATCCTTCAGACAGGACTTGCCTGATGAGCATGTGTGATTCTCAGATTCTGTTACTGTTTATGCGTATTACACTATGTATGTTACTGAGGCTTGACCTAGTGACGGTGTACAGATCCTTCAGACAGGACTTGCGCGCTAAGCATGTGTGATTCTCAGATTCTGGTACTGTATATGCGTATTACACTATGTATGTTACTGAGGCTTGACCTAGTGACGGTGTACAGATCCTTCAGACAGGACTTGCGCGCTAAGCATGTGTGATTCTCAGATTCTGTTACTGTATATGCGTATTACACTATGTATGTTACTGAGGCCTGGCCTAGTGACGTTGTACAGATCCTTCAGACAGGACCTGCCCGCTAAGCATGTGTGATTCTCAGATTCTGTTACTGTATATGCGTATTACACTAAGTATGTTACTGAGGCCTGGCCTAGTGACGTTGTACAGATCCTTCAGACAGGACTTGCCCGCTAAGCATGTGTGATTCTCAGATTCTGTTACTGTATATGCGTATTACACTATGTATGTTACTGCGGCTTGGCCTAGTGACGGTGTACAGATCCTTCAGACAGGACTTGCCTGATGAGCATGTGTGATTCTCAGATTCTGTTACTGTATATGCGTATTACACTATGTATGTTACTGAGGCTTGGCCTAGTGACGGTGTACAGATCCTTCAGACAGGACTTGCGCGCTAAGCATGTGTGATTCTCAGATTCTGTTACTGTATATGCGTATTACACTATGTATGTTACTGAGGCTTGGCCTAGTGACGTTGTACAGATTCTCCAGACAGGACTTGCCTGCTAAGCATGTGTGATTCTCAGATTCTGTTACTGTATATGCGTATTACACTATGTATGTTACTGAGCTGCCTGGCCTAGTGACGGTGTACAGATCCTTCAGACAGGACTTGCGCGCTAAGCATGTGTGATTCTCAGATTCTGTTACTGTATATGCGTATTACACTATGTATGTCACTGAGGCCTGGCCTAGTGACGTTGTACAGATCCTTCAGACAGGACTTGCCCGCTAAGCATGTGTGATTCTCAGATTCTGTTACTGTATATGCGTATTACACTATGTATGTTACTGAGGCTTGGCCTAGTGACGGTGTACAGATCCTTCAGACAGGACTTGCCTGATGAGCATGTGTGATTCTCAGATTCTGTTACTGTATATGCGTATTACACTATGTATGTTACTGAGGCTTGGCCTAGTGACGGTGTACAGATCCTTCAGACAGGACTTGCGCGCTAAGCATGTGTGATTCTCAGACTCTGTTACTGTATATGCGTATTACACTATGTATGTTACTGAGCTGCCTGGCCTAGTGACGGTGTACAGATTCTTCAGACAGGACTTGCCTGCTAAGCATGTGTGATTCTCAGATTCTGTTACTGTATATGCGTATTACACTATGTATGTTACTGAGCTGCCTGGCCTAGTGACGGTGTACAGATCCTTCAGACAGGACTTGCCCGCTAAGCATGTGTGATTCTCATATTCTGTTACTGTATATGCGTATTACACTATGTATGTTACTGAGGCTTGGCCTAGTGACGGTGTACAGATCCTTCAGACAGGACTTGCCCGCTAAGCATGTGTGATTCTCAGATTCTGTTACTGTATATGCGTATTACACTATGTATGTTACTGAGCTGCTTGGCCTAGTGACGGTGTACAGATCCTTCAGACAGGACTTGCGCGCTAAGCATGTGTGATTCTCAGATTCTGTTACTGTATATGCGTATTACACTATGTATGTTACTGAGCTGCCTGGCCTAGTGACGGTGTACAGATCCTTCAGACAGGACTTGCCCGCTAAGCATGTGTGATTCTCAGATTCTGTTACTGTATATGCGTATTACACTATGTATGTTACTGAGGCTTGGCCTAGTGACGTTGTACAGATCCTTCAGACAGGACTTGCCCGCTAAGCATGTGTGATTCTCAGATTCTGTTACTGTATATGCGTATTACACTATGTATGTTACTGAGCTGCCTGGCCTAGTGACGGTGTACAGATCCTTCAGACAGGACTTGCCCGCTAAGCATGTGTGATTCTCATATTCTGTTACTGTATATGCGTATTACACTATGTATGTTACTGAGGCTTGGCCTAGTGACGTTGTACAGATTCTTCAGACAGGACTTGCCTGCTAAGCATGTGTGATTCTCAGATTCTGTTACTGTATATGCGTATTACACTATGTATGTTACTGAGCTGCCTGGCCTAGTGACGGTGTACAGATCCTTCAGACAGGACTTGCGCGCTAAGCATGTGTGATTCTCAGATTCTGTTACTGTATATGCGTATTACACTATGTATGTTACTGAGGCCTGGCCTAGTGACGTTGTACAGATCCTTCAGACAGGACTTGCCCGCTAAGCATGTGTGATTCTCAGATTCTGTTACTGTATATGCGTATTACACTATGTATGTTACTGAGGCTTGGCCTAGTGACGGTGTACAGATCCTTCAGACAGGACTTGCCTGATGAGCATGTGTGATTCTCAGATTCTGTTACTGTATATGCGTATTACACTATGTATGTTACTGAGGCTTGGCCTAGTGACGGTGTACAGATCCTTCAGACAGGACTTGCGCGCTAAGCATGTGTGATTCTCAGACTCTGTTACTGTATATGCGTATTACACTATGTATGTTACTGAGCTGCCTGGCCTAGTGACGGTGTACAGATTCTTCAGACAGGACTTGCCTGCTAAGCATGTGTGATTCTCAGATTCTGTTACTGTATATGCGTATTACACTATGTATGTTACTGAGCTGCCTGGCCTAGTGACGGTGTACAGATCCTTCAGACAGGACTTGCCCGCTAAGCATGTGTGATTCTCATATTCTGTTACTGTATATGCGTATTACACTATGTATGTTACTGAGGCTTGGCCTAGTGACGGTGTACAGATCCTTCAGACAGGACTTGCCCGCTAAGCATGTGTGATTCTCAGATTCTGTTACTGTATATGCGTATTACACTATGTATGTTACTGAGCTGCTTGGCCTAGTGACGGTGTACAGATCCTTCAGACAGGACTTGCGCGCTAAGCATGTGTGATTCTCAGATTCTGTTACTGTATATGCGTATTACACTATGTATGTTACTGAGGCCTGGCCTAGTGACGTTGTACAGATCCTTCAGCCAGGACCTGCCCGCTAAGCATGTGTGATTATCAGATTCTGTTACTGTATATGCGTATTACACTATGTATGTTACTGAGGCCTGGCCTAGTGACGGTGTACAGATCCTTCAGACAGGACTTGCGCGCTAAGCATGTGTGATTCTCAGATTCTGTCACTGTATGTGCGTATTACACTATGTATGTTACTGAGGCTTGGCCTAGTGACGGTGTACAGATCCTTCAGACAGGACTTGCGCGCTAAGCATGTGTGATTCTCAGATTCTGTTACTGTATATGCGTATTACACTATGTATGTTACTGAGCTGCTTGGCCTAGTGACGGTGTACAGATCCTTCAGACAGGACTTGCCCGCTAAGCATGTGTGATTCTCAGATTCTGTTACTGTATATGCGTATTACACTAAGTATGTTACTGAGCTGCTAGGCCTAGTGACGGTGTACAGATCCTCCAGACAGGCCTTGCCCGCTAAGCATGTGTGATTCTCAGATTCTGTTACTGTATATGCGTATTACACTAAGTATGTTACTGAGCTGCTAGGCCTAGTGACGGTGTACAGATCCTTCAGACAGGACTTGCCCGCTAAGCATGTGTGATTCTCAGATTCTGTTACTGTATATGCGTATTACACTATGTATGTTACTGAGGCTGGGCCTAGTGACGGTGTACAGATCCTTCAGACAGGACTTGCTCGCTAAGCATGTGTGATTCTCAGATTCTGTTACTGTATATGCGTATTACACCATGTATGTTACTGAGGCTATGACAAGTGACGGTGTAGAGATCCTTCAGACAGGACTTGCCCGCTAAGCATGTGTGATTCTCAGATTCTGTTACTGTATATGCGTATTACACTATGTATGTCACTGAGGCTTGGCCTAGTGACGGTGTACAGATCCTTCAGACAGGACTTGCCCGCTAAGCATGTGTGATTCTCAGATTCTGTTACTGTATATGCGTATTACACTATGTATGTTACTGAGGCTTGGCCCAGTGACGGTGTACAGATCCATCAGACAGGACTTGCCCGCTAAGCATGTGTGATTCTCAGATTCTGTTACTGTATATGCGTATTACACTATGTATGTCACTGAGGCTTGGACTAGTGACGGTGTACAGATCCTTCAGACAGGACTTGCCTGCTAAGCATGTGTGATTCTCAGATTCTGTTACTGTATATGCGTATTACACTATGTATGTTACTGAGGCTTGGCCTACTGACGGTGTACAGATCCTTCAGACAGGACTTGCCTGCTAAGCATGTGTGATTCTCAGATTCTGTTACTGTATATGCGTATTACACGATGTATGTTACTGAAGCTTGGCCTAGTGACGGTGTACAGATACTTCAGACAGGACTTGCCCGCTGAGCATGTGTGATTCTCAGATTCTGTTACTGTATATGCGTATTACACTATGTATGTTACTGAGGCTTGGCCTAGTGACGGTGTACAGATCCTTCAGACAGGACTTGCCCGCTGAGCATGTGTGATTCTCAGATTCTGTTACTTTATATGCGTATTACACTATGTATGCTACTGAGGCTTGGCCTAGTGACGGTGTACAGATCCTTCAGACAGGACTTGCCCGCTAAGCATGTGTGATTCTCAGATTCTGTTACTGTATGTGCGTATTACACTATGTATGTTACTGAGGCCTGGCCTATTGACGGTGTACAGATTCTTCAGACAGGACTTGCCCGCTAAGCATGTGTGATTCTCAGATTCTGTTACTGTATATGCGTATTACACTATGTATGTCACTGAGGCTTGGCCTAGTGACGGTGTACAGATCCTTCAGACAGGACTTGCCCGCTAAGCATGTGTGATTCTCAGATTCTGTTACTGTATATGCGTATTACACTATGTATGTTACTGAGGCTTGGCCTAGTGGCGGTGTGCAGATCCTTCAGACAGGACTTGCCCGCTAAGCATGTGTGATTCTCAGATTCTGTTACTGTATATGCGTATTACACTATGTATGTTACTGAGGCTTTTCCTAGTGACGGTGTGCAGATCCTTCAGACAGGACTTGCCCGCTAAGCATGTGTGATTCTCAGATTCTGTTACTGTATATGCGTATTACACTATGTATGATACTGAGGCTTGGCCAAGTGACGGTGTACAGATCCTTCAGACAGGACTTGCCCGCTAAGCATGTGTGATTCTCAGATTCTGTTACTGTATATGCGTATTACACTATGTATGTAACTGAGGCTTGGCCTAGTAACGGTGTACAGATCCTTCAGACAGGACTTGCCCGCTTAGCATGTGTGATTCTCAGATTCTGTTACTGTATATGCGTATTACACTATGTATGTTACTGAGCTGCTTGGCCTAGTGACGGTGTACAGATCCTTCAGACAGGACTTGCCCGCTAAGCATGTGTGATTCTCAGATTCTGTTACTGTATATGCGTATTACACTATGTATGTAACTAAGGCTTGGCCTAGTGACGGTGTACAGATCCTTCAGACAGGACTTGCCCGCTAAGCATGTGTGATTCTCAGATTCTGTTACTGTATATGCGTATAACACTATGTATGTTACTGAGCTGCTTGGCCTAGTGACGGTGTACAGATCCTTCAGACAGGACTTGCTCGCTAAGCATGTGTGATTCTCAGATTCTGTTACTGTATATGCGTATTACACTATGTATGTTACTGAGGCTTGGCCTAGTGACGGTGTGCAGATCCTTCAGAAAGGACTTGCCCGCTAAGCATGTGTGATTCTCAGATTCTGTTACTGTATATGCGTATTACACTATGTATGATACTGAGGCTTGGCCAAGTGACGGTGTACAGATCCTTCAGACAGGACTTGCCCGCTAAGCATGTGTGATTCTCAGATTCTGTTACTGTATATGCGTATTACACTATGTATGTAACTGAGGCTTGGCCCAGTGACGGTGTACAGATCCTTCAGACAGGACTTGCCCGCTAAGCATGTGTGATTCTCAGATTCTGTTACTGTATATGCGTATTACACTATGTATGTTACTGAGCTGCTTGGCCTAGTGACGGTGTACAGATCCTTCAGACAGGACTTGCCCGCTAAGCATGTGTGATTCTCAGATTCTGTTACTGTATATGCGTATTACACTATGTATGTAACTGAGGCTTGGCCTAGTGACGGTGTACAGATCCTTCAGACAGGACTTGCCCGCTAAGCATGTGTGATTCTCAGATTCTGTTACTGTATATGCGTATAACACTATATGTTACTGAGCTGCTTGGCCTAGTGACGGTGTACAGATCCTTCAGACAGGACTTGCCCGCTAAGCATGTGTGATTCTCAGATTCTGTTACTGTATATACGTATTACACTATGTATGTTACTGAGGCTTGGCCTAGTGACGGTGTACAGATCCTTCAGACAGGACTTGCCCGCTAAGCATGTGTGATTCTGAGATTCTGTTACTGTGTGTGCGTAATACACTATGTATGTTACTGAGGCCTGGCCTAGTGACGGTGTACAGATCCTTCAGACAGGACTTGCCCGCTATGCATGTGTGATTCTCAGATTCTGTTACTGTGTATGCGTATTACACTATGTATGTTACTGAGCTGCTTGGCCTAGTGACGTTGTACAGATCCTTCAGACAGAACTTGCCCGCTAAGCATGTGTGATTCTCAGATTCTGTTACTGTGTATGCGTATTACACTATTATGTTACTGAGCTGCTTGGCCTAGTGACGGTGTACAGATCCTTCAGACAGGACTTGCCCGCTAAGCATGTGTGATTCTCAGATTCTGTTACTGTGTATGCGTATTACACTATGTATGTTACTGAGGCTTGGCCTAGTGACGGTGTACAGATCCTTCAGACAGGACTCGCCCGCATAGCATGTGGGATTCTCAGATTCTGTTACTGTATATGCGTATTACACTATGTATGTTACTGAGGCTTGGCCCAGTGACGGTGTACAGATCCTTCAGACAGGACTCGCCCGCATAGCATGTGGGATTCTCAGATTCTGTTACTGTATATGCGTATTACACTATGTAAGTTACTGAGGCTGGGCCTAGTGACGGTGTACAGATCCTTCAGACAGGACTTGCTCGCTAAGCATGTGTGATTCTCAGATTCTGTTACTGTATTTTCGTATTACACTATGTATGTTACTGAGGCTTGGCCTAGTGACGGTGTACAGATCCTTCAGACAGGACCTGCCCGCTAAGCATGTGTGATTCTCAGATTCTGTTAATGTGTATGCGTATGACACTATGTATGTTACTGAGCTGCTTGGCCTAGTGACGGTGTACAGATCCTTCAGACAAGACTTGCCCGCTAAGCATGTGTGATTCTCAGATTCTGTTACTGTGTATGCGTATTACACTATGTATGTTACTGAGGCTTGGCCTAGTGACGTTGTACAGATCCTTCAGACAGGACTTGCCAGCTATGCATGTGTGATTCTCAGATTATGTTACTTTATATGCGTATTACACTATGTATGTTACTGAGGCTTGGCCCAGTGACGGTGTACAGATCCTTCAGACAGGACTTGCCCGCTAAGCATGTGTGATTCTCAGATTCTGTTACTGTATATGCGTATTACACTATGTATGTTACTGAGGCTTGGCCTAGTGACGGTGTACAGATCCTTCAGACAGGACTTGCCCGCTAAGAATGTGTGATTCTCAGATTCTGTTACTGTATATGCGTTTCACACTATGTATGTCACTGAGGCTTGGCCTAGTGACGGTGTACAGATCCTTCAGACAGGACTTGCCCGCTAAGCATGTGTGATTCTTAGATTCTGTTACTGTATATGCGTATTACACTATGTATGTTACTGAGGCTTGGCCTAGTGACGGTGTACAGATCCTTCAGACAGGACCTGCCCGCTAAGCATGTGTGATTCTCAGATTCTGTTACTGTATATGCGTATAACACTATGTGTGTTACTGAGGCTTGGCCTAGTGACGGTGTACAGATCCTTCAGACAGGACTTGCCCGCTAAGCATGTGTGATTCTCAGTTTCTGTTACTGTATATGCGTATTACACTATGTATGTTACTGAGGCTTGGCCTAGTGACGGTGTACAGATCCTTCAGACAGGACTTGCCCGCTAAGCATGTGTGATTCTCAGATTCTGTTACTGTGTATGCGTATTACACCATGTATGTTACTGAGGCCTGGCCTAGTGACGGTGTACAGATCCTTCAGATAGGACTTGCCCGCTAAGCATGTGTGATTCTCAGATTCTGTTACTGTATATGCGTATTACACTATGTATGTTACTGAGGCTTGGCCTAGTGACGGTGTACAGATCCTTCAGACAGGACTTGCCCGCTAAGCATGTGTGATTCTCAGATTCTGTTACTGTGTATGCGTATTACACTATGTATGTTACTGAGGCCTGGCCTAGTGACGGTGTACAGATCCTTCAGACAGGACTTGCCCGCTTAGCATGTGTGATTCTCAGATTCTGTTACTGTATATGCGTATTACACGATGTATGTTACTGAAGCTTGGCCTAGTGACGGTGTACAGATACTTCAGACAGGACTTGCCCGCTGAGCATGTGTGATTCTCAGATTCTGTTACTGTATATGCGTATTACACTATGTATGTTACTGAGGCTTGGCCTAGTGACGGTGTACAGATCCTTCAGACAGGACTTGCCCGCTGAGCATGTGTGATTCTCAGATTCTGTTACTGTATATGCGTATTACACTATGTATGCTACTGAGGCTTGGCCTAGTGACGGTGTACAGATCCTTCAGACAGGACTTGCCCGCTAAGCATGTGTGATTCTCAGATTCTGTTACTGTATGTGCGTATTACACTATGTATGTTACTGAGGCCTGGCCTAGTGACGGTGTACAGATTCTTCAGACAGGACTTGCCCGCTAAGCATGTGTGATTCTCAGATTCTGTTACTGTATATGCGTATTACACTATGTATGTCACTGAGGCTTGGCCTAGTGACGGTGTACAGATCCTTCAGACAGGACTTGCCCGCTGAGCATTTGTGATTCTCAGATTCTTTTACTGTTTATGCGTGTTACACTATGTATGTTACTGAGGCTTGGCCTAGTGACGGTGTGCAGATCCTTCAGACAGGACTTGCCCGCTAAGCATGTGTGATTCTCAGATTCTGTTACTGTATATGCGTATTACACTATGTATGTTACTGAGGCTTTTCCTAGTGACGGTGTGCAGATCCTTCAGACAGGACTTGCCCGCTAAGCATGTGTGATTCTCAGATTCTGTTACTGTATATGCGTATTACACTATGTATGATACTGAGGCTTGGCCAAGTGACGGTGTACAGATCCTTCAGACAGGACTTGCCCGCTAAGCATGTGTGATTCTCAGATTCTGTTACTGTATATGCGTATTACACTATGTATGTAACTGAGGCTTGGCCTAGTAACGGTGTACAGATCCTTCAGACAGGACTTGCCCGCTTAGCATGTGTGATTCTCAGATTCTGTTACTGTATATGCGTATTACACTATGTATGTTACTGAGCTGCTTGGCCTAGTGACGGTGTACAGATCCTTCAGACAGGACTTGCCCGCTAAGCATGTGTGATTCTCAGATTCTGTTACTGTATATGCGTATTACACTATGTATGTAACTAAGGCTTGGCCTAGTGACGGTGTACAGATCCTTCAGACAGGACTTGCCCGCTAAGCATGTGTGATTCTCAGATTCTGTTACTGTATATGCGTATAACACTATGTATGTTACTGAGCTGCTTGGCCTAGTGACGGTGTACAGATCCTTCAGACAGGACTTGCTCGCTAAGCATGTGTGATTCTCAGATTCTGTTACTGTATATGCGTATTACACTATGTATGTTACTGAGGCTTGGCCTAGTGACGGTGTGCAGATCCTTCAGACAGGACTTGCCCGCTAAGCATGTGTGATTCTCAGATTCTGTTACTGTATATGCGTATTACACTATGTATGATACTGAGGCTTGGCCAAGTGACGGTGTACAGATCCTTCAGACAGGACTTGCCCGCTAAGCATGTGTGATTCTCAGATTCTGTTACTGTATATGCGTATTACACTATATATGTAACTGAGGCTTGGCCCAGTGACGGTGTACAGATCCTTCAGACAGGACTTGCCCGCTAAGCATGTGTGATTCTCAGATTCTGTTACTGTATATGCGTATTACACTATGTATGTTACTGAGCTGCTTGGCCTAGTGACGGTGTACAGATCCTTCAGACAGGACTTGCCCGCTAAGCATGTGTGATTCTCAGATTCTGTTACTGTATATGCGTATTACACTATGTATGTAACTGAGGCTTGGCCTAGTGACGGTGTACAGATCCTTCAGACAGGACTTGCCCGCTAAGCATGTGTGATTCTCAGATTCTGTTACTGTATATGCGTATAACACTATATGTTACTGAGCTGCTTGGCCTAGTGACGGTGTACAGATCCTTCAGACAGGACTTGCCCGCTAAGCATGTGTGATTCTCAGATTCTGTTACTGTATATGCGTATTACACTATGTATGTTACTGAGGCTTGGCCTAGTGACGGTGTACAGATCCTTCAGACAGGACTTGCCCGCTAAGCATGTGTGATTCTGAGATTCTGTTACTGTGTGTGCGTAATACACTATGTATGTTACTGAGGCCTGGCCTAGTGACGGTGTACAGATCCTTCAGACAGGACTTGCCCGCTATGCATGTCTGATTCTCAGATTCTGTTACTGTGTATGCGTATTACACTATGTATGTTACTGAGCTGCTTGGCCTAGTGACGTTGTACAGATCCTTCAGACAGAACTTGCCCGCTAAGCATGTGTGATTCTCAGATTCTGTTACTGTGTATGCGTATTACACTATTATGTTACTGAGCTGCTTGGCCTAGTGACGGTGTACAGATCCTTCAGACAGGACTTGCCCGCTAAGCATGTGTGATTCTCAGATTCTGTTACTGTGTATGCGTATTACACTATGTATGTTACTGAGGCTTGGCCTAGTGACGGTGTACAGATCCTTCAGACAGGACTCGCCCGCATAGCATGTGGGATTCTCAGATTCTGTTACTGTATATGCGTATTACACTATGTATGTTACTGAGGCTTGGCCCAGTGACGGTGTACAGATCCTTCAGACAGGACTCGCCCGCATAGCATGTGGGATTCTCAGATTCTGTTACTGTATATGCGTATTACACTATGTAAGTTACTGAGGCTGGGCCTAGTGACGGTGTACAGATCCTTCAGACAGGACTTGCTCGCTAAGCATGTGTGATTCTCAGATTCTGTTACTGTATTTTCGTATTACACTATGTATGTTACTGAGGCTTGGCCTAGTGACGGTGTACAGATCCTTCAGACAGGACCTGCCCGCTAAGCATGTGTGATTCTCAGATTCTGTTAATGTGTATGCGTATGACACTATGTATGTTACTGAGCTGCTTGGCCTAGTGACGGTGTACAGATCCTTCAGACAAGACTTGCCCGCTAAGCATGTGTGATTCTCAGATTCTGTTACTGTGTATGCGTATTACACTATGTATGTTACTGAGGCTTGGCCTAGTGACGTTGTACAGATCCTTCAGACAGGACTTGCCAGCTATGCATGTGTGATTCTCAGATTATGTTACTTTATATGCGTATTACACTATGTATGTTACTGAGGCTTGGCCCAGTGACGGTGTACAGATCCTTCAGACAGGACTTGCCCGCTAAGCATGTGTGATTCTCAGATTCTGTTACTGTATATGCGTATTACACTATGTATGTTACTGAGGCTTGGCCTAGTGACGGTGTACAGATCCTTCAGACAGGACTTGCCCGCTAAGAATGTGTGATTCTCAGATTCTGTTACTGTATATGCGTTTCACACTATGTATGTCACTGAGGCTTGGCCTAGTGACGGTGTACAGATCCTTCAGACAGGACTTGCCCGCTAAGCATGTGTGATTCTCAGATTCTGTTACTGTATATGCGTATTACACTATGTATGTTACTGAGGCTTGGCCTAGTGACGGTGTACAGATCCTTCAGACAGGACCTGCCCGCTAAGCATGTGTGATTCTCAGATTCTGTTACTGTATATGCGTATAACACTATGTGTGTTACTGAGGCTTGGCCTAGTGACGGTGTACAGATCCTTCAGACAGGACTTGCCCGCTAAGCATGTGTGATTCTCAGTTTCTGTTACTGTATATGCGTATTACACTATGTATGTTACTGAGGCTTGGCCTAGTGACGGTGTACAGATCCTTCAGACAGGACTTGCCCGCTAAGCATGTGTGATTCTCAGATTCTGTTACTGTGTATGCGTATTACACCATGTATGTTACTGAGGCCTGGCCTAGTGACGGTGTACAGATCCTTCAGATAGGACTTGCCCGCTAAGCATGTGTGATTCTCAGATTCTGTTACTGTATATGCGTATTACACTATGTATGATACTGAGGCTTGGCCTAGTGACGGTGTACAGATCCTTCAGACAGGACTTGCCCGCTAAGCATGTGTGATTCTCAGATTCTGTTACTGTGTATGCGTATTACACTATGTATGTTACTGAGGCCTGGCCTAGTGACGGTGTACAGATCCTTCAGACAGGACTTGCCCGCTTAGCATGTGTGATTCTCAGATTCTGTTACTGTATATGCGTATTACAGTATGTATGTTACTGAGCTGCTTGGCCTAGTGACGGTGTACAGATCCTTCAGACAGGACTTGCCCGCTAAGCATGTGTGATTCTCAGACTCTGTTACTGTATATGCGTATTACACTATGTATGTTACTGAGGCTTGGCCTAGTGACGGTGGACAGATCCTTCAGACAGGACTTGCCCGCTAAGCATGTGTGATTCTCAGACTCTGTTACTGTATATGCGTATTACACTATGTATGTTACTGAGGCTTGGCCTAGTGACGGTGGACAGATCCTTCAGACAGGACTTGCCCGCTGAGCTTGTGTGATTCTCAGTTTCTGTTACTGTATATGCGTATTACACTATGTATGTTACTGAGGCTTGGCCCAGTGACGGTGTACAGATCCTTCAGACAGGACTTGCCCGCTAAGCATGTGTGATTCTCAGATTCTGTTACTGTATATGCGTATTACACTATGTATGTTACTGAGGCTTGTCCTAGTGACGGTGTACAGATCCTTCAGACAGGACTTGCCCGCTAAGCATGTGTGATTCTCAGATTCTGTTACTGTATATGCGTATTACACTATGTATGTTACTGAGGCTTGTCCTAGTGACGGTGTACAGATCCTTCAGACAGGACTTGCTCGCTAAGCATGTGTGATTCTCAGATTCTGTTACTGTAAAGGCGTTTTACACGATGTATGTTACTGAGGCTTGGCCATGTGCCGGTGTACAGATCCTTCAGACAGGACTTGCCCGCTAAGCATGTGTGATTCTCAGATTCTGTTACTGTATATGCGTATAACACCATGTATGTTACTGAGTCCTGGCCTAGTGACGGTGTACAGATCCTTCAGACAGGACTTGCTTGCTAAGCATGTGTGATTCTCAGATTCTGTTACTGTATATGCGTATTACACTATGTATGTTACTGAGGCTTGGCCTAGTGACGGTGTACAGATCCATCAGACAGGACTTGCCCGCTAAGCATGTGTGATTCTCAGAATGTGTTACTGTTTATGCGTATTACACCATGTATGTTACTGAGGCTTGGCCTAGTGACGGTGTTCAGATCCTTCAGACAGGACTTGCCCGCTGAGCATTTGTGATTCTCAGATTCTTTTACTGTATGTGCGTATAACACTATGTATGTTACCGAGGCCTGGCCTAGTGACGGTGTACAGATCCTTCAGACAGGACTTGCCCGCTAAGCATGTGTGATTCTCAGATTCTTTTACTGTTTATGCGTATTACACTATGTATGTTACTGAGTCCTGGCCTAGTGACGGTGTACAGATCCTTCAGACAGGACTTGCTCGCTAAGCATGTGTGATTCTCAGATTCTGTTACTGTATATGCGTATTACACTATGTCTGTCACTGAGGCATGGCCTAGTGACGGTGTACAGATCCTCCAGACAGGACTTGCCCGCTAAGCATGTGTGATTCCCAGATTCTGTTACTGTATATGCGTATTACACTATGTATGTTACTGAGGCTTGGCCTAGTGACGGTGTACAGATCCTTCAGACAGGACTTGCCCGCTAAGCATGTGTGATTCTCAGATTCTGTTACTGTATATGCGTATTACACTATGTATGTTACTGAGGCTTGTCCTAGTGACGGTGTACAGATCCTTCAGACAGGACTTGCCCGCTAAGCATGTGTGATTCTCAGACTCTGTTACTGTATATGCGTATTACACTATGTGTGTTACTGAGGCTTGGCCTAGTGACGGTGTACAGATCCTTCAGACAGGACTTGCCCGCTAAGCATGTGTGATTCTCAGACTCTGTTACTGTATATGCGTATTACACTATGTATGTTACTGAGGCTTTCCCTAGTGACGGTGTACAGATCCTTCAGACAGGACTTGCCCGCTAAGCATGTGTGATTCTCAGACTCTGTTACTGTATATGCGTATTACACTATGTATGTTACTGAGGCTTGGCCTAGTGACGTTGTACAGATCCTTCAGACAGGACTTGCCCGCTAAGCATGTGTGATTCTCAGATTCTGTTACTGTATATGCTTATTACACTATGTATGTTACTGAGCTGCTTGGCCTAGTGACGGTGTACAGATCCTTCAGACAGGACTTGCCTGATGAGCATGTGTGATTCTCAGATTCTGTTACTGTATATGCGTATTACACTATGTATTGTCCTGAGCTGCCTGGCCTAGTGACGGTGTACAGATAGTTCAGACAGGACTTGCCTGCTAAGCATGTGTGATTCTCAGATTCTGATACTGTACATGCGTATTACACTATGTATGTTACTGAGCTGCGTGGCCTAGTGACGGTGTACAGATCCTTCAGACAGGACTTGCCTGCTAAGCATGTGTGATTCTCAGATTCTGTTACTGTACATGCGTACTACACTATGTATGTTACTGAGCTGCGTGGCCTAGTGACGGTGTACAGATCCTTCAGACAGGACTTGCCTGCTAAGCATGTGTGATTCTCAGATTCTGTTACTGTATATGCGTATTACACTATGTATTGTCCTGAGCTGCTTGGCCTAGTGACGGTGTACAGATCCTTCAGACAGGACTTGCCTGCTAAGCATGTGTGATTCTCAGATTCTGTTACTGTATATGCGTATTACAATATGTATGTTACTGAGCTGCTTGGCCTAGTGACGGTGTACAGATCCTTTAGACAGGACTTGCCCGCTAAGCATGTGTGATTCTCAGATTCTGTTACTGTATATGCGTATTACACTATGTATGTTACTGAGCTGCTTGGCCTAGTGACGGTGTACAGATCCTTCAGACAGGACTTGCCTGATGAGCATGTGTGATTCTCAGATTCTGTTACTGTATATGCGTATTACACTATGTATGTTACTGAGCTGCCTGGCCTAGTGACGGTGTACAGATCCTTCAGACAGGACTTGCCTGCTAAGCATGTGTGATTCTCAGATTCTGTTACTGTATATGCGTATTACACTATGTATGTTACTGAGCTGCTTGGCCTAGTGACGGTGTACAGATCCTTTAGACAGGACTTGCCCGCTAAGCATGTGTGATTCTCAGATTCTGTTACTGTATATGCGTATTACACTATGTATGTTACTGAGCTGCTTGGCCTAGTGACGGTGTACAGATCCTTCAGACAGGACTCGCCTGATGAGCATGTGTGATTCTCAGATTCTGTTACTGTATATGCGTATCACACTATGTATGTTACTGAGCTGCTTGGCCTAGTGACGGTGTACAGATCCTTCAGACAGGAATTGCCTGCTAAGCATGTGTGATTCTCAGATTCTGTTACTGTATATGCGTATTACACTATGTATTGTCCTGAGCTGCTAGGCCTAGTTACGGTGTACAGATCCTTCAGACAGGACTTGCCTGCTAAGCATGTGTGATTCTCAGATTCTGTTACTGTATATGCGTATTACACTATGTATTGTCCTGAGCTGCTAGGCCTAGTGACGGTGTACAGATCCTTCAGACAGGACTTGCCTGCTAAGCATGTGTGATTCTCAGATTCTGTTACTGTATATGCGTATTACACTATGTATTGTCCTGAGCTGCTAGGCCTAGTGACGGTGTACAGATCCTTCAGACAGGAATTGCCTGCTAAGCATGTGTGATTCTCAGATTCTGTTACTGTATATGCGTATTACACTATGTATTGTCCTGAGCTGCTAGGCCTAGTGACGGTGTACAGATCCTTCAGACAGGACTTGCCTGCTAAGCATGTGTGATTCTCAGATTCTGTTACTGTATATGCGTATTACACTATGTATGTTACTGAGCTGCGTGGCCTAGTGACGGTGTACAGATCCTTCAGACAGGACTTGCCTGCTAAGCATGTGTGATTCTCAGATTCTGTTACTGTATATGCGTAATACACTATGTATGTTACTGAGGCTTGGCCTAGTGACGGTGTACAGATCCTTCAGACAGGACTTGCCTGCTAAGCATGTGTGATTCTCAGATTCTGTTACTGTATATGCGTATTACACTATGTCTGTCACTGAGGCATGGCCTAGTGACGGTGTACAGATCCTTCAGACAGGAATTGCCTGCTAAGCATGTGTGATTCTCAGATTCTGTTACTGTATATGCGTATCACACTATGTATGTTACTGAGCTGCGTGGCCTAGTGACGGTGTACAGATCCTTCAGACAGGACTTGCCTGCTAAGCATGTGTGATTCTCAGATTCTGTTACTGTATATGCGTAATACACTATGTATGTTACTGAGGCTTGGCCTAGTGACGGTGTACAGATCCTCCAGACAGGACTTGCCCGCTAAGCATGTGTGATTCTCAGAATCTGTTACTGTATATGCGTATTACACTATGTATGTTACTGAGCTGCTTGGCCTAGTGACGGTGTACAGATCCTTCAGACAGGACTTGCCTGATGAGCATGTGTGATTCTCAGATTCTGTTACTGTATATGCGTATTACACTATGTATGTTACTGAGCTGCTTGGCCTAGTGACGGTGTACAGATCCTTCAGACAGGACTTGCCTGATGAGCATGTGTGATTCTCAGATTCTGTTACTGTATATGCGTATTACACTATGTATGTTACTGAGCTGCTTGGCCTAGTGACGGTGTACAGATCCTTCAGACAGGACTTGCCCGCTAAGCATGTGTGATTCTCAGATTCTGTTACTGTATATGCGTATTACACTATGTATGTTACTGAGCTGCCTGGCCTAGTGACGGTGTACAGATTCTCCAGACAGGACTTGCCCGCTAAGCATGTGTGATTCTCAGATTCTGTTACTGTATATGCGTATCACACTATGTATTGTCCTGAGCTGCCTGGCCTAGTGACGGTGTACAGATCCTTCTGACAGGACTTGCCCGCTAAGCATGTGTGATTCTCAGATTCTGTTACTGTATATGCGTATTACACTATGTATGTTACTGAGCTGCCTGGCCTAGTGACGGTGTACAGATCCTCCAGACAGGACTTGCCTGCTAAGCATGTGTGATTCTCAGATTCTGTTACTGTATATGCGTATCACACTATGTATGTTACTGAGCTGCTTGGCCTAGTGACGGTGTACTGATCCTTCAGACAGGACTTGCCCGCTAAGCATGTGTGATTCTCAGATTCTGTTACTGTATATGCTTATCACACTATGTATGTTACTGAGCTGCTTGGCCTAGTGACGGTGTACTGATCCTTCAGACAGGACTTGCCCGCTAAGCATGTGTGATTCTCAGACTCTGTTACTGTATATGCGTATTACACTATGTATGTTACTGAGCTGCTTGGCCTAGTGACGGTGTACAGATCCTTCAGACAGGACTTGCCTGCTAAGCATGTGTGATTCTCAGATTCTGATACTGTACATGCGTACTACACTATGTATGTTACTGAGCTGCGTGGCCTAGTGACGGTGTACAGATCCTTCAGACAGGACTTGCCTGCTAAGCATGTGTGACTCTCAGATTCTGTTACTGTATATGCGTACTACACTATGTATGTTACTGAGCTGCGTGGCCTAGTGACGGTGTACAGATCCTTCAGACAGGACTTGCCTGCTAAGCATGTGTGATTCTCAGATTCTGTTACTGTATATGCGTATTACACTATGTATTGTCCTGAGCTGCCTGGCCTAGTGACGGTGTACAGATCCTTCAGACAGGACTTGCCCGCTAAGCATGTGTGATTCTCAGATTCTGTTACTGTATATGCGTATTACACTATGTATTGTCCTGAGCTGCCTGGCCTAGTGACGGTGTACAGATCCTTCAGACAGGACTTGCCTGCTAAGCATGTGTGATTCTCAGATTCTGTTACTGTATATGCGTATTACACTATGTATGTTACTGAGCTGCCTGGCCTAGTGACGGTGTACAGATCCTTCAGACAGGACTTGCCTGATGAGCATGTGTGATACTCAGATTCTGTTACTGTATATGCGTATTACACTATGTATTGTCCTGAGCTGCTTGGCCTAGTGACGGTGTACAGATCCTTCAGACAGGACTTGCCTGCTAAGCATGTGTGATTCTCAGATTCTGTTACTGTATATGCGTATTACACTATGTATGTTACTGAGCTGCTTGGCCTAGTGACGGTGTACAGATCCTTCAGACAGGACTTGCCTGATGAGCATGTGTGATACTCAGATTCTGTGACTGTATATGCGTATTACACTATGTATGTTACTGAGCTGCTTGGCTTAGTGACGGTGTACAGATCCTTCAGACAGGACTTGCCCGCTAAGCATGTGTGATTCTCAGATTCTGTTACTGTATATGCGTATCACACTATGTATGTTACTGAGCTGCTTGGCCTAGTGACGGTGTACTGATCCTTCAGACAGGACTTGCCTGCTAAGCATGTGTGATTCTCAGATTCTGTTACTGTATATGCGTATCACACTATGTATGTTACTGAGCTGCTTGGCCTAGTGACGGTGTACTGATCCTTCAGACAGGACTTGCCCGCTAAGCATGTGTGATTCTCAGATTCTGTTACTGTATATGCGTATCACACTATGTATGTTACTGAGCTGCTTGGCCTAGTGACGGTGTACTGATCCTTCAGACAGGACTTGCCCGCTAAGCATGTGTGATTCTCAGACTCTGTTACTGTATATGCGTATTACACTATGTATGTTACTGAGCTGCTTGGCCTAGTGACGGTGTACAGATCCTTCAGACAGGACTTGCCTGCTAAGCATGTGTGATTCTCAGATTCTGTTACTGTATATGCGTATTACACTATGTATGTTACTGAGCTGCCTGGCCTAGTGACGGTGTACAGATCCTTCAGACAGGACTTGCCCGCTAAGCATGTGTGATTCTCAGATTCTGTTACTGTATATGCGTATTACACTATGTATTGTCCTGAGCTGCGTGGCCTAGTGACGGTGTCAGATCCTCCAGACAGGACTTGCCTGATGAGCATGTGTGATTCTCAGATTCTGTTACTGTATATGCGTATCACACTATTTATTGTCCTGAGCTGCGTGGCCTAGTGACGGTGTACAGATCCTTCAGACAGGACTTGCCCGCTAAGCATGTGTGATTCTCAGATTCTGTTACTGTATATGCGTATTACACTATGTATGTTACTGAGCTGCTTGGCCTAGTGACGGTGTACTGATCCTTCAGACGGGACTTGCCCGCTAAGCATGTGTGATTCTCAGATTCTGTTACTGTATATCGTATTACACTGGGTATTGTCCTGAGCTGCTTGGCCTAGTGACGGTGTACAGATCCTTCAGACAGGACTTGCCTGCTAAGCATGTGTGATTCTCAGATTCTGTTACTGTACATGCGTATTACACTATGTATGTTACTGAGGCTTGGCCTAGTGACGGTGTACAGATCCTTCAGACAGGACTTGCCCGCTAAGCATGTGTGATTCTCAGATTCTGTTACTGTATATGCGTATCACACTATTTATTGTCCTGAGCTGCGTGGCCTAGTGACGGTGTACAGATCCTTCAGACAGGACTTGCCCGCTAAGCATGTGTGATTCTCAGATTCTGTTACTGTATATGCGTATTACACTATGTATGTTACTGAGCTGCTTGGCCTAGTGACGGTGTACAGATCCTTCAGACAGGACTTGCCTGCTAAGCATGTGTGATTCTCAGATTCTGTTACTGTATATGCGTATCACACTATGTATGTTACTGAGCTGCTTGGCCTAGTGACGGTGTACTGATCCTTCAGACAGGACTTGCCCGCTAAGCATGTGTGATTCTCAGATTCTGTTACTGTATATCGTATTACACTGGGTATTGTCCTGAGCTGCTTGGCCTATTGACGGTGTACAGATCCTTCAGACAGGACTCGCCTGCTAAGCATGTGTGATTCTCAGATTCTGTTACTGTACATGCGTATTACACTATGTATGTTACTGAGGCTTGGCCTAGTGACGGTGTACAGATCCTTCAGACAGGACTTGCCTGCTGAGCATGTGTGATTCTCAGATTCTGTTACTGTATATGCGTATTACACTATGTATGTTACTGAGGCTTGGCCTAGTGACGGTGTACAGATCCTTCAGACAGGACTTGCCTGCTAAGCATGTGTGATTCTCAGATTCTGTTACTGTATATGCGTATTACACTATGTATTGTCCTGAGCTGCCTGGCCTAGTGACGGTGTACAGATCCTTCAGACAGGACTTGCCTGATGAGCATGTGTGATTCTCAGATTCTGTTACTGTATATGCGTATTACACTATGTATGTTACTGAGCTGCTTGGCCTAGTGACGGTGTACAGATCCTTCAGACAGGACTTGCCTGCTAAGCATGTGTGATTCTCAGATTCTGTTACTGTATATGCGTATTACACTATGTATTGTCCTGAGCTGCGTGGCCTAGTGACGGTGTACAGATCCTTCAGACAGGACCTGCCCGCTGAGCATGTGTGATTCTCAGATTCTGTTACTGTATATGCGTATTACACGATGTATGTTACTGAGCTGCCTGGCCTAGTGACGGTGTACAGATCCTTCAGACAGGACTTGCCCGCTAAGCATGTGTGATTCTCAGATTCTGTTACTGTATATGCGTATTACACTATGTATGTTACTGAGCTGCCTGGCCTAGTGACGGTGTACAGATCCTTCAGACAGGACTTGCCCGCTAAGCATGTGTGATTCTCAGATTCTGTTACTGTATATGCGTATTACACTATGTATTGTCCTGAGCTGCCTGGCCTAGTGACGGTGTACAGATCCTTCAGACAGGACTTGCCTGATGAGCATGTGTGATTCTCAGATTCTGTTACTGTATATGCGTATCACACTATGTATGTTACTGAGCTGCTTGGCCTAGTGACGGTGTACAGATCCTTCAGACAGGACTTGCCTGCTAAGCATGTGTGATTCTCAGATTCTGTTACTGTATATGCGTATTACACTATGTATTGTCCTGCGCTGCCTGGCCTAGTGACGGTGTACAGATCCTTCAGACAGGACTTGCCCGCTAAGCATGTATGATTCTCAGATTCTGTTACTGTATATGCGTATTACACTATGTATGTTACTGAGCTGCCTGGCCTAGTGACGGTGTACAGATCCTTCAGACAGGACTTGCCCGCTAAGCATGTGTGATTCTCAGATTCTGTTACTGTATATGCGTATTACACTATGTATTGTCCTGAGCTGCCTGGCCTAGTGACGGTGTACAGATCCTTCAGACAGGACTTGCCTGATGAGCATGTGTGATTCTCAGATTCTGTTACTGTATATGCGTATCACACTATGTATGTTACTGAGCTGCTTGGCCTAGTGACGGTGTACAGATCCTTCAGACAGGACTTGCCTGCTAAGCATGTGTGATTCTCAGATTCTGTTACTGTATATGCGTATTACACTATGTATTGTCCTGAGCTGCTTGGCCCAGTGACGGTGTACAGATCCTTCAGACAGGACTTGCCTGATGAGCATGTGTGATACTCAGATTCTGTTACTGTATATGCGTATTACACTATGTATTGTCCTGAGCTGCCTGGCCTAGTGACGGTGTACAGATCCTTCAGACAGGACTTGCCTGCTAAGCATGTGTGATTCTCAGTTTCTGTTACTGTATATGCGTATTACACTATGTATGTTACTGAGCTGCCTGGCCTAGTGACGGTGTACAGATCCTTCAGACAGGACTTGCCTGATGAGCATGTGTGATTCTCAGATTCTGTTACTGTATATGCGTATTACACTATGTATGTTACTGAGCTGCCTGGCCTAGTGACGGTGTACAGATCCTTCAGACAGGACTTGCCTGCTAAGCATGTGTGATTCTCAGATTCTGTTACTGTATATGCGTATTACACTATGTATGTTACTGAGCTGCCTGGCCTAGTGACGGTGTACAGATCCTTCAGACAGGACTTGCCTGATAAGCATGTGTGATTCTCAGATTCTGTTACTGTGTATGCGTATTACACTATGTATTGTCCTGAGCTGCTTGGCCTAGTGACGGTGTACAGATCCTTCAGACAGGACTTGCCCGCTAAGCATGTGTGATTCTCAGATTCTGTTACTGTATATGGGTACTACACTATGTATTGTCCTGAGCTGCTAGGCCTAGTGACGGTGTACAGATCCTTCAGACAGGACTTGCCTGCTAAGCATGTGTGATTCTCAGATTCTGTTACTGTATATGCGTATTACACTATGTATGTTACTGAGCTGCCTGGCCTAGTGACGGTGTACAGATCCTTCAGACAGGACTTGCCCGCTAAGCATGTGTGATTCTCAGATTCTGTTACTGTATATGCGTATTACACTATGTATGTTACTGAGCTGCGTGGCCTAGTGACGGTGTACAGATCCTCCAGACAGGACTTGCCTGCTGAGCATGTGTGATTCTCAGATTCTGTTACTGTATATGCGTATTACACTATGTATTGTCCTGAGCTGCTAGGCCTAGTGACGGTGTACAGATCCTTCAGACAGGACTTGCCTGCTAAGCATGTGTGATTCTCAGATTCTGTTACTGTATATACGTATTACACTATGTATTGTCCTGAGCTGCTTGGCCTAGTGACGGTGTACAGATCCTTCAGACAGAACTTGCCCGCTAAGCATGTGTGGTTCTCAGATTCTGTTACTGTATATGCGTATCACACTATGTATGTTACTGAGCTGCTTGGCCTAGTGACGGTGTACAGATCCTTCAGACAGGACTTGCCTGATGAGCATGTGTGATTCTCAGATTCTCTTACTGTATATGCGTATTACACTATGTATGTTACTGAGCTGCTTGGCCTAGTGACGGTGTACAGATCCTTCAGACAGGACTTGCCTGATGAGCATGTGTGATTCCCAGATTCTGTTACTGTATATGCGTATTACACTATGTATTGTCCTGAGCTGCTTGGCCTAGTGACGGTGTACAGATCCTTCAGACAGGACTTGCCTGCTAAGCATGTGTGATTCTCAGATTCTGTTACTGTATATGCGTATTACACTATGTATTGTCCTGAGCTGCTTGGCCTAGTGACGGTGTACAGATCCTTCAGACAGGACTTGCCCGCTAAGCATGTGTGATTCTCAGATTCTGTTACTGTATATGCTTATTACACTTTGTATGTTACTGAGCTGCCTGGCCTAGTGACGGTGTACAGATCCTTCAGACAGGACTTGCCCGCTAAGCATGTGTGATTCTCAGATTCTGTTACTGTATATGCGTATTACACTATGTATGTTACTGAGCTGCTTGGCCTAGTGACGGTGTACAGATCTTTCATAAAGGACTTGCCTGATGAGCATGAGTGATTCTCAGATTCTGTTACTGTATATGCGTATTACACTATGTATTGTCCTGAGCTGCTTGGCCTAGCGACGGTGTACAGATCCTTCAGACAGGACTTGCCTGCTAAGCATGTGTGATTCTCAGATTCTGTTACTGTATATGCGTATTACACTATGTATTGTCCTGAGCTGCTTGGCCTAGTGACGGTGTACAGATCCTTCAGACAGGACTTGCCCGCTAAGCATGTGTGATTCTCAGATTCTGTTACTGTATATGCGTATTACACTATGTATGTTACTGAGCTGCTTGGCCTAGTGACGGTGTACAGATCCTTCAGACAGGACTTGCCTGCTAAGCATGTGTGATTCTCAGATTCTGTTACTGTATATGCGTATTACACTATGTATTGTCCTGAGCTGCCTGGCCTAGTGACGGTGTACAGATCCTTCAGACAGGACTTGCCTGCTAAGCATGTGTGATTCTCAGATTCTGTTACTGTATATGTGTATAACACTATGTATGTTACTGAGCTGCCTGGCCTAGTGACGGTGTACAGATCCTTCAGACAGGACTTGCCTGCTAAGCATGTGTGATTCTCAGATTCTGTTACTGTATATGCGAATTACACTATGTATGTTACTGAGCTGCCTGGCCTAGTGACGGTGTACAGATCCTTCAGACAGGACTTGCCTGCTAAGCATGTGTGATTCTCAGATTCTGTTACTGTATATGCGTATTACACTATGTATTGTCCTGAGCTGCTTGGCCTAGTGACGGTGTACAGATCCTTCAGACAGGACTTGCCCGCTAAGCATGTGTGATTCTCAGATTCTGTTACTGTATATGCGTATTACACTATGTATTGTCCTGAGCTGCTTGGCCTAGTGACGGTGTACAGATCCTTCAGACAGGACTTGCCCGCTAAGCATGTGTGATACTCAGATTCTGTTACTGTATATGCGTATTACACTATGTATGTTACTGAGCTGCTTGGCCTAGTGACGGTGTACAGATCCTTAAGACAGGACTTGCCTGCTAAGCATGTGTGATTCTCAGATTCTGTTACTGTATATGCGTATTACACTATGTATGTTACTGAGCTGCCTGGCCTAGTGACGGTGTACAGATCCCTCAGACAGGACTTGCCTGCTAAGCATGTGTGATTCTCAGATTCTGTTACTGTATATGCGTATTACACTTCGTATGTTACTGAGCTGCCTGGCCTAGTGACGGTGTACAGATCCTTCAGACAGGACTTTCCCGCTAAGCATGTGTGATTCTCAGATTCTGTTACTGTATATGCGTATTACACTATGTATGTTACTGAGCTGCTTGGCCTAGTGACGGTGTACAGATCCTTCAGACAGGACTTGCCCGCTAAGCATGTGTGATTCTCAGATTCTGTTACTGTATATGCGTATTACACTGTGTATGTTACTGAGCTGCCTGGCCTAGTGACGGTGTACAGATCCTTCAGACAGGACTTTCCCGCTAAGCATGTGTGATTCTCAGATTCTGTTACTGTATATGCGTATTACACTATGTATGTTACTGAGCTGCTAGGCCTAGTGACGGTGTACAGATCCTTCAGACAGGACTTGCCCGCTAAGCATGTGTGATTCTCAGATTCTGTTACTGTATATGCGTATTACACTATGTATGTTACTGAGCTGCCTGGCCTAGTGACGGTGTACAGATGTTACTGAGCTGCCTGGCCTAGTGACGGTGTACAGATCCTTCAGACAGGACTTGCCTGATGAGCATGTGTGATTCTCAGATTCTGTTACTGTATATGCGTATTACACTAAGTATGTTACTGAGCTGCTAGGCCTAGTGACGGTGTACAGATCCTCCAGACAGGCCTTGCCCGCTAAGCATGTGTGATTCTCAGATTCTGTTACTGTATATGCGTAATACACTATGTATGTTACTGAGCTGCTTGGCCTAGTGACGGTGTACAGATCCTTCAGACAGGACTTGCCTGATGAGCATGTGTGATTCTCAGATTCTGTTACTGTATATGCGTATTACACTATGTATTGTCCTGAGCTGCTTGGCCTAGTGACGGTGTACAGATCCTTCGGACAGGACTTGCCTTATGAGCATGTGTGATTCTCAGATTCTGTTTCTGTATATGCGTACTACACTATGTATGTTACTGAGCTGCCTGGCCTAGTGACGGTGTACAGATCCTTCAGACAGGACTTGCCCGCTAAGCATGTGTGATTCTCAGATTCTGTTACTGTATATGCGTATTACACTATGTATGTTACTGAGCTGCTAGGCCTAGTGACGGTGTACAGATCCTTCAGACAGGACTTGCCTGCTAAGCATGTGTGATTCTCAGATTCTGTTACTGTATATGCGTATTACACTATGTATGTTACTGAGGCTTGGCCTAGTGACGGTGTACAGATCCTTCAGACAGGACTTGCCCGCTAAGCATGTGTAATTCTCAGATTCTGTTACTGTTTATGCGTATTACACTATGTATTGTCCTGAGCTGCCTGGCCTAGTGACGGTGTACAGATCCTTCAGACAGGACTTGCCCGCTAAGCATGTGTGATTCTCAGATTCTGTTACTCTATATGCGTATTACACTATGTATGTTACTGAGCTGCCTGGCCTAGTGACGGTGTACAGATCCTTCAGACAGGACTTGCCTGCTAAGCATGTGTGATTCTCATATTCTGTTACTGTATATGCGTATTACACTATGTATGTTACTGAGCTGCTTGGCCTAGTGACGGTGTACAGATCCTTCAGACAGGACTTGCCTGCTAAGCATGTGTGATTCTCAGTTTCTGTTACTGTATATGCGTATTACACTATGTATGTTACTGAGCTGCTTGGCCTAGTGACGGTGTAAAGATCCTTCAGACAGGACTTGCCTGCTAAGCATGTGTGATTCTCAGATTCTGTTACTGTATATGCGTATTACACTATGTATTGTCATGAGCTGCTTGGCCTAGTGACGGTGTACAGATCCTTCAGACAGGACTTGCCTGATGAGCATGTGTGATTCTCAGATTCTGTTACTGTATATGCATATTACACTATGTATTGTCCTGAGCTGCCTGGCCTAGTGACGGTGTAAAGATCCTTCAGACAGGACTTGCCCGCTAAGCATGTGTGATTCTCAGATTCTGTTACTGTATATGCGTATTACACTATGTATGTTACTGAGCTGCCTGGCCTAGTGACGGTGTACAGATCCTCCAGACAGGACTTGCCCGCTAAGCATGTGTGATTCTCAGATTCTGTTACTGTATATGCGTATTACACTATGTATGTTACTGAGCTGCCTGGCCTAGTGACGGTGTACAGATCCTTCAGACAGGACTTGCCCGCTAAGCATGTGTGATTCTCAGATTCTGTTACTGTATATGCGTATTACACTATGTATGTTTCTGAGCTGCCTGGCCTAGTGACGGTGTACAGATCCTTCAGACAGGACTTGCCCGCTAAGCATGTGTGATTCACATATTCTGTTACTGTATATGCGTATTACACTATGTATTGTCCTGAGCTGCCTGGCCCAGTGACGGTGTACAGATCCTTCAGACAGGACTTGCCTGCTTAGCATGTGTGATTCTCAGATTCTGTTACTGTATATGCGTATTACACTATGTATGTTACTGAGCTGCCTGGCCTAGTGACGGTGTACAGATCCTTCAGACAGGACTTGCCCGCTAAGCATGTGTGATTCTCAGATTCTGTTACTTTATATGCGTATTACACTATGTATGTTACTGAGCTGCCTGGCCTAGTGACGGTGTACAGATCCTTCAGACAGGACTTGCCCGCTAAGCATGTGTGATACTCAGATTCTGTTACTGTATATGCGTACTACACTATGTGTGTTACTGAGGCTTGGCCTAGTGACGGTGTACAGATCCTTCAGACAGGACTTGCCCGCTAAGCATGTGTGATTCTCAGATTCTGTAACTGTATGCGTATTACACTATGTATGTTACTGAGCTGCCTGGCCTAGTGACGGTGTACAGATCCTTCAGACAGGACTTGCCCGCTAAGCATGTGTGATTCTCAGATTCTGTTACTGTATATGCGTATTACACTATGTATGTTACTGAGCTGCCTGGCCTAGTGACGGTGTACAGATCCTTCAGACAGGACTTGCCCGCTAAGCATGTGTGATTCTCAGATTCTGTTACTGTATATGCGTATTACACTATGTAAGTCACTGAGCTGCCTGGCCTAGTGACGGTGTACAGATCCTTCAGACAGGACTTGCCTGCTAAGCATGTGTGATTCTCAGATTCTGTTAAAGTATATGCGTACTACACTATGTATGTTACTGAGCTGCCTGGCCTAGTGACGGTGTACAGATCCTTCAGACAGGACTTGCCCGCTAAACATGTGTGATTCTCAGATTCTGTTACTGTATATGCGTATTACACTATGTATGTTACTGAGCTGCCTGGCCTAGTGACGGTGTACAGATCCTTCAGACAGGACTTGCCCGCTAAGCATGTGTGATTCTCAGATTCTGTTACTGTATATGCGTATTACACTATGTATGTTACTGAGCTGCCTGGCCTAGTGACGGTGTACAGATCCTTCAGACAGGACTTGCCTGATGAGCATGTGTGATTCTCAGATTCTGTTACTGTATATGCGTATTACACTATGTATTGTCCTGAGCTGCCTGGCCTAGTGACGGTGTACAGATCCTTCAGACAAGTCTTGCCTGATGAGCATGTGTGATTCTCAGATTCTGTTTCTGTATATGCATATTACACTATGTATTGTCCTGAGCTGCTTGGCCTAGTGACGGTGTACAGATCCTTCAGACAGGACTTGCCCGCTAAGCTTGTGTGATTCTCAGATTCTGTTACTGTATATGCGTATTACACTATGTATGTTACTGGGGCCTGGCCTAGTGACGGTGTACAGATCCTTCAGACAGGACTTGCCCGCTAAGCATGTGTGATTCTCAGATTCTGTTACTGTATATGCGTATTACACTATGTATGTTACTGAGCTGCTTGGCCTAGTGACGGTGTATAGATCCTTCAGACAGGAACTTGCCTGCTAAGCATGTGTGATTCTCAGATTCTGTTACTGTATATGCGTATTACACTATGTATTGTCCCGAGCTGCTTGGCCTAGTGACGGTGTACAGATCCTTCAGACAGGACTTGCCTGCTAAGCATGTGTGATTCTCAGATTCTGTTTCTGTATATGCGTATTACACTATGTATTGTCCTGAGCTGCTTGGCCTAGTGACGGTGTACAGATCCTTCAGACAGGACTTGCCCGCTAAGCATGTGTGATACTCAGATTCTGTTACTGTATATGCGTATTACACTCTGTATTGTCCTGAGCTGCTTGGCCTAGTGACGGTGTACAGATCCTTCAGACAGGACTTGCCCGCTAAGCATGTGTGGTTCTCAGATTCTGTACCTGTATATGCGTATCACACTATGTATGTTACTGAGCTGCTTGGCCTAGTGATGGTGTACAGATCCTTCAGACAGGACTTGCCTGATGAGCATGTGTGATTCTCAGATTCTGTTACTGTATATGCGTATTAAACTATGTATGTTACTGAGCTGCTTGGCCTAGTGACGGTGTACAGATCCTTCAGACAGGACTTGCCTGATGAGCATGTGTGATTCTCAGATTCTGTTACTGTATATGCGTATTACACTATAAATTGTCCTGAGCTGCCTGGCCTAGTGACGGAGTACAGATCCTTCAGACAGGACTTGCCCGCTAAGCATGTGTGATTCTCAGATTCTGTTACTGTATATGCGTATTAAACTATTTATTGTCCTGAGCTGCTTGGCCTAGTGACGGTGTACAGATCCTTCAGACAGGACTTGCCCGCTGAGCATGTGTGATTCTCAGATTCTGTTACTGTATATGCGTATTACACTATGTATTGTCCTGAGCTGCTTGGCCTAGTGACGGTGTACAGATCCTTCAGACAGGACTTGCCCGCTAAGCATGTGTGATACTCAGATTCTGTTACTGTATATGCGTACTACACTATGTGTGTTACTGAGGCTTGGCCTAGTGACGGTGTACAGATCCTTCAGACAGGACTTGCCTGCTAAGCATGTGTGATTCTCAGATTCTGTTACTGTATATGCATATTACACTATGTATTGTCCTGAGCTGCCTGGCCCAGTGACGGTGTACAGATCCTTCAGACAGGACTTGCCCGCTAAGCATGTGTGATTCTCAGATTCTGTTACTGTATATGCGTATTACACTATGTATGTTACTGAGCTGCCTGGCCTAGTGACGGTGTACAGATCCTTCAGACAGGACTTGCCCGCTAAGCATGTGTGATTCTCAGATTCTGTTACTGTATATGCGTATTACACTATGTATGTTACTGAGCTGCCTGGCCAGTGACGGTGTACAGATCCTTCAGACAGGACTTGCCCGCTAAGCATGTGTGATTCTCAGATTCTGTTACTGTATATGCGTATTACACTATGTATGTCACTGAGCTGCCTGGCCTAGTGACGGTGTACAGATCCTCCAGACAGGACTTGCCTGCTAAGCATGTGTGATTCTCAGATTCTGTTACTGTATATGCGTACTACACTATGTATGTTACTGAGCTGCCTGGCCTAGTGACGGTGTACAGATCCTTCAGACAGGACTTGCCCGCTAAACATGTGTGATTCTCAGATTCTGTTACTGTATATGCGTATTACACTATGTATGTTACTGAGCTGTCTGGCCTAGTGACGGTGTACAGATCTTTCAGACAGGACTTGCCCGCTAAGCATGTGTGATTCTCAGATTCTGTTACTGTATATGCGTATCACACTATGTATGTTACTGAGCTGCCTGGCCTAGTGACGGTGTACAGATCCTTCAGACAGGACTTGCCTGATGAGCATGTGTGATTCTCAGATTCTGTTACTGTATATGCGTATTACACTATGTATTGTCCTGAGCTGCCTGGCCTAGTGACGGTGTACAGATCCTTCAGACAAGACTTGCCTGATGAGCATGTGTGATTCTCAGATTCTGTTACTGTATATGCATATTACACTATGTATTGTCCTGAGCTGCTTGGACTAGTGACGGTGTACAGATCCTTCAGACAGGACTTACCCGCTAAGCATGTGTGATTCTCAGATTCTGTGTCTGTATATGCGTATTACACTATGTATGTTACTGGGGCCTGGCCTAGTGACGGTGTACAGATCCTTCAGACAGGACTTGCCCGCTAAGCATGTGTGATTCTCAGATTCTGTTACTGTATATGCGTATTACACTATGTATGTTACTGAGCTGCTTGGCCTAGTGACGGTGTTCAGATCCTTCTGACAGGACTTGCCTGCTAAGCATGTGTGATTCTCAGATTCTGTTACTGTATATGCGTATTACACTATGTATTGTCCTGAGCTGCTTGGCCTAGTGACGGTGTACAGATCCTTCAGACAGGACTTGCCTGCTAAGCATGTGTGATTCTCAGATTCTGTTACTGTATATGCGTATTACACTATGTATTGTCCTGAGCTGCTTGACCTAGTGACGGTGTACAGATCCTTCAGACAGGACTTGCCCGCTAAGCATGTGTGGTTCTCAGATTCTGTTACTGTATATGCGTATCACACTATGTATGTTACTGAGCTGCTCGGCCTAGTGACGGTGTACAGATCCTTCAGACAGGACTTGCCTGATGAGCATGTGTGATTCTCAGATTCTCTTACTGTATATGCGTATTACACTATGTATGTTACTGAGCTGCTTGGCCTATTGACGGTGTACAGATCCTTCACACAGGACTTGCCTGATGAGCATGTGTGATTCTCAGATTCTGTTACTGTATATGCGTATTACACTATGTATTGTCCTGAGCTGCTTGGCCTAGTGACGGTGTACAGATCCTTCAGACAGGACTTGCCTGCTAAGCATGTGTGATTCTCAGATTCTGTTACTGTATATGCGTATTACACTATAAATTGTCATGAGCTGCCTGGCCTAGTGACGGAGTACAGATCTTTCAGACAGGACTTGCCCGCTAAGCATGTGTGATTCTCAGATTCTGTTACTGTATATGCGTATTACACTATGTATTGTCCTGAGCTGCTTGGCCTAGTGACGGTGTACAGATCCTTCAGACAGGACTTGCCCGCTAAGCATGTGTGATTCTCAGATTCTGTTACTGTATATGCGTATTACACTATGTATGTTACTGAGCTGCCTGGCCTAGTGACGGTGTACAGATCCTTCAGACAGGACTTGCCCGCTAAGCATGTGTGATTCTCAGATTCTGTTACTGTATATGCGTATTACACTATGTATGTTACTGAGCTGCTTGGCCTAGTGACGGTGTACAGATCTTTCATAAAGGACTCGCCTGATGAGCATGAGTGATTCTCAGATTCTGTTACTGTATATGCGTATTACACTATGTATTGTCCTGAGCTGCTTGGCCTAGCGACGGTGTACAGATCCTTCAGACAGGACTTGCCTGCTAAGCATGTGTGATTCTCAGATTCTGTTACTGTATATGCGTATTACACTATGTATTGTCCTGAGCTGCTTGGCCTAGTGACGGTGTACAGATCCTTCAGACAGGACTTGCCCGCTAAGCATGTGTGATTCTCAGATTCTGTTACTGTATATGCGTATTACACTATGTATGTTACTGAGCTGCTTGGCCTAGTGACGGTGTACAGATCCTTCAGACAGGACTTGCCTGCTAAGCATGTGTGATTCTCAGATTCTGTTACTGTATATGCGTATTACACTATGTATTGTCCTGAGCTGCCTGGCCTAGTGACGGTGTACAGATCCTTCAGACAGGACTTGCCTGCTAAGCATGTGTGATTCTCAGATTCTGTTACTGTATATGTGTATAACACTATGTATGTTACTGAGCTGCCTGGCCTAGTGACGGTGTACAGATCCTTCAGACAGGACTTGCCTGCTAAGCATGTGTGATTCTCAGATTCTGTTACTGTATATGCGAATTACACTATGTATGTTACTGAGCTGCCTGGCCTAGTGACGGTGTACAGATCCTTCAGACAGGACTTGCCTGCTAAGCATGTGTGATTCTCAGTTTCTGTTACTGTATATGCGTATTACACTATGTATTGTCCTGAGCTGCTTGGCCTAGTGACGGTGTACAGATCCTTCAGACAGGACTTGCCCGCTAAGCATGTGTGATTCTCAGATTCTGTTACTGTATATGCGTATTACACTATGTATTGTCCTGAGCTGCTTGGCCTAGTGACGGTGTACAGATCCTTCAGACAGGACTTGCCCGCTAAGCATGTGTGATACTCAGATTCTGTTACTGTATATGCGTATTACACTATGTATGTTACTGAGCTGCTTGGCCTAGTGACGGTGTACAGATCCTTCAGACAGGACTTGCCTGCTAAGCATGTGTGATTCTCAGATTCTGTTACTGTATATGCGTATTACACTATGTATGTTACTGAGCTGCCTGGCCTAGTGACGGTGTACAGATCCCTCAGACAGGACTTGCCTGCTAAGCATGTGTGATTCTCAGATTCTGTTACTGTATATGCGTATTACACTTTGTATGTTACTGAGCTGCCTGGCCTAGTGACGGTGTACAGATCCTTCAGACAGGACTTTCCCGCTAAGCATGTGTGATTCTCAGATTCTGTTACTGTATATGCGTATCACACTATGTATGTTACTGAGCTGCTTGGCCTAGTGACGGTGTACAGATCCTTCAGACAGGACTTGCCCGCTAAGCATGTGTGATTCTCAGATTCTGTTACTGTATATGCGTATTACACTATGTATGTTACTGAGCTGCCTGGCCTAGTGACGGTGTACAGATCCTTCAGACAGGACTTGCCCGCTAAGCATGTGTGATTCTCAGATTCTGTTACTGTATATGCGTATTACACTATGTATGTTACTGAGCTGCCTCGCCTAGTGACGGTGTACAGATCCTCCAGACAGGACTTGCCCGCTAAGCATGTGTGATTCTCAGATTCTGTTACTGTATATGCGTATTACACTATGTATGTTACTGAGCTGCCTGGCCTGGTGACGGTGTACAGATGTTACTGAGCTGCCTGGCCTAGTGACGGTGTACAGATCCTTCAGACAGGACTTGCCTGATGAGCATGTGTGATTCTCAGATTCTGTCACTGTATATGCGTATTACACTAAGTATGTTACTGAGCTGCTAGGCCTAGTGACGGTGTACAGATCCTCCAGACAGGCCTTGCCCGCTAAGCATGTGTGATTCTCAGATTCTGTTACTGTATATGCGTAATACACTATGTATGTTACTGAGCTGCTCGGCCTAGTGACGGTGTACAGATCCTTCAGACAGGACTTGCCTGATGAGCATGTGTGATTCTCAGATTCTGTTACTGTATATGCGTATTACACTATGTATTGTCCTGAGCTGCTTGGCCTAGTGACGGTGTACAGATCCTTCAGACAGGACTTGCCTGATGAGCATGTGTGATTCTCAGATTCTGTTTCTGTATATGCGTACTACACTATGTATGTTACTGAGCTGCCTGGCCTAGTGACGGTGTACAGATCCTTCAGACAGGACTTGCCCGCTAAGCATGTGTGATTCTCATATTCTGTTACTGTATATGCGTATTACACTATGTATGTTACTGAGCTGCTAGGCCTAGTGACGGTGTACAGATCCTTCAGACAGGACTTGCCTGCTAAGCATGTGTGATTCTCAAATTCTGTTACTGTATATGCGTATTACACTATGTATGTTACTGAGGCTTGGCCTAGTGACGGTGTACAGATCCTTCAGACAGGACTTGCCAGCTATGCATGTGTGATTCTCAGATTCTGTTACTGTTTATGCGTATTACACTATGTATTGTCCTGAGCTGCCTGGCCTAGTGACGGTGTACAGATCCTTCAGACAGGACTTGCCCGCTAAGCATGTGTGATTCTCAGATTCTGTTACTGTATATGCGTATTACACTATGTATGTTACTGAGCTGCCTGGCCTAGTGACGGTGTACAGATCCTTCAGACAGGACTTGCCTGCTAAGCATGTGTGATTCTCAGATTCTGTTACTGTATATGCGTATTACACTATGTATGTTACTGAGCTGCTTGGCCTAGTGACGGTGTACAGATCCTTCAGACAGGACTTGCCTGCTAAGCATGTGTGATTCTCAGTTTCTGTTACTGTATATGCGTATTACACTATGTATGTTACTGAGCTGCTTGGCCTAGTGACGGTGTACAGATCCTTCAGACAGGACTTGCCTGCTAAGCATGTGTGATTCTCAGATTCTGTTACTGTATATGCGTATTACACTATGTATTGTCCTGAGCTGCTTGGCCTAGTGACGGTGTACAGATCCTTCAGACAGGACTTGCCTGATGAGCATGTGTGATTCTCAGATTCTGTTACTGTATATGCATATTACACTATGTATTGTCCTGAGCTGCCTGGCCTAGTGACGGTGTACAGATCCTTCAGACAGGACTTGCCCGCTAAGCATGTGTGATTCTCAGATTCTGTTACTGTATATGCGTATAACACTATGTATGTTACTGAGCTGCCTGGCCTAGTGACGGTGTACAGATCCTCCAGACAGGACTTGCCCGCTAAGCATGTGTGATTCTCAGATTCTGTTACTGTATATGCGTATTACACTATGTATGTTACTGAGCTGCCTGGCCTAGTGACGGTGTACAGATCCTTCAGACAGGACTTGCCCGCTAAGCATGTGTGATTCTCAGATTCTGTTACTGTATATACGTATTACACTATGTATGTTACTGAGCTGCCTGGCCTAGTGACGGTGTACAGATCCTTCAGACAGGACTTGCCCGCTAAGCATGTGTGATTCACAGATTCTGTTACTGTATATGCGTATTACACTATGTATTGTCCTGAGCTGCCTGGCCCAGTGACGGTGTACAGATCCTTCAGACAGGACTTGCCTGCTTAGCATGTGTGATTCTCAGATTCTGTTACTGTATATGCGTATTACACTATGTATGTTACTGAGCTGCCTGGCCTAGTGACGGTGTACAGATCCTTCAGACAGGACTTGCCCGCTAAGCATGTGTGATTCTCAGATTCTGTTACTTTATATGCGTATTACACTATGTATGTTACTGAGCTGCCTGGCCTAGTGACGGTGTACAGATCCTTCAGACAGGACTTGCCCGCTAAGCATGTGTGATACTCAGAATCTGTTACTGTATATGCGTACTACACTATGTGTGTTACTGAGGCTTGGCCTAGTGACGGTGTACAGATCCTTCAGACAGGACTTGCCCGCTAAGCATGTGTGATTCTCAGATTCTGTTATGTATGCGTATTACACTATGTATGTTACTGAGCTGCCTGGCCTAGTGACGGTGTACAGATCCTTCAGACAGGACTTGCCCGCTAAGCATGTGTGATTCTCAGATTCTGTTACTGTATATGCGTATTACACTATGTATGTTACTGAGCTGCCTGGCCTAGTGACGGTGTACAGATCCTTCAGACAGGAATTGCCCGCTAAGCATGTGTGATTCTCAGATTCTGTTACTGTATATGCGTATTACACTATGTAAGTCACTGAGCTGCCTGGCCTAGTGACGGTGTACAGATCCTTCAGACAGGACTTGCCTGCTAAGCATGTGTGATTCTCAGATTCTGTTACTGTATATGCGTACTACACTATGTATGTTACTGAGCTGCCTGGCCTAGTGACGGTGTACAGATCCTTCAGACAGGACTTGCCCGCTAAACATGTGTGATTCTCAGATTCTGTTACTGTATATGCGTATTACACTATGTATGTTACTGAGCTGCCTGGCCTAGTGACGGTGTACAGATCCTTCAGACAGGACTTGCCCGCTAAGCATGTGTGATTCTCAGATTCTGTTACTGTATATGCGTATTACACTATGTATGGTACTGAGCTGCCTGGCCTAGTGACGGTGTACAGATCCTTCAGACAGGACTTGCCTGATGAGCATGTGTGATTCTCAGATTCTGTTACTGTATATGCGTATTACACTATGTATTGTCCTGAGCTGCCTGGCCTAGTGACGGTGTACAGATCCTTCAGACAAGACTTGCCTGATGAGCATGTGTGATTCTCAGATTCTGTTACTGTATATGCATATTACACTATGTATTGTCCTGAGCTGCTTGGCCTAGTGACGGTGTACAGATCCTTCAGACAGGACTTGCCCGCTAAGCATGTGTGATGCTCAGATTCTGTTACTGTATATGCGTATTACACTATGTATGTTACTGGGGTCTGGCCTAGTGACGGTGTACAGATCCTTCAGACAGGACTTGCCCGCTAAGCATGTGTGATTCTCAGATTCTGTTACTGTATATGCGTATTACACTATATATGTTACTGAGATGCTTGGCCTAGTGACGGTGTACAGATCCTTCAGACAGGACTTGCCTGCTAAGCATGTGTGATTCTCAGATTATGTTTCTGTATATGCGTATTACACTATGTATTGTCCTGAGCTGCTCGGCCTGGTGACGGTGTACAGATCCTTCAGACAGGACTTGCCCGCTAAGCATGTGGGGTTCTCAGATTCTGTACCTGTATATGCGTATCACACTATGTATGTTACTGAGCTGCTTGGCCTAGTGACGGTGTACAGATCCTTCAGACAGGACTTGCCTGATGAGCATGTGTGATTCTCAGATTCTGTTACTGTATATGCGTATTACACTATGTATGTTACTGAGCTGCTTGGCCTAGTGACGGTGTACAGATCCTTCAGACAGGACTTGCCTGATGAGCATGTGTGATTCTCAGATTCTGTTATTGTATATGCATATTACACTATAAATTGTCCTGAGCTGCCTGGCCTAGTGACGGAGTACAGATCCTTCAGACAGGACTTGCCCGCTAAGCATGTGTGATTCTCAGATTCTGTTACTGTATATGCGTATTACACTATGTATTGTCCTGAGCTGCTTGGCCTAGTGACGGTGTACAGATCCTTCAGACAGGACTTGCCCGCTAAGCATGTGTGATTCTCAGATTCTGTTACTGTATATGCGTATTACACTATGTATTGTCCTGAGCTGCTTGGCCTGGTGACAGTGTACAGATCCTTCAGACAGGACTTGCCCGCTAAGCATGTGTGATTCTCAGATTCTGTTACTGTATATGCGTATTACACTATGTATGTTACTGAGCTGCTTGGCCTAGTGACGGTGTACAGATCCTTCAGACAGGACTTGCCTGCTAAGCATGTGTGATTCTCAGATTCTGTTACTGTATATGCGTATTACACTATGTATTGTCCTGAGCTGCCTGGCCTAGTGACGGTGTACAGATCCTTCAGACAGGACTTGCCTGCTAAGCATGTGTGATTCTCAGATTCTGTTACTGTATATGTGTATAACACTATGTATGTTACTGAGCTGCCTGGCCTAGTGACGGTGTACAGATCCTTTAGACAGGACTTGCCTGCTAAGCATGTGTGATTCTCAGATTCTGTTACTGTATATGCGTATTACACTATGTATGTTACTGAGCTGCCTGGCCTAGTGACGGTGTACAGATCCTTCAGACAGGACTTGCCTGCTAAGCATGTGTGATTCTCAGATTCTGTTACTGTATATGCGTATTACACTATGTATTGTCCTGAGCTGCTTGGCCTAGTGACGGTGTACAGATCCTTCAGACAGGACTTGCCCGCTAAGCATGTGTGATTCTCAGATTCTGTTACTGTATATGCGTATTACACTATGTATTGTCCTGAGCTGCTTGGCCTAGTGACGGTGTACAGATCCTTCAGACAGGACTTGCCCGCTAAGCATGTGTGATTCTCAGATTCTGTTACTGTATATGCGTATTACACTATGTATGTTACTGAGCTGCCTGGCCTAGTGACGGTGTACAGATCCTTCAGACAGGACTTGCCCGCTAAGCATGTGTGATTCTCAGATTCTGTTACTGTATATGCGTATTACACTATGTATGTTACTGAGCTGCCTGGCCTAGTGACGGTGTACAGATCCTTCAGACAGGACTTGCCTGATGAGCATGTGTGATTCTCAGATTCTGTTACTGTATATGCGTACTACACTATGTATGTTACTGAGCTGCCTGGCCTAGTGACGGTGTACAGATCCTTCAGACAGGACTTGCCCGCTAAGCATGTGTGATTCTCAGATTCTGTTACTGTATATGCGTATTACACTATGTATGTTACTGAGCTGCTAGGCCTAGTGACGGTGTACAGATCCTTCAGACAGGACTTGCCTGCTAAGCATGTGTGATTCTCAGATTCTGTTACTGTATATGCGTATTACACTATGTATGTTACTGAGGCTTGGCCTAGTGACGGTGTACAGATCCTTCAGACCGGACTTGCCCGCTAAGCATGTGTGATTCTCAGATTCTGTTACTGTTTATGCGTATTACACTATGTATTGTCCTGAGCTGCCTGGCCTAGTGACGGTGTACAGATCCTTCAGACAGGACTTGCCCGCTAAGCATGTGTGATTCTCAGATTCTGTTACTGTATATGCGTATTACACTATGTATGTTACTGAGCTGCCTGGCCTAGTGACGGTGTACAGATCCTTCAGACAGGCCTTGCCTGCTATGCATGTGTGATTCTCAGATTCTGTTACTGTATATTCGTATTACACTATGTATGTTACTGAGCTGCTTGGCCTAGTGACTTTGTACAGATCCTTCAGACAGGACTTGCCTGCTAAGCATGTGTGATTCTCAGTTTCTGTTACTGTATATGCGTATTACACTATGTATGTTACTGAGCTGCTTTGCCTAGTGACGGTGTACAGATCCTCCATACAGGACTTGCCTGCTAAGCATGTGTGATTCTCAGATTCTGTTACTGTATATGCGTATTACAATATGTATTGTCCTGAGCTGCTTGGCCTAGTGACGGTGTACAGATCCTTCAGACAGGACTTGCCTGATGAGCATGTGTGATTCTCAGATTCTGTTACTGTATATGCATATTACACTATGTATTGTCCTGAGCTGCCTGGCCTAGTGACGGTGTACAGATCCTTCAGACAGGACTTGCCTGCTAAGCATGTGTGATTCTCAGATTCTGTTACTGTATATGCGTATTACACTATGTATGTTACTGAGCTGCCTGGCCTAGTGACGGTGTACAGATCCTCCAGACAGGACTTGCCCGCTAAGCATGTGTGGTTCTCAGATTCTGTTACTGTATATGCGTATCACACTATGTATGTTACTGAGCTGCTTGGCCTAGTGACGGTGTACAGATCCTTCAGACAGGACTTGCCTGATGAGCATGTGTGATTCTCAGATTCTCTTACTGTATATGCGTATTACACTATGTATGTTACTGAGCTGCTTGGCCTAGTGACGGTGTACAGATCCTTCAGACAGGACTTGCTTGATGAGCATGTGTGATTCTCAGATTCTGTTACTGTATATGCGTATTACACTATGTATTGTCCTGAGCTGCTTGGCCTAGTGACGGTGTACAGATCCTTCAGACAGGACTTGCCTGCTAAGCATGTGTGATTCTCAGATTCTGTTACTGTATATGCGTATTACACTATAAATTGTCCTGAGCTGCCTGGCCTAGTGACGGAGTACAGATCCTTCAGACAGGACTTGCCTGCTAAGCATGTGTGATTCTCAGATTCTGTTACTGTATATGCGTATTACACTATGTATTGTCCTGAGCTGCTTGGCCTAGTGACGGTGTACAGATCCTTCAGACAGGACTTGCCCGCTAAGCATGTGTGATACTCAGATTCTGTTACTGTATATGCGTATCACACTATGTATGTTACTGAGCTGCTTGGCTTAGTGACGGTGTACAGATCCTTCAGACAGGACTTGCCTGCTAAGCATGTGTGATTCTCAGATTCTGTTACTGTATATGCGTATTACACTATGTATGTTACTGAGCTGCCTGGCCTAGTGACGGTGTACAGATCCTTCAGACAGGACTTGCCTGATGAGCATGTGTGATTCTCAGATTCTGTTACTGTATATGCGTATTACACTATGTATGTTACTGAGCTGCCTGGCCTAGTGACGGTGTACAGATCCTTCAGACAGGACTTTCCCGCTAAGCATGTGTGATTCTCAGATTCTGTTACTGTATATGCGTATTACACTATGTATGTTACTGAGCTGCTTGGCCTATTGACGGTGTACAGATCCTTCAGACAGGACTCGCCCGCTAAGCATGTGTGATTCTCAGATTCTGTTACTGTATATGCGTATTACACTATGTATGTTACTGAGCTGCCTGGCCTAGTGACGGTGTACAGATCCTTCAGACAGGACTTGCCCGCTAAGCATGTGTGATTCTCAGATTCTGTTACTGTATATGCGTATTACACTATGTATGTTACTGAGCTGCCTGGCCTAGTGACGGTGTACAGATCCTTCAGACAGGACTTGCCCGCTAAGCATGTGTGATTCTCAGATTCTGTTACTGTATATGCGTATTACACTATGTATGTTACTGAGCTGCCTGGCCTAGTGACGGTGTACAGATCCTTCAGACAGGACTTGCCCGCTAAGCATGTGTGATTCTCAGATTCTGTTACTGTATATGCGTATTACACTATGTATGTTACTGAGCTGCCTGGCCTAGTGACGGTGTACAGATCCTTCAGACAGGACTTGCCTGATGAGCATGTGTGATTCTCAGATTCTGTTACTGTATATGCGTACTACACTATGTATGTTACTGAGCTGCCTGGCCTAGTGACGGTGTACAGATCCTTCAGACAGGACTTGCCCGCTAAGCATGTGTGATTCTCAGATTCTGTTACTGTATATGCGTATTACACTATGTATGTTACTGAGCTGCTAGGCCTAGTGACGGTGTACAGATCCTTCAGACAGGACTTGCCTGCTAAGCATGTGTGATTCTCAGATTCTGTTACTGTATATGCGTATTACACTATGTATGTTACTGAGGCTTGGCCTAGTGACGGTGTACAGATCCTTCAGACAGGACTTGCCCGCTAAGCATGTGTGATTCTCAGATTCTGTTACTGTTTATGCGTATTACACTATGTATTGTCCTGAGCTGCCTGACCTAGTGACGGTGTACAGATCCTTCAGACAGGACTTGCCCGCTAAGCATGTGTGATTCTCAGATTCTGTTACTGTATATGCGTATTACACTATGTATGTTACTGAGCTGCCTGGCCTAGTGACGGTGTACAGATCCTTCAGACAGGACTTGCCTGCTAAGCATGTGTGACTCTCAGATTCTGTTACTGTATATGCGTATTACACTATGTATGTTACTGAGCTGCTTGGCCTAGTGACTTTGTACAGATCCTTCAGACAGGACTTGCCTGCTAAGCATGTGTGATTCTCAGTTTCTGTTACTGTATATGCGTATTACACTATGTATGTTACTGAGCTGCTTTGCCTAGTGACGGTGTACAGATCCTTCAGACAGGACTTGCCTGCTAAGCATGTGTGATTCTCAGATTCTGTTACTGTATATGCGTATTACAATATGTATTGTCCTGAGCTGCTTGGCCTAGTGACGGTGTACAGATCCTTCAGACAGGACTTGCCTGATGAGCATGTGTGATTCTCAGATTCTGTTACTGTATATGCATATTACACTATGTATTGTCCTGAGCTGCCTGGCCTAGTGACGGTGTACAGATCCTTCAGACAGGACTTGCCCGCTAAGCATGTGTGATTCTCAGATTCTGTTACTGTATATGCGTATTACACTATGTATGTTACTGAGCTGCCTGGCCTAGTGACGGTGTACAGATCCTCCAGACAGGACTTGCCCGCTAAGCATGTGTGGTTCTCAGATTCTGTTACTGTATATGCGTATCACACTATGTATGTTACTGAGCTGCTTGGCCTAGTGACGGTGTACAGATCCTTCAGACAGGACTTGCCTGATGAGCATGTATGATTCTCAGATTCTCTTACTGTATATGCGTATTACACTATGTATGTTACTGAGCTGCTTGGCCTAGTGACGGTGTACAGATCCTTCAGACAGGACTTGCCTGATGAGCATGTGTGATTCTCATTTTCTGTTACTGTATATGCGTATTACACTATGTATTGTCCTGAGCTGCTTGGCCTAGTGACGGTGTACAGATCCTTCAGACAGGACTTGCCTGCTAAGCATGTGTGATTCTCAGATTCTGTTACTGTATATGCGTATTACACTATAAATTGTCCTGAGCTGCCTGGCCTAGTGACGGAGTACAGATCCTTCAGACAGGACTTGCCCGCTAAGCATGTGTGATTCTCAGATTCTGTTACTGTATATGCGTATTACACTATGTATTGTCCTGAGCTGCTTGGCCTAGTGACGGTGTACAGATCCTTCAGACAGGACTTGCCCGCTAAGCATGTGTGATTCTCAGATTCTGTTACTGTATATGCGTATTACACTATGTATGTTACTGAGCTGCCTGGCCTAGTGACGGTGTACAGATCCTTCAGACAGGACTTGCCCGCTAAGCATGTGTGATTCTCAGATTCTGTTACTGTATATGCGTATTACACTAAGTATGTTACTGAGCTGCTTGGCCTAGTGACGGTGTACAGATCCTTCAGAAAGGACTTGCCTGATGAGCATGTGTGATTCTCAGATTCTGTTACTGTATATGCGTATTACACTATGTATTGTCCTGAGCTGCTTGGCCTAGCGACGGTGTACAGATCCTTCAGACAGGACTTGCCCGCTAAGCATGTGTGATTCTCAGATTCTGTTACTGTATATGCGTATTACACTATGTATTGTCCTGAGCTGCTTGGCCTAGTGACGGTGTACAGATCCTTCAGACAGGACTTGCCCGCTAAGCATGTGTGATTCTCAGATTCTGTTACTGTATATGGGTATTACACTATGTATGTTAATGAGCTGCCTGGCCTAGTGACGGTGTACAGATCCTTCAGACAGGACTTGCCTGCTAAGCATGTGTGATTCTCAGATTCTGTTACTGTATATGCGTATTACACTATGTATTGTCCTGAGCTGCTTGGCCTAGTGACGGTGTACAGATCCTTCAGACAGGACTTGCCCGCTAAGCATGTGTGATTCTCAGATTCTGTTACTGTATATGCGTATTACACTATGTATGTTACTGAGCTGCTTGGCCTAATGACGGTGTACAGATCCTTCAGACAGGACTTGCCTGCTAAGCATGTGTGATTCTCAGATTCTGTTACTGTATATGCGTATTATACTATGTATTGTCCTGAGCTGCCTGGCCTAGTGACGGTGTACAGATCCTTCAGACAGGACTTGCCTGATGAGCATGTGTGATTCTCAGATTCTGTTACTGTATATGCGTATTACACTTTTTATTGTCCTGAGCTGCTTGGCCTAGTGACGGTGTACAGATCCTTCAGACAGGACTTGCCTGCTAAGCATGTGTGATTCTCAGATTCTGTTACTGTATATGCGTATTAAGCTATAAATTGTCCTGAGCTGCCTGGCCTAGTGACGGAGTACAGATTCTTCAGACAGGACTTGCCCGCTGAGCATGTGTGATTCTCAGATTCTGTTACTGTATATGCGTATTACACTATGTATTGTCCTGAGCTGCTTGGCCTATTGACGGTGTACAGATCCTTCAGACAGGACTTGCCCGCTAAGCATGTGTGATTCTCAGATTCTGTTACTGTATATGCGTATTAAACTATGTATGTTACTGAGCTGCCTGGCCTAGTGACGGTGTACAGATCCTTCAGACAGGACTTGCCCGCTAAGCATGTGTGATTCTCGGATTCTGTTACTGTATATGCGTATTACACTATGTATGTTACTGAGCTGCTTGGCCTAGTGACGGTGTACAGATCCTTCAGACAGGACTTGCCTGATGAGCATGTGTGATTCTCAGATTCTGTTACTGTATATGCGTATTACACTATGTATTGTCCTGAGCTGCTTGGCCTAGCGACGGTGTACAGATCCTTCAGACAGGACTTGCCTGCTAAGCATGTGTGATTCTCAGATTCTGTTACTGTATATGCGTATTACACTATGTATTGTCCTGAGCTGCTTGGCCTAGTGACGGTGTACAGATCCTTCAGACAGGACTTGCCCGCTAAGCATGTGTGATTCTCAGATTCTGTTACTGTATATGCGTATTACACTATGTATGTTACTGAGCTGCTTGGCCTAGTGACGGTGTACAGATCCTTCAGACAGGACTTGCCTGCTAAGCATGTGTGATTCTCAGATTCTGTTACTGTATATGCGTATTACACTATGTATTGTCCTGAGCTGCCTGGCCTAGTGACGGTGTACAGATCCTTCAGACAGGACTTGCCTGCTAAGCATGTGTGATTCTCAGATTCTGTTACTGTATATGTGTATAACACTATGTATGTTACTGAGCTGCCTGGCCTAGTGACGGTGTACAGATCCTTCAGACAGGACTTGCCTGCTAAGCATGTGTGATTCTCAGATTCTGTTACTGTATATGCGTATTACACTATGTATGTTACTGAGCTGCCTGGCCTAGTGACGGTGTACAGATCCTTCAGACAGGACTTGCCTGCTAAGCATGTGTGATTCTCAGATTCTGTTACTGTATATGCGTATTACACTATGTATTGTCCTGAGCTGCTTGGCCTAGTGACGGTGTACAGATCCTTCAGACAGGACTTGCCCGCTAAGCATGTGTGATTCTCAGATTCTGTTACTGTATATGCGTATTACACTATGTATTGTCCTGAGCTGCTTGGCCTAGTGACGGTGTACAGATCCTTCAGACAGGACTCGCCCGCTAAGCATGTGTGATACTCAGATTCTGTTACTGTATATGCGTATTACACTATGTATGTTACTGAGCTGCTTGGCCTAGTGACGGTGTACAGATCCTTCAGACAGGACTTGCCTGCTAAGCATGTGTGATTCTCAGATTCTGTTACTGTATATGCGTATTACACTATGTATGTTACTAAGCTGCCTGGCCTAGTGACGGTGTACAGATCCCTCAGACAGGACTTGCCTGCTAAGCATGTGTGATTCTCAGATTCTGTTACTGTATATGCGTATTACACTATGTATGTTACTGAGCTGCCTGGCCTAGTGACGGTGTACAGATCCTTCAGACAGGACTTTCCCGCTAAGCATGTGTGATTCTCAGATTCTGTTACTGTATATGCGTATTACACTATGTATGTTACTGAGCTGCTTGGCCTAGTGACGGTGTACAGATCCTTCAGACAGGACTCGCCCGCTAAGCATGTGTGATTCTCAGATTCTGTTACTGTATATGCGTATTACACTATGTATGTTACTGAGCTGCCTGGCCTAGTGACGGTGTACAGATCCTTCAGACAGGACTTGCCCGCTAAGCATGTGTGATTCTCAGATTCTGTTACTGTATATGCGTATTACACTATGTATGTTACTAAGCTGCCTGGCCTAGTGACGGTGTACAGATCCTTCAGACAGGACTTGCCCGCTAAGCAAGTGTGATTCTCAGATTCTGTTACTGTATATGCGTATTACACTATGTATGTTACTGAGCTGCCTGGCCTAGTGACGGTGTACAGATCCTTCAGACAGGACTTGCCTGATGAGCATGTGTGATTCTCAGATTCTGTTACTGTATATGCGTATTACACTATGTATGTTACTGAGCTGCTAGGCCTAGTGACGGTGTACAGATCCTCCAGACAGGCCTTGCCCGCTAAGCATGTGTGATTCTCAGATTCTGTTACTGTATATGCGTAATACACTATGTATGTTACTGAGCTGCTTGACCTAGTGACGGTGTACAGATCCTTCAGACAGGACTTGCCTGATGAGCATGTGTGATTCTCAGATTCTGTTACTGTATATGCGTATTACACTATGTATTGTCCTGAGCTGCTTGGCCTAGTGACGGTGTACAGATCCTTCAGACAGGACTTGCCTGATGAGCATGTGTGATTCTCAGATTCTGTTTCTGTATATGCGTACTACACTATGTATGTTACTGAGCTGCCTGGCCTAGTGACGGTGTACAGATCCTTCAGACAGGACTTGCCCGCTAAGCATGTGTGATTCTCAGATTCTGTTACTGTATATGCGTATTACACTATGTATGTTACTGAGCTGCTAGGCCTAGTGACGGTGTACAGATCCTTCAGACAGGACTTGCCTGCTAAGCATGTGTGATTCTCAGATTCTGTTACTGTATATGCGTATTACACTATGTATGTTACTGAGGCTTGGCCTAGTGACGGTGTACAGATCCTTCAGACAGGACTTGCCCGCTAAGCATGTGTGATTCTCAGATTCTGTTACTGTTTATGCGTATTACACTATGTATTGTCCTGAGCTGCCTGGCCTAGTGACGGTGTACAGATCCTTCAGACAGGACTTGCCCGCTAAGCATGTGTGATTCTCAGATTCTGTTACTGTATATGCGTATTTTACTATGTATGTTACTGAGCTGCCTGGCCTAGTGACGGTGTACAGATCCTTCAGACAGGACTTGCCTGCTAAGCATGTGTGATTCTTAGATTCTGTTACTGTATATGCGTATTACACTATGTATGTTACTGAGCTGCTTGGCCTAGTGACTTTGTACAGATCCTTCAGACAGGACTTGCCTGCTAAGCATGTGTGATTCTCAGTTTCTGTTACTGTATATGCGTATTACACTATGTATGTTACTGAGCTGCTTGGCCTAGTGACGGTGTACAGATCCTTCAGACAGGTCTTGCCTGCTAAGCATGTGTGATTCTCAGATTCTGTGACTGTATATGCGTATCACAATATGTATTGTCCTGAGCTGCTTGGCCTAGTGACGGTGTACATATCCTTCAGACAGGACTTGCCTGATGAGCATGTGTGATTCTCAGATTCTGTTACTGTATATGCATATTACACTATGTATTGTCCTGAGCTGCCTGGCCTAGTGACGGTGTACAGATCCTTCAGACAGGACTTGCCCGCTAAGCATGTGTGATTCTCAGATTCTGTTACTGTATATGCGTATTACACTATGTATGTTACTGAGCTGCCTGGCCTAGTGACGGTGTACAGATCCTCCAGACAGGACTTGCCCGCTAAGCATGTGTGATTCTCAGATTCTGTTACTGTATATGCGTATCACACTATGTATGTTACTGAGCTGCCTGGCCTAGTAACGGTGTACAGATCCTTCAGACAGGACTTGCCCGCTAAGCATGTGTGATTCTCAGATTCTGTTACTGTATATGCGTATTACACTATGTATGTTACTGAGCTGCCTGGCCTAGTGACGGTGTACAGATCCTTCAGACAGGACTTGCCCGCTAAGCATGTGTGATTCTCAGATTCTGTTACTGTATATGCGTATTACACTATGTATGTCACTGAGCTGCCTGGCCTAGTGACGGTGTACAGATCCTTCAGACAGGACATGCCTGCTAAGCATGTGTGATTCTCAGATTCTGTTACTGTATATGCGTACTACACTATGTATGTTACTGAGCTGCTTGGCCTAGTGACGGTGTACAGATCCTTCAGACAGGACTTGCCTGAAAATCATGTGTGATTCACAGATTCTGTTACTGTATATGCGTATTACACTATGTATTGTCCTGAGCTGCCTGGCCTAGTGACGGTGTACAGATCCTCCAGACAGGACTTGCCCGCTAAGCATGTGTGATTCTCAGATTCTGTTACTGTATATGCGTATTACACTATGTATGTTACTGAGCTGCCTGGCCTAGTGACGGTGTACAGATCCTTCAGACAGGACTTGCCCGCTAAGCATGTGTGATTCTCAGATTCTGTTACTGTATATGCGTATTACACTATGTATGTCACTGAGCTGCCTGGCCTAGTGACGGTGTACAGATCCTTCAGACAGGACTTGCCTGCTAAGCATGTGTGATTCTCAGATTCTGTTACTGTATATGCGTACTACACTATGTATGTTACTGAGCTGCCTGGCCTAGTGACGGTGTACAGATCCTTCAGACAGGACTTGCCCGCTAAACATGTGTGATTCTCAGATTCTGTTACTGTATATGCGTATTACACTATGTATGTTACTGAGCTGCCTGGCCTAGTGACGGTGTACAGATCCTTCAGACAGGACTTGCCCGCTGAGCATGTGTGATTCTCAGGTTCTGTTACTGTATATGCGTATTACACTATGTATGTTACTGAGCTGCCTGGCCTAGTGACGGTGTACAGATCCTTCAGACAGGACTTGCCTGATGAGCATGTGTGATTCTCAGATTCTGTTACTGTATATGCGTATCACACTATGTATTGTCCTGAGCTGCCTGGCCTAGTGACGGTGTACAGATCCTTCAGACAAGACTTGCCTGATGAGCATGTGTGATTCTCAGATTCTGTTACTGTATATGCGTATTACACTATGTATTGTCCTGAGCTGCTTGGCCTAGTGACGGTGTACAGATCCTTCAGACAGGACTTGCCCGCTAAGCATGTGTGGTTCTCAGATTCTGTTACTGTATATGCGTATCACACTATGTATGTTACTGAGCTGCTTGGCCTAGTGACGGTGTACAGATCCTTCAGACAGGACTTGCCTGATGAGCATGTGTGATTCTCAGATTCTGTTACTGTATATGCGTATTACACTATGTATGTTACTGAGCTGCTTGGCCTAGTGACGGTGTACAGATCCTCCAGACAGGACTTGCCTGATGAGCAAGTGTGATTCTCAGATTCTGTTACTGTATATGCGTATTACACTATGTATTGTCCTGAGCTGCTTGGCCTAGTGACGGTGTACAGATCCTTCAGACAGGACTTGCCTGCTAAGCATGTGTGATTCTCAGATTCTGTTACTGTATATGCGTATTACACTATTAATTGTCCTGAGCTGCCTGGCCTAGTGACGGAGTACAGATCCTTCAGACAGGACTTGCCCGCTAAGCATGTGTGATTCTCAGATTCTGTTACTGTATATGCGTATTACACTATGTATTGTCCTGAGCTGCTTGGCCTAGTGACGGTGTACAGATCCTTCAGACAGGACTTGCCCGCTAAGCATGTGTGATTCTCAGATTTTGTTACTGTATATGCGTATTACACTATGTATGTTACTGAGCTGCCTGGCCTAGTGACGGTGTACAGATCCTTCAGACAGGACTTGCCCGCTAAGCATGTGTGATTCTCAGATTCTGTTACTGTATATGCGTATTACACTATGTATGTTACTGAGCTGCTTGGCCTAGTGACGGTGTACAGATCCTTCAGACAGGACTTGCCTGATGAGCATGTGTGATTCTCAGATTCTGTTACTGTATATGCTTATTACACTATGTATTGTCCTGAGCTGCTTGGCCTAGCGACGATGTACAGATCCTTCAGACAGGACTTTCCTGCTAAGCATGTGTGATTCTCAGATTCTGTTACTGTATATGCGTATTACACTATGTATTGTCCTGAGCTGCTTGGCCTAGTGACGGTGTACAGATCCTTCAGACAGGACTTGCCCGCTAAGCATGTGTGATTCTCAGATTCTGTTACTGTATATGCGTATTACACTATGTATGTTACTGAGCTGCTTGGCCTAGTGACGGTGTACAGATCCTTCAGACAGGACTTGCCTGCTAAGCATGTGTGATTCTCAGATTCTGTTACTGTATATGCGTATCACACTATGTATTGTCCTGAGCTGCCTGGCCTAGTGACGGTGTACAGATCCTTCAGACAGGACTTGCCTGCTAAGCATGTGTGATTCTCAGATTCTGTTACTGTATATGTTTATAACACTATGTATGTTACTAAGCTGCCTGGCCTAGTGACGGTGTACGGATCCTTCAGACAGGACTTGCCTGCTAAGCATGTGTGATTCTCAGATTCTGTTACTGTATATGCGTATTACACTATGTATGTTACTGAGCTGCCTGGCCTAGTGACGGTGTACAGATCCTTCAGACAGGACTTGCCTGCTAAGCATGTGTGATTCTCATATTCTGTTACTGTATATGCGTATTACACTATGTATTGTCCTGAGCTGCCTGGCCTAGTGACGGTGCACAGATCCTTCAGACAGGACTTGCCTGCTAAGCATGTGTGATTCTCAGATTCTGTTACTGTATATGCGTATTACACTATGTATTGTCCTGAGCTGCTTGGCCTAGTGACGGTGTACAGATCCTTCAGACAGGACTTGCCCGCTAAGCATGTGTGATTCTCAGATTCTGTTACTGTATATGCGTATTACACTATGTATTGTCCTGAGCTGCTTGGCCTAGTGACGGTGTACAGATCCTTCAGACAGGACTTGCCCGCTAAGCATGTGTGATACTCAGATTCTGTTACTGTATATGCGTATTACACTATGTATGTTACTGAGCTGCTTGGCCTAGTGACGGTGTACAGATCCTTCAGACAGGACTTGCCTGCTTAGCATGTGTGATTCTCAGATTCTGTTACTGTATATGCGTATAACACTATGTATGTTACTGAGCTGCCTGGCCTAGTGACGGTGTACAGATCCCTCAGACAGGACTTGCCTGCTAAGCATGTGTGATTCTCAGATTCTGTTACTGTATATGCGTATTACACTATGTATGTTACTGAGCTGCCTGGCCTAGTGACGATGTACAGATCCTTCAGACAGGACTTTCCCGCTAAGCATGTGTGATTCTCAGATTCTGTTACTGTATATGCGTATTACAATATGTATGTTACTGAGCTGCTTGGCCTAGTGACGGTGTACAGATCCTTCAGACAGGACTTGCCCGCTAAGCATGTGTGATTCTCAGATTCTGTTACTGTATATGCGTATTACACTATGTATGTTACTGAGATGCCTGGCCTAGTGACGGTGTACAGATCCTTCAGACAGGACTTGCCCGCTAAGCATGTGTGATTCTCAGATTCTGTTACTGTATATGCGTATTACACTATGTATGTTACTGAGCTGCCTGGCCTAGTGACGGTGTACAGATCCTTCAGACAGGACTTTCCCGCTAAGCATGTGTGATTCTCAGATTCTGTTACTGTATATGCGTTTTACACTATGTATGTTACTGAGCTGCCTGGCCTAGTGACGGTGTACAGATCCTTCAGACAGGACTTGCCTGATGAGCATGTGTGATTCTCAGATTCTGTTACTGTATATGCGTATTACACTATGTATGTTACTGAGCTGCTAGGCCTAGTGACGGTGTACAGATCCTCCAGACAGGCCTTGCCCGCTAAGCATGTGTGATTCTCAGATTCTGTTACTGTATATGCGTAATACACTATGTATGTTACTGAGCTGCTTGGCCTAGTGACGGTGTACAGATCCTTCAGACAGGACTTGCCTGATGAGCATGTGTGATTCTCAGATTCTGTTACTGTATATGCGTATTACACTATGTATGTTACTGAGCTGCTTGGCCTAGTGACGGTGTACAGATCCTTCAGACAGGACTTGCCTGAAAATCATGTGTGATTCTCAGATTCTGTTACTGTATATGCGTATTACACTATGTATTGTCCTTAGCTGCCTGGCCTAGTGACGGTGTACAGATCCTTCAGACAGGACTTGCCTGCTAAGCATGTGTGATTCTCAGATTCTGTTACTGTATATGCGTATTACACTATGTATGTTACTGAGCTGATTGGCCTAGTGACGGTGTACAGATCCTTCAGACAGGACTTGCCTGCTAAGCATGTGTGATTCTCAGATTCTGTTACTGTATATGCGTATTACAATATGTATTGTCCTGAGCTGCTTGGCCTAGTGACGGTGTACAGATACTACAGACAGGACTTGCCTGATGAGCATGTGTGATTCTCAGATTCTGTTACTGTATATGCGTATTACACTATGTATGTTACTGAGCTGCCTGGCCTAGTGACGGTGTACAGATCCTTCAGACAGGACTTGCCCGCTAAGCATGTGTGATACTCAGATTCTGTTACTGTATATGCGTACTACACTATGTGTGTTACTGAGGCTTGGCCTAGTGACGGTGTACAGATCCTTCAGACAGGACTTGCCTGCTAAGCATGTGTGATTCTCAGATTCTGTTACTGTATATGCATATTACACTATGTATTGTCCTGAGCTGCCTGGCCTAGTGACGGTGTACAGATCCTTCAGACAGGACTTGCCCGCTAAGCATGTGTGATTCTCAGATTCTGTTACTGTATATGCGTATTACACTATGTATGTTACATAGCTGCCTGGCCTAGTGACGGTGTACAGATCCTTCAGACAGGACTTGCCCGCTAAGCATGTGTGATTCTCAGATTCTGTTACTGTATATGCGTATTACACTATGTATGTTACTGAGCTGCCTGGCCTAGTGACGGTGTACAGATCCTTCAGACAGGACTTGCCCGCTAAGCATGTGTGATTCTCAGATTCTGTTACTGTATATGCGTATTACACTATGTATGTCACTGAGCTGCCTGGCCTAGTGACGGTGTACAGATCCTTCAGACAGGACTTGCCTGCTAAGCATGTGTGATTCTCAGATTCTGTTACTGTATATGCGTACTACACTATGTATGTTACTGAGCTGCCTGGCCTAGTGACGGTGTACAGATCCTTCAGACAGGACTTGCCCGCTAAACATGTGTGATTCTCAGATTCTGTTACTGTATATGCGTATTACACTATGTATGTTACTGAGCTGCCTGGCCTAGTGACAGTGTACAGATCCTTCAGACAGGACTTGCCCGCTAAGCATGTGTGATTCTCAGATTCTGTTACTGTATATGCGTATTACACTATGTATGTTACTGAGCTGCCTGGCCTAGTGACGGTGTACAGATCCTTCAGACAGGACTTGCCTGATGAGCATGTGTGATTCTCAGATTCTGTTACTGTATATGCATATTACACTATGTATTGTCCTGAGCTGCTTGGCCTAGTGACGGTGTACAGATCCTTCAGACAGGACTTGCCCGCTAAGCATGTGTGATTCTCAGATTCTGTTACTGTATATGCGTATTACACTATGTATGTTACTGGGGCCTGGCCTAGTGACGGTGTACAGATCCTTCAGACAGGACTTGCCCGCTAAGCATGTGTGATTCTCAGATTCTGTTACTGTATATGCGTATTACACTATGTATGTTACTGAGCTGCTTGGCCTAGTGACGGTGTACAGATCCTTCAGACAGGACTTGCCTGATGAGCATGTGTGATTCTCAGATTCTGTTACTGTATATGCGTATTACACTATGTATTGTCCTGAGCTGCCTGGCCCAGTGACGGTGTACAGATCCTTCAGACAAGACTTGCCTGATGAGCATGTGTGATTCTCAGATTCTGTTACTGTATATGCATATTACACTATGTATTGTCCTGAGCTGCTTGGCCTAGTGACGGTGTACAGATCCTTCAGACAGGACTTGCCCGCTAAGCATGTGTGATTCTCAGATTCTGTTACTGTATATGCGTATTACACTATGTATGTTACTGAGGCCTGGCCTAGTGACGGTGTACAGATCCTTCAGACAGGCCTTGCCCGCTAAGCATGTGTGATTCTCAGATTATGTTACTGTATATGCGTATTACACTATGTATGTTACTGAGCTGCTTGGCCTAGTGACGGTGTACAGATCCTTCAGACAGGACTTGCCTGCTAAGCATGTGTGATTCTCAGATTCTGTTACTGTATATGCGTATTACACTATGTATTGTCCTGAGCTGCTTGGCCTAGTGACGGTGTACAGATCCTTCAGACAGGACTTGCCTGCTAAGCATGTGTGATTCTCAGATTCTGTTACTGTATATGCGTATTACACTATGTATTGTCCTGAGCTGCTTGGCCTAGTGACGGTGTACAGATCCTTCAGACAGGACTTGCCCGCTAAGCATGTGTGGTTCTCAGATTCTGTTACTGTATATGCGTATCACACTATGTATGTTACTGAGCTGCTTGGCCTAGTGACGGTGTACAGATCCTTCAGACAGGACTTGCCTGATGAGCATGTGTGATTCTCAGATTCTGTTACTGTATATGCGTATTACACTATGTATGTTACTGAGCTGCTTGGCCTAGTGACGGTGTACAGATCCTTCAGACAGGACTTGCCTGATGAGCATGTGTGATTCTCAGATTCTGTTACTGTATATGCGTATTACACTATGTATTGTCCTGAGCTGCTTGGCCTAGTGACGGTGTACAGATCCTTCAGACAGGACTTGCCTGATGAGCATGTGTGATTCTCAGATTCTGTTACTGTATATGCGTATTACACTATAAATTGTCCTGAGCTGCCTGGCCTAGTGACGGAGTACAGATCCTTCAGACAGGACTTGCCCGCTAAGCATGTGTGATTCTCAGATTCTGTTACTGTATATGCGTATTACACTATGTATTGTCCTGAGCTGCTTGGCCTAGCGACGGTGTACAGATCCTTCAGACAGGACTTGCCCGCTAAGCATGTGTGATTCTCAGATTCTGTTACTGTATATGCGTATTACACTATGTATGTTACTGAGCTGCCTGGCCTAGTGACGGTGTACAGATCCTTCAGACAGGACTTGCCCGCTAAGCATGTGTGATTCTCAGATTCTGTTACTGTATATGCGTATTACACTATGTATGTTACTGAGCTGCTTGGCCTAGTGACGGTGTACAGATCCTTCAGACAGGACTTGCCTGATGAGCATGTGTGATTCTCAGATTCTGTTACTGTATATGCGTATTACACTATGTATTGTCCTGAGCTGCTCGGCCTAGCGACGGTGTACAGATCCTTCAGACAGGACTTGCCTGCTAAGCATGTGTGATTCTCAGATTCTGTTACTGTATATGCGTATTACACTATGTATTGTCCTGAGCTGCTTGGCTTAGTGACGGGGTACAGATCCTTCAGACAGGACTTGCCCGCTAAGCATGTGTGATACTCAGATTCTGTTACTGTATATGCGTATTACACTATGTATGTTACTGAGCTGCTTGGCCTAGTGACGGTGTACAGATCCTTCAGACAGGACTTGCCTGCTAAGCATGTGTGATTCTCAGATTCTGTTACTGTATATGCGTATTACACTATGTATTGTCCTGAGCTGCCTGGCCTAGTGACGGTGTACAGATCCTTCAGACAGGACTTGCCTGCTAAGCATGTGTGATTCTCAGATTCTGTTACTGTATATGTGTATAACACTATGTATGTTACTGAGCTGCCTGGCCTAGTGACGGTGTACAGATCCTTCAGACAGGACTTGCCTGCTAAGCATGTGTGATTCTCAGATTCTGTTACTGTATATGCGTATTACACTATGTATGTTACTGAGGTACCTGGCCTAGTGACGGTGTACAGATCTTTCAGACAGGACTTGCCTGCTAAGCATGTGTGATTCTCAGATTCTGTTACTGTATATGCGTATTACACTATGTATTGTCCTGAGCTGCTTGGCCTAGTGACGGTGTACAGATCCTTCAGACAGGACTTGCCCGCTAAGCATGTGTTATTCCCAGATTATGTTACTGTATATGCGTATTACACTATGTATTGTCCTGAGCTGCTTGGCCTAGTGACGGTGTACAGATCCTTCAGACAGGACTTGCCCGCTAAGCATGTGTGATACTCAGATTCTGTTACTGTATATGCGTATTACACTATGTATGTTACTGAGCTGCTTGGCCTAGTGACGGTGTACAGATCCTTCAGACAGGACTTGCCTGCTAAGCCTGTGTGATTCTCAGATTCTGTTACTGTATATGCGTATTACACTATGTATGTTACTGAGCTGCCTGGCCTAGTGACGGTGTACAGATCCCTCAGACAGGACTTGCCTGCTAAGCATGTGTGATTCTCAGATTCTGTTACTGTATATGCGTATTACACTATGTATGTTACTGAGCTGCCTGGCCTAGTGACGGTGTACAGATCCTTCAGACAGGACTTTCCCGCTAAGCATGTGTGATTCTCAGATTCTGTTACTGTATATGCGTATTACACTATGTATGTTACTGAGCTGCTTGGTCTAGTGACGGTGTACAGATCCTTCAGACAGGACTTGCCCGCTAAGCATGTGTGATTCTCAGATTCTGTTACTGTATATGCGTATTACACTATGTATGTTACTGAGCTGCCTGGCCTAGTGACGGTGTACAGATCCTTCAGACAGGACTTGCCCGCTAAGCATGTGTGATTCTCAGATTCTGTTACTGTATATGCGTATTACACTATGTATGTTACTGAGCTGCCTGGCCTAGTGACGGTGTACAGATCCTTCAGACAGGACTTGCCCGCTAAGCATGTGTGATTCTCAGATTCTGTTACTGTATATGCGTATTACACTATGTATGTTACTGAGCTGCCTGGCCTAGTGACGGTGTACAGATCCTTCAGACAGGACTTGCCCGCTAAGCATGTGTGATTCTCAGATTCTGTTACTGTATATGCGTATTACACTATGTATGTTACTGAGCTGCCTGGCCTAGTGACGGTGTACAGATCCTTCAGACAGGACTTGCCTGATGAGCATGTGTGATTCTCAGATTCTGTTACTGTATATGCGTATTACACTATGTATGTTACTGAGCTGCTAGGCCTAGTGACGGTGTACAGATTCTCCAGACAGGCCTTGCCCGCTTAGCATGTGTGATTCTCAGATTCTGTTACTGTATATGCGTAATACACTATGTATGTTACTGAGCTGCTTGGCCTAGTGACGGTGTACAGATCCTTCAGACAGGACTTGCCTGATGAGCATGTGTGATTCTCAGATTCTGGAACTGTATATGCGTATTACACTATGTATGTTACTGAGCTGCTTGGCCTAGTGACGGTGTACAGATCCTTCAGACAGGACTTGCCTGAAAATCATGTGTGATTCTCAGATTCTGTTACTGTATATGCGTATTACACTATGTATTGTCCTGCGCTGCCTGGCCTAGTGACGGTGTACAGATCCTTCAGACAGGACTTGCCTGCTAAGCATGTGTGATTCTCAGATTCTGTTACTGTATATGCGTATTACACTATGTATGTTACTGAGCTGCTTGGCCCAGTGACGGTGTACAGATCCTTCAGACAGGACTTGCCTGCTAAGCATGTGTGATTCTCAGATTCTGTGACTGTATATGCGTATTACAATATGTATTGTCCTGAGCTGCTTGGCCTAGTGACGGTGTACAGATCCTTCAGACAGGACTTGCCTGATGAGCATGTGTGATTCTCAGATTCTGTTACTGTATATGCGTATTACACTATGTATGTTACTGAGCTGCCTGGCCTAGTGACGGTGTACAGATCCTTCAGACAGGACTTGCCCGCTAAGCATGTGTGATACTCAGATTCTGTTACTGTATATGCGTACTACACTATGTGTGTTACTGAGGCTTGGCCTAGTGACGGTGTACAGATCCTTCAGACAGGACTTGCCTGCTAAGCATGTGTGATTCTCAGATTCTGTTACTGTATATGCATATTACACTATGTATTGTCCTGAGCTGCCTGGCCTAGTGACGGTGTACAGATCCTTCAGACAGGACTTGCCCGCTAAGCATGTGTGATTCTCAGATTCTGTAACTGTATATGCGTATTACACTATGTATGTTACTAAGCTGCCTGGCCTAGTGACGGTGTACAGATCCTTCAGACAGGACTTGCCCGCTAAGCAATTGTGATTCTCAGATTCTGTTACTGTATATGCGTATTACACTATGTATGTTACTGAGCTGCCTGGCCTAGTGACGGTGTACAGATCCTTCAGACAGGACTTGCCCGCTAAGCATGTGTGATTCTCAGATTCTGTTACTGTATATGCGTATTACACTATGTATGTCACTGAGCTGCCTGGCCTAGTGACGGTGTACAGATCCTTCAGACAGGACTTGCCTGCTAAGCATGTGTGATTCTCAGATTCTGTTACTGTATATGCGTACTACACTATGTATGTTACTGAGCTGCCTGGCCTAGTGACGGTGTACAGATCCTCCAGACAGGACTTGCCCGCTAAACATGTGTGATTCTCAGATTCTGTTACTGTATATGCGTATTACACTATGTATGTTACTGAGCTGCCTGGCCTAGTGACGGTGTACAGATCCTTCAGACAGGATTTGCCCGCTAAGCATGTGTGATTCTCAGATTCTGTTACTGTATATGCGTATTACACTATGTATGTTACTGAGCTGCCTGGCCTAGTGACGGTGTACAGATCCTTCAGACAGGACTTGCCTGATGAGCATGTGTGATTCTCAGATTCTGTTACTGTATATGCGTATTACACTATGTATTGTCCTGAGCTGCCTGGCCTAGTGACGGTGTACAGATCCTTCAGACAAGACTTGCCTGATGAGCATGTGTGATTCTCAGATTCTGTTACTGTATATGCATATTACACTATGTATTGTCCCGAGCTGCTTGGCCTAGTGACGGTGTACAGATCCTTCAGACAGGACTTGCCCGCTAAGCATGTGTGATTCTCAGATTCTGTTACTGTATATGCGTATTACACTATGTATGTTACTGGGGCCTGGCCTAGTGACGGTGTACAGATCCTTCAGACAGGTCTTGCCCGCTAAGCATGTGTGATTCTCAGATTCTGTTACTGTATATGCGTATTACACTATGTATGTTACTGAGCTGCTTGGCCTAGTGACGGTGTACAGATCCTTCAGACAGGACTTGCCTGATGAGCATGTGTGATTCTCAGATTCTGTTACTGTATATGCGTATTACACTATGTATTGTCCTGAGCTGCCTGGCCTAGTGACGGTGTACAGATCCTTCAGACAAGACTTGCCTGATGAGCATGTGTGATTCTCAGATTCTGTTACTGTATATGCATATTACACTATGTATTGTCCTGAGCTGCTTGGCCTAGTGACGGTGTACAGATCCTTCAGACAGGACTTGCCCGCTAAGCATGTGTGATTCTCAGATTCTGTTACTGTATATGCGTATTACACTATGTATGTTACTGGGGCCTGGCCTAGTGACGGTGTACAGATCCTTCAGACAGGACTTGCCCGCTAAGCATGTGTGATTCTCAGATTCTGTTACTGTATATGCGTATTACACTATGTATGTTACTGAGCTGCTTGGCCTAGTGACGGTGTACAGATCCTTCAGACAGGACTTGCCTGCTAAGCATGTGTGATTCTCAGATTCTGTTACTGTATATGCGTATTACACTATGTATTGTCCTGAGCTGCTTTGCCTAGTGACGGTGTACAGATCCTTCAGACAGGACTTGCCTGCTAAGCATGTGTGATTCTCAGATTCTGTTATTGTATATGCGTATTACACTATGTATTGTCCTGAGCTGCTTGGCCTAGTGACGGTGTACAGATCCTCCAGACAGGACTTGCCCGCTAAGCATGTGTGGTTCTCAGATTCTGTTACTGTATATGCGTATCACACTATGTATGTTACTGAGCTGCTTGGCCTAGTGACGGTGTACAGATCCTTCAGACAGGACTTGCCTGATGAGCATGTGTGATTCTCAGATTCTGTTACTGTATATGCGTATTACACTATGTATGTTACTGAGCTGCTTGGCCTAGTGACGGTGTACAGATCCTTCAGACAGGACTTGCCTGATGAGCATGTGTGATTCTCAGATTCTGTTACTGTATATGCGTATTACACTATGTATTGTCCTGAGCTGCTTGGCCTAGTGACGGTGTACAGATCCTTCAGACAGGACTTGCCTGCTAAGCATGTCCGATTCTCAGATTCTGTTACTGTATATGCGTATTACACTATAAATTGTCCTGAGCTGCCTGGCCTAGTGACGGAGTACAGATCCTTCAGACAGGACTTGCCCGCTAAGCATGTGTGATTCTCAGATTCTGTTACTGTATATGCGTATTACACTATGTATTGTCCTGAGCTGCTTGGCCCAGTGACGGTGTACAGATCCTCCAGACAGGACTTGCCCGCTAAGCATGTGTGATTCTCAGATTCTGTTACTGTATATGCGTATTACACTATGTATGTTACTGAGCTGCCTGGCCTAGTGACGGTGTACAGATCCCTCAGACAGGACTTGCCTGCTAAGCATGTGTGATTCTCAGATTCTGTTACTGTATATGCGTATTACACTATGTATGTTACTGAGCTGCCTGGCCTGGTGACGGTGTACAGATCCTTCAGACAGGACTTTCCCGCTAAGCATGTGTGATTCTCAGATTCTGTTACTGTATATGCGTATTACACTATGTATGTTACTGAGCTGCTTGGCCTAGTGACGGTGTACAGATCCTTCAGACAGGACTTGCCCGCTAAGCATGTGTGATTCTCAGATTCTGTTACTGTATATGCGTATTACACTATGTATGTTACTGAGCTGCCTGGCCTAGTGACGGTGTACAGATCCCTCAGAAAGGACTTGCCCGCTAAGCATGTGTGATTCTCAGATTCTGTTACTGTATATGCGTATTACACTATGTATGTTACTGAGCTGCCTGGCCTAGTGACGGTGTACAGATCCTTCAGACAGGACTTGCCCGCTAAGCATGTGTGATTCTCAGATTCTGTTACTGTATATGCATATTACACTATGTATTGTCGTGAGCTGCCTGGCCTAGTGACGGTGTACAGATCCTTCAGACAGGACTTGCCCGCTAAGCATGTGTGATTCTCAGATTCTGTTACTGTATATGCGTATTACACTATGTATGTTACTGAGCTGCCTGGCCTAGTGACGGTGTACAGATCCTCCAGACAGGACTTGCCCGCTAAGCATGTGTGATTCTCAGATTCTGTTACTGTATATGCGTATTACACTATGTATGTTACTGAGCTGCCTGGCCTAGTGACGGTGTACAGATCCTTCAGACAGGACTTGCCCGCTAAGCATGTGTGATTCTCAGATTCTGTTACTGTATATGCGTATTACACTATGTATGTTACTGAGCTGCCTGGCCTAGTGACGGTGTACAGATCCTTCAGACAGGACTTGCCCGCTAAGCATGTGTGATTCTCAGATTCTGTTACTGTATATGCGTATTACACTATGTATTGTCCTGAGCTGCCTGGCCTAGTGACGGTGTACAGATCCTTCAGACAGGACTTGCCTGCTAAGCATGTGTGATTCTCAGATTCTGTTACTGTATATGTGTATAACACTATGTATGTTACTGAGCTGCCTGGCCTAGTGACGGTGTACAGATCCTTCAGACAGGACTTGCCTGCTAAGCATGTGTGATTCTCAGATTCTGTTACTGTATATGCTTATTACACTATGTATGTTACTGAGCTGCCTGGCCTAGTGCCGGTGTACAGATCCTTCAGACAGGACTTGCCTGTTAAGCATGTGTGATTCTCAGATTCTGTTACTGTATATGCGTATTACACTATGTATTGTCCTGAGCTGCTTGGCCTAGTGACGGTGTACAGATCCTTCAGACAGGACTTGCCCGCTAAGCATGTGTGATTCTCAGATTCTGTTACTGTATATGCGTATTACACTATGTATTGTCCTGAGCTGCTTGGCCTAGTGACGGTGTACAGATCCTTCAGACAGGACTTGCCCGCTGAGCATGTGTGATACTCAGATTCTGTTACTGTATATGCGTATTACACTATGTATGTTACTGAGCTGCTCGGCCTAGTGACTGTGTACAGATCCTTCAGACAGGACTTGCCTGCTAAGCATGTGTGATTCTCAGATACTGTTACTGTATATGCGTATTACACTATGTATGTTACTGAGCTGCCTGGCCTAGTGACGGTGTACAGATCCCTCAGACAGGACTTGCCTGCTAAGCATGTGTGATTCTCAGATTCTGTTACTGTATATGCGTATTACACTATGTATGTTACTGAGCTGCCTGGCCCAGTGACGGTGTACAGATCCTTCAGACAGGACTTTCCCGCTAAGCATGTGTGATTCTCAGATTCTGTTACTGTATATGCGTATTACACTATGTATGTTACTGAGCTGCTTGGCCTAGTGACGGTGTACAGATCCTTCAGACAGGACTTGCCCGCTAAGCATGTGTGATTCTCAGATTCTGTTACTGTATATGCGTATTACACTATGTATGTTACTGAGCTGCCTGGCCTAGTGACGGTGTACAGATCCTTCAGACAGGACTTGCCCGCTAAGCATGTGTGATTCTCAGATTCTGTTACTGTATATGCGTATTACACTATGTATGTTACTGAGCTGCCTGGCCTAGTGACGGTGTACAGATCCTTCAGACAGGACTTGCCCGCTAAGCATGTGTGATTCTCAGATTCTGTTACTGTATATGCGTATTACACTATGTATGTTACTGAGCTGCCTGGCCTAGTGACGGTGTACAGATCCTTCAGACAGGACTTGCCCGCTAAGCATGTGTGATTCTCAGATTCTGTTACTGTATATGCGTAGTACACTATGTATGTTACTGAGCTGCTTGGCCTAGTGACGGTGTACAGATCCTTCAGACAGGACTTGCCTGATGAGCATGTGTGATTCTCAGATTCTGTTACTGTATATGCGTATTACACTATGTATTGTCCTGAGCTGCCTGGCCTAGTGACGGTGTACAGATCCTTCAGACAAGACTTGCCTGATGAGCATGTGTGATTCTCAGATTCTGTTACTGTATATGCATATTACACTATGTATTGTCCTGAGCTGCTTGGCCTAGTGACGGTGTACAGATCCTTCAGACAGGACTTGCCCGCTAAGCATGTGTGATTCTCAGATTCTGTTACTGTATATGCGTATTACACTATGTATGTTACTGGGGCCTGGCCTAGTGACGGTGTACAGATCCTTCAGACAGGACTTGCCCGCTAAGCATGTGTGATTCTCAGATTCTGTTACTGTATATGCGTATTACACTATGTATGTTACTGAGCTGCTTGGCCTAGTGACGGTGTACAGATCCTTCAGACAGGACTTGCCTGCTAAGCATGTGTGATTCTCAGATTCTGTTACTGTATATGCGTATTACACTATGTATTGTCCTGAGCTGCTTGGCCTAGTGACGGTGTACAGATCCTTCAGACAGGACTTGCCTGCTAAGCATGTGTGATTCTCAGATTCTGTTACTGTATATGCGTATTACACTATGTATTGTCCTGAGCTGCTTGGCCTAGTGACGGTGTACAGATCCTCCAGACAGGACTTGCCCGCTAAGCATGTGTGGTTCTCAGATTCTGTTACTGTATATGCGTATCACACTATGTATGTTACTGAGCTGCTTGGCCTATTGACGGTGTACAGATCCTTCAGACAGGACTTGCCTGATGAGCATGTGTGATTCTCAGATTCTGTTACTGTATATGCGTATTACACTATGTATGTTACTGAGCTGCTTGGCCTAGTGACGGTGTACAGATCCTTCAGACAGGACTTGCCTGATGAGCATGTGTGATTCTCAGATTCTGTTACTGTATATGCGTATTACACTATGTATTGTCCTGAGCTGCTTGGCCTAGTGACGGTGTACAGATCCTTCAGACAGGACTTGCCTGCTAAGCATGTCCGATTCTCAGATTCTGTTACTGTATATGCGTATTACACTATAAATTGTCCTGAGCTGCTTGGCCTAGTGACGGAGTACAGATCCTTCAGACAGGACTTGCCCGCTAAGCATGTGTGATTCTCAGATTCTGTTACTGTATATGCGTATTACACTATGTATTGTCCTGAGCTGCTTGGCCAAGTGACGGTGTACAGATCCTCCAGACAGGACTTGCCCGCTAAGCATGTGTGATTCTCAGATTCTGTTACTGTATATGCGTATTACACTATGTATGTTACTGAGCTGCCTGGCCTAGTGACGGTGTACAGATCCCTCAGACAGGACTTGCCTGCTAAGCATGTGTGATTCTCAGATTCTGTTACTGTATATGCGTATTACACTATGTATGTTACTGAGCTGCCTGGCCTAGTGACGGTGTACAGATCCTTCAGACAGGACTTTCCCGCTAAGCATGTGTGATTCTCAGATTCTGTTACTGTATATGCGTATTACACTATGTATGATACTGAGCTGCTTGGCCTAGTGACGGTGTACAGATCCTTCAGACAGGACTTGCCCGCTAAGCATGTGTGATTCTCAGATTCTGTTACTGTATATGCGTATTACACTATGTATGTTACTGAGCTGCCTGGCCTAGTGACGGTGTACAGATCCTTCAGAAAGGACTTGCCCGCTAAGCATGTGTGATTCTCAGATTCTGTTACTGTATATGCGTATTACACTATGTATGTTACTGAGCTGCCTGGCCTAGTGACGGTGTACAGATCCTTCAGACAGGACTTGCCCGCTAAGCATGTGTGATTCTCAGATTCTGTTACTGTATATGCATATTACACTATGTATTGTCGTGAGCTGCCTGGCCTAGTGACGGTGTACAGATCCTTCAGACAGGACTTGCCCGCTAAGCATGTGTGATTCTCAGATTCTGTTACTGTATATGCGTATTACACTATGTATGTTACTGAGCTGCCTGGCCTAGTGACGGTGTACAGATCCTCCAGACAGGACTTGCCCGCTAAGCATGTGTGATTCTCAGATTCTGTTACTGTATATGCGTATTACACTATGTATGTTACTGAGCTGCCTGGCCTAGTGACGGTGTACAGATCCTTCAGACAGGACTTGCCCGCTAAGCATGTGTGATTCTCAGATTCTGTTACTGTATATGCGTATTACACTATGTATGTTACTGAGCTGCCTGGCCTAGTGACGGTGTACAGATCCTTCAGACAGGACTTGCCCGCTAAGCATGTGTGATTCTCAGATTCTGTTACTGTATATGCGTATTACACTATGTATTGTCCTGAGCTGCCTGGCCTAGTGACGGTGTACAGATCCTTCAGACAGGACTTGCCTGCTAAGCATGTGTGATTCTCAGATTCTGTTACTGTATATGTGTATAACACTATGTATGTTACTGAGCTGCCTGGCCTAGTGACGGTGTACAGATCCTTCAGACAGGACTTGCCTGCTAAGCATGTGTGATTCTCAGATTCTGTTACTGTATATGCTTATTACACTATGTATGTTACTGAGCTGCCTGGCCTAGTGCCGGTGTACAGATCCTTCAGACAGGACTTGCCTGTTAAGCATGTGTGATTCTCAGATTCTGTTACTGTATATGCGTATTACACTATGTATTGTCCTGAGCTGCTTGGCCTAGTGACGGTGTACAGATCCTTCAGACAGGACTTGCCCGCTAAGCATGTGTGATTCTCAGATTCTGTTACTGTATATGCGTATTACACTATGTATTGTCCTGAGCTGCTTGGCCTAGTGACGGTGTACAGATCCTTCAGACAGGACTTGCCCGCTGAGCATGTGTGATACTCAGATTCTGTTACTGTATATGCGTATTACACTATGTATGTTACTGAGCTGCTCGGCCTAGTGACGGTGTACAGATCCTTCAGACAGGACTTGCCTGCTAAGCATGTGTGATTCTCAGATTCTGTTACTGTATATGCGTATTACACTATGTATGTTACTGTGCTGCCTGGCCTAGTGACGGTGTACAGATCCCTCAGACAGGACTTGCCTGCTAAGCATGTGTGATTCTCAGATTCTGTTATTGTATATGCGTATTACACTATGTATGTTACTGAGCTGCCTGGCCTAGTGACGGTGTACAGATCCTTCAGACAGGACTTTCCCGCTAAGCATGTGTGATTCTCAGATTCTGTTACTGTATATGCGTATTACACTATGTATGTTACTGAGCTGCTCGGCCTAGTGACGGTGTACAGATCCTTCAGACAGGACTTGCCCGCTAAGCATGTGTGATTCTCAGATTCTGTTACTGTATATGCGTATTACACTATGTATGTTACTGAGCTGCCTGGCCTAGTGACGGTGTACAGATCCTTCAGACAGGACTTGCCCGCTAAGCATGTGTGATTCTCAGATTCTGTTACTGTATATGCGTATTACACTATGTATGTTACTGAGATGCCTGGCCTAGTGACGGTGTACAGATCCTTCAGACAGGACTTGCCCGCTAAGCATGTGTGATTCTCAGATTCTGTTACTGTATATGCGTATTACACTATGTATGTTACTGAGCTGCCTGGCCTAGTGACGGTGTACAGATCCTTCAGACAGGACTTGCCCGCTAAGCATGTGTGATTCTCAGATTCTGTTACTGTATATGCGTATTACACTATGTATGTTACTGAGCTGCCTGGCCTAGTGACGGTGTACAGATCCTTCAGACAGGACTTGCCTGATGAGCATGTGTGATTCTCAGATTCTGTTACTGTATATGCGTATTACACTATGTATGTTACTGAGCTGCTAGGCCTAGTGACGGTGTACAGATCCTCCAGACAGGCCTTGCCCGCTAAGCATGTGTGATTCTCAGATTCTGTTACTGTATATGCGTAATACAATATGTATGTTAATGAGCTGCTTGGCCTAGTGACGGTGTACAGATCCTTCAGACAGGACTTGCCTGATGAGCATGTGTGATTCTCAGATTCTGTTACTGTATATGCGTATTACACTATGTATTGTCCTGAGCTGCTTGGCCTAGTGACGGTGTACAGATCCTTCAGACAGGACTTGCCTGATGAGCATGTGTGATTCTCAGATTCTGTTTCTGTATATGCGTACTACACTATGTATGTTACTGAGCTGCCTGGCCTAGTGACGGTGTACAGATCCTTCAGACAGGACTTGCCCGCTAAGCATGTGTGATTCTCAAATTTTGTTACTGTATATGCGTATTACACTATGTATGTTACTGAGCTGCTAGGCCTAGTGACGGTGTACAGATCCTTCAGACACGACTTGCCTGCTAAGCATGTGTGATTCTCAGATTCTGTTACTGTATATGCGTATTACACTATGTATGTTACTGAGGCTTGGCCTAGTGACGGTGTACAGATCCTTCAGACAGGACTTGCCCACTAAGCATGTGTGATTCTCAGATTCTGTTACTGTTTATGCGTATTACACTATGTATTGTCCTGAGCTGCCTGGCCTAGTGACGGTGTACAGATCCTTCAGACAGGACTTGCCCGCTAAGCATGTGTGATTCTCAGATTCTGTTACTGTATATGCGTATTACACTATGTATGTTACTGAGCTGCCTGGCCTAGTGACGGTGTACAGATCCTTCAGACAGGACTTGCCTGCTAAGCATGTGTGATTCTCAGATTCTGTTACTGTATATGCGTATTACACTATGTATGTTACTGAGCTGCTTGGCCTAGTGACTTTGTACAGATCCTTCAGACAGGACTTGCCTGCTAAGCATGTGTGATTCTCAGTTTCTGTTACTGTATATGCGTATTACACTATGTATGTTACTGAGCTGCTTGGCCTAGTGACGGTGTACAGATCCTTCAGACAGGACTTGCCTGCTAAGCATGTGTGATTCTCAGATTCTGTTACTGTATATGCGTATTACGATATGTATTGTCCTGAGCTGCTTGGCCTAGTGACGGTGTACAGATCCTTCAGACAGGACTTGCCTGATGAGCATGTGTGATTCTCAGATTCTGTTACTGTATATGCATATTACACTATGTATTGTCCTGAGCTGCCTGGCCTAGTGACGGTGTACAGATCCTTCAGACAGGACTTGCCCGCTAAGCATGTGTGATTCTCAGATTCTGTTACTGTATATGCGTATTACACTATGTATGTTACTGAGCTGCCTGGCCTAGTGACGGTGTACAGATCCTCCAGACAGGACTTTCCCGCTAAGCATGTGTGATTCTCAGATTCTGTTACTGTATATGCGTATTACACTATGTATGTTACTGAGCTGCCTGGCCTAGTGACAGTGTACAGATCCTTCAGACAGGACTTGCCCGCTAAGCATGTGTGATTCTCAGATTCTGTTACTGTATATGCGTATTACACTATGTATGTTACTGAGCTGCCTGGCCTAGTGACGGTGTACAGATCCTTCAGACAGGACTTGCCCGCTAAGCATGTGTGATTCTCAGATTCTGTTACTGTATATGCGTATTACACTATGTATGTCACTGAGCTGCCTGGCCTAGTGACGGTGTACAGATCCTTCAGACAGGACATGCCTGCTAAGCATGTGTGATTCTCAGATTCTGTTACTGTATATGCGTACTACACTATGTATTTTACTGAGCTGCCTGGCCTAGTGACGGTGTACAGATCCTCCAGACAGGCCTTGCCCGCTAAGCAAGTGTGATTCTCAGATGCTGTTACTGTATATGCGTAATACACTATGTATGTTACTGAGCTGCTTGGCCTAGTGACGGTGTACAGATCCTTCAGACAGGACTGGCCTGAAAATCATGTGTGATTCACAGATTCTGTTACTGTATATGCGTATAACACTATGTATTGTCCTGAGCTGCCTGGCCTAGTGACGGTGTACAGATCCTTCTGACAGGACTTGCCTGCTAAGCATGTGTGATTCTCAGATTCTGTTACTGTATATGCGTATTACACTATGTATGTTACTGAGCTGCCTGGCCTAGTGACGGTGTACAGATCCTTCAGACAGGACTTGCCTGCTAAGCATGTGTGATTCTCAGATTCTGTTACTGTATATGCGTATTACACTATGTATGTTACTGAGCTGCCTGGCCTAGTGACGGTGTACAGATCCTTCAGACAGGACTTGCCTGATGAGCATTTGTGATTCTCAGATTCTGTTACTGTATATGCGTATTACACTATGTATTGTCCTGAGCTGCCTGGCCTAGTGACGGTGTACAGATCCTTCAGACAAGACTTGCCTGATGAGCATGTGTTATTCTCAGATTCTGTTACTGTAAATGCGTATTACACTATGTATGTTACTGAGCTGCTTGGCCTAGTGACGGTGTACAGATCCTTCAGACAGGACTTGCCCGCTAAGCATGTGTGATTCTCAGATTCTGTTACTGTATATGCGTATTACACTATGTATGTTACTGAGCTGCCTAGCCTAGTGACGGTGTACAGATCCTTCAGACAGGACTTGCCCGCTAAGCATGTGTGATTCTCAGATTCTGTTACTGTATATGCGTATTACACTATGTATGTTACTGAGCTGCCTGGCCTAGTGACGGTGTACAGATCCTTCAGACAGGACTTACCCGCTAAGCATGTGTGATTCTCAGATTCTGTTACTGTATATGCGTATTACACTATGTATGTTACTGAGCTGCCTGGCCTAGTGACGGTGTACAGATCCTTCAGACAGGACTTGCCCGCTAAGCATGTGTGATTCTCAGATTCTGTTACTTTATATGCGTATTACACTATGTATGTTACTGAGCTGCCTGGCCTAGTGACGGTGTACAGATCCTTCAGACAGGACTTGCCTGCTAAGCATGTGTGATTCTCAGATTCTGTTACTGTATATGCGTACTACACTATGTATTGTCCTGAGCTGCTTGGCCTAGTGACGGTGTACAGATCCTTCAGACAGGACTTGCCTGATGAGCATTTGTGATTCTCAGATTCTGTTACTGTATATGCGTATTACACTATGTATTGTCCTGAGCTGCCTGGCCTAGTGACGGTGTACAGATCCTTCAGACAAGACTTGCCTGATGAGCATGTGTTATTCTCAGATTCTGTTACTGTATATGCATATCACACTATTTATTGTCCTGAGCTGCTTGGCCTAGTGACGGTGTACAGATCCTTCAGACAGGACTTGCCCGCTAAGCATGTGTGATTCTCAGATTCTGTTACTGTATATGCGTATTACACTATGTATGTTACTGGGGCCTGGCCTAGTGACGGTGTACAGATCCTTCAGACAGGACTTGCCCGCTAAGCATGTGTGATTCTCAGATTCTGTTACTGTATATGCGTATTACACTATGTATGTTACTGAGCTGCTTGGCCTAGTGACGGTGTACAGATCCTTCAGACAGTACATGCCCGCTAAGCATGTGTGGTTCTCAGATTCTGTTACTGTATATGCGTATCACACTATGTATGTTACTGAGCTGCTTGGCCTAGTGACGATGTACAGATCCTTCAGACAGGACTTGCCTGATGAGCATGTGTGATTCTCAGATTCTGTTACTGTATATGCGTATTACACTATGTATGTTACTGAGCTGCTTGGCCTAGTGACGGTGTACAGATCCTTCAGAGAGGACTTGCCTGATGAGCATGTGTGATTCTCAGATTCTGTTATTGTATATGCGTATCACACTATGTATTGTCCTCAGCTGCTTGGCCTAGTGACGGTGTACAGATCCTTCAGACAGGACTTGCCTGAAAATCATGTGTGATTCTCAGATTCTGTTTCTGTATATGCGTATTACACTATGTATTGTCCTGAGCTGCCTGGCCTAGTGACGGAGTACAGATCCTTCAGACAGGACTTGCCCGCTAAGCATGTGTGATTCTCAGATTCTGTTACTGTATATGCGTATTACACTATGTATTGTCCTGAGCTGCTTGGCCTAGTGACGGTGTACAGATCCTTCAGACAGGACTTGCCCGCTATGCATGTGTGATTCTCAGATTCTGTTACTGTATATGCGTATTACACTATGTATGTTACTGAGCTGCCTGGCCTAGTGACGGTGTACAGATCCTTCAGACAGGACTTGCCCGCTAAGCATGTGTGATTCTCAGATTCTGTTACTGTATATGCGTATTACACTATGTATGTTACTGAGCTGCTTGGCCTAGTGACGGTGTACAGATCCTTCAGACAGAACTTGCCTGATGAGCATGTGTGATTCTCAGATTCTGTTACTGTATATGCGTATTACACTATGTATTGTCCTGAGCTGCTTGGCCCAGCGACGGTGTACAGATCCTTCAGACAGGACTTGCCTGCTAAGCATGTGTGATTCTCAGATACTGTTACTGTATATGCGTATTACACTATGTATTGTCCTGAGCTGCTTGGCCTAGTGACGGTGTACAGATCTTTCATACAGGACTTGCCCGCTAAGCATGTGTGATTCTCAGATTCTGTTACTGTATATGCGTATTACACTATGTATGTTACTGAGCTGCTTGGCCTAGTGACGGTGTACAGATCCTTCAGACAGGACTTGCCTGCTAAGCATGTGTGATTCTCAGATTCTGTTACTGTATATGCGTATTACACTATGTATTGTCCTGAGCTGCCTGGCCTCTTGACGGTGTACAGATCCTTCAGACAGGACTTGCCTGCTAAGCATGTGTGATTCTCAGATTCTGTTACTGTATATGTGTATAACACTATTGTATTTATTTTATTGTATTTATTGCGTTCAGCATGAAAATTCCATGAGTCACCGACTCTTTACAGGACATGCTTTAAATATAAACTTAAATATAAAACAATGAAAGAACAAGAAAAACACAGAATAGAAAAAACAAAACAAAAAAAAACACACTGAATAGGTAAAATAAAACACGAATATAACAAATATATAAGAGAGGCAAAAAGTACAAATATGAAATGTTATTAAGAAATATGATAGGAAGATCAACGTTCCTCTTGTGTATAGTAGAAACACTGTCTAGGATATGGACGACGCTCGCATAGACATATCGGGTTGTATAGGGAACACTGTTTTGAAAATGGTCGAACGGTGCATCTACAAGAAGTCTTCTCAGAATTGAAACATTTTTTCAGATCTTTGTCGAGTAGTTCTTTCTTCATTTCTTTTTTGAAAGCAGAAGGTTTCAGTAATTTCATGGTTTCTGGTAGCTCGTTGTAAAGAATGAATCCAAAGTGGTTGAGGTTATTTAATCCATATTTAGTTGAATTTGATGTATTGATGTGAATGTTATTTGATCCTCGAGTATAATAAGAATGAATGTTGTAGTTAAAAATGATCGGAAGATTTGAAACCGTTTTTTTAAATATGACTACATGGATAAAGGTGGTAGTTAACTGTTTTTGGATGAGTTTAATTGGTATGATGTTATTCTCACGATACATGTCGTATCGATGAGTATGATATGGATAGCTGAATATGTGTCGAATAGCTCTATTTTGAATGAGCTCTATCTCATTAATTTTCTTGCTGGTAGCATTACCCCAGATAGGATTTAAATAAAGAAGATGGCTATGAATTCGAGCATAGTAGATGGAGAGTAGAGTAGATGATTTAACTATGAAAGATATTCGTTTGAGCACTGATGATATTGGCATTATCTTCTTTATTATGTTGTCAATATGCGGAATCCAAGTTTGATCTCTGTCAATGGTTAAACCAAGATATTTTACCTCTTTGACAATAGGTATTACCACTTCATTCATTTTCAATTCAAGGTTGTAATTGATTGAATCAAATTTCTTCGATGCAAATATCATGTAGTTGGTCTTTTTAGAGTTCATGGAAAGTTTATTAGAGTTCATCCATTCACAAACAGTAGTAATATCTTTTTGCATCTGTTGAATGAGGTTGGCTATTGTGAAGTCATTATAAAAGAGATTGGTGTCGTCCGCATAGCTTTGGAGAAGACCGGATAAGCTTTCTTGATGAAGATCATTTATGTAGATGAGGAATAAAATAGGACCCAAGACAGATCCTTGTGGCACTCCACAAGTTACTTCCAGGTTGTCACTATTTACATCTTCAATATTAACGAATTGATAACGATTCAATAGATAACTTCTGAACCATTGAAGACTAGTCCCTCTGATACCGATTTTTTCCATTTTATACAAAAGGATATTGTGATCCACAGTGTCAAATGCCTTACTCAAATCAATAAATAAACCTCCAGCAACTTTGCCTTGATCAAGGTGATCCTGAATGGTTGACATTAGATCATATAAGGCTGAGCTGGTCCCCATGTTATCTCGAAATCCATATTGACCTTTATAGTAAAATTGTATAGAGTTCAGGTACAAGTTAAGTCTAAACTTGACAACCTTCTCTATTACTTTCGATAACGGTGATAATAGAGAGATGGGTCGATGATTACACATATCTTCATGGTTGCCACTTTTGAAAATTGGTTTAATTTTAGCAATTTTTGCCTGATTTGGAACTATTCCTGTTTTCATTGATTCATTAATCATTATAGACAAAGGTTTTGCAATATCACTTCCACACTGTTTAATTAAAAAGCTTGAAAGATTATCCTCTCCTGTTGATTTACTGTTGGTTAGATTATTAATAATTCTCAGCACTTCCGTTTCTGAAGTTGGAAAGAGAACAAAATTACTTGACTCAATGCCATTAATTTTAGTGTACGTAAAGTCATTTCTAGTTGAATGTATTTTGCTTGCTAATTGTTCTCCAATGCTGATGAAGTATGAATTAAAGTTTTCAGCTATAATCCAAGGATCAGAAATAGATTTATCATTGACTTTTATACGAGAACTATTTTTCTTTTCTAATTTGCTAGTATTGTGTAATACCAAGTTAATTGTTTGCCACATTTTCCTAGGCTTGGAAGTTTGCTCAAATAGGAGGTCATTATAATAGATGGATTTTCTCTTTCTACATAAATTAACCGAGAGGTTACGGGATCTCTTGAATTCAGCTTTGAGTTGTAAGTTTGATTTGTCATTATTAAATTTATCCAAGGCTTTGTCTTTAAGACTTACATAATGTAATGTTTCATTGTTCATCCATGGACATGCTGCTTTATCAATAAATCTCTTTTTCTTCATTGTTGTGCAATTCTCTTTTCGATGGTTGAGCTGAGAAACAATCTCGGAGTACATACCATCAGCAGTCAAAGACGTACCAGTTTGTAAAACAATTGGATCATATTTGAGAGATTCTGTGAAATTGAGTGCATTAAATATCGGGATTTCATGAAATATTTTAGACCTTTTAACTCTGGGTGTTTTAATATTTAGTTCAACGACCATTGCAACATGATCAGATAATGAAGGATCTATCTCGATGTTTGAAATCTTCATATGATCTGTAGCATTATAAAGCACATGATCTATAAGCGATGATTTTTCTTCAGATATTCTAGTAGGAAATAGATGGTTACATAAGTGAAAACCAATACTATAGATGAGATTGAGATACTTTGAGGTAAGTTCTTTTTCTTTGTAGATATTGAAGTTAAAGTCTCCCAAAATAAGTGAATGATTCCCAGTTTTACTTAGTTGGTTTTCCAATAGCTCGAAAAATGTATCTATTTCCGAGTTACCTGGTGTTCGGTATACGGCTCCAATAACTAACTTGGTCAGCCATTTCAGATTATTAATTGTAACTATCAGTAAACTGTTTGAATTGTCACTATGCTTGAATGTAACTTCAAAATCGTAATCCTTGTGTATAAATATACCGACTCCACCTCCTTGCTTGGACGGTCTGCAGGCATAAGTCGCAACAAAATTTTCCATATTGTATAATGTTGTTTCTTCATTATTTATCCAGGTTTCAGTGATGATAATAATATTTATTCCTGTAATTTTGTCTAGTAATTCACCTATACTTGATAACTTCTCACCTCTAATGCTTCTGGCATTGAGATATAAAATCTTGAAGTTGTTTGATTTTGTAATTTCGTAAGTTTTAATGGAACGATGTTTATTTAGCTCTATATTTGATCCATGATTGTCTAGTCACAAATACTTGTCAGGTTTGATTGGAACATCTTTATATTCGTTATTTATTTGTAATTTGTCAGTTTTTGAAGTTAAAACTTCAATTTCATTCCCTCTTTGAACGTTTTTTAAGCAAAGACCATTTGGGAATGCAGGATTTTTTCTCTTCAGTCTTAAACTCTGTCTTATAGGTAATACTATTTTGACTTTCCTTGGTTCATTGTTATCATCCTGAGTATCTTGTAATTTCATCGAAAGATTAGTTGGTATTCTGTCTCGGCTCTCTCGATCATCCTCTTCCATATTCACATTTTCTATCGTTGTCAGATGATTATCATCATTAGTTTCATCCATTTCTACAAGGCTATATTTGGATGCTGAAGTGAGAATATGTGGAACTAAAATAGGTGTGGGATCATTACAAACCTGAAAATCTGTACCTGTCAATATATCCAATTTAGCAATTGTTCTTTGTAAGTCATGCATCCTCTCTGAAAAATAATTTCTTTCTATATACAGATTATGAATTATATTATCCTTCATATAGATGGCATTCTTCAATTGATGAACAATATCAAAATTTGCATTAACTTCAGTAACTTCACACTGACTTGTAGCCATCTTCAGGTGAAATGGTTGCAACAATATTTTGTCCTGTATTTTGTCAACAATTCTCAATTTTGCATGAGGTGTAATGATAGGTGGAGGAATTAGTTGATGTATAGTTGTTGATAGCGCTTTGCACAATTTCTTCTTTCCATTTTCATTAAGGTGAAGTCCATGTCGTGTGTAATCCTCCCTTGACAAATCCTTGTTATTAAAATCAAGGAACGTAACATGTCTGTGAGTAGATGTTTCTTTTCGGATCATATTATTTACAATGGATATGGTTGTGTTATTAAGTGGATTGTCGAATCTATTCATAATAGCAGTTACTATTATTTTTTTTCCATGAGCTAGTTTTATTGCTTCCAGAAGGGGATCGAGAATTCGCTTTTTGATTTTGTTCTTCTGATATTTTTCCTCGACCTTATCAACAAGAAGACAATTTTTTGGAGCCAAAGATGCAATATCGTCTACTCCACCAATTATGATTACGACGTCTTCGTTTGCTTTGTTTTGTTCATAGTATGGTTTGTCATTTAAACCTTTTAAAACGTGGGTAATATTGCTATGTGGTTTGAAAGAAACTGACACTCTGAAGTCATTCCCTAGGTATCCTTGCAATAATGGCTGACACTTATGCCCGTGGCTATCGGCTAAGACCAAAACCCTTTTTCTCAAGTCAGTTGTCATTTTCAACATTTCTATTCGACAGATTATGAGGAAATTTAACGACCTTGATTCTTCAAATATGTATAACCAAAGCCCTCTTGATGAACAGTTTAATTTCAACTAGGCTCTGTTCGTATGATCTGATTATTTGTAAACAGAAGTAGAAATCCAATATGCCGTGATTTCCTGATTTTCGTTTTTCCCAAAATATGAACTATTTTGAATCCTTGATTAAAACTCACTATTAAAATTAAAAATGAAGATTTATATCTCAGTATCTTGAAAATCATATAAAGATCACTTACGTTCACGCATCAAAATACACAGGTACGTCGTTTTGTAGAAAATGGATTTTGAAATAGGACCAGTCTTCACAAGTTCAATTCAATAGCGGCCATTTTGTATTTTTTCAATGTATGTTATGTATGCATAACTATGTATGTTACTGAGCTGCCTGGCCTAGTGACGGTGTACAGATCCTTCAGACAGGACTTGCCTGCTAAGCATGTGTGATTCTCAGATTCTGTTACTGTATATGCGTATTACACTATGTATGTTACTGAGCTGCCTGGCCTAGTGACGGTGTACAGATCCTTCAGACAGGACTTGCCTGCTAAGCATGTGTGATTCTCAGATTCTGTTACTGTATATGCGTATTAAACTATGTATTGTCCTGAGCTGCTTGGCCTAGTGACGGTGTACAGATCCTTCAGACAGGACTTGCCCGCTAAGCATGTGTGATTCTCAGATTCTGTTACTGTATATGCGTATTACACTATGTATGTTACTGGGGCCTGGCCTAGTGACGGTGTACAGATCCTTCAGACAGGACTTGCCCGCTAAGCATGTGTGATTCTCAGATTCTGTTACTGTATATGCGTATTACACTATGTATGTTACTGAGCTGCTTGGCCTAGTGACGGTGTACAGATCCTTTCAGACAGGACTTGCCTGATGAGCATGTGTGATTCTCAGATTCTGTTACTGTATATGCGTATTACACTATGTATTGTCCTGAGCTGCCTGGCCTAGTGACGGTGTACAGATCCTTCAGACAAGACTTGCCTGATGAGCATGTGTGATTCTCAGATTCTGTTACTGTATATGCATATTACACTATGTATTGTCCTGAGCTGCTTGGCCTAGTGACGGTGTACAGATCCTTCAGACAGGACTTGCCCGCTAAGCATGTGTGATTCTCAGATTCTGTTACTGTATATGCGTATTACACTATGTATGTTACTGGGGCCTGGCCTAGTGACGGTGTACAGATCCTTCAGACAGGACTTGCCCGCTAAGCATGTGTGATTCTCAGATTCTGTTACTGTATATGCGTATTACACTCTGTATTGTCCTGAGCTGCTTGGCCTAGTGACGGTGTACAGATCCTTCAGACAGGACTTGCCCGCTAAGCATGTGTGATTCTCAGATTCTGTTACTGTATATGCGTATTACACTATGTATTGTCCTGAGCTGCTTGGCCTAGTGACGGTGTACAGATCCTTCAGACAGGACTTGCCCGCTAAGCATGTGTGATACTCAGATTCTGTTACTGTATATGCGTATTACACTATGTATGTTACTGAGCTGCTTGGCCTAGTGACGGTGTACAGATCCTTCAGACAGGACTTGCCTGCTAAGCATGTGTGATTCTCAGATTCTGTTACTGTATATGCGTATTACACTATGTATGTTAATGAGCTGCCTGGCCTAGTGACGGTGTACAGATCCCTCAGACAGGACTTGCCTGCTAAGCATGTGTGATTCTCAGATTCTGTTACTGTATATGCGTATTACACTATGTATGTTACTGAGCTGCCTGGCCTAGTGACGGTGTACAGATCCTTCAGACAGGACTTTCCCGCTAAGCATGTGTGATTCTCAGATTCTGTTACTGTATATGCGTATTACACTATGTATGTTACTGAGCTGCTCGGCCTAGTGACGGTGTACAGATCCTTCAGACAGGACTTGCCCGCTAAGCATGTGTGATTCTCAGATTCTGTTACTGTATATGCGTATGACACTATGTATGTTACTGAGCTGCCTGGCCTAGTGACGGTGTACAGATCCTTCAGACAGGACTTGCCCGCTAAGCATGTGTGATTCTCAGATTCTGTTACTGTATATGCGTATTACACTATGTATGTTACTGAGCTGCCTGGCCTAGTGACGGTGTACAGATCCTTCAGACAGGACTTGCCCGCTAAGCATGTGTGATTCTCAGATTCTGTTACTGTATATGCGTATTACACTATGTATGTTACTGAGCTGCCTGGCCTAGTGACGGTGTACAGATCCTTCAGACAGGACTTGCCCGCTAAGCATGTGTGATTCTCAGATTCTGTTACTGTATATGCGTATTACACTATGTATGTTACTGAGCTGCCTGGCCTAGTGACGGTGTACAGATCCTTCAGACAGGACTTGCCTGATGAGCATGTGTGATTCTCAGATTCTGTTACTGTATATGCGTATTACACTATGTATGTTACTGAGCTGCTTGGCCTAGTGACGGTGTACAGATCCTTCAGACAGGACTTGCCTGCTAAGCATGTGTGATTCTCAGATTCTGTTACTGTATATGCGTATTACACTATGTATGTTACTGAGCTGCCTGGCCTAGTGACGGTGTACAGATCCCTCAGACAGGACTTGCCTGCTAAGCATGTGTGATTCTCAGATTCTGTTACTGTATATGCGTATTACACTATGTATGTTACTGAGCTGCCTGGCCTAGTGACGGTGTACAGATCCTTCAGACAGGACTTGCCTGATGAGCATGTGTGATTCTCAGATTCTGTTAGTGTAGATGCGTATTACACTATGTATGTTACTGAGCTGCCTGGCCTGGTGACGGTGTACAGATCCTTCAGACAGGACTTGCCTGCTAAGCATGTGTGATTCTCAGGATCTGTTACTGTATATGCGTATTACACTATGTATGTTACTGGGGCCTGGCCTAGTGACGGTGTACAGATCCTTCAGACAGGACTTGCCTGCTAAGCATGTGTGATTCTCAGATTCTGTTACTGTATATGCGTATTACACTATGTATTTTACTGAGCTGCTTGGCCTAGTGACGGTGTACAGATCCTTCAGACAGGACTTGCCCGCTAAGCATTTGTGATTCTCAGATTCTGTTACTGTATATGCGTATTACACTATGTATGTTACTGAGCTGCCTGGCCTAGTGACGGTGTACAGATCCTTCAGACAGGACTTGCCCGCTAAGCATGTGTGATTCTCAGATTCTGTTACTGTATATGCGTATTACACTATGTATGTTATTGAGCTGCCTGGCCTAGTGACGGTGTACAGATCCTTCAGACAGGACTTGCCCGCTAAGCATGTGTGATTCTCAGATTCTGTTACTGTATATGCTTATTACACTATGTATTGTCCTGAGCTGCCTGGCCTAGTGACGGTGTACAGATCCTTCAGACAGGACTTGCCCGCTAAGCATGTGTGATTCTCAGATTCTGTTACTGTATATGCGTATCACACTATGTATTGTCCTGAGCTGCTTGGCCTAGTGACGGTGTACAGATCCTTCAGACAGGACTTGCCCGCTAAGCATGTGTGATTCTCAGATTCTGTTACTGTATATGCGTATTACACTATGTATGTTACTGAGCTGCTTGGCCTAGTGACGGTGTACAGATCCTTCAGACAGGACTTGCCTGATGAGCATGTGTGATTCTCAGATTCTGTTACTGTATATGCGTATTACACTATGTATTGTCCTGAGCTGCCTGGCCTAGTGAAGGTGTACAGATCCTTCAGACAGGACTTGCCTGCTAAGCATGTGTGATTCTCAGATTCTGTTACTGTATATGCGTACTACACTATGTATGTTACTGAGCTGCCTGGCCTAGTGACGGTGTACAGATCCTTCAGACAGGACTTGCCTGCTAAGCATGTGTGATTCTCAGATTCTGTTACTGTATATGCGTATTACACTATGTATTGTCCTGAGCTGCCTGGCCTAGTGACGGTGTACAGATCCTTCAGACAGGACTTGCCTGCTGAGCATGTGTGATTCTCAGATTCTGTTACTGTATATGCGTATTACACTATGTATTGTCCTGAGCTGCCTGGCCTAGTGACGGTGTACAGATCCTTCAGACGGGACTTGCCCGCTCAGCATGTGTGATTCTCAGATTCTGTTACTGTATATGCGTATTACACTATGTATTGTCCTGAGCTGCTTGGCCTGGTGACGGTGTACAGATCCTTCAGACAGGACTTGCCCGCTAAGCATGTGTGATTCTCAGATTCTGTTTCTGTATATGTGTATAACACTATGTATTGTCCTGAGCTGCTTGGCCTAGTGACGGTGTACAGATCCTTCAGACAGGACTTGCCCGCTAAGCATGTGTGATTCTCAGATTCTGTTACTGTATATGTGTATTACACCATGTATGTTACTGAGCTGCCTGGCCCAATGACGGTGTACAGATCCTCCAGACAGGACTTGCCTGATGAGCATGTGTGATTCTCAGATTCTGGAACTGTATATGCTTATTACACTATGTATGTTACTGAGCTGCCTGGCCTAGTGACGGTGTACAGATCCTTCAGACAGGACTTGCCTGCTAAGCATGTGTGATTCTCAGATTCTGTTACTGTATATGCGTATTACACTATGTATTGTCCTGAGCTGCCTGGCCTAGTGACGGTGTACAGATCCTTCAGACAGGACTTGCCCGCTAAGCATGTGTGATTCTCAGATTCTGTTACTGTATATGCGTATTACACTATGTATTGTCCTGAGCTGCCTGGCCTAGTGACGGTGTACAGATCCTTCAGACAGGACTTGCCTGCTAAGCATGTGTGATTCTCAGATTCTGTTACTGTATATGCGTACTACACTATGTATGTTACTGAGCTGCCTGGCCTAGTGACGGTGTACAGATCCTTCAGACAGGACTTGCCTGCTAAGCATGTGTGATTCTCAGATTCTGTTACTGTATATGCGTATTACACTATGTATATTACTGAGCTGCCTGGCCCAGTGACGGTGTACAGATCCTTCAGACAGGACTTGCCCGCTAAGCATGTGTGATTCTCAGATTCTGTTACTGTATATGCGTATTACACTATGTATTGTCCTGAGCTGCTTGGCCTAGTGACGGTGTACAGATCCTTCAGACAGGACTTGCCTGCTAAGCATGTGTGATTCTCATATTCTGTTACTGTATATGCGTATTACACTATGTATTGTCCTGAGCTGCCTGGCCTAGTGACGGTGTACAGATCCTTCAGACAGGACTTGCCTGATGAGCATGTGTGATTCTCAGATTCTGTTACTGTATATGCGTATTACACTATGTATTGTCCTGAGCTGCCTGGCCTAGTGACGGTGTACAGATCCTTCAGACAGGACTTGCCCGCTAAGCATGTGTGATTCTCAGATTCTGTTACTGTATATGCGTATTACACTATGTATTGTCCTGAGCTGCTTGGCCTAGTGACGGTGTACAGATCCTTCAGACAGGACTTGCCCGCTAAGCATGTGTGATTCTCAGATTCTGTTACTGTATATGCGTATTACACTATGTATTGTCCTGAGCTGCCTGGCCTAGTGACGGTGTACAGATCCTTCAGACAGGACTTGCCCGCTAAGCATGTGTGATTCTCAGATTCTGTTACTGTATATGTGTATCACACCATGTATGTTACTGAGCTGCCTGGCCTAGTGACGGTGTACAGATCCTTCAGACAGGACTTGCCTGATGAGCATGTGTGATTCTCAGAATCTGGAACTGTATATGCGTATTACACTATGTATGTTACTGAGCTGCCTGGCCTAGTGACGGTGTACAGATCCTTCAGACAGGACTTGCCTCCTAAGCATGTGTGATTCTCAGATTCTGTTACTGTATATGCGTAGTACACTATGTATGTTACTGAGCTGCCTGGTCCAGTGACGGTGTACAGATCCTTCAGACAGGACTTGCCTGCTAAGCATGTGTGATTCTCAGATTCTGTTACTGTAAATGCGTATTACACTATGTATCGTCCTGAGCTGCCTGGCCTAGTGACGGTGTACATATCCTTCAGACAGGACTTGCCTGCTTAGCATGTGTGATTCTCAGATTCTGTTACTGTATATGCGTATTACACTATGTATTGTCCTGAGCTGCCTGGCCTAGTGACGGTGTACAGATCCTTCAGACAGGACTTGCCCGCTAAGCATGTGTGATTCTCAGATTCTGTTACTGTATATGCGTATTACACTATGTATGTTACTGAGCTGCTTGGCCTAGTGACGGTGTACAGATCCTTCAGACAGGACTTGCCTGCTAAGCATGTGTGATTCTCAGATTCTGTTACTGTATATGCGTATTACACTATGTATTGTCCTGAGCTGCCTGGCCTAGTGACGGTGTACAGATCCTTCAGACAGGACTTGCCTGCTAAGCATGTGTGATTCTCAGATTCTGTTACTGTATATGCGTATTACACTATGTATCGTCCTGAGCTGCCTGGCCTAGTGACGGTGTACAGATCCTTCAGACAGGACTTGCCTGATGAGCATGTGTGATTCTCAGATTCTGTTACTGTATATGCGTATTACACTATGTATGTTACTGAGCTGCCTGGCCTAGTGACGGTGTACAGATCCTTCAGACAGGACTTGCCTGCTAAGCATGTGTGATTCTCAGGATCTGTTACTGTATATGCGTATTACACTATGTATGTTACTGAGCTGCTTGGCCTAGTGACGGTGTATAGATCCTTCAGACAGGACTTGCCTGCTAAGCATGTGTGATTCTCAGATTCTGTTACTGTATATGCGTATTACACTATGTATGTTACTGAGCTGCCTGGCCTAGTGACGGTGTACAGATCCTTCAGACAGGACTTGCCTGCTAAGCATGTGTGATTCTCAGGATCTGTTTCTGTATATGCGTATTACACTATGTATGTTACTGAGCTGCCTGGCCTAGTGACGGTGTACAGATCCTTCAGACAGGACTTGCCTGCTAAGCATGTGTGATTCTCAGATTCTGTTACTGTATATGCGTATTACACTATGTATGTTACTGAGCTGCCTGGCCTAGTGACGGTGTACAGATCCTTCAGACAGGACTTGCCTGCTAAGCATGTGTGATTCTCAGGATCTGTTACTGTATATGCGTATTACACTATGTATGTTACTGAGCTGCTTGGCCTAGTGACGTTGTATAGATCCTTCAGACAGGACTTGCCTGATGAGCATGAGTGATTCTCAGATTCTGTTACTGTATATGCGTATTACACTATGTATGTTACTGAGCTGCCTGGCCTAGTGACGGTGTACAGATCCTTCAGACAGGACTTGCCTGCTAAGCATGTGTGATTCTCAGATTCTGTTACTGTATATGCGTATTACACTATGTATGTTACTGAGCTGCTTGGCCTAGTGACGGTGTACAGATCCTTCAGACAGGACTTGCCTGCTAAGCATGTGTGATTCTCAGATTCTGTTACTGAATATGCGTATTACACTATGTATTGTCCTTAGCTGCCTGGCCTAGTGACGGTGTACAGATCCTTCAGACAGGACTTGCCCGCTAAGCATGTGTGATTCTCAGATTCTGTTACTGTATATGCGTATTACACTATGTATTGTCCTGAGCTGCTTGGCCTAGTGACGGTGTACAGATCCTTCAGACAGGACTTGCCTGCTAAGCATGTGTGATACTCAGATTCTGTTACCGTATATGCGTATTACACTATGTATGTTACTGAGCTGCTTGACCTAGTGACGGTGTACAGATCCTTCAGACAGGACTTGCGTGATGAGCATGTGTGATTCTCAGATTCTGTTACTGTATATGCGTATTACACTATGTATGTTACTGAGCTGCCTGGCCTAGTGACGGTGTACAGATCCTTCAGACAGGACTTGCCTGCTAAGCATGTGTGATTCTCAGGATCTGTTACTGTATATGCGTATTACACTATGTATGTTACTGGGGCCTGGCCTAGTGACGGTGTACAGATCCTTCAGACAGGACTTGCCTGCTAAGCATGTGTGATTCTCAGATTCTGTTACTGTATATGCGTATTACACTATGTATCGTCCTGAGCTGCCTGGCCTAGTGACGGTGTACAGATCCTTCAGACAGGACTTGCCTGATGAGCATGTGTGATTCTCAGATTCTGTTACTGTATATGCGTATTACACTATGTATGTTACTGAGCTGCCTGGCCTAGTGACGGTGTACAGATCCTTCAGACAGGACTTGCCTGCTAAGCATGTGTGATTCTCAGGATCTGTTACTGTATATGCGTATTACACTATGTATGTTACTGAGCTGCTTGGCCTATTGACGGTGTATAGATCCTTCAGACAGGACTTGCCTGCTAAGCATGTGTGATTCTCAGATTCTGTTACTGTATATGCGTATTACACTATGTATGTTACTGAGCTGCCTGGCCTAGTGACGGTGTACAGATCCTTCAGACAGGACTTGCCTGCTAAGCATGTGTGATTCTCAGGATCTGTTTCTGTATATGCGTATTACACTATGTATGTTACTGAGCTGCCTGGCCTAGTGACGGTGTACAGATCCTTCAGACAGGACTTGCCTGCTAAGCATGTGTGATTCTCAGATTCTGTTACTGTATATGCGTATTACACTATGTATGTTACTGAGATGCCTGGCCTAGTGACGGTGTACAGATCCTTCAGACAGGACTTGCCTGCTAAGCATGTGTGATTCTCAGGATCTGTTACTGTATATGCGTATTACACTATGTATGTTACTGAGCTGCTTGGCCTAGTGACGTTGTATAGATCCTTCAGACAGGACTTGCCTGATGAGCATGAGTGATTCTCAGATTCTGTTACTGTATATGCGTATTACACTATGTATGTTACTGAGCTGCCTGGCCTAGTGACGGTGTACAGATCCTTCAGACAGGACTTGCCTGCTAAGCATGTGTGATTCTCAGATTCTGTTACTGTATATGCGTATTACACTATGTATGTTACTGAGCTGCTTGGCCTAGTGACGGTGTACAGATCCTTCAGACAGGACTTGCATGCTAAGCATGTGTGATTCTCAGATTCTGTTACTGAATATGCGTATTACACTATGTATTGTCCTTAGCTGCCTGGCCTAGTGACGGTGTACAGATCCTTCAGACAGGACTTGCCCGCTAAGCATGTGTGATTCTCAGATTCTGTTACTGTATATGCGTATTACACTATGTATTGTCCTGAGCTGCTTGGCCTAGTGACGGTGTACAGATCCTTCAGACAGGACTTGCCCGCTAAGCATGTGTGATTCTCAGATTCTGTTACTGTATATGTGTATAACACTATGTATTGTCCTGAGCTGCTTGGCCTAGTGACGGTGTACAGATCCTTCAGACAGGACTTGCCTGCTAAGCATGTGTGATACTCAGATTCTGTTACCGTATATGCGTATTACACTATGTATGTTACTGAGCTGCTTGACCTAGTGACGGTGTACAGATCCTTCAGACAGGACTTGCGTGATGAGCATGTGTGATTCTCAGATTCTGTTACTGTATATGCGTATTACACTATGTATGTTACTGAGCTGCCTGGCCTAGTGACGGTGTACAGATCCTTCAGACAGGACTTGCCTGCTAAGCATGTGTGATTCTCAGGATCTGTTACTGTATATGCGTATTACACTATGTATGTTACTGGGGCCTGGCCTAGTGACGGTGTACAGATCCTTCAGACAGGACTTGCCTGCTAAGCATGTGTGATTCTCAGATTCTGTTACTGTATATGCGTATTACACTATGTATGTTACTGAGCTGCTTGGCCTAGTGACGGTGTACAGATCCTTCAGACAGGACTTGCCCGCTGAGCATTTGTGATTCTCAGATTCTGTTACTGTATATGCGTATTACACTATGTATGTTACTGAGCTGCCTGGCCTAGTGACGGTGTACAGATCCTTCAGACAGGACTTGCCCGCTAAGCATGTGTGATTCTCAGATTCTGTTACTGTATATGCGTATTACACTATGTATGTTACTGAGCTGCCTGGCCTAGTGACGGTGTACAGATCCTTCAGACAGGACTTGCCCGCTAAGCATGTGTGATTCTCAGATTCTGTTAGTGTATATGCGTATTACACTATGTATTGTCCTGAGCTGCCTGGCCTAGTGACGGTGTACAGATCCTTCAGACAGGACTTGCCCGCTAAGCATGTGTGATTCTCAGATTCTGTTACTGTATATGCGTATCACACTATGTATTGTCCTGAGCTGCTTGGCCTAGTGACGGTGTACAGATCCTTCAGACAGGACTTGCCCGCTAAGCATGTGTGATTCTCAGATTCTGTTACTGTATATGCGTATTACACTATGTATTGTCCTGAGCTGCTTGGCCTAGTGACGGTGTACAGATCCTTCAGACAGGACTTGCCCGCTAAGCATGTGTGATTCTCAGATTCTGTTACTGTATATGCGTATTACACTATGTATGTTACTGGGGCCTGGCCTAGTGACGGTGTACAGATCCTTCAGACAGGACTTGCCCGCTAAGCATGTGTGATTCTCAGATTCTGTTACTGTATATGCGTATTACACTCTGTATTGTCCTGAGCTGCTTGGCCTAGTGACGGTGTACAGATCCTTCAGACAGGACTTGCCCGCTAAGCATGTGTGATTCTCAGATTCTGTTACTGTATATGCGTATTACACTATGTATTGTCCTGAGCTGCTTGGCCTAGTGACGGTGTACAGATCCTTCAGACAGGACTTGCCCGCTAAGCATGTGTGATTCTCAGATTCTGTTACTGTATATGTGTATAACACTATGTATTGTCCTGAGCTGCTTGGCCTAGTGACGGTGTACAGATCCTTCAGACAGGACTTGCCTGCTAAGCATGTGTGATACTCAGATTCTGTTACCGTATATGCGTATTACACTATGTATGTTACTGGGCTGCTTGACCTAGTGACGGTGTACAGATCCTTCAGACAGGACTTGCGTGATGAGCATATGTGATTCTCAGATTCTGTTACTGTATATGCGTATTACACTATGTATGTTACTGAGCTGCCTGGCCTAGTGACGGTGTACAGATCCTTCAGACAGGACTTGCCTGCTAAGCATGTGTGATTCTCAGGATCTGTTACTGTATATGCGTATTACACTATGTATGTTACTGGGGCCTGGCCTAGTGACGGTGTACAGATCCTTCAGACAGGACTTGCCTGCTAAGCATGTGTGATTCTCAGATTCTGTTACTGTATATGCGTATTACACTATGTATGTTACTGAGCTGCTTGGCCTAGTGACGGTGTACAGATCCTTCAGACAGGACTTGCCCGCTGAGCATTTGTGATTCTCAGATTCTGTTACTGTATATGCGTATTACACTATGTATGTTACTGAGCTGCCTGGCCTAGTGACGGTGTACAGATCATTCAGACAGGACTTGCCCGCTAAGCATGTGTGATTCTCAGATTCTGTTACTGTATATGCGTATTACACTATGTATGTTACTGAGCTGCCTGGCCTAGTGACGGTGTACAGATCCTTCAGACAGGACTTGCCCGCTAAGCATGTGTGATTCTCAGATTCTGTTAGTGTATATGCGTATTACACTATGTATTGTCCTGAGCTGCCTGGCCTAGTGACGGTGTACAGATCCTTCAGACAGGACTTGCCCGCTAAGCATGTGTGATTCTCAGATTCTGTTACTGTATATGCGTATCACACTATGTATTGTCCTGAGCTGCTTGGCCTAGTGACGGTGTACAGATCCTTCAGACAGGACTTGCCCGCTAAGCATGTGTGATTCTCAGATTCTGTTAATGTATATGCGTATTACACTATGTATTGTCCTGAGCTGCTTGGCCTAGTGACGGTGTACAGATCCTTCAGACAGGACTTGCCCGCTAAGCATGTGTGATTCTCAGATTCTGTTACTGTATATGCGTATTACACTATGTATGTTACTGGAGCCTGGCCTAGTGACGGTGTACAGATCCTTCAGACAGGACTTGCCCGCTAAGCATGTGTGATTCTCAGATTCTGTTACTGTATATGCGTATTACACTCTGTATTGTCCTGAGCTGCTTGGCCTAGTGACGGTGTACAGATCCTTCAGACAGGACTTGCCCGCTAAGCATGTGTGATTCTCAGATTCTGTTACTGTATATGCGTATTACACTATGTATTGTCCTGAGCTGCTTGGCCTAGTGACGGTGTACAGATCCTTCAGACAGGACTTGCCCGCTAAGCATGTGTGATACTCAGATTCTGTTACTGTATATGCGTATTACACTATGTATGTTACTGAGCTGCTTGGCCTAGTGACGGTGTACAGATCCTTCAGACAGGACTTGCCTGCTAAGCATGTGTGATTCTCAGATTCTGTTACTGTATATGCGTATTACACTATGTATGTTACTGAGCTGCCTGGCCTAGTGACGGTGTACAGATCCCTCAGACAGGACTTGCCTGCTAAGCATGTGTGATTCTCAGATTCTGTTACTGTATATGCGTATTACACTATGTATGTTACTGAGCTGCCTGGCCTAGTGACGGTGTACAGATCCTTCAGACAGGACTTTCCCGCTAAGCATGTGTGATTCTCAGATTCTGTTACTGTATATGCGTATTACACTATGTATGTTACTGAGCTGCTCGGCCTAGTGACGGTGTACAGATCCTTCAGACAGGACTTGCCCGCTAAGCATGTGTGATTCTCAGATTCTGTTACTGTATATGCGTATGACACTATGTATGTTACTGAGCTGCCTGGCCTAGTGACGGTGTACAGATCCTTCAGACAGGACTTGCCCGCTAAGCATGTGTGATTCTCAGATTCTGTTACTGTATATGCGTATTACACTATGTATGTTACTGAGCTGCCTGGCCTAGTGACGGTGTACAGATCCTTCAGACAGGACTTGCCCGCTAAGCATGTGTGATTCTCAGATTCTGTTACTGTATATGCGTATTACACTATGTATGTTACTGAGCTGCCTGGCCTAGTGACGGTGTACAGATCCTTCAGACAGGACTTGCCCGCTAAGCATGTGTGATTCTCAGATTCTGTTACTGTATATGCGTATTACACTATGTATGTTACTGAGCTGCCTGGCCTAGTGACGGTGTACAGATCCTTCAGACAGGACTTGCCTGATGAGCATGTGTGATTCTCAGATTCTGTTACTGTATATGCGTATTACACTATGTATGTTACTGAGCTGCTTGGCCTAGTGACGGTGTACAGATCCTTCAGACAGGACTTGCCTGCTAAGCATGTGTGATTCTCAGATTCTGTTACTGTATATGCGTATTACACTATGTATGTTACTGAGCTGCCTGGCCTAGTGACGGTGTACAGATCCCTCAGACAGGACTTGCCTGCTAAGCATGTGTGATTCTCAGATTCTGTTACTGTATATGCGTATTACACTATGTATGTTACTGAGCTGCCTGGCCTAGTGACGGTGTACAGATCCTTCAGACAGGACTTGCCTGATGAGCATGTGTGATTCTCAGATTCTGTTACTGTAGATGCGTATTACACTATGTATGTTACTGAGCTGCCTGGCCTGGTGACGGTGTACAGATCCTTCAGACAGGACTTGCCTGCTAAGCATGTGTGATTCTCAGGATCTGTTACTGTATATGCGTATTACACTATGTATGTTACTGGGGCCTGGCCTAGTGACGGTGTACAGATCCTTCAGACAGGACTTGCCTGCTAAGCATGTGTGATTCTCAGATTCTGTTACTGTATATGCGTATTACACTATGTATTTTACTGAGCTGCTTGGCCTAGTGACGGTGTACAGATCCTTCAGACAGGACTTGCCCGCTAAGCATTTGTGATTCTCAGATTCTGTTACTGTATATGCGTATTACACTATGTATGTTACTGAGCTGCCTGGCCTAGTGACGGTGTACAGATCCTTCAGACAGGACTTGCCCGCTAAGCATGTGTGATTCTCAGATTCTGTTACTGTATATGCGTATTACACTATGTATGTTATTGAGCTGCCTGGCCTAGTGACGGTGTACAGATCCTTCAGACAGGACTTGCCCGCTAAGCATGTGTGATTCTCAGATTCTGTTACTGTATATGCTTATTACACTATGTATTGTCCTGAGCTGCCTGGCCTAGTGACGGTGTACAGATCCTTCAGACAGGACTTGCCCGCTAAGCATGTGTGATTCTCAGATTCTGTTACTGTATATGCGTATCACACTATGTATTGTCCTGAGCTGCTTGGCCTAGTGACGGTGTACAGATCCTTCAGACAGGACTTGCCCGCTAAGCATGTGTGATTCTCAGATTCTGTTACTGTATATGCGTATTACACTATGTATGTTACTGAGCTGCTTGGCCTAGTGACGGTGTACAGATCCTTCAGACAGGACTTGCCTGATGAGCATGTGTGATTCTCAGATTCTGTTACTGTATATGCGTATTACACTATGTATTGTCCTGAGCTGCCTGGCCTAGTGACGGTGTACAGATCCTTCAGACAGGACTTGCCTGCTAAGCATGTGTGATTCTCAGATTCTGTTACTGTATATGCGTACTACACTATGTATGTTACTGAGCTGCCTGGCCTAGTGACGGTGTACAGATCCTTCAGACAGGACTTGCCTGCTAAGCATGTGTGATTCTCAGATTCTGTTACTGTATATGCGTATTACACTATGTATTGTCCTGAGCTGCCTGGCCTAGTGACGGTGTACAGATCCTTCAGACAGGACTTGCCTGCTGAGCATGTGTGATTCTCAGATTCTGTTACTGTATATGCGTATTACACTATGTATTGTCCTGAGCTGCCTGGCCTAGTGACGGTGTACAGATCCTTCAGACGGGACTTGCCCGCTAAGCATGTGTGATTCTCAGATTCTGTTACTGTATATGCGTATTACACTATGTATTGTCCTGAGCTGCTTGGCCTGGTGACGGTGTACAGATCCTTCAGACAGGACTTGCCCGCTAAGCATGTGTGATTCTCAGATTCTGTTTCTGTATATGTGTATAACACTATGTATTGTCCTGAGCTGCTTGGCCTAGTGACGGTGTACAGATCCTTCAGACAGGACTTGCCCGCTAAGCATGTGTGATTCTCAGATTCTGTTACTGTATATGTGTATTACACCATGTATGTTACTGAGCTGCCTGGCCCAATGACGGTGTACAGATCCTCCAGACAGGACTTGCCTGATGAGCATGTGTGATTCTCAGATTCTGGAACTGTATATGCTTATTACACTATGTATGTTACTGAGCTGCCTGGCCTAGTGACGGTGTACAGATCCTTCAGACAGGACTTGCCTGCTAAGCATGTGTGATTCTCAGATTCTGTTACTGTATATGCGTATTACACTATGTATTGTCCTGAGCTGCCTGGCCTAGTGACGGTGTACAGATCCTTCAGACAGGACTTGCCCGCTAAGCATGTGTGATTCTCAGATTCTGTTACTGTATATGCGTATTACACTATGTATTGTCCTGAGCTGCCTGGCCTAGTGACGGTGTACAGATCCTTCAGACAGGACTTGCCTGCTAAGCATGTGTGATTCTCAGATTCTGTTACTGTATATGCGTACTACACTATGTATGTTACTGAGCTGCCTGGCCTAGTGACGGTGTACAGATCCTTCAGACAGGACTTGACTGCTAAGCATGTGTGATTCTCAGATTCTGTTACTGTATATGCGTATTACACTATGTATGTTACTGAGCTGCCTGGCCCAGTGACGGTGTACAGATCCTTCAGACAGGACTTGCCTGCTAAGCATGTGTGATTCTCAGATTCTGTTACTGTATATGCGTATTACACTATGTATTGTCCTGAGCTGCCTGACCTAGTGACGGTGTACAGATCCTTCAGACAGGACTTGCCCGCTAAGCATGTGTGATTCTCAGATTCTGTTACTGTATATGCGTATTACACTATGTATTGTCCTGAGCTGCTTGGCCTGGTGACGGTGTACAGATCCTTCAGACAGGACTTGCCCGCTAAGCATGTGTGATTCTCAGATTCTGTTACTGTATATGTGTATAACACTATGTATTGTCCTGAGCTGCTTGGCCTAGTGACGGTGTACAGATCCTTCAGACAGGACTTGCCCGCTAAGCATGTGTGATTCTCAGATTCTGTTACTGTATATGCGTATTACACTATGTATGTTACTGAGCTGCCTGGCCTAGTGACGGTGGACAGATCCTTCAGACAGGACTTGCCCGCTAAGCATGTGTGATTCTCAGATTCTGTTACTGTATATGCGTATTACACTATGTATTGTCCTGAGCTGCCTGGCCTAGTGACGGTGTACAGATCCTTCAGACAGGACTTGCCTGATGAGCATGTGTGATTCTCAGATTCTGTTACTGTATATGCGTATTACACTATGTATTGTCCTGAGCTGCCTGGCCTAGTGACGGTGTACAGATCCTTCAGACAGGACTTGCCCGCTAAGCATGTGTGATTCTCAGATTCTGTTACTGTATATGCGTATTACACTATGTATTGTCCTGAGCTGCTTGGCCTAGTGACGGTGTACAGATCCTTCAGACAGGACTTGCCCGCTAAGCATGTGTGATTCTCAGATTCTGTTACTGTATATGCGTATTACACTATGTATTGTCCTGAGCTGCCTGGCCTAGTGACGGTGTACAGATCCTTCAGACAGGACTTGCCCGCTAAGCATGAGTGATTCTCAGATTCTGTTACTGTATATGTGTATCACACCATGTATGTTACTGAGCTGCCTGGCCTAGTGACGGTGTACAGATCCTTCAGACAGGACTTGCCTGATGAGCATGTGTGATTCTCAGAATCTGGAACTGTATATGCGTATTACACTATGTATGTTACTGAGCTGCCTGGCCTAGTGACGGTGTACAGATCCTTCAGACAGGACTTGCCTCCTAAGCATGTGTGATTCTCAGATTCTGTTACTGTATATGCGTAGTACACTATGTATGTTACTGAGCTGCCTGGTCCAGTGACGGTGTACAGATCCTTCAGACAGGACTTGCCTGCTAAGCATGTGTGATTCTCAGATTCTGTTACTGTATATGCGTATTACACTATGTATCGTCCTGAGCTGCCTGGCCTAGTGACGGTGTACAGATCCTTCAGACAGGACTTGCCTGCTTAGCATGTGTGATTCTCAGATTCTGTTACTGTATATGCGTATTACACTATGTATTGTCCTGAGCTGCCTGGCCTAGTGACGGTGTACAAATCCTTCAGACAGGACTTGCCCGCTAAGCATGTGTGATTCTCAGATTCTGTTACTGTATATGCGTATTACACTATGTATGTTACTGAGCTGCTTGGCCTAGTGACGGTGTACAGATCCTTCAGACAGGACTTGCCTGCTAAGCATGTGTGATTCTCAGATTCTGTTACTGTATATGCGTATTACACTATGTATTGTCCTGAGCTGCCTGGCCTAGTGACGGTGTACAGATCCTTCAGACAGGACTTGCCTGCTAAGCATGTGTGATTCTCAGATTCTGTTACTGTATATGCGTATTACACTATGTATCGTCCTGAGCTGCCTGGCCTAGTGACGGTGTACAGATCCTTCAGACAGGACTTGCCTGATGAGCATGTGTGATTCTCAGATTCTGTTACTGTATATGCGTATTACACTATGTATGTTACTGAGCTGCCTGGCCTAGTGACGGTGTACAGATCCTTCAGACAGGACTTGCCTGCTAAGCATGTGTGATTCTCAGGATCTGTTACTGTATATGCGTATTACACTATGTATGTTACTGAGCTGCTTGGCCTAGTGACGGTGTATAGATCCTTCAGACAGGACTTGCCTGCTAAGCATGTGTGATTCTCAGATTCTGTTACTGTATATGCGTATTACACTATGTATGTTACTGAGCTGCCTGGCCTAGTGACGGTGTACAGATCCTTCAGACAGGACTTGCCTGCTAAGCATGTGTGATTCTCAGGATCTGTTTCTGTATATGCGTATTACACTATGTATGTTACTGAGCTGCCTGGCCTAGTGACGGTGTACAGATCCTTCAGACAGGACTTGCCTGCTAAGCATGTGTGATTCTCAGATTCTGTTACTGTATATGCGTATTACACTATGTATGTTACTGAGCTGCCTGGCCTAGTGACGGTGTACAGATCCTTCAGACAGGACTTGCCTGCTAAGCATGTGTGATTCTCATGATCTGTTACTGTATATGCGTATTACACTATGTATGTTACTGAGCTGCTTGGCCTAGTGACGTTGTATAGATCCTTCAGACAGGACTTGCCTGATGAGCATGTGTGATTCTCAGATTCTGTTACTGTATATGCGTATTACACTATGTATGTTACTGAGCTGCCTGGCCTAGTGACGGTGTACAGATCCTTCAGACAGGACTTGCCTGCTAAGCATGTGTGATTCTCAGATTCTGTTACTGTATATGCGTATTACACTATGTATGTTACTGAGCTGCTTGGCCTAGTGACGGTGTACAGATCCTTCAGACAGGACTTGCCTGCTAAGCATGTGTGATTCTCAGATTCTGTTACTGAATATGCGTATTACACTATGTATTGTCCTTAGCTGCCTGGCCTAGTGACGGTGTACAGATCCTTCAGACAGGACTTGCCCGCTAAGCATGTGTGATTCTCAGATTCTGTTACTGTATATGCGTATTACACTATGTATTGTCCTGAGCTGCTTGGCCTAGTGACGGTGTACAGATCCTTCAGACAGGACTTGCCCGCTAAGCATGTGTGATTCTCAGATTCTGTTACTGTATATGTGTATAACACTATGTATTGTCCTGAGCTGCTTGGCCTAGTGACGGTGTACAGATCCTTCAGACAGGACTTGCCTGCTAAGCATGTGTGATACTCAGATTCTGTTACCGTATATGCGTATTACACTATGTATGTTACTGAGCTGCTTGACCTAGTGACGGTGTACAGATCCTTCAGACAGGACTTGCGTGATGAGCATGTGTGATTCTCAGATTCTGTTACTGTATATGCGTATTACACTATGTATGTTACTGAGCTGCCTGGCCTAGTAACGGTGTACAGATCCTTCAGACAGGACTTGCCTGCTAAGCATGTGTGATTCTCAGGATCTGTTACTGTATATGCGTATTACACTATGTATGTTACTGGGGCCTGGCCTAGTGACGGTGTACAGATCCTTCAGACAGGACTTGCCTGCTAAGCATGTGTGATTCTCAGATTCTGTTACTGTATATGCGTATTACACTATGTATGTTACTGAGCTGCTTGGCCTAGTGACGGTGTACAGATCCTTCAGACAGGACTTGCCCGCTGAGCATTTGTGATTCTCAGATTCTGTTACTGTATATGCGTATTACACTATGTATGTTACTGAGCTGCCTGGCCTAGTGACGGTGTACAGATCCTTCAGACAGGACTTGCCCTCTAAGCATGTGTGATTCTCAGATTCTGTTACTGTATATGCGTATTACACTATGTATGTTACTGAGCTGCCTGGCCTAGTGACGGTGTACAGATCCTTCAGACAGGACTTGCCCGCTAAGCATGTGTGATTCTCAGATTCTGTTAGTGTATATGCGTATTACACTATGTATTGTCCTGAGCTGCCTGGCCTAGTGACGGTGTACAGATCCTTCAGACAGGACTTGCCCGCTAAGCATGTGTGATTCTCAGATTCTGTTACTGTATATGCGTATCACACTATGTATTGTCCTGAGCTGCTTGGCCTAGTGACGGTGTACAGATCCTTCAGACAGGACTTGCCCGCTAAGCATGTGTGATTCTCAGATTCTGTTACTGTATATGCGTATTACACTATGTATGTTACTGAGCTGCCTGGCCTAGTGACGGTGTACAGATCCTTCAGACAGGACTTGCCCGCTAAGCATGTGTGATTCTCAGATTCTGTTACTGTATATGCGTATTACACTATGTATTGTCCTGAGCTGCTTGGCCTAGTGACGGTGTACAGATCCTTCAGACAGGACTTGCCTGCTAAGCATGTGTGATTCTCAGATTCTGTTACTGTATATGCGTATTACACTATGTATTGTCCTGAGCTGCTTGGCCTAGTGACGGTGTACAGATCCTTCAGACAGGACTTGCCTGCTAAGCATGTGTGATTCTCAGATTCTGTTACTGTATATGCGTATTACACTATGTATTGTCCTGAGCTGCCTGGCCTAGTGACGGTGTACAGATCCTTCAGACAGGACTTGCCTGCTAAGCATGTGTGATTCTCAGATTCTGTTACTGTATATGCGTATTACACTATGTATTGTCCTGAGCTGCTTGGCCTAGTGACGGTGTACAGATCCTTCAGACAGGACTTGCCTGCTAAGCATGTGTGATTCTCATATTCTGTTACTGTATATGCGTATTACACTATGTATTGTCCTGAGCTGCCTGGCCTAGTGACGGTGTACAGATCCTCCAGACAGGACTTGCCATCTAAGCATGTGTGATTCTCAGATTCTGTTACTGTATATGCGTATTACACTATGTATTGTCCTGAGCTGCCTGGCCTAGTGTCGGTGTACAGATCCTTCAGACAGGACTTGCCTGCTAAGCATGTGTGATTCTCAGATTCTGTTACTGTATATGCGTATTACACTATGTATGTTACTGAGCTGCCTGGCCTAGTGACGGTGTACAGATCCTTCAGACAGGACTTGCCTGCTGAGCATGTGTGATTCTCAGATTCTGTTACTGTATATGCGTATTACACTATGTATTGTCCTGAGCTGCTTGGCCTAGTGACGGTGTACAGATCCTTCAGACAGGACTTGCCCGCTAAGCATGTGTGATTCTCAGATTCTGTTACTGTATATGCGTATTACACTATGTATTGTCCTGAGCTGCCTGGCCTAGTGACGGTGTACAGATCCTCCAGACAGGACTTGCCCGCTAAGCATGTGTGATTTCCAGATTCTGTATAAATCACTATATTGCTGATTCCATGTCATTCTCTTTTGGCAATTCTGTGTTTCATTTGTGGCTTAGCCACTGATTTGTAGTTATTCCGTCTAGTGCACGTAGTTCAGTTTTTTGCCTATACTTGTATTTTTTTATATTGGGTTTAACGACGCACTGTAACGATGACCAAGATCTATTGGCGTCGGATGGATGAATAATGAGATGGTGGGATGAAGGTTTTTTTAAGGGTAATGGGAAGTATGGTGGGAAGGAAGCGGTCGTGGCCCATTTGGGGAATCATCCTGGTATTAGTCTAGCCTACAGAGGAAAACCACGAAAAACCCCTGTAAAGATGGACGGTAGAGGGGATCGAACCGTATCCGACATGCCCACTACCTCTTGGGTCACATGGAGCAAGTGCGTTATCCACTCAGCTACATGTACCGGTCCTTTACTTGTAGTGACGTAGTAATATTTTTTGTCTGGACTTGTTTTCACAATTGTATATATGATTACTTATTGTCCTCATCTAATATTTGATAATACCTCAAGGGGGGGGGGGGTGATCACCCCCAAAAAAGAACGTGTTACTGGTGTATTTTTTGCGCTTTGAAATTACCCGAGAGTATGTAAAACCATGTTTATTATTTGTCAATATAAGACTCTCTTGGAGAAAAACTGTGATCAGGAATCATTGCAACCAACCCAACCATCTGTTGGAACTGTTCGTAGATTCGGTTCTAATTCCACTAGCTCCCCAAACCACGTGGTGCCCCATCAACTTTATTATGGACTATTCGGACTTTTTGACTCTCTTAACGTTATCGTAGCGACTACCCATCTGGACCCCCTACCATGTGAACCCAACCACTCTACCTCTTCCTTTGCCTGAGCAAGCCGGACGAGGCCGGTCAGAATTAGGGGGAATGCTCCGGTGCTGCCGCAGTACCAGCGTCCGTACGTGCGTTCCTGTGTTCGTATGTGCGTGTACGATCGCTCCATGAAATGCCTGCTGGTGGGGCGGGGGCTTGGGGTAGTGTGATGCGGCGATAGTGTCGGATATAACAAGGAGGTGCGGACCGACCGCCGACTGCCAAGCGAGTGTTACGGTTCAGCCGCGCGCGGGTTTCCCACCAACGCATTGAACCCCGTGGAATGCAAGACAGGAAAAAGTCACACATATACTTATAGACATACATTTTCCATACCGTATGATTGATCTGTCTAGAACCACCTGATGCCGTTCAAGTATAATATACTGAACGCTCGAATACTCAAACATTGGTGACGTATTAGTTCAATGATTGACTTGACCCTACTATCACACACCTCACCTTGGCCTCATCATCAATATGCACCACTCAAAGCCATTGATGCGTTCACAACTACACACCATTCACTTCATAATCCTGGCACGTCGTATACGACGGACGCAGCCTGCTAGTACAGTGTAAACACGAGCGCTCACCAGTCAGTGGCAGTCCAACCCTCTCTGGTTCCAGCCTGATGGGTCCAACAAGTCCACCTCAATGTGTGACGTCATGCCATCACTCACATCATACAGCCATGCAGCTGGTCGAGGTGATGGCATATTAGGGAAATATTCATATTTACGAGGAATAATCCATGATAATAGAATGATAAACAGTATTCCTCCGAGATATGAATAACACCGAGTAATGGTGTGATCAGTGTTCGAATTGGGGGGAATGCGGGAGGACCCCATCCCCCCCAAAGAGAAAAGGTTGCTTACACCATCCCCCCCAAAGAAAAAACGTTGCTTACACCATCCCCCAAAGAGAAACGGTTGCTTACACCATCCCCCCAAGGAGAAAAGGTTGCTTACACCATCCCCCCTAGAATAATGTTTGTTTACCATTCTATTTTTATATTTTTCATACGTGTTTCAATACCGATAGTATTCCAGTTATCAGTTTTCCTTCTATATGGTATCTTGATTATTAATTAATAGTTTATTATTAACACAGTTATTCTGAAATCTAGCGTTTTACTCGATTAATTTGCGTGTATTTACATGTTATACTTCATAGTCCAGTTTACCAGTGTCGCGGTAGGCCTACTTTTGAGCGATAACATGCACATTTCGCGGTAATTCACCGGTGAGGCGGTGACTCATCGTTATGTTATATATAAAAAATATTGGTTCCTCCTCGCTTCATTATACGTAAAACCCATCCTAACAATCGATTTGATTCATAAAATACTTGAATACATATAGTAAAATGGTCAGGGCCGTCGTTAGAGTACTCAGGGGGCGCGCGTCCCCCCAATCGACATTTTGCGCCCCCTCCAATAACTTATCCTCCCTTGAAAATATATAATGTTGAACTACGAATAAACACACAATAAAATATGTTGAGTTGTTGACTTATTAATATGAATTGTTTCAGTGTACACTCTGCTACTTCACACTTCCTTTTTGCTTTTCAATAAAGATTCAATTATTAGATTCCAAAACGGCTCGTGAATCACAAAAATCACTTGAAAAATGACCACATTTCAAAAGAATCACTGCTTGGAATTTTGCCGGGAGAAATCGCGAAAATAGCTTCGAAAATGTCCATAATGATCATACCATTACAAATAACTTTGGAAATGTCCATAGTGATTCAATCATTGGACTCCAAAACTGCTTGTAAATATCAAAAATCTCTTAAAAAATGATATGGGTCTATTTCAAAAAATTACCTGCGGGGCTTCGGTGGGAGAGATCGCAAAAGCATAGCTTTAAATATGTTCATGATGATGCAATCATGAGTCTCCTAAACCACTCTTGAAACGCAAAAATCTCTTCAAAAATATCCATATTTCAAAAATTTCCCAGCGGGGCTCTGCTGGGGGTCTTCTGCCCCCAGACCCCCTTTTCACGCGTGGGAGATGTCTAGCTGGGCGGACATTTTATTCATGTACCTGTGCGCCCCCCCCCCCCCCCCCATACACAAACCCTAACGACGTCCCTGAAAATAGTGTATGACTACCTACAGACTCCCAAAACTTGAGAAACAGGATGAACAATATGATTTCACCTTTTCCCTGCAGGGCTTCGTGGGGGGCTCTCCCCCCCCCCCCCCCCATTCATTATTTTGGCGCTTCCTTTTGTGACTCGAGCTACCATTATATTTAAGGTACTAACATTTGTCGAAGCTAATATCCATGAATTTCCCCCCCTTGAACACAGTCACGATACTCGACACAAGAATCTTAATAAACTAGACAAGCACTATAAAACTATTAACCAGAGAGGTTTGCATCATTGTGGATCAAAATTGTTCAATAAATTATTAACAATCGTCAAAGAAATGCCTTTCAAAGAATTCAAATCAACTATTAAAATGCATCTTCTGAAGAACACTTTCTACTCCGTAGAGGAGGATTTCATGGACACTGGCTTTATCTAAAAAATTTGAATCAATATTCAAAATAACTTAAAATAAGTATTGCGGCCAATGGTAGGCGCGCGAATGGTAAAGCAGTGGACTGTATATTGAGCTACGGTGAGGCAAATGATACATAGTAATCAATGTCGACTCGGCATTGACTATCAGGCGAACATAAACTGGAGGCAGGTTGTTTCTCGCCTCAAACGATACGTGACTAATAACGTCGAATGTGACGTAGCCAAACAATACAAGTGCACGTCTGACTTGATTGTGCCTTGTTTCAGCACCGAAGCAACCAGGGGTAACTTCAACGACCTGCGTTAAGGGGGGACAACACTGAAAATCCTAAATTCTACATTTTACGCCCGATCGAGTTGATTTCTTTTATTTTGGTCCCACGTCACTACCAGATGAATATAAAAATATATAGTCACATTTTTTCCACAACTTTTTTTTTTTCAATTCAAACCTTTATTTTGTCAATGGTCACGGAGAAACTTTTTGGTGAAAAACGGCTCTAGAAAAGTAGTTTTTAAAAATCACATAGTCTTCTCGAGAGTGCAATCGACAAAGTTATGCATTGGTGTCACTTCAAATTCTTTTCTGTAGGAATGGCAAATTTATCTATTTCACACTTTTTTTCAATTTTTTCAATTTTTTTAATTTTCAAAAATCATTCTAGGCATGATATTCCCAAGATATACTGTTGATAATGCATAACTTTGTTCATCATCTAGTTCATGAAGTATACAAAAAAAATTGTGCAATTCCATCCAGTAGAATAGATTTCATTCACTTCTCCCTTCGGAATAAGTTGGAAAAAAAGATGACGAGAAAACAGCCATTAAACATTCAACTGTTTTCCGTTCTGAAGCTAATTTGGTTCGACACTATATGATTAAAAGTCAATTATAAAATATACCAGTGAATTAATTCACATTATTTCTTCAGTAGCCCAAAAAGGAGATATTAAATAAATTGATCATTAAAAAAGAATGGAAATTTCAACAAATGGACATATTTTTGGTGTTGTCCCCCCTCAACTTCTCACAACCATAAGCCTAACAAACAGGAAAAGAATATTCAGACCTGTGGTGATGTCCCCACACACCATCAGAAAGAATAAACAAGAAACAAAAGCTTGACAGAAAACAAAACACCCAACGCTGTAGATGCTCACGAACACAACTAGTGTGAAGAACTAGAAGCGAGAAAGGCCGGAAAGATAAGTCCTATAACCACCAGAGCTGAAGGCAGAATAGAGAAACAACAACTGCGCACATACGAGAGACGTCACAGCACGCCTTGTCTCGACCAAGGAGAGAATCCAAACCGAAGATGCTCACACAACGAGAGTCGGAAGCAGACTGACCGAATAAACCCACTTGAACGAGAGACGTCACAGCACGTCTTGTCTCGACCAAGGAGAGAATCCAACTGGAGATGCTCACACAACGAGAGATGGAAGCAGACTGACCGAATAAACCCACTTGAACGAGAGACGTCACAGCACGTCTTGTCTCGACCAAGGAGAGAATCCAAACGGAAGATGCTCACACAACGAGAGCTGGAAGCAGACTGACCGTATAAACCCACTTGAACGAGAGACGTCAAAGCACGTCTTGTCTCGACCAAGGAGAGAACCCAACTAGAGATGCTCACACAACGAGAGCTGGAAGCAGACTGACCGTATAAACCCACTTGAACGAGAGGCGTCAGAGCACGTCTTGTCTCGACCAAGGAGAGAATCCAACTGGAGATGCTCACACAACGAGAGCTGGAAGCAGACTGACCGTATAAACCCACTTGAACGAGAGACGTCACAGCACGTCTGAACTCGAGCAAGGAAAGAGACCAACTGAACAGCAAAGCCTGACTGCAATCCACGCATACGCGAGACTGGCGAGATGGAGTTTGATACATCTCACTGGCGAGATGGGGTTTGGTACAGGCCGGCTAGCTAACAAGAAAGTGGAATGGGGAGTAAAACGTCCTAGGACCGGTTCCAGTAATGTGCTCAACAAGTGCTTGCAGCAGATACGTAACGTTCCATGACGCAATCGAACATGACTCCATAGTCCGACAACCAGCTAGGGAAAACGAGTTGGCTGGTCTCAAAAGAGAGTCGGCGTTTACATTAGAATTAATTAGAACTAGAATTATTGCAGAACTGTAATTATCTTGACAATTGAAATTGATTGAAAAAATCAGAATTTCTGATAATCCCAATCAGTACCAATTTTGAAATGTATTTCCAAATTGAACTTCACAATTGAACAAACATCAGCTATTGAAAGCTGATATCACCTGAAATTTGGAGTTCAAAATTAAAGAACCTATTTTTATTTATTGGGAATATTATGAATAATAATTCAAATATTATTATCATTATCATTTTGAATATAACTATCATTATCATTATTGTTAATTATCAATGGATTTACTTGATATCATGTAATGTTATAAGCCACATTTATAAGTTAGTAAGCTGATAATTGTAAACTGATAATTGTAAACTGCTAACCATTCCGATTTCCTCGGAAGTGTGTTCAAGGAGTTATTGAATGAATAAATGAAGCCACGCCTTCTTCGAGTCGTCAATTGTGCGGTTGTTGGCCCAGAGCTCATGTTCGTCTCACGTGTGACGGTGATCAGTGATCCACACCAGGAACAGCAGCTCGTGGAGGCAAGGAGTCGAGCCCGCGCTATTTGAACACTTCGACATATGGAAGCAGTGATATGGAAGGCGTTGTTATGGTGAGATAGAATCACGATGTACATTTCAGTTCAAGTTACTCTGACCATGGAGTTGTATTGTTATGGAGGTCCAACTCAGCGACGAGTCATGTACTGCCAGTTACTTCCAAACGGCGGCCATGTTCTTGTTTCAACTGCCAGTTGGAGCTACTCCCACGTGGGTAATTCAGCAAGGCCTTCTTCATCATCACACATCAGGTAATGATATAGAAGGCCTTGAGTAATGATATGGAAGGCCTTGAGTAATGATATAGAAGGCCTTGATTTCAGTTACTGAATATAAAAAAGATGTCTGTAGGCCCACACCTGACAACAATCAGTTTGAGCAGTGAACATGGCCGCCATTACCCACTATTTGAAGAGATCAAGTGGGTTGAGCTTTTAACACGGAGTTACATCTCCATAACAATACAACCCCATGGTCTGACGCTGTCACGAGAATCGATTGTTGATATAATGATATTCCATTTGATTATTGGATGGATTCATTCCATCACATCAGACGTTTTGCCGAGTGAGCCATCGTGACCGGTTGACACGAGTGGGCAGGATCAGGTGGAGGGAAGCTTGGATATTCTGGGCCATTGATCGAATATGAATGTGGGACATCTAGAATGTTGTATTACTTTTATTCGACTCACTTGTGTCCTAATCTCTAATTGATCCAATCCAACCACTGGATGTGTTTATTGTTATTAACTTACCCCACACAACAGCCACAGTGAACAGTAGAGTCTTCATGGCTGATACTGTTCCTAGTCTTTGTCTTGGTCTCAGCTCATAGTCTTCATGGCTGATACTGTTCTTAGTCTTTGTCTTGGTCTCAGCTCATAGTCTTCATAGTTGATGTGTCATATGGACATGCTAGACTGAGGTCAGCTTGACGATATGAACGTCAAGAGCGAATCTTAGAGACTGTGCAATGAAAGTTCGATATAAGTTGAGATAGAATCACAATAGTAACACGAGTGGTCGGCTATCAACAGGTGAGTGTGGCAGCTCCTATGATATCGAACCCTCCATGTTGCTATCTTAATAAATGCAACAAGTTCCCCCCCAACGTGGTGACGTCATGCTATTACTCACATTATACAGCCATGTTGCTAGGCTGGGTGATAGCATATCAAAATATACATATGATTTCATAGAATAATCTATGGTAATTCAAATGTGGCAATATACACAATAATAAAGTATCGTTGCGACCCTGCATATGTAAACAGCAGTCTCATCCTACTTCACCATCGGATGAAAGAGACTATAGGCACATCAACTCGAGTGGAAAGAACTAGAGACAACTCGCATATCTGCTCTGGACTCCAGTAGTCTAATGCATGGCTTGCAAAGCCAGGTGAGTGCACTTGTGGATCAGCAGTTCTACATACGCGTGTCGCTCCGGGGGAACGCCCTTGTCAATCTCTCTGGAATCAACTATCGACAGGGACGGACGTGTTCCGGGAGTGGAGCTCATCAGGACGCGGCCGGGAAGAAGAAGGGAAGATGCCCGAGTCCCGGGTTTGCGTCTCGCCTCGGTACCACTCCACGAGACTCGCCACGCCGTTCTGTTGTAGGCCTAACGTATATTTGAATAACGTATATTGAAAGGGGGATAACCAACCCAGGCATTCTTGTTCCACCTTCTTTTAAATTCGTGTTATCTACTGCATAACCTCTTTCGGTATTTATACTCAAAATTGTCTCTCAATAAATTAACGTTCAAAGGTCCAGCAACCTAGTTCATCTGCAGTTAACCTTACGACTACCCTCTGATAGGTAGGCTCAAAACGTGGTCGTGACATTGGTGGAGGCGCGGTGTTCACTGCCTTCTATCGCAAAGTTTTGGGTCCATTTTCATCGAGGTTATTGCTTGCCATTCTCGAGTAATACATTGGAGATTATTTTAGGCGTGACATTGGCTTAGGTACGGATTTTTGTTGAGCCATTTTCGCGTTCTTATAAATATTTAAGAGAATATTTGTATTTAATTGCCGCATTTTGAAAATGCAGAGAGCACATTTAGTTCTGTTTGCTGCATCAGTTTGAATATGCAGCAGAGTGTATTTGACGTATTGATTCTTGGGGAGCAGAGGCTACAATCACCGTTCAATTGAGTTATGTTATAATAAGAGGCTATAGGCCTACTTGCAAATACCGTCAAGTGGGGTGACTTTGACCCACTGGTGTGACTTTGACCTTCTGTTGGAAAAAGTTTCAAACTGCTACAAATGAAAAAGTTTCAGTTTTATCATATCCATTCTTCTGTATCTCAATAGATACATATAAAAATCAAAAAACGTATCAAAATAGATACGATAAAATCAAAACTTTCTCATTTGTGACAGATTGAAATTCTTTTCAACAAAAGGTCAAAGTCACACCAGTGGGTCAAAGTCACCCCACTTCATCTGTATTGTGTTTTAGTCGGGGGCTCAGGGGGGGGGGGGTATGTAGGCCATGGACCTATATATTTCTCACCTCTTTTGTGGTACTGTATGTGGAGTATAGAGTCTGAGACAGGGTTATCTGCGGAAATGACAGGAGAGTTGGGGTTTTTCAATCGTTACAGGGGTGGAATTTCATTTTTGTGGATTCTCTTTTGGGGGAGGAGGAAAAGTCACCAATGTGGCTATTCCTGTGGCTAATAACAGAATGTATTTTCGTTCAATTTTATATTTTGTTCCTCTGTTTTGTATCTTCAATTGGTCATTTTAATATGAGTTGATTCTTACCGATAGAGCCGATATTATGAAGTCTATGGTAAGTAGGTAAGTGTTTATTGTTCTTCACATTTATAAGTAGCCTACAGTTTGAAGGTTGCAGTGTAAAGTTCCCAATAAGGCAAGCTTGTGCTGGGAAATTCCAACTAAACAACAGCTAGAGTTGATATAATATAAGGAATACAGATTACAAAATAGCATTTTAAAAATGAAACATAAGTTCTAGGTATCTATAGTACGTAACAGAATTAATTAATTTGAATGAAATGTTGAATAATGATTAGATTTATAAAGGTAAGTGGATGCGACAATATCTCTGGATATTTTAAACAAGTATGGTAGAATATTTTTTAGTTCAATGGTTTCAATAAAATAATATCTTACTATGATAACAACGATATTGCAGTAAAGCCCTTACATACAAGCATTACAGTTGTATTATCAAGATTAGCAACAAGTAGAGGTGGACTCAACGAGAAACCATAACTAAATAAGACTATAAAGTAAAAATATTGTGAACATACAAATGTGAAAGAAAAGGGAAAGTAGGTGTATTTGGCTGTAGACATCTTAAACCTTAATTGTTTAAACCCTTGAGTTAATTTCAAGATGGCGATGGTTAAAGGTTAAAGGTTAAATGATGGTTCAAGGGATGGTTAATTTCGGATGTTTTCAAGATGGCGGCATTGATCGGTCGTACGTGAAAGTGCTCCTCAGAAATATATTGAAAAAATAGTGTAATGTGTATATATATATAAATAAATGGTGTATCTTCTATTTTTGTAAATAACTCTGGTAGTATTCAAGCCTAATCTTGTTGTAAAGTGTTATCAAAGTAACTCTTCGTGTCATTAGGACGTGTTTTTCTCAGAAGACTGAGCGCACTTTGGATGTAGTCCCAGGCCTAGGCCTATGTAACACAACGTCGAAAATGCCTAGAGTAAAAGGGCTCAAGGTAAATACTAAATCGCTGATTGATAATACTCCGTCTCCTATTACGATGCCAGTAAATCGAACGTCTGATTCAAACGTATTTATCAATAAGGATTTAATTGATCAACTGAATGAAATAGGCTCCCATCTTCCAGCCCCTACTTTGGAGTCCATGGCCGAATCCATAAGACTTATTTTGAATACACTAGTTGACCTCACCAAAACTTTTGCTGGCCAAGCGAAAGCCAACAGTGATATTTTAGAGGAAAATAAGAGGCAAACCACCAAAATTGAAGAGCTCATCACAGAGATTAAGATCTGTAAGAGAGAAAACAAAGAAGTCAAACTGGAAAACGAAGTGCTGCAGTCTAAGGTCAACAGCCTGGAACAGTATTCAAAAAACTACAACCTAGAAATAACAGGTGTGCCGCTACAAGAGGGGGAAAATACATACGCCATTGTAGCAAACATTGCGAATTATCTGAATTGTCCTATAATTACTGGGGATATTGAGTTTTGTCATCGACTAGGGAAAAGTGAAAGAGTACCAAACAAACCACCCACAATAGTAGCCAAATTTTATTCGCGTCAAGTGAAAGAAGACATCATCACAGGAAAGAAAGCGAAAAAAGCATTCACTGCAAACGACATTGGTTTTAAGGGCGTTAACCATCAAATCTACGTAAATGAACATTTAACCCAGGTAAATAAAAATTTGTTTTGGTTAGCTAGAGGTACCAAACAGATAGGGTACAAGTTCGCTTGGACTAGAGGTGGACGTATCTACATCCGGAAGGACGAACATTCAAGGGCGATAATAATAAACAAACTCTCTGACATCCCACTGCAAAGCAACGAAAGTGAAAGTAGCCCCCTCTCACAGAGCTAAATGACGGATTGGTTTGTAGATGCACGTCACAACCTCCCGCCTCTCGTACTTCATGATACGGTAAACATAAACAATGCGTACAGAGATACACATGGTTTCAAGATATTTCACATCAACATAAGAAGCTTGCGTAAGCATTTTGATGAACTTGTTGTAATTCTTAATCAAATACAATTTTCTTTTGATGTTATAGTGTTGTCAGAAACGCACCTAATATGCGATGAACCTTTTACACTACCCGGATATACTACACATTTATTCAATTCAAGAAACTCGGCCTTTGATGGCCTAGCAATTTTGATTCATACAACCCGTATCAAAGATGCAATTGTGACAATAGATTCTGTAATAATTAGTGGTAATGCAGCTAACATATATTTCACTCTTTTCACAGAAACTTACCATATTCTAGCTATTTATAGGTCGCCATCTACTAGTGTGTTTAATTTCGTCAAGGAACTAGAAAGTGCGGTAAAAAGTTTTAGACACAGCTCGTATGAAATAATAATTGGTGACATTAATATTGATATCTCACGTGAAGATTTGAATATATTACAAAGTGACTATTATACCTTACTCACCTCATTGGATTTTTTTCCTTGTATAAAATGCCCAACTAGAGTTACTCCGAATTCGAAATCGTGTATTGACCACTTATTTATAAGATCAAGAAAGAAAACGCAACTTTTACCAGGGATTCACACTACGTCTATAACAGATTACTATGGTATTATACTAGGACTGCAGCAAGACAACGCAGAAATTAACTCTACCAACAATAAACAAGAGGCCCCAAAGAAGAAATTAGATTTGGATAAGTTTATGTACTATATTAGTGTAGAAACATGGGACAATAGTTTAAAACAAACTAGTGCTGAAAGTGCACTAGGTGAGTTTATTAGTACTTTTCAAAACCACATTGAAAATTGTTCTCATTTTGCTAAGAGAAGTACACATTCTAAAGATAAAAAATTAAAACCATGGGTAACCAGTGGAATGATAGTATCGATTAGGAAAAGAGATAAGATGCATAGGAAAATTAAAAAATTAGAAACGTATTTATTAAATCACCCTGAGCATAATGATTTCGAGCTGGTAAACTTAAAGACTAGATATAAAATGTACAGAAATTTTTTAAACAAACTGCTCCACAAAATGAAAAATATGTATTATGTTACTAAAATAAATAATGAAATGAGTAATCCTAAAAAAGTTTGGTCAACTATTAACGAAATAACTAATAGACAGTCCAAAAATTTCTCTTCGATAAATGAAATAACTGTGTGTGAAGACACATACAAAAGTAGTACGGATTCAATCACAATGGCCAATGTTTTCAATGAATATTTCTCTAATGTAGGACCAAACTTAGCTGAAATAATGAAAAACAAAAATGTTGCTGATCCTGAGGATTTACAAGAGGAAGTCAATAATATTCATAGCATGTTTCTGGATCCTGTCTCCAGTAATGAGGTGAAAGAATATATAGCCTCATTGAAAAATGGTTCAGCCTGTGGAGTGGACGACATTAAACTAGATGCAATTAAAGCAGCAAAAGACCACATAGCCTTACCCCTTATGCATATTTTTAATTTACGTTTTGAAGATGGAATTTTTCCGAATAGATTCAAAGTAGCCGTTATTATACCTATTCATAAGGGAAAAGAACAAACACTTGTTGAAAACTATAGGCCTATATCACTTACTACTCACTTATCTAAACTCTTGGAAAAGTGCATTAAAACTAGGTTATTAAAGTTTCTTGACAAGTATAATATTCTATCACCCAAGCAATTCGGATTTAGACCTAGTCACAGTACTAATGATGCGATATATCACCTTACAAGTACATTATATGAATCTTTAGATAATAATCGAAAGTCTTTGGCCGTTTTTATAGATTTAGCTAAAGCATTCGACACTGTTGACCACTCACTATTATTAAAAAAGTTATGTCAAATTGGAGTTCGTGGAATACCTCACAAACTAATTGAGAGTTATTTAGCTAATAGGGAACAATTTGTTAAAATAGGAAACTTTAAAAGTGAGAAACAAATTTTGAAATGTGGAGTACCACAGGGTACAGTTTTAGGACCGATTTTGTTCATTATATACATCAATAGCCCATGCAACCTGGTAATAAACGGTCATTTTGTTACATATGCAGATGATACGGTTATACTTTTCCAAGATAAAAATTGGGAGAGAGTCTTTAATGCGGCCAATGAACCCATGAGAAAAGTGTACTCATGGTTAAATAATAATTTGTTAACTCTGAACAAATCTAAAACTGTATATTTACCTTTTTCTATCAACTCAAAGAGTCAACCTGGTTCAGATTACACATTAAAGCTGCACAACTGTCGAACGGAAAATCAAGCGTGCGATTGTTATAAAATAGAAGCAAGCCAGACAGTCAAGTATCTCGGTATAACAGTTGATGGATTTTTGAAATGGCATGAACAAATTACCTGTACCTTAAATAAATTAAGACATGTTGTTTATATTTTTTATAGGTAAAGAAATATTTTATCTAGGAAATTGCTTATGATGGTGTACTCTGCATTAGTGCAATCCACTATTCAGTATGGTATTATAGGATGGGGAGGTACAAGCAAAAATGCTATAGAATCCATCAATAGAATGCAGAGGACTATTTTAAAAGTTATACTTAATAAAAATAAACAACATTCTACAGCTTCTACCTATTATAGTACTCAAGCTATGGATGTGAGACAGTTATACCTGAAAACAATTTTGACTTTCATACAGAAGAACGCATATATATTCCAAAAAGTAGTACAAATTAATCAAGAGAAGCATTTCACTAGATCTACCATTTCTAACTCTTATAACTTGCAAACAATATGTAGAAAAAAGCAGAGAGGCCAGCAGCATTTAGATTTCATTGAGCCTAGAATCTACAATAAACTACCTGAAAAATTAAAGTCTTTATCAAATACAGATTCATTCAAATATAAAATGAAGGTGTGGCTTCTAGACCAAGGTCATGATTTCTGTAAACAGCAAATATATTATTAATTACCTTAATTTCGGTATAAATTGTGAAATATATTGAATACAGGTAACAATCATGTATGTATATTATATGAAACGATGTAAAACATTTTGTTTGTGTAGTGTATAATGTATAATGTAGTATGTGTTGTTATAGAAGATATTATATGATCATCTATGTATTTTTCATTCTTCATTTTTTTTAGTCTTCTCTTATAAATCTGAATTTAACATTTAAAACTATCTTAATTTTTGTAAAATCATCACTTTGAGAAAACTATACAATTTGTATCCTGTCATCTTGAAAATTCATGATACTCATTTAAAATGTCTGTCCGCACATAAGAGTCACGCTCTTACGCGGATTTCTCGATTCTTTATTTTCCAAGTAAACTTTATTATATATTGTCACGAAGATACGTATCTCTATGGCCACTCACCTGAGACCCCTAGACCTTTTACCCTCTATCCTTCTTTCCTCTGTACGTGTATGCGCAATTCCACACCTATACCTCAGTTCCATCATAGGCCACCACAGTGTCTATTCCCGTCAACCCTGGAACCCGCTAGCCTCATAACATCTACGCTAAGCGGGTAGCCTACCTAGAACCCGGCGGGAGTGCGCATGCGCAGAACTGGGTACTACCGATGGCCGGGTGGGTAGCGACTTCTAATGAGATTCTGACCTGGGAGTTGATCTAAGTGATTCAAGGGAGACAGGTGATCACGACAGACCCCGAAGATCGAACGAGAGGGGAGAACCTAGACTCCGACGACCTTCCGACGAGCATCTTCATCGCGACCCCACTCTGGCGACCTCAACTGTTATACGGTAGGAGTAGGACCTATAATTGGGTGGGTTTATTTTTATTTAGGGCTTCACCCAATGGGGGGGGCTCTAATTCTAAGGTTCCGGGGTATGTTAATTAGTTACATACATTAAATAGTATTCTCTTTTTAACTATGTCATTCAGTTCTTTGAGAAGTGAGACCCAGTCTGGTCCCGAACCTGATCCCACAACTTAGTGTATACATCCCCAGAGAACCTAAGTTGTAACACTGGTGGAGGTGCGAGCTTTCTTTGAGTTATGTTTCATCGATATTGTATGGGTTCGTGGCCAGGTGTGTTCAGTAGTTTTTTGTCGGGTATTTGTATCGAGTGTTAAGGAAAGTCCGTTATTTTGTGATGGAGTGGTGCAAGCTTCTTTTACAGATAGGGTCGCTTCACGTTGAACATCAATCAGTTTTCGTGGGAGTGAGATGGTGAATGTTCATTGTGTGGTTGTTAGTGTTGGTTGTTAGGTTGTGTCTTACTGAGCAAATTGTGCCACAATTCCAAATTTCAATTTTTTAAAAAAATTTCCAATCATTTTTTATGCTAAATTTTTTATTTTTTTTCATTTTTTTTCTTTTCCAATTTTTTTTTCTCCTCTCGTTTTCTACAATATTCAAATCAGATTGAATGTCAAACACTCAAGACAACAACTGCAGAGTAGTTCTTGGCAGACTGTTGTATGACGAAGCGTGTGGAGGTGTTATTTTGCCAGAAAATACTGATGACGTATTTGAGGTAAACGATTCACCTTCCGCGTTATTGGATGAACTTGCAGCGAAAGTAAAAGACCAGCAACTCTCGCTGAAGGCTTATGACAACATTGTAACTAGAGTAATTGAGGACACAACGAGCTTAGGGAAGACAAGGGCGAGTAGACGACTTCTTGACTTGAGTGCAGAGAAAGTTGGCGAACTTCCACCCTTTCGTTGTAGGGCTAAAAGTGTTGGTCGGCTGGGACACACCGGTAGGAAGGATTTCGAGTCTATTGATCGCTCTATTTGGAAAAGAAGGGAACCAAAGTCAACAATGTCGACGATCGTCAAGCCGAAAGTGTTCCGTTTCAAGGAGGAATCGTTCCACGATTGGTTTGGTCGATTCGAGAGGGCGGCCGATGCCAACTCGTGGGATGGTAGCAAGCGAGTTGCGTGTCTACCATGCTATTTGGATGGTCCTCCTTTGCAATGGTGGTTGACCTACCAGGATAAAATTAATGCTGCCACACCTCAGGTTACGATCACCTGGCAAGCCCTGAGGGAGGCTATTGTAGATAGGTTCGACGGAGATGGCAAGTCGGAGAATTGTCACTTCAAGTTGAAAGACAGAGTGCAAAGGCCAGACGAGTCGGCGATGGAATACGTGTATGACGTTATCTCTCTATGCAACAGGGTGGACAGAAATATGACGGAAAAGGCAAAGGTGTCACACGTCATAATGGGTCTGTCACCTAGCTTACTGGATAAAGTTTTATTCATGGAGAATGGTTCTATTGATCAGCTGGTTGCAAACATCGATAAGGTAGAGTCGGCCAAGTCTTCGATTCTTTACAGGGTCGAAAAATCTTTGAATCAATCTAGTGCTAGCCCGTCGTTGGAAAAAGTTAATAGTGCAACTACAAGGGTAGAAGAACAGGTGGCCAGGTTGACAGATATGTTCCAGACTATGCAGGTGAATATGCTACAGGCTCAACAACAGCAATTTCAACAACAACAACAACCGCAAACTAGCAATCAACAACGGACTAATTTCAGGTCACAATATGGGGGGTTTTCAAAAAATAGGTCTGTTCCCAATCAAGGGGATGACAGGGGTCAACAGCGCAGTCATACAGGGAGGCCTGCTTGTTTTTTATGCCGCAAGGTTGGCCATTATATTTTAAAATGTCCCAATTTACAGAACGCGAGGGACATGTGCGATCAGGATGAACAGGAGGCTGTACACTCAAATGGGGGGGGAAACTCTTCCCCATAGGCTCTCAGTCAGGAGGGGAGTCTGTGGGTAAGATTAAATACAGGAGTCCTGAGTTTTATGAGTCAATCAAGCGAGACCGGGATGATTACATCCGAAACTTCCGTTCATTTTACCCATTCTCTAATAAGGAAACAGAAACTGAGGATCAGGGCGTTGAACTGCAGGTTGTGGTCATACGGACGATGGGTTCGCTTCACATCAAAACGAAAGTTGAAAACAAGGATGTTAGTTCACTTTTAGATTCGGGAGCGGCAGTGTCTTGTGTGGACGAGACCTTAGTTCAGGATTTAATTCATACACCTGTCCGAAACTTGATTTTACGTGCAGCAAATAATTCAACTTTGAAAGTCATAGGGAGGGTAGATGCTACAGTGGAAATAGGGGATGTTAAATTTATTATTCCCATGATAGCCGTGCGAGGTTTGTCAACAGAATGTATACTTGGTAACGATTTTTCCGAAAAACATGAAGCAACTATTTCGTATGGCAAGCGTATGGTGTGGCTCGCACACGAAACTCGAAACGTCGAAGTCGCGTTCGACAATGGGGAGGTATTTTCCTTAGACTCACCGAATCTCCCGGTTCCCGAAATTTTGAATGTTGCGGTTTCCGACGTAACAGGGAAGGTGGACATAAACCCAGATTTAGATGCGATTCAAACAGAAAAACTAACAAGCCTCCTTAATTATTTTTATGATCAGTTTGCGTGGTCGTTGGACGACATGGGATCAACAACTGTGGGAGAATGCCATTTTGACCTATTAGATCAAAAACCCGTACATAAACCCCCTTACCGGGTCAGTATGAAGGAGAGGGAAATTATAAGGGAGCAAGTTCAACAAATGGAGGAAAATAACATCATACGACCATCACGTTCAGGTTACGCTAGTCCGTGTGTTTTGGTTAAGAAAAAGACGGGAGATTGGAGATTTTGTGTCGATTATAGGGGCCTAAACCGCGTGATAAAACCCGATTCGTACCCGCTTCCGTTAATCGACGACATACTTTCATATCTAAATGGAAGCCAGTTCTTTTCGACGTTGGATCTTTTCTCAGGATACTGGCAATTACCCATAGCTGAAGAGTGTAAACACCTGACAGCATTCATAACACCAGACGGCCTGTGGGAATTTAACCGACTTCCTTTTGGGATGGCTGTTGCGCCAGCACTTTTTCAGCGTTCTATGGACCTTGTTCTTTCGGGTTTAAAATGGAATTCCGCACTGTGCTATCTCGATGATGTAGTGACTATGGGGCCAACCTTCGATATGCACATAGATCGCCTGAGAGCGGTACTAGAGAGATTCAAAGAGGCCGGTCTCAAGTTGAATCCAGCGAAATGCACTTTCGGTTACACGAAAATAAAAATTTTAGGTCATGTGGTAGACAGCTTCGGCATCGCTCTGGACAGAGACAAACTTAAAGCGGTTTCCGAATTCCCTACACCCCAAAAACTCAAAGACGTTCGATCATTCTTAGGCCTCGCAAACTTTTATCGCAAATTCGTGCAAAGTTTTTCGACGTTGGCAGCGCCGTTAACGGAATTAACAAGGAAAAATGTCAAATTTGTTTGGGGACAAGCACAGGAAGAAGCTTTCAGAGAACTTAAATCGAAATTACTTGCCGGTCCTATTCTACGTCATTTCAAGGACAAAAATGATATCGAAATTCATACAGACGCTAGTCTGAAAGGGGTGGGTGCAATTTTACAACAACGTTTCGAGGGCGAACTTCATCCCGTTGCGTACGCGTCGAAAAAGTTCTCAGACGCAGAGATGAAACTAAATACTACACAGCAAGAGTGTCTAGCAATAGTTTTTGCGCTCAGGACATTCCGCCCGTACATTTGGGGTCGTTTTTTCACCATCGTTAGTGACCACAGTGCCCTATGCTACCTTCAAAATAACACAGACGCGTCAGGGAAATTAGCTCGATGGAGCATTATGTTACAGGACTTCGATTTCAAAATTCGCCATAAGCCCGGCACATTACATATGGGACCGGATTGCTTATCGCGGTACCCACTCGATGAGGGTTCACCAGTCGAAGGCAAGGGGGATGAGGGCGACGATGAGGTCAAAGTTTTTTCGATAGACATTTCCGACATAGCACGACTACAACAGGAGGATGACAAGCTGGGAGAATTGAGAGAGGCTCTGTTAGACCCCGATAAGGCTACTACGAAGATACGTAGACAGACGAGAAGCTACGTTTTAGATAAAGGGTTGTTGTACCGAAAAAACTACGCTCACAAGGGGGATACCAAACTCTTAGTAATTCCTGACTGTCTGAAATACGAGGTTCTCTTTCATGCGCATGACGCACTCACGTCAGCCCATCTAGGATATATGCGTACTCTTGGTCGTTTGAGGGGAAAGTACTTCTGGGAAGGGATGGCTAAAGAGGTAGAAAAATACGTGGCTAGTTGCCCAAGTTGTCAGGCTAAGAAGTCACCCAAAACTAGACCAGCTGGGCTTCTTACGCCAATACCAGTAGGCCCTATACCGTTCACATTGTGTGGGTGTGACATTCTAGGTCCGTTCCCAAAAACAGACAGAGGTAATAGGTACGTGATCTGTTGTACAGACTATACAACAAAATGGTCCGTAACCGGATGCCTACCTACAGGAGGAGCCGCCGATGTGGCTGACTTTATTGTAAAACATGTCATTTGTAAACATGGCTGCCCTAAGGAAATCTTGACAGATAGGGGCAAAGTTTTCCAATCGAGTCTAGTTACCGGTATATTACAGGGGTTAGGCACTCGGAGCTCATTCACCACGTCTTACAAACCAAGCACAAACGGATTGGTAGAGAGATTCAACGGGGTAATGGCACAAATGATTTCAATGTACGTCAATTCGGCGCACAACGATTGGGACTACTTCGTAGATCTAGTGACATTTGCCTATAATACGGCAACCCAAGAAACCACACGTTACTCCCCCTTTTACCTACTATACGGTCGTCAGCCAGTCTTGCCTATAGACGTGTCTCTCCGACAAGGGTTGGATTTGACAGAGGATGCACAGGACGTGATAACTAAAGTCAACGATGCCCGTAAACTCGTGGCTGAAAGAATAAAGTCAGCCCAAGGAAAACAGAAAGAACGATATGACGGTAAACATAGACACGCAGAATACAAGGTCAATCAATTGGTGAAAGTTTATTTTCCGACAAGAAAAGTGGGTCTATCAGATAAGCTCCAAAAACGATGGAGAGGTCCTTATCGTGTCGTTCGCAGGTTATCTGACCTCAACTACGTGGTCATGATCAAAAAGGGTAGAAAGCTAGTTAAAGACACCCTTCATGTCAGTAGGTTGAAACCATTCTATTCTCCAGATGATTGGCGTTTAGGGGAGAAATCAGTAAATTAATAAAAATGTGGGTAGACGATCCATGAAGTTATTATAGTTATAATTATCATCATAGAGTTATAATTACAGATGTTATTTTAGAAATTCATAGTTACTACTTACTATACACGTGGTGTAACTTCAGACGTTTTTTTTTTCCATATATTATTGTACATTACTCTGTTGGAAGTGAGTATGCTAGAAAAGGTGTGTCTTGTATTTCTTTTAAAAGTGAAATTATGTAGGAATAATATTTCAGTATAGTGACTGAGAATCAGTGTCTCGTATACAGTGTTTACGTCACAAGGTCGGCGTGATGTAGCAACACGCAGATCAAAAAACTTTTCAAGTAATTTCAATCAAATGGATTTGATTTGAATGTGGGTTTGTTTTACGGAGTCGAGTGAATTGAATGTTATAGGTTACACATGGGTGAATCATAACAAATGGAATTTTAGGGGTGTAATGGGCTATGGGTGTTGTGAGTAGGGTAGCCTCCAACTTGGTATAGTTTACATTCACGACGTCTAATAATGTAGCTTTCACAAATAGTAATTTTCAATTCTGATCTTATTCATTTTCATCAAACAAAACGAAAAAAATACTAATAGTACATTTTGTAGTCTCCATGTGCACGGAGAAAATTATTTGTATTATTGGTTGACACTACACTATATTTGTTTCTTGGGAGTGCACGCCTGAGAAAGAAATTGGGATAGTACGGTACTCGTTTCGCATTTTTTTTTCGGTTCTATTTTTTTGTTTTCGTACAAAAAAAAACTTCTTTTTTCTGTGTATTGTTGTTTCAATTATACCGGCATTTAATTATCAACTTCTTGAGGGTAGGGCTTCAGTTTGTTTAACGTCGTGACATGTCAATTGTTTTAACACGAGCATTTTTTTATAAGTAGACACCTCTATACAAAACAAATATTGGCTATGCGATATTTTCTGTCTTCACTCTGTAATCGAATATTTGTTAGTTTTTTGTTCTTGAATGTGTCAGCACACATGATCGTGCGATCTGCAACATGTAGTATTGACATGAGACGCGTCAGGCGTTTCAAGTCCATCGACTCACGGGATATGAATCAGCAATTCACACCTGATGAAATGACTCTAGGTGCTGATGTGGGGAAATCTGATGTATTATGCAATATATTTAAAATACGATATGTATTCTCATTAACAAAGTTCATGGTAGCTAGAATACGACACAGTTTCTCAGGCCATTATATTGAACCACGGTTGCAAACCATGTAAATGAAATTTGATGAAACCAATTCAAGGTCGTTGATGTCCGTTGACTTTGGGTGAATTAATTCGGTTCCAACAAAATGTATATATTGATGTATTCGTATCTTTGGAACTTATGTAAATCAGGCACATGATGTGAATGTATATCTTTTAGGTCTATGTGGAAAATTGAAATTAATTTAATTGCAATTTTTGGATTCAATTTGTCCTATTGTTCGATTTTGATTTAGATTTATTTCAATAGATCTAACAGGGCGAGTACATAGTTGTTAGTTTTATGATTAGGTGGTTGGTGGATATCTAGTTTGTATATGGTAATCTTCTTCTTGTCGTCCAATGAGAGCCAACTGAGCCATGTGTGTGTAGGTGTCGTTGATAGGGAAAGATGATAAAGTCATACAATCTGTCAACCATAACAGAGAAAGCACGTACACTCAGCAGCCATCATTGTGTGGGAGGGACTAGGTCTCAAACTACCACCTCTTTCTTAATGAACACATAATGACATAATTATTAATGCATTTACTAACATTTTTTTTTTCTCCTTGACGTTGATGTCAAAATTTGCTTCACAATTTATATTATTTTTATTGGGGATCTATTTTCTATAAGGAAAACAACAGTTGATCGCCGTCAGAGAAGTCGGATGGTGATGGTCCATGGAATGTACCAGTGAATCGTCTGCTTTTTGAAAGTGCATATAGTAATAGTGATGAAGAATGAAAGACATTCAGAAGAAAGATTCATCTACCATGACATTGTTGTCACTATGGACACTGATGTGACCTTCAATATCGAATTCATAAGTGAAAGTGACAATTACATGTGATTATATTTCAGCATGATCCACTACGTTTTACACTTCAATAATGTGAATATAACATGATTACGATGGGATTATATTTGATAGATTCATCTCCACTGGACTTATCACGACATTGTTGTCACTATATAGACACTGATGTGACATTATATATTTATTTCATAAGTGAAGTGACAAATCTTTGTGCTTATTTTAACATTATTCACTATGTTTTTCATACCATTATTGTGGGTATTATCATAATTATTGATTAGGATGAATGTTCTCTTTTTTTTTCTTGTAGCAACGGTACATTTCCAGATATATAATGAGATATATGGAATTATTATACCTACTGAAAACATGTATTTTCCCTGGAACCTTCAATTGGATTATTGTATCATCAATTTGTTACTATTGGGGTCATTTTGATTTATGGGATTTATGAAGGCCGCCTAGGTAGTTCCAGCAGGTGAGGGACGTCAGAGTGGCATCGAGTTGAAGAGAACACTGAAGACGGATAGATCCTGTGAAGAAAGAAGGACTCCCCAACCAAGTGATAGGGAGTATGCGACCAGCGGCACCTGAGCAGAAATTGGTTCTAGATGGAGAATAGAGTGTCCCAGACGGAAAATCGGGACGATTTTCAAGGGAGGTGGAGGTGTGTCACGAAGATACGTATCTCTATGGCCACTCACCTGAGACCCCTAGACCTTTTACCCTCTATCCTTCTTTCCTCTGTACGTGTATGCGCAATTCCACACCTATACCTCAGTTCCATCATAGGCCACCACAGTGTCTATTCCCGTCAACCCTGGAACCCGCTAGCCTCATAACATCTACGCTAAGCGGGTAGCCTACCTAGAACCCGGCGGGAGTGCGCATGCGCAGAACTGGGTACTACCGATGGCCGGGTGGGTAGCGACTTCTAATGAGATTCTGACCTGGGAGTTGATCTAAGTGATTCAAGGGAGACAGGTGATCACGACAGACCCCGAAGATCGAACGAGAGGGGAGAACCTAGACTCCGACGACCTTCCGACGAGCATCTTCATCGCGACCCCACTCTGGCGACCTCAACTGTTATACGGTAGGAGTAGGACCTATAATTGGGTGGGTTTATTTTTATTTAGGGCTTCACCCAATGGGGGGGGCTCTAATTCTAAGGTTCCGGGGTATGTTAATTAGTTACATACATTAAATAGTATTCTCTTTTTAACTATGTCATTCAGTTCTTTGAGAAGTGAGACCCAGTCTGGTCCCGAACCTGATCCCACAACTTAGTGTATACATCCCCAGAGAACCTAAGTTGTAACAATATTACATTTTTTTGGGTTTCAGCCGATATAGGCCCTAATTATACGACTTCTTTTTCTTGGCTGTATACATGTATGCATATTTGAATTTTGTTGTTTCATTTGAATTTGAATTGAGAATAAAAATGATTTCATTATTATTATTATTAATATATATATATATATATATATATATATATATATATATATATATATATATATATATATATATATATATATATATATATATATATATATATATATATATATATATATATATATATATGATAATAATAATAATAATAATAATTGTTTTTATTATCGGCGACTGTACCTTACAGTATGATAAAAGTCATAACATTAAGAGTAAAAACATTTTGTTAAAATACAATGATCGTGATAAAATTCATAGATGGCTTAGATAATCATCAACAGAATAAAAAGCATGCACAACTAAGAAATTCTTGACGCTATACTTGAATACATTGATGTTTACAATTGACTTTATGTTTACTGGCAAGTTGTTATATAAAACTGACATCAGGTAATATGGGCTTCTAGTGTACAGAGCAAGTCTGTGCTTGTCAAGATGTAGGTCGTCGTGTCTTCTTGTATAATGCGTATGGATGTGGTGATTACATTTGAAAAGTTCAAAGTTTTCTCTCACAAAAACGACTGCTCTTAGAATCAGTATACATGGTAGTGTAAGTAGAAATACTGATTTGAAAATGTGTCTGCACGACGCCAGTTTCCGAACGTTAGCCATAATTCGCACTGCTCTTTTTTGAAGTACGAACAGCCGTGTAGCATGGGGAGAACGGCCCCAGAACGAAATTCCAAATTAAAGATGAGAATAGACATGGGCAAAATAAACCATCCTCAGTATTTCTGGAGAAACCACTCTACAGAGACATCGTAGCATGTAGATTCCCTTCAAAACCTTCTTTGTCGTTTCATTGATATGGACCAACCAGTCGAGAGTATCCGTAATGTGTATTCCGAGAAATTTCGTTGAAGTAGACATTTTCACACTGGATCCATTCAGCCGAATGAGTGGACTGGTAGTCAGCTTCTCTTGACAAGTGTGGAACTGCAAACAAGTCGTTTTCTTTGAATTGAGTAAGAGTCTGTTCTTAGTACTCCACGACTGCATTAGTGCCGTAGCATCGTTGGCTACAGATGAAATGTCCTGATTTGAAGATGCAGAGATCACTTGACTCGTGTCATCGGCGAAGAGAACCATTTTACCATTGTTACACATGTTTGGAAGGTCATTTATATATAACAGAAAGAGAAGCGGACCCAATACCGACCCCTGTGGAACCCCAACAGTTGATTTTCTTGGAGTAGACTTTGATTTTGATGTAACGCCTCCATCAGTCATTGTAACTTCAACGACTTGTGGTCTCTCGGATAAAAAAGATATGATCCACTTCAGAGTGTTGCCAACAATACACATACCTCTCAGTTTGGAGTATAAAATTTCATGATCTACGCTGTCGAACGCCTTTGAGAGATCATAAAAAATGCCCACTGAACTGCTCGATTTTTCGTCCATACCTTGATAAACGGAATTCAGAAGTGTGAATATTGCTGTTTCAATGGACCTTCCTGGACGAAAACCATGTTGCGAGTCGGAAACTATGTTGTATTTGTCTAGGTAAGATAAGAGCCGTAAAAACATGGCTTTTTCAAACACTTTTGAGAAAGAAGAAATGAGAGCTATGGGGCGATAGTTCCCTGGCTCAGTGGGATCACCTTTTTTGAATAAGGGTATCAGCTTCACTAATTTCAGCACGGAAGGAAATTGTCCTTCTATAAATGACTGATTCAAAATGTCCGTTAGAATCGGTGCAATTAAATGACAGCAAGAGCGAATGATTGATGTGGGAACACCATCGAGCCCTGCTGAGTTCTTGTTTGCCAGGTGGTTAATGATACCACAAATCTCTTGCGTTTGAGCAGGAAAAAGAAAAATACTATGGGCTGAAACAGCGACATTTCTAGAGGGCAAATTTGAAGTGTCTCTCGATACTTGTACATTTTTTAGCAGATCAGGAACGGCGTTGATGAAAAAATTATTGAAGACATCAGCAACTTTAGAGGGTTCCGAAATGAGCTTTCCGTCAAATTCCAGAAGAATGTTCTTGCATTTTGGTTGCATTGATGATGAGCTAGACTTGATAACTTTCCAAGAGGCCCTACTCATATTGGTGGAATCTGTGATATATTTATCATTGCTCATTCTCTTAGCTGTTTCGAGATTTTTTCTATATGCACGTTTCTCCTCTCTGTATCGGTCAGCGTCACGACGAGTAGAACCAGGTTGCTTACTTTCAAAGGATAATGCTCGGATATAAGTGGCTTGATCTTTGAGATTCTGTGTAATCCAACAGTTTCTTTTCTTTTTCTCTTCCCGATAATTGATAATCCTAGGGAAACTTGATTCAAAATTGTGCATGAAAACTGTCATGAATGCGATAAATTTTGAATCTACAGAGTCACTTTGAAACACATGGTCCCAATTCGCAGCTTTTAGACGACTCAGAAAATTAGATCTTTGCCTCTTTCCGAAACATCTCCTTTTCTCGGAATCAATTGACATTTTATGCTGGGGAGTTACAGATGGAACACAAATGTCGACAAGTAGCGAACAGTGATCAGAGAGGCCGGTATCCATTACCTCACACGTAAACAAGTCCTCTTGAATATTGGTTACAACAAGGTCAATCGCTGTAGTTGATGTTGGAGTAATTCTGGTTGGCGCAGAGTTCACTACATCCAGACCGTACGAGGCAAGAACGTCCATAAGTTTCTCCTTATTGAGACTATCACACCGCATATTAACATTGAAGTCCCCACATATGAGTATTCTTCCTGATTTACTACTTCTGGATAAGGCTAGAAGAATGACTTCTTCAAGTTTCAGAAGAAAAAGTTCGTAATCTGCAGTTGGTGATCAATTCAATCAATTCAATTTTTAAATCATTTTATTCATGTTTTGTACCTCTGAGTTTGTAACACTTTCACATTTTCATATAATAAACCAAAACAAGAAGCCCGCGTAAGACAAAGTCTTGTGTGTCTTGATCGATATACAGTTATCAAAATAATGGATATACCATTTGTTTTCCATCTCGCTATTGAACATTCAAAAACCTTTTCAACACAATTGGAACATTGTATTTCTTCTGCGTCCGTGCCAGCTTTAACAAGTACGAGAACACCGCCATGTATATGTTGCGATCGAGCAAAACTACAAAGAGTTGTATAACCAGGTATGACCAGAATGTCCAGTTGACTTTTACTTAACCAATGTTCGGCAAGCATTATTATATCACACTGTAGGTCCTCCACTAGAACGAGAAGTTCGAGGACTTTGACCGCAGATAAACATTGAATGTTTGTAAAAAGAACCCTAGAGTTTCTTGATGGTACCGGTACACTTAACTTGGTTTATATATATAACTTGGTTATATATATATATATATATATATATATATATATATATATATATATATATATATATATATATATATATATATATATATATATATATATATATATATATATATATATGTATATATAAATATATATATATATATATATATATATATATATATATATATATATATATGGATATATATTCATATATATATATATATATATATATATATATATATATATATATATATATATATATATATATATATATATATATTTAAATATATATACATATATATATATATATATATATATATATATATATATATATATATATATATAAATATATATAAATATATATATATATTTATATATATATATGAATATATATTCATATATATATATATATATATATATATATATATATATATATTCATATATATATATATATATATATATATATATATATATATATATATATATATATATATATATATAAATGGATATATATATATATATATATATATATATATATATATATATATATATATATATATATATATATATATAGATGGATATATATATATATATATATATATATATATATATATATATAAATATATATATATATATATATATATATATATATACATATATATATATGGTAAATATGTCTTTACGGTGAATTTGCCACGATTAAAATGCATTTTGGGTTCTAAAAAGAACCTGTTTTTGCGACGTTTCGCCGGAATTTCACCCGGCATCTTCAAGCGATGGTGTTAAGCAGTCGAATGGCTGAAAGCGATCTGTCTGTATTGTAGTTCGAGCTTGCGCTCAGGATATTTCAGTGTCTGATGCACTCTTTATCCCAAGTTGCTGTTAAAGGGGCGGTGATCTCAGGGCTTGTCATACTCAAGGACGCTCTCAAGTGGGAGCAAACATCGCAGCATGTCCGGAAGAACGGCTTCGCTGCTAGTACAATCCCCGCTGCCGGGATTTGTTGAGGGGATTCGGTGTGGCGGGTGGGTTTTTTTTCTGGAAATCGGTTTTCATCTTAACGAGTCGTGTTTCCGATAGTGGGTTTTGTTATAATCGTTTTTTTTTTTTCTAGGGTAGCTGAAAAATAGATATTATCATCCCTATATGTGTAATATAGTTGGAGATATGGAGATATGTTTGCATGAATATATTTTTGGACGTCATTTTTCATCTTTGTTTCTATTATTAGTCGATTTTTTTTTTCCTCATTTTTTTTTTATTTTTTTTATTTTTTTTTTTCTGTCATACTACCCTTTACATTTCACATTGGAGGTTTGGTTCTACTGCTAATCACTATGTCTCTTCGCCGGTGTCAGTTGTGTCTACGCCTGTGAGAGGTGCGGGGTGTAAAGATTCGTGGAGTGCAAGTATTGTCACTGGTCCGATTCAGTCGTTCAGTTCGGTCATGTAGTCGTGGAGGATGGAGCAGAAGTCTCTGTTCATCATCTTGTCTGTGTAATTGTTGTTCAAGTTGGCTATAAAGGCGGTGAGTCTAAGTGTCTTGTTAATTTGGTAAACTAGTTGGTTCGAGGTGCCTGGTAGTAGGTTGCTTGTCAGTCGGAGAGCTCGTCTTTCCACGGCGGAGATTTTGTCCATGTATTGTTCTGATACGGTGGCGAAAAGGTAGTGTCCCCATGTCAGAACTGGCCGAATCATGGCTTTATATATTGCATCCAGTGTTCTGGTGGAACAACCTCGCTTGAAGATGTGGAGCAATTTAATTCTGGTTCTGGCTTTGGCGCAGTTTTTGTTAATATGATTGTGGAAAGTGAATTTAGTGTCGAAAGTTATGACGATGTATATGACCGTGTTTGAGATTTCTAGTCGTTGATTTCCTAATGTTGGTGGATTCTGTCTTATGTTCAAAAGTCCCCTGCGGTTGGCACACCTGCGTCTTCGCTGCATTCAGTGTTATTCGCCACTTGTTGCACCAGGCAAGATAAGTGGCAAGAACTTTGTCGAGTTTCTGGGAAATGTCCTTGCTACTCCTCGATGATACCCAGTATGCTGTGTCATCAGCGAATTGCGCCAGTCCCTTGTTGTGGTAGGTAGCCGTGTCCTCTGCTTCACTCTCGGTTGGGTTTGGAGAATCCAGTACAAAAAGGAGGTAGAGTATGAGGCTAATAGCACTGCCCTGTGGCACTCCAGCTTGTATGTGGAATGTTGTGGACAACTCGTTATCCTGTCTCACCTGGGCCGTTCTGTTTCGTAGGAAGCCGGTGGTGTAAATGGTTTTCACGTTCTCTCGGGCAAACATCTTGCCGATGAAGAGAACGTGAAAACCATTTACACCACCGACCGGAAGATCGAGAAGTGCCTACGTACCAGCAAGGACAGGATTGATATCGAAGGCAAGGGCGTTTACGAGGTTCCTTGTGGCGACTGCGCCAAGACTTACGTCGGTCAGACGGGCCGGAACACTCACTCGAGACTACAAGAACACCTGCATGCTGTGAGAACCAACAACAAGACCAACTCTCTCGCACAGCATACAATGGAAACGGGCCACAACATCTACTTCGAGGGCACACGGCAACTAGCATCTGTCGAGCACTTCACGCCGCGTTTCATCCGTGAGGCTATCGAGATTGAGAGGCGACAACACTGCATGAATATGCGTGACGACGGCCTACGCCTACCAGCAGCTTGGAAGCCCGTCATCGACACCATCTTGGTCGCTGCCACTGAGCCCACGGATGAGACCCGTCTAAAAGCGAGCGTACAGCCAGCGAGAATCGACAAGCGCCGAAAAGCCGTCAATACCAGCGTCGTGGGACCGGCGCCCAGAGTAACGCGCGCTCACCCTGCGCCTGTCACGACACTGCATACTGACTAAGAAGCCCGACACGACATGACATGACTGCCAG
>OZ023339.1:7648471-7653471 GCA_964007535.1 Brachyptera risi
TACATTGTCAGTACATTGTTATTATTATCAACACCGCACCTCAAATACCATCAATTACCGACACATGTATAGCTGAGTAGTTAACGCACTCGCTTCATGTGATCCGGTATATCGGACCTGGTTCGATCACCGCCACGGCCCATCTTTACAGGGGTTTTTCGTGGTTTCCCTCTGTAGTCTAGGCTGATGTTGGGATGGTTCCCACAATAAAGGCCACGACCGTTTCCTTCCCACTATGCTATCACACCTCTTCACGATAAGAGTCATACAGACACTTGTGGAACCCATGAGGTACAAAAAAAAAGGATAAAAGAAAGAAAGAAAAGAAAGAAAGAAAGAAAGAATTATATGAAAAATACATCATTATTATTGAAACGATAGGATCAATGGCCAACCATTTTAGTTTTCACCGTTTACAAGATATTAGGAAGATGTATTTGGGTGGATTTCAAAGACGGAGTTTAAACGTGGCCTTCCTTAGACGCCGTCCAAGTAAGAAATTGCATTGCAGCCACAATGCAATTTCTCACTTAGACGGCGACTAAAGTAAGCCACGTTTAAACTTCATCTTTGAAATCCACCCTTTGTCTTTTGCAATATAATCCTATAATGTTAATGTCTCAAGCCGTCCAAAGGTCATGACAAAAACACTGAGTCTTGTTGAATCAAATACGTAGTTCTTGTTCTTTGTTCTCCTGGCCTTGGCTTGTAGTTCTATTGTTCCGTGTGGTAGCAATCCTACGTGTTAGTCCCACTCTCGGTGCCTGGCCTTGCCTTGTAGTCCAATTGTTCCGTTTGGTAGCAATCCCACGTGTTAGTCCCACTCTCGGCGTAAGTTATCAAGCCTTTCGCAGCATCGCATTAGCTCTATAACCGTCCTATTGTGCCATTGTCTCGGTCTCGAACCTGATGCTGTTGTTGTTGTTGTTGTTGTCACGCGGTCAAACGATGTAAACACAGCATCGTGACAAGCTGCGCGCGCATCTTATAGGACTGGACACGTGTCAATTAAACCTTGTTGTTTTGTTGTTGTTTTCGTTGTTGTTGTTCTTTTTTTATTATTGAACAAAAGAACATAGATCATACATATAAGTAACTGAACAGTCACGTGATGTCCACAAAGCCCCAAAGAGCTCGACTGTGGATTAAATAGAGACAAATAATGGAAAGAATATTGTGTAATGCGATGGTTGAAGTAGAAGAAATATTAGAAGGTCGAATAAATTACAAACTAGATTAAATATCTAAGAAAATGAACAAGGTGGTGAGTTGAACAGGGAAAGTGAATAATAAATATAACAAACAATAAGTGAAAAGTTCGAAATAATGAGAAACACTATGAAACACGTTTTATACAACACTTTTAGTCAAGACAATTTACAATTTTCATTCTTGTATTGTTATCAATTTCTTACATCTGGATGATTCACTTATCAGTCGGAAAGTCCTCAACGTGTCCAAGGAAGACTTGAATGTGGAGAAAAAAGAAATATTATATTCTGTATATTCTTAATTTAATTTTTTTGTATTAACTTCTGCAAGGAGGCGATTAAGAAAATGTAAAGATAATTGATAAATTGAGTTGCAACTATGAATGAAAAGAAGAAGAAATATGATTCTTACGGGAAACTATTATTCACGACATAATGGAGCAGAATATACTGATTAGGATGTAGAATATACTATCATGCAAGTTACAGGTAACGAAAACACACATGAAAAATATATCTAAGTGATCTTCCGATAGCATTTATTGTGGATACGAAAAATGAACATGGAACGATTATCATGGCTTTGAGATGGTTGTTGTTGTTGTTGTTGCTGCTGTTATTGTTGTTGTGGTTGTTGTTGTTGTTGTTGTTGTTGTTGTTGCTGTTGTTGTTATTGCTGTGTGCAAATAAATACCTGAACCATTTCAATCTATCTAACCAGGGACCTCAAGCCTGTATGTTTGGACAGCCCTAAGCGATCACTTGACCCAACTGTATCATCTTGACATATCTTTTATTGGATGACAGTATAGCAAAGATTTTCATTCCATAAGCCGAAAAAATTGGACTTTGCATTTGTATTTCTTTTCACGTGGTATACAATTCTGAGGAAAACAATCGATTCGACACTTGACCTGCATATTGGTGTCTCATACCGGAATAGGTTGAGATTGTTTTTCAGAAAAATCGGAAAAACAGTTTTTCCGGTCATAAGAATAACCCTGAGTGGCAAAACTTGATGAACCAAAAATTTTCAAAAGCTCTAAAATATATTTGAGTGAAATTGCTTGATTGTTTTTTTTTTTTTTTAATAACATCGAAACTTGATACAAAATCATTGTTCTCCAATTAAGGCTATGGATGAAAGGTAGGATCGTTTGTATCCAATATTCCTGATTGAATTACTCTTGAATATGTTATTAATATAATTATTAATAATATATTAAATATTACTACCAGTATAACAGCATAAACTTCCTCTCCTGAATATTCATATCCAGTGGCGTAACCACCGCAGGGGCAGCCGGGGCGGCCACCCCGGGGCCCACGGCCACGGGGGCCCATGCTGTATCATCAGAAATACGTTTCAACGATTAGCAAAAAATAACGAAAATAGACCCATTTACATAGCTTAAAAAACTTCACATTTCAATATTATCTGAAATTACTGGAAAAATAACTGAGTTATTGCAATTTTTGCCGGTAAGAAAGCACGCACAATAGTGATAGTATTTTGACATTAAGTCAAAAGTCATATTGAAGTATGACTTCTAATATTTTCTAAATATTGAGTATATTGATGCCAAGTTATATTTAAGTGTAATCGAAATCATTTCAACGTTTGGTCAGGTAAAAATGTAATTCAAAAAATAATTCTACGATAGTGAAATTCAAGTTAAGCCTTATTGAATAAGTATATTCTTGAATACGAATAGTAGAAACAGTCATATTTTTCCAGCTGAACTTACAGCACTCAAGGGGGGCAAGATAGCCCTATACTGACCATGGCAAAATACCAATTTTTGGGTACACTGTTCTCAGAGTTCGCTCAAGCTAGAGTGGCGCAACTTTTTGTGTGAGTACAAAGATACATTTGTAACAACTGGTGTGTGTGATTTTTTTGGCGGCCAAAAAGTTTCCAGCGTTTCGATTTTTTTGAGCAACGACCACATTTTATGACACATTCAAGCGAACAATATTTTTTATTTTCAGACGAATTAAAAAAAATCTAAATTTCCTGCACACCAGTTATGGTTAATCTATGTATGTTGAAGATTTCAGCTTTTCAACACAAAAATTGGAGAAAATATGAGTATACCCGGACAAGAAAAAGTATAGTTTTGAGGAATTAAATGCTAAACAATTGTTAGCAAACAGTAGAAGGCATTGTAAAAAAATGTGATTTTCAAATAATGGTGTCCGTATTCTTTTTCAATAAAACAGCAGTCTACCAAGTGATGAAAAATGAATCTAATACCACCAACACAAAAACTGTATAATATTCATATGGTAGAGTTCAGTTTCCATGGTATAGTTAATGAAATATGGAAATTTGGGTAATGAATAAACACTAGAGTAGAAATAAGAAAGTGAACAGAAAAATAATTATTTTCATGGATACGTCTGCCAGATAGTTATATTGATCTTGTATCATTCTCAATCATGAATAAAAAAAAACCATCCATAAATAAAAAATATCATTTTTGGAAGAAAATATACATTCTTTCCCCCCCCCTCTCTCTCTCTCTCTCTCTCCTTCCCTCTAAACGAATATGAGTTTGCTACTTCGACTATATCCTGGTGAAAAGTCAACTATTTTTCCTCTCAAGAGTGAGTGTCATTTAATCTTCATAGAACCATCTTGTTCCATAAAATGACAGGCCTAATTGTGAATGTATTTTGATAATAGTTTCGAGTGTTTTTTAATCGCCTCCAATCGTAAATTGGAAAAACATTAAATATGGAGGTTGTATAATGAATGATATCATCATTTGAATTGATATATAGTTTTTTTGGGGGGGAGGGGGGCCCATGTGTGTCCTTTGCCCCGGGGCCCAAAATTCCTAGTTACGCCACTGTTCATATCTATTTCCTATTCATATTTTCTACTCAATATTTCATTATATCAATCCATAAATTCATATATATATATTCATTTATAATGATTTATTATTATTATTTAACTCTTGCAAATGCACATAAATGCGCGGTGGCAAGTTCCCTAAGTACCCCTATCCCACCATCTCCTTAACCCTCTGACGGAATAACTTTAACCTGATTTCATCCCCTTCAAAAACATTTCTACTAAGCCCATTCCAGTCCCTACCTGTCCTATTTAAGAAAGAGAATTTACCGACATCTAATGTAGCCCCCTTTATGACTACCGCTCTATCATGACCCCGCCTACGTCCATACCCTGACTTATTTCTTTTTATCAACTCATGCAGCTCCCCCCACCCCCCCTCTCCCTCCATTACCCTGAAGAAATTACATAAACGATCCTCCTTCCTCCGTATTTCCAATTTCTGCCACCCCAGGTCTCTCATCATCTCAGTTGGACTCTCCAACATTCTTACCCTCTCCCCCCTTTCATTCTCATCCCATTTCCACCTCCTAACCCTACCTGTAACCCTTCTCACAGCAATCCTTTGAACCCTTCCCACATCCCTTATCTCACCTAATCTATAAGGATCCCAAACTGAACTAGCATATTCTACCATGGGACGCACTAACGAGAAATATGCTTTTTCCTTAATCTCCATACCTGCCCCCTAAGTTGCCTCATTACAAAGTTTAGTGCATTTATACTCTTTTTTACTATTCTCTCAATCTGACTCCCCCACCCTAGACGCCTATCAAATACCACCCCCAAATACTTGTAGTTTTCCACCAACTTCAGCGTCTTCCCTCCTACCTCATACACTACATCTGTCCTTATGTTTCTCTTACTGAATGTGACTAACTTGCACTTTTCTGTATTCAACCCCATCTTGTTTGACTGAACCTAAC
>OZ023339.1:7663471-7668471 GCA_964007535.1 Brachyptera risi
TATTCGAAGGACATTACAACACTGAAACTAGATGTAAACGGAGAAAGACGATATTTATTTCCTTAATTTCAGAGAAAACTAGAAATCATCCTCTTAATTTCAGAAATTACATCTTATTTATTTGTCCTCCAGGACCCGTTTTTTTCTGAGTCGTGACGTAAAGATACTACTTAATTCTGTTGATGTTTCTATACAGAATCGGTAATGCCTACGTCATGACTCGTGGTCTCTGGAGGACAAATAAATCATCCATGATTTCTCAAATTGAGATGACGGTTCCCAGTTTTCTATGAAACTAGGAGAGTGAATATCGTAATTATTCGCTGAAATCTATGCCCGGTGTTGTGATCTCTACGAGCACGACTAATTGCTAGAAGGAGAGCTGATCACTAACAATCGGATAGCATTTATTTGTATGGTTTATGAAGCCACACACACATTCAGCACATGACTAGTGATGTTTTTCCTCACGAAATATATTTTCATGATTTTTAATTTTTTCTCTCACAGTCAAGTCTTCCTTGGAGACTGTGGATTCTTTCAACTGTCGAGTGTATTTTTCATCTCTATGAAAAATTGATAACAATAAAAAAAGAACATTTGATTATAAAACTCATGGAAAATGTCATGAAAGTTTCACTTTTGTAGACGACACCGCCTCGAAGTCTCGGAACAACCGACAGGTGCCGCTTCAAAACGATCTCTCCAATTCATCCTTTGCCTCAATTGACGACTCGAAATGGGCGTGGCTTCACCAGTCAGCCAGTTGTATCACATCAATTGTAATTTCAAGATTCCCCGATTGGATATTTGAATTTGACTACAGTTCTAACAGCCCTGTTGATTGGACGGTATGATTTGTGACGTCATGGGGGTGGAGACTGCGCGTCAACAATTGAGAAATAACGATTGGTAATCAAGATTTCTATATTATTTTCTCAAAAAATATATAATAAAGCATGAAATCCACGAAATCTGATTTCTATGACTCGATAGAAACTTAATTTCGATCGAATGATGTTCAAACAAACAATTAGTATTCATTGATAGCTCACGAAATTCTCTTCGAAATTGTTTTTTGTTCTTCCATCTTTCAGGGAAGAAATCCTCTTCACGAAAAAGTGATATCTTTCGAGAAGATCAGCTACGTCACTAATCATTATATTGTTCCTCTTGTGAGTATTCATTCAACGTCGACGTCACTCATTCATTCAAATTATTTACGATTTCTTAATCGGCATCGATCATTCTTTTGATATCTAATTTATCGATAGTCGAATATTCCAATTCGATATCGAACCAAAGATTTAAAATACAGAATCGAACGCAAATATAGGAATCGAGAGCCAACCCTACATGAATTAACTTCAGTTTTGATTTGATTTGGCAGTAACTAATATTTTCACGAGCACTTAAAACAGCTTCGCCAAGTTTCCGGAATCTCTGTTCCTGGCACAGCCTTCTAAATAATCCACATCTGTTCCTACGCTCAAACTACTCGTCGAGCCATCATCATTTTTAATTGTAGTCTATCGGGCAGTGTAATAAGCATCTAGTTGGCAGTGAGTCATGAAGCTTGGTCAGTTAAGCTGGATTCACAATGTGAACTAATGGTTAGTGACTTATACTGAATACTACAATTGATAAACTGAGCATTCACATAGGTTTGAAATAAGAACTAATTTTCATGAGTCGTAGCTTTCTTAAGATGGCGGATTTAAATTGAAATCTACATGTTAGATGGCTGTAAACGAGCGGTTCATCGAGCGGGATAGCTTCCTTTTGCATTGACTTCCTGTCGTTTCGAATTCACGACTTCTGATTGGTCAGACTAATGATTGAAACAAATGATTAATACTAAAGTTGAAAGTTAGTTACCTTTCAAGGTCAGTCACTAATATTAAACACAATGTAAACGTCAACACTGATTCCGTATCTGCCAACTTCAGTTAATCATTAATCACTAATCATTAGTTTGCATTGTGAATCCAGCTTCACCAAATTAATAGAGCTGGATTCACAATGCAAACTAATGATTAGTGATTAATGATCAACTAAAGTTGACAGATACGGAATCAGTGTTGACGTTCACATTGTGTTTAATATTAGTGACTGACCTTGAAAGTTAACTAACTTTCAACTTTAGTATTAATCATTAGTTTCAATCATTAGTCCGACCAATCAGAAGACGTGAATTCGAAACGACAGGAAGTCAATGCAAAAGGAAGCTATCCCGCTCGATGAACCGCTCGTTTACAGCCTTCTAACATGTAGATTTCAATTTAAATCCGTCATCTTAAGACTCACGTAATGAGCTACGACTCATGAAAAGTACGTCCTTTTCGTCGAAATTAGTTATTATTTCCAGTCTATGTGAATGCTCAGTTTCTTAATGTTAGTGTTTAGTATTAGTCACTAATGATTAGTTCGCATTGTGAATCCAGCATGACAATGACGACTCGCAGTCTCCGCCCCCGTGACGTCACGAATCATACCGTCCAATCGACAGGGCTGTTGGAATTGTGGTGAAATTCAAAAAATTAATCAGGGTATCTTCAAATGACCACAAATTTTATAGATCCAAGTGGCGGACTGGTGAAGCCACGCCCATTTCAAGTCGTCAATTCTGAGATGTTCTGGATAGTGGAGAGGAAATGTAGGGTCATTATTGACGACTCGAAATGGGCGTGTCTTCACCAGTCCGCCACTTGGATCTATATAATGTGTGGTCATTTTAAGATACCCCGATTAAATAACTGAATTTGACTACAGTTATAATAGCCCTGTTGATTGGACGGTATGATTTGTGACGTCAAGGGGGCGGAGACTGTAAGTCGTCAATTGATAGCCTTCAATTTCATCATCCCATCATCTCGTCCATCATTCACCGACGCCAATAGATCCGAGTCATCAGTGCATTGCGTCCTGAAAACCCAATATTTCCCTATAAAAGTATGGATATGACATGCTCAATGGATTCTATGACTAAGAAATGGAGTAAAAAAATTGTCAACATTGGCAGATTTTTTTATTGATCTCAGTGTTGTCATTTGCGCGCTCTCTTTCTGACACTTATCATAAGTTTTCAGTTTAAGGCGTCCCCAGTCTTAATGAGTCGAAGAAATCCCGCCAGGGTCATTTCACCGATATAAACGATCTCAAAACTTGGACAGAGTAAGATAACAAAATTGAGAAGTAAATCTTGAGATGCAGACAATATTTTGACGAAAATTCGAATGAGTCAATTTTTATAATAAAACAGATCAGTTGTATGTAACAGTAACACTCGATATTTTCACCTCACAGCGTACCGTTACATACAAATAACAAGTAACATGTTGTGAATGCTTATTATGGATCGACAGTATTTTATAAGATACTTCTCTGAATGGTGTGAAGCAGTTTCACTACAACATACTCGGACGGATTTTCACTACAATCGTTTATATGTTATGTTAACACCGAAAATGTTACGCTGTGAGCTGGTCACCCTCATCAGCAAACCTGCAACGTCTACTGATGAATGAATAAACCATCTCAAAAACAACCGATGTTGATATTTCAGTAGGCATTCCACCTCAAGCCCTGAACCTGGCTTTGCGATCAGTTTAGTCATCTTCATTTGTATGACCACAAAAAGACGATATTCATATCTAATCATTTTTATTTGTATTAGGACCACAAAAAGGTGAAATTCAAATTCAATTAACTTTTTATGTATTATGACCACAAAAAAGCAATATTAATTGTTCAGGATGTACGCAGTACACAATGATATGCAATAAAAACTCACAAAAAATATAATTTCAGCTTCTAAAATTAGCTCCAAATAAAAGTAAATAGTTTAGTAGACATATAAATGGTGAATAATAATATTGTATAAATAATGATAAAATGATTGTGAAAGCTTCACTAGATATCAGACTAATTGTTGGCAGCCTCTATCCACTGGACCATCGGTCTACGTCACCAGATGTTGTTGTTGTTGTTGTTGTGGTTGTTGTTGTTGTTGTTGTTGTTGTTGTTGTTGTTGTTGCGCTCACCCCGAACTAAATTTATTCAACCTAATCTAAGTAACTTGATCAACCTAACCTATCCAAAAAAACCTAACTCAATACACATTCTGAACTAATTCAATCTGAGTTGAAACTAATCTGGAATCTACTTCCGGTTCATCAAATGTTGCCATATAGCACGCACTTCCGGTATCACGGATGTATGGCCGAATTGTTTCTTGAATTAGTAGAATAACACACGTGTTTTGTCGGATGTAAACAAACATAAAAAAACTGAAACGTACACAACTTTTATGTTCTTCTGTCTACATTTTAGTTTATTGGTGTTTTTCCAAGACATTACATTTCATTTAATCTGGTCTATAGCACGGCACCTATATATATATATATATATATATATATATATATATATATATATATATATATATATATATATATATATATATATATATATATATATATATATGTTTGACTTTAAGCTTTCACAACTCATCAAGTGCTATAAATTGAATATTTTTAGATGAAGTTGTGTAATAATGATAAAATAAAACAAACTCTTTTTATTTTATATTTAAAATAATTAGTTGTATTCTCGTAAGCTCAACGTTTCATGACCTTTATCGGTCACCTCTTCAGGAGCAATGACAAGAATTAAAAATATTAGAAAAACAACAATTACAAAACTATCAAAAAAACATTCATATAAACACAAGTGGCTGTGGTTTACTAAACACGGCTTCTCAGATTGTATATTTTATTAAAACCAGAGTTTGTGGATTGACCTTTCTTCTGATTCTCGGGCTCAGCTACCGGTTCATTTTGTTTACTTCTTTTTTTTTAATCAATGCAATAGCTGTTGCCCAAGAATCAGAAAAGCTGTATCCGCAATCGAGACCGTTAATATTTAAAGGATGTTTGATAATTTCGAGACCCTCGCTGATTGCTCTCTTCCAACGATGGCTTTCGTGATTGATTATTTTGGCC
>OZ023339.1:7673471-7688471 GCA_964007535.1 Brachyptera risi
TATAGGAATAACGTGAAAGACCCCAAAATAAGCTGGAGCTACCAGATAACGGTGCATTACCATGGTTACCCATGACTGGAACAGAACACGGAATTTTGAGCTCTGATATTTTAATTAATATTCTCAATAACTACGTCCCTGCCACTGTATATGACTATATCACTGTGATCAGCGGTAATTTATTCTGCTACCAAGATGATAAACATCATTCTTCGTCCATTGTGAGTTTTTGAAATCAACATCTTAACAAAGAGGTTATTTCATCTTAATATTGATATTTCAAGTTCAAAATAGTAGAAAATTGAAAACTCCAGTCACGGCCTTGTTGGGTTGTCAGTGACTATAGGCTTCTGTCACGTAACAAATGACAAACAATCGTTACCATAGCAACACAGCGAACTGGTGGACTACCAAACATTCTGATTGGTCAATTCCAAGTGGTGGACATTGTTGTCTGTCAATTTCAGAGTGACGTCACCTGACATAAGCCTATTCCACATATCACGGCCTCCTGCATCTAAAGCATTCTTAATGCAGTGATCAGAAAAATTCTAAGCGATCAAGGTTGCTATAGATTCTCAAAAAGTTGAAACTAATTGACGACTAGTGATTGACCCGCCCACAAACTTCACAAAACCAAGTATCCAATCAAGTAGGCTGTTGGTTATGTGGGTGAATTGACATAGCCTATCAGAGTATCTCTAAATGCCCACATGGAGTATAGATCCAGGTGGCCTGCCGATAAGCCACGCCTATCACTAGTGGTCAATTGACATAGCCTATCAGAGTATCTCTAAATGCCCACATGGAGTATAGATCCAGGTGGCCTGCCGATAAGCCACACCTATCACTAGTGGTCAATTGACATAGCCTATCAGAGTATCTCTAAATGCCCACATGGAGTATAGATCCAGGTGGCCTGCCGATAAGCCACACCTATCACTAGTGGTCAATTGACATAGCCTATCAGAGTATCTCTAAATGCCCACATGGAGTATAGATCCAGGTGGCCTGCCGATAAGCCACACCTATCACTAGTGGTCAATTGACACAGCCTATCACAGTATCTCTAAATGCCCACATGAAGTATAGATCCAGGTGGCCTGCCGATAAGCCACACCTATCACTAGTGGTCAATTGACATAGCCTATTAGAGTATCTCTAAATGCCCACATGAAGTATAGATCTAGGTGGCCTGCCGATAAGCCACGCCTATCACTAGTGGTCAATTGACATAGCCTATCAGAGTATCTCTAAATGCCCACATGGAGTATAGATCCAGGTGGCCTGCCGATAAGCCACACCTATCACTAGTGGTCAATTGACACAGCCTATCACAGTATCTCTAAATGCCCACATGAAGTATAGATCCAGGTGGCCTACCGATAAGCCACGCCTATCACTAGTGGTCAATTGACATAGCCTATTAGAGTATCTCTAAATGCCCACATGGAGTATAGATCAAGGTGGCCTGCCGATAAGCCACGCCTATCACTAGTGGTCAATTGACATAGCCTATCAGAGTATCTCTAAATGCCCACATGGAGTATAGATCCAGGTGGCCTGCCGATAAGCCACGCCTATCACTAGTGGTCAATTGACATTGCCCATCAGAGTATCTCTAAATGCCAACATGGAGTATAGATCCAGGTGGCCTGCCGATAAGCCACACCTATCACTAGTGGTCAATTGACATAGCCTATTAGAGTATCTCTAAATGCCCACATGGAGTATAGATCTTGGTGGCCTGCCGATAAACCACACCTATCACTAGTGGTCAATTGACATAGCCTATCAGAGTATCTCTAAATGCCCACATGAAGTATAGATCAAGGTGGCCTGCCGATAAGCCACGCCTATCACTAGTGGTCAATTGACATTGCCTATCAGAGTATCTCTAAATACCCACATGGAGTATAGATCTTGGTGGCCTGCCGATAAGCCACGCCCATCACTAGTGGTCAATGCCTATCAGAGTATCTCTAAATGCCCACATGAAGTATAGATTAAGGTGGCCTGGCGTTAAGCCACGCCCATCACTAGTGGTCAATAGGCCTATATATATAATTATGTCAAGAAATAAGCAAACCATCGGAGTGGAGAGAAGTGTATATATAGGATGTGAGAAGTTTAATCATGTGGAGGGAGCGAAGAAAGGAAAGTAAAGTACGAGAAGATGATATGGAATGAAATGGAATTTCGCTATACCCGGAAAAAAGTGCCTGTTTTTTAGTTTTTTGTTTTTTTGTTGCGCTCCACAGGTCAGAAAAAAATTCGAAATCAGTTGAGACTTGGCACACACAATTATCCTTATCCAATTCGATACTGTATAGTTTTGAGGCACGATCGGTTGAATCACTTCTGAGAAAACTCATTCCAAAGTTTTCAAAAATCCCATTAGAATAACCCAGAGGAAAAGATTCGTGAAAAATATTTCATCTGAGAGGATTCAAAATTTTTGGAGAATCTCAATATAATAATGATACACATTATTTTGAACTTTCACTGAAATCGGATCAGCCGTTTCGATGTAAAAAAATATATAATGTAATTTTTGTTAATTATTCAAAGCTATGAAGATACCTATTAAATCAAAGCAACAAGTGTCACCACTTGATTTTGAACGATTAAAACAAAGCCTTCTTTGTTATCATATGAATTAAAATAATGGAAAATAAGATGGCAGTGATGTAATGGTTTGGATCTCAAGGTGTATATATATATATATATATATATAATAACCAATCCAAAGATAAGTTGATATGTTCCAGCTCATCCATCAACGCGGCAACACATAACGCGTTTGCCCAGTTTATATGATAATAAAGAAGGCTTTGTTCTAATCATTTACATTTAAGAGGTGACACCTGTGGCTTGGATTCAATTGGTATCTTAATAGCTTTGAGTGATTCACAAAAATTACATTATATTTAATTTTACATCAAAACGGCTGATCCTATTTGAGTGAAAGTTCGGAATAATGTGTACAATTAATATATTGAAATTCCCTGAGAATTTTGAATGTCTCGGATGAAAATTATCTCACGAATATTTCCCTCTGGGTTATTCTAATGGGATTTTTGAAAACTTCAAAATGAGTTTTCTCAGAAGTGGTTCAACCGATTGCGCCTCAAAACTATACAGTATCGAATTAGATGATGACACTTGTGTGTGCCAAGTTACAACTAATTTTGAATCTTCGTTTGACCTGTGGAGCGCGAACAAAAAAAAACAGTCACTTTTTTTTCGGGTATGGCGAAATTGAGTCTTCGCTTCGCTCATCCAATTATTACTATATTGAGTTATAAATCATTATTATTATGGGCTCACATTCCGAATACAGAAGATCTCATGTTTGTGAATGTATCACCAAAGACCTTAATATCTAACGAAGTTAGATATTAAGGTCTTTGGTATCACTGTGAGCTAGATAATTGACCATTGTAGATGAGCGTTATACGAAACAGGGGAAAATTTAGATACCTTGATTGTTTATTTCTCTATTTCCCCTGCTTCACTGTCCACTTGATTGGTTTTTATATTCTGTGACATCACGAGGGCGGACGATCTACAATGGTCAATTGAAAAGCAAAAATACAATTATTCAAAAATTCGAAAATTTCTGAAAAAAATGAATATTTGATTATGTTCCGTATGAACCATGAATATCTTGATTGAGTGTATAGACATACAGTCGTCTTAAGGCGTCTCCAGCCTCCGTAGAACAAAACGTTTCCGCCAGGGGTGTTTCACAGATATAAATGATCGTATATGAACAGAGCAAGAAACAAAATGATTAAATATACATTATAAGATGATGATAATAGTTGTGAAATGCTAATGACACCAATTTTATAATAACAAAGGTGGAAAGATCATTGTATGTAACAGTAACACTCGATATTTTTACCTCACAGCGTACCGTTACATACAAATAACAAGTAACATATTGTGAATGTTTATTATGGATCGACAGTATTTTATGAGTTACATCTCTGAATGGTGTGAAGCAGTTTCACTAGAATATGTTTAGACAGAAAGTCACTGCGATCGTTTATATATCATGTTGACATTGGAACATATTGACTTTATAAAAAAAACTCCCAGAAAAATTGAAAAGTTTCGCCAGCAATTGAACGTCTTTTAAAAGTTTCCAATTCACCGTAGCTGTTATGATGTGAGTGAATATTTGTCGAACGAAAGAGAGTAGTTGTAGCTGTCTGTAGATAACTAGGAAAACGCGTTATGTGTTTCCGCGTGGATGGATGAGCGAATAAAAAAAATGAAGTAATTAAATGAATAAAAATCGCATTTTTTAATTTTTTACTCCGAAACGTCACATCCGATTGTTGTAAAAGTCCGTAATAATGTGTATTATTATGTTGTTCAAGTTCTGTGAAAATTTGAAAAATTTCGGAGAACATTCACTTTGTCATTTTTTTCCGCCTGGCTTATTCATATGGGTTTTTGAAAACTTCAAAATGATTTATCTCGAGAATTGTTGAACCGATTTTGCCTCAAAACTATACAGCATCAAGTCAGATAGGGGTTCATGTGTGTGCCAAGTTTCATCATGATTTGAATTTCTGTTTGACCTGTAGAGCGCGAACAAAAAAACAAAAAAAAAAAAAAAAAAAAAAAAAAAAAAAACACATTCGATTTTTCAAGTACAGTGAAATTGAGTCTTCGCTACGCTCATCCAATTATTGGAATTATATTGGAATATTATATTTAAAAGCTTCGCCTACATAATATGTATTATTGTCAATTTAACTTTTACTTGTCACGATCCTATATATGGGTATCAATCTCATAATTTAAATTATTATTCCATTATCCTTATCAATTCAATACTCTGATATTGAATATTCCATTTGATATATTATTAATTATAGTTACTTATTAATATTATTGTTATTTCAATCCGGACAACTTTCAAGACCTGCTTGTTATGTTAATGATATTAATTATAACTCGTATTCAATGGTATGAACAAAATGTTACGTCGTGGGTAGGTCCCCCTTAAGACGTGCTTTCAGCTTTTAGAGGTTGGCTATTTGCGTGCCAAGGTCATTGAATCAGCTGCGTAAAGCACGCGTGCCAACTGTGTAAACAAATAAACGTCCAGATTATTAATTCGACTGACACGCTAGCGGAGACCGGGGTTCGAATCCCGTCAATGACAGAGTGGTTTTCCTCGGTCATTCAAGTCAATACTGGGATGGTTTCTTTACAATGTATGAGAAATTCATCATTCACCGTCGCTAATAGATGCTGGTCGTCAGCACGGGCAGGGCCGTATCAAGGCATTCCAGTAAATCGTCAAACTTTCAGTTGTTATCCCAGTAAATCGTCAAACCATCAGTTATCATCCCGGTAAATCGTCAAACCCTCAGTTATCATCCCAGTAAATCGTCAAACTCTCAGTTATCATCCCAGTGAATCGTCAAACTCTCAGTTATCATCCCAGTAAATCGTCAAACCCTCAGTTATCATCCCAGTAAATCGTCGAACCCTCAGTTATCATCCCAGTAAATCGTCAAACCCTCAGTTATCATCCCGGTAAATTTTCAAACCCTCAGTTATCATCCCAGTAAATCGTCAAACTCTCAGTTATCATCCCAGTGAATCGTCAAACTCTCAGTTATCATCCCAGTAAATCGTCAAACCCTCAGTTATCATCCCAGTAAATCGTCGAACCCTCAGTTATCATCTCAGTAAATTGTCAAACCCTCAGTTATCATCCCAGTAAATCGTCAAACCCTCAGTTATCATCCCAGTAAATCGTCGAACCCTCAGTTATCATCCCAGTAAATCGTCAAACCCTCAGTTATCATCGCGGTAAATTTTCAAACCCTCAGTTATCATCCCAGTAAATCGTCAAACTCTCAGTTATCATCCCAGTGAATCGTCAAACTCTCAGTTATCATCCCAGTAAATCGTCAAACCCTCAGTTATCATCCCAGTAAATCGTCGAACCCTCAGTTATCATCTCAGTAAATTGTCAAACCCTCAGTTATCATCCCAGTAAATCGTCAAACTCTCAGTTATCATCCCAGTAAATCGTCACACCCTCAGTTATCATCCCAGTAAATCGTCAAACCCTCAGTTATCATCCCAGTAAATCGTCAAACCCTCAGTTATCATCCCAGTAAATCGTCAAACCCTCAGTTATCATCCCAGTAAATCGTCAAACCCTCAGTTATCATCCCGGTAAATCGTCAAACCCTCAGTTATCATCCCAGTAAATCGTCAAACCATCAGTTATCATCCCGGTAAATCGTCAAACTCTCAGTTATCATCCCAGTAAATCGTCAAACCCTCAGTTATCATCCCAGTAAATCGTCAAACCCTCAGTTATCATCCCAGTAAATCGTCAAACCCTCAGTTATCATCCCAGTAAATCGTCACACCCTCAGTTATCATCCCAGTAAATCGTCACACCCTCAGTTATCATCCCAGTAAATCGTCAAACCCTCAGTTATCATCCCAGTAAATCGTCACACCCTCAGTTATCATCCCAGTAAATCGTCAAACCCTCAGTTATCATCCCGGTAAATCGTCAAACCCTCAGTTATCATCCCAGTAAATCGTCAAACCCTCAGTTATCATCCCAGTAAATCGTCACACCCTCAGTTAACATCCCGGTAAATCGTCACACCCTCAGTTATCATCCCAGTAAATCGTCAAACCCTCAGTTATCATCCCAGTAAATCGTCAAACTCTCAGTTATCATCCCAGTAAATCGTCACACCCTCAGTTATCATCCCAGTAAATCGTCAAACCCTCAGTTATCATCCCAGTAAATCGTCAAACCCTCAGTTATCATCCCAGTAAATCGTCAAACCCTCAGTTATCATCCCAGTAAATCGTCAAACCCTCAGTTATCATCCCGGTAAATCGTCAAACCCTCAGTTATCATCCCAGTAAATCGTCAAACCATCAGTTATCATCCCGGTAAATCGTCAAACCCTCAGTTATCATCCCAGTAAATCGTCAAACCCTCAGTTATCATCCCAGTAAATCGTCACACCCTCAGTTAACATCCCGGTAAATCGTCACACCCTCAGTTATCATCCCAGTAAATCGTCAAACCATCAGTTATCATCCCGGTAGATCGTCAAACTCTCAGTTATCATCCCAGTAAATCGTCAAACCCTCAGTTATCATCCCAGTAAATCGTCAAACCCTCAGTTATCATCCCAGTAAATCGTCAAACCCTCAGTTATCATCCCAGTAAATCGTCAAACCCTCAGTTATCATCCCAGTAAATCGTCACACCCTCAGTTATCATCCCAGTAAATCGTCAAACCCTCAGTTATCATCCCGGTAAATCGTCAAACCCTCAGTTATCATCCCAGTAAATCGTCAAACCCTCAGTTATCATCCCAGTAAATCGTCACACCCTCAGTTAACATCCCGGTAAATCGTCACACCCTCAGTTATCATCCCAGTAAATCGTCAAACTCTCAGTTATCATCCCAGTAAATCGTCAAATCCTCAGTTATCATCCCAGTAAATCGTCAAACTCTCAGTTATCATCCCAGTAAATCGTCAAACCCTCAGTTATCATCCCGGTAAATCGTCAAACCCTCAGTTATCATCCCGGTAAATCGTCACACCCTCAGTTATCATCCCAGTAAATCGTCAAACCCTCAGTTATCATCTCAGTAAATTGTCAAACCCTCAGTTATCATCCCAGTAAATCGTCAAACTTTCAGTTATCATCCCAGTAAATCGTCAAACCCTCAGTCATCATCCCAGTAAATCGTCAAACCCTCAGTTATCATCCCAGTGAATCGTCAAACTCTCAGTTATCATCCCAGTAAATCGTCAAACCCTCAGTTATCATCTCAGTAAATTGTCAAACCCTCAGTTATCATCCCAGTAAATCGTCAAACTTTCAGTTATCATCCCAGTAAATCGTCAAACCCTCAGTCATCATCCCAGTAAATCGTCAAACCCTCAGTTATCATCCCAGTGAATCGTCAAACTCTCAGTTATCATCCCAGTAAATCGTCAAACCCTCAGTTATCATCCCAGTAAATCGTCAAACCCTCAGTTATCATCCCGGTAAATCGTCACACCCTCAGTTATCATCCCAGTAGATTGTCAAACCCTCAGTTATCATCCCAGTAAATCGTCACACCCTCAGTTATCATCCCGGTAAATCGTCACACCCTCAGTTATCATCCCAGTAGATTGTCAAACCCTCAGTTATCATCCCAGTAAATCGTCACACCCTCAGTTATCATCCCGGTAAATCGTCAAACCCTCAGTTATCATCTCAGTAAATTGTCAAACCCTCAGTTATCATCCCAGTAAATCGTCAAACTTTCAGTTATCATCCCAGTAAATCGTCAAACCCTCAGTCATCATCCCAGTAAATCGTCAAACTTTCAGTTATCATCCCAGTAAATCGTCAAACCCTCAGTTATCATCCCAGTAGATTGTCAAACCCTCAGTTATCATCCCAGTAAATCGTCAAACCCTCAGTTATCATCCCAGTAAATCGTCACACCCTCAGTTATCATCCCGGTAAATCGTCAAACCCTCAGTTATCATCTCAGTAAATTGTCAAACCCTCAGTTATCATCCCAGTAAATCGTCAAACTTTCAGTTATCATCCCAGTAAATCGTCAAACCCTCAGTTATCATCCCAGTAGATTGTCAAACCCTCAGTTATCATCCCGGTAAATCGTCACACCCTCAGTTATCATCCCAGTAGATTGTCAAACCCTCAGTTATCATCCCAGTAAATCGTCACACCCTCAGTTATCATCCCGGTAAATCGTCACACCCTCAGTTATCATCCCAGTAGATTGTCAAACCCTCAGTTATCATCCCAGTAAATCGTCACACCCTCAGTTATCATCCCGGTAAATCGTCAAACCCTCAGTTATCATCCCGGTAAATCGTCAAACTCTCAGTTATCATCTCAGTAAATTGTCAAACCCTCAGTTATCATCCCAGTAAATCGTCAAACCCTCAGTTATCATCTCAGTAAATTGTCAAACCCTCAGTTATCATCCCAGTAAATCGTCAAACTTTCAGTTATCATCCCAGTAAATCGTCAAACCCTCAGTCATCATCCCAGTAAATCGTCAAACCCTCAGTTATCATCCCAGTGAATCGTCAAACTCTCAGTTATCATCCCAGTAAATCGTCAAACCCTCAGTTATCATCCCAGTAAATCGTCAAACCCTCAGTTATCATCCCGGTAAATCGTCACACCCTCAGTTATCATCCCAGTAGATTGTCAAACCCTCAGTTATCATCCCAGTAAATCGTCACACCCTCAGTCATCATCCCAGTAAATCGTCAAACCCTCAGTTATCATCCCAGTGAATCGTCAAACTCTCAGTTATCATCCCAGTAAATCGTCAAACCCTCAGTTATCATCCCAGTAAATCGTCAAACCCTCAGTTATCATCCCGGTAAATCGTCACACCCTCAGTTATCATCCCAGTAGATTGTCAAACCCTCAGTTATCATCCCAGTAAATCGTCACACCCTCAGTTATCATCCCGGTAAATCGTCACACCCTCAGTTATCATCCCAGTAGATCGTCACACCCTCAGTTATCATCCCGGTAAATCGTCACACCCTCAGTTATCATCCCAGTAGATTGTCAAACCCTCAGTTATCATCCCAGTGAATCGTCAAACTCTCAGTTATCATCCCAGTAAATCGTCAAACCCTCAGTTATCATCCCGGTAAATCGTCAAACCCTCAGTTATCATCCCAGTAAATCGTCAAACCCTCAGTTATCATCCCGGTAAATCGTCAAACCCTCAGTTATCATCCCAGTAAATCGTCAAACCCTCAGTTATCATCCCAGTAAATCGTCAAACCCTCAGTTATCATCCCAGTAAATCGTCAAACTTTCAGTTATCATCCCAGTAAATCGTCAAACCCTCAGTCATCATCCCAGTAAATCGTCAAACTTTCAGTTATCATCCCAGTAAATCGTCACACCCTCAGTTATCATCCCGGTAAATCGTCACACCCTCAGTTATCATCCCAGTAGATTGTCAAACCCTCAGTTATCATCCCAGTAAATCGTCACACCCTCAGTTATCATCCCGGTAAATCGTCAAACCCTCAGTTATCATCCCAGTAAATCGTCAAACCCTCAGTTATCATCCCGGTAAATCGTCAAACCCTCAGTTATCATCCCGGTAAATAGTCAAACCCTCACTTATCATCCCAGTAAATTGTCAAACCCTCAGTTATCATCCCAGTAAATCGTCAAACCCTCAGTTATCATCCCAGTAAATCGTCAAACCCTCAGTTATCATCCCAGTAAATCGTCAAACCCTCAGTTATCATCCCAGTAAATCGTCAAACCCTCAGTTATCATCCCGGTAAATCGTCACACCCTCAGTTATCATCCCAGTAAATCGTCAAACCCTCAGTTATCATCTCAGTAAATTGTCAAACCCTCAGTTATCATCCCAGTAAATCGTCAAACTTTCAGTTATCATCCCAGTAAATCGTCACACCCTCAGTTATCATCCCAGTAAATCGTCAAACCCTCAGTTATCATCCCAGTAGATTGTCAAACCCTCAGTTATCATCCCAGTAAATCGTCAAACCCTCAGTTATCATCCCAGTAAATCGTCAAACCCTCACTTATCATCCCAGTAAATCGTCACACCCTCAGTTATCATCCCAGTAGATTGTCACACCCTCAGTTATCATCCCAGTAAATCGTCAAACCCTCAGTTATCATCCCGGTAAATCGTCAAACCCTCAGTTATCATCCCAGTAGATTGTCAAACCCTCAGTTATCATCCCAGTAAATCGTCACACCCTCAGTTATCATCCCGGTAAATCGTCAAACCCTCAGTTATCATCCCGGTAAATCGTCACACCCTCAGTTATCATCCCGGTAAATCGTCAAACCCTCAGTTATCATCCCGGTAAATCGTCACACCCTCAGTTATCATCCCAGTAAATCGTCAAACCCTCAGTTATCATCCCAGTAAATCGTCAAACCCTCAGTTATCATCCCGGTAAATCGTCACACCCTCAGTTATCATCCCAGTAAATCGTCAAATCCTCAGTTATCATCCCAGTAAATCGTCAAACTCTCAGTTATCATCCCAGTAAATCGTCAAACCCTCAGTTATCATCCCGGTAAATCGTCAAACCCTCAGTTATCATCCCGGTAAATCGTCACACCCTCAGTTATCATCCCAGTAAATCGTCAAACCCTCAGTTATCATCTCAGTAAATTGTCAAACCCTCAGTTATCATCCCAGTAAATCGTCAAACTTTCAGTTATCATCCCAGTAAATCGTCAAACCCTCAGTTATCATCCCAGTGAATCGTCAAACCCTCAGTTATCATCCCAGTAAATCGTCAAACCCTCAGTTATCATCCCAGTAAATCGTCAAACCCTCAGTTATCATCCCGGTAAATCGTCAAACCCTCAGTTATCATCCCGGTAAATCGTCAAACCCTCAGTTATCATCCCAGTAAATCGTCACACCCTCAGTTATCATCCCAGTAAATCGTCAAACCCTCAGTCATCATCCCAGTAAATCGTCAAACCCTCAGTTATCATCCCAGTAAATCGTCAAACCCTCACTTATCATCCCAGTAAATCGTCACACCCTCAGTTATCATCCCAGTAGATTGTCACACCCTCAGTTATCATCCCAGTAAATCGTCAAACCCTCAGTTATCATCCCGGTAAATCGTCACACCCTCAGTTATCATCCCAGTAGATTGTCAAACCCTCAGTTATCATCCCGGTAAATCGTCAAACCCTCAGTTATCATCCCAGTAAATCGTCAAACCCTCAGTTATCATCCCGGTAAATCGTCAAACCCTCAGTTATCATCCCGGTAAATCGTCAAACCCTCACTTATCATCCCAGTAAATTGTCAAACCCTCAGTTATCATCCCGGTAAATCGTCAAACCCTCAGTTATCATCCCAGTAGATTGTCAAACCCTCAGTTATCATCCCAGTAAATCGTCAAACCCTCAGTTATCATCCCAGTAAATTGTCAAACCCTCAGTTATCATCCCGGTAAATCGTCAAACCCTCACTTATCATCCCAGTAAATCGTCAAACCCTCACTTATCATCCCAGTAAATTGTCAAACCCTCAGTTATCATCCCAGTAAATCGTCAAACCCTCAGTTATCATCCCAGTAGATTGTCAAACCCTCAGTTATCATCCCAGTAAATCGTCAAACCCTCACTTATCATCCCAGTAAATCGTCAAACCCTCACTTATCATCCCAGTAGATTGTCAAACCCTCAGTTATCATCCCAGTAAATCGTCAAACCCTCAGTTATCATCCCAGTAAATCGTCAAACCCTCAGTTATCATCCCGGTAAATCGTCAAACCCTCAGTTATCATCCCGGTAAATCGTCAAACCCTCACTTATCATCCCAGTAAATTGTCAAACCCTCAGTTATCATCCCAGTAAATCGTCAAACCCTCAGTTATCATCCCAGTAAATCGTCACACCCTCAGTTATCATCCCAGTAAATCGTCAAACCCTCAGTTATTATCCCAGTAAATCGTCAAACCCTCAGTTATCATCCCAGTAAATCGTCCAACCCTCACTTATTATCTCGGTACGTCGTTAAACACCATTTCACTAAGGAAAAAATACTCAATCATAGCATAACAATGATTTTGTATCAAGTATCGATGTTGATTGGAGAGTCGTTGATGTTCCAGATGCCGACGGAGTGTATCCCGAACCCGCTGCAGCGCGAGCTGGCCGATAGCATCGTGCGCATGGTCCCGCTGGACGACATCCGGATCCTGCTGGCGTGCGGGGCCAAGGTCAACGAACCCGTGACGCAGGGGCTGCGGCCGCTGCACTACGCCGTCTGGCAGCGCTACGAGGTGAGGCGCGCTTGACACCACTCGAACCCAACTGTCCTCAAACCCAACTGTACTCAAACTCGACTGTTCTCAAACCCAACTGTACTCAAACCCAACTGTACTCAAACTCGACTGTGCTCAAACCCAACTGTACTCAAACCCAACTGTAGTGAAACCCAATTGCACCAGAAATCGACTGGTCTAGAAATCAAAAACTGACAAAAACTACTGGAAAGCGGCCAACTGTACTAAAACCAGCTGTACTAAAACCAACTGTACTAAAAACCAACTGTACTGAAACCAACTGTACTGAAAGTAACTGTACTAAAATCAACTGTACTAAAACTAACTGTACTAAATACCAACTGTACTGAAAACCGACTGTACTGAAACTAACTTACTAAAAACCAACTGTAATGAAAACCAACTGTACTATAAATCAACTGTACTAAAAACCAACTGTACTAAAAACCAACTATACCAAAAACCAACTGTACCAAAAACCAACTGTACCAAAAACCAACTGTACTAAAAACTAACTACTCAAACCCAACTGTACTCGAACCCAACTGTACTCAAACTCAACTGTACTCAAACCCAACTGTACTCAAACCCAACTGTACTCAAACTCAACTGTACTCAGACTCAACTGTACTCAAACTCAACTGTACTCAAACCCAATTGTACTCAAACCCAACTGTAGTCTAACCCAATTGTACTCGAACCCAACTTTACTCGATCTCAACTGTACTCAAACCGAACTGTACTCAAACCCAACTGTCTGACGATATATATTCTGTTATGACGATGTCACGTGGTAGTGTTATGACATGACGTGATATCACGTGTTGTTGTTGTTGTTCCAGGAGGCGGCCAGCCTGCTGCTAGTGAGGGGAGGCGATGTGAACGCGAGGGACGAGTGTGGCTACTCCGCCCTGCACCTGTCTGCAGAACACGGGTCAGTAGAGAGAGAGAGATAGAGAAATAGAGAGAGAGAGAGAGAGAGAGAGAGAGAGACTGAATTTTGAAAAAATAGAACAGTAATCAAGATGGCAAGAAAAATCATGTGACTTGATGACATGTTGATGATCATGTTGACACTTCATATATTGAAAAAAAATTAATATTTGAAAATCATAGTTTTATATTGATAGACCTGCATAAATATATTATGAATAAATATTCATTCTAATCCTAATGAATGGCTCAAACGAATCATGAGAGATATATCATTATTGAATGATAACAACAAATATAGCTTGGGAAATGATCCGCCTCTCCGTCGTTGAGATGGCCAAGAACAGCCTGATGGTTCCGTAGACAAACGCGTTGCCTCGGAAACTGAAGTCAAGTCGGCTGTAGGTTCGAGTCCCACACAAGATACATCATTCGTACCCCCATAAGGCCAACTGTTTATGGGGTCATTAGACAAACAAAAAATGAATACCAAAAAAATACGAATTAAACGAAATTGATCATTTTATTCACTTTCAACTAAAAAAGATGACACCAAACATGTGTGTTTGTAGTTACCTCGAGCTAGTCCACCTGCTGCTGATGCAAGGGGCACAGGTAGACTACCGGGAAGACACGGACGACCCCTACCCCCGCACCACGATCTGCGACGAGCCGCTCCGATTGGCTATCCGCAACAATCACCCGGAGATCGCTCGGCTGCTACTCGAGCACGGCGCCGATCCCAACAAGCGCTACTTCTTCGGCTCCGAGATCAACCTGGTGTCGCCCGGTGACCTTGAGTATATGAAGATGTTGCTCACTTACGGAGCACACCCGGAGACCAGGGACAGGTCCGGACTGACGCCGATCATGAAGGCGGCCAGGCTGCCACAGGTGGGTGGTCGGGATGAACTGTCATTGGGCTCGACTGTACTCGGGACTAACTGTACTAGAATCGAATGATCGTAATCCTTCTATCTAGTTACTAACTGAGTTTCCAGATGGAATGGAATTTTATAAGAATCGAATCGCATTTGAATCACATACTATTCAGGTACCATGGATCCACATTGGGAATGAGATATAACAATCATTGAATAATTGGATGAGCAAAGCAGAGACTTCATTTCATCATACTCAAAAAAAATTGCTTTTTTTTTTATATGCGTTCCACAGGTCAAACGAGAA
>OZ023339.1:7693471-7828015 GCA_964007535.1 Brachyptera risi
TTTCAACTGATTTTGAATTTTTGTCTCACCTGTGGAGCGCGAACAAAAAAAAAAAAAAAAAAAACAGGCACTTTTTTTTCGGTATAGTGTAATTGAGTCTTCGCTTCGCTCATCCAATAAATTATTAATGAAAAATAAGATGGCAGTGATGTAATGGTTTGGATCTCAAGGTGTATATATATATATATATATAATAACCAATCTAATGATAAGTTGATATGTTCCAGCTCATCCATCAACGCGGAAACACATAACGCGTTTGCCTAGTTAGCATTACAGCTAATTTTAAATTCAACTCTTTCGTGTGGTCAAACCACCGTAGTCTCTCTGTACTCATATTAAAATCTAATCTCTCTACTTTCAATTCACTTCTAATATTTCTGCCAAGTCGCAATATTCTATTTCGTGTTTATTCGCAAGTCCGCATGTATATTTTTTCAAAGAAGGTTACATCATTGGTGGGGCACAAATGCGCGTTCCAACTTGGATCCCCTAGCGACGTCCCTGATACGGGGCCTAATTGATAAAATAATAATCATAGATATACCAAGGTCAGGTGGAAGAGCAGTCACCCGATTCAACCTCGCTTCTTTTCTTGTAATGTTGCTTTCTTACATGATGAATAAAGACTATTACAATTACAATTACTTTTTTTTTTTTTAATAACATCGAAACTTGATACAAAATCATTGTTCCACAAATAAGGCTGAGGATGAAAGATAGGATCTTTTGGACGGAGCACCACAAGGGCGATCTTACCACCCCATTTTAAATGTTTATAACCAATGAACTTCAACACCAGGACTGTGCTGTTGGTGACCATGAATTTCCGCCGCAGATAACAGACTTTCATTTTCCGAAAGTCCGGAACAAAGTATAAGTAAAAACCGTTTCTGTGATATATATATCCGGACATTACCAGCATTGGTATTAAGAGTGAACAAAACACACGAATGTTGATATCTTCCTCTTTGAAATAAGTCTCTCGGGCAATGATCACTTCTTTCCATTAACAAACAGCAGATGTAAAGTTCATTACAACTGAATATATCTGTCCAGGGTATCGACTCGGTGCTCCTGCTCTTGTCGCACGGAGCGGACGTGAACGCGATGACGGACGAGCGGCACGACTACCGCACGGTGCTGCACTACGCCGTCCTGTCCGGCAACCTGGCAACTGTCAACCTGTTGCTCAAACAGGGCGCCAGGGTCAACTTCCCAGCTGACTACCAGAAGCCCACGCCGCTCGACCTGGCTATACTCAAGGGCGACCCGGACCTCATCAAGATGCTCATCACTGCAGGTAGGACCTGGTGGGACCTGGTGGGACCTGGTGGGACCTGGTGGGACCTGGTGGGACCTGGTAGGACCTGGTGAGAGTTGGCTGCGAGGATAGATTGGTGCTAACTGCTGAAATTAGTTGTATGATGAATGATAAATTAAATTCATAATTATAAATTTTCATTTCTTTCCCCCAATAGGCCCATGGATTTTTTTCACAGGTGTATTTTATTTAAAGTAAACATTGTTTACAATTGACACACATAGATAATTCTCACCAAGCCAAAGGCTCATCCGTAGAACAACATAATAGATATACAAATCAAAACAGACGTGTCAATCCAAGATATAGAGAGGAGACATAGAAATAGTGATACAGTGGAACCTCTTTAGTACGTTTTTCAGGGGACCAGACAGAAAAAAACTTACTAAAGTGAAAAACTTACTGAAGAAACTATTTAACATGTAGCAGCATATGGATGGGATTAAAAAATAAAACTCACCAAGGTGAAAAATGTACTAACGAGAAACTCACTAAAGAGGTTCTATACTGTATAGAAATCTTTACTGCCCCATTTTCAGGTACTGGTATTATATAATAAGAGTGTAAATCAGTGGTTATATAAAAGAAAATTCAGAACTGCGTAGGCCTATATGAAAAAATCAAGAGTTATAAAGAGGTAGGTTTCGCGAGGATACTGGGGGGGAAGGGCCCCCTCACCACAGCCCCGTAGGGATTTTTTTGATAAACTTCGTTTTTTAAAGTATCTTGTTACTATTAGGGAATATGTGGGCCTAAGGCTGTTGCTACATAGTGTATAATTACTAATGCATTATTTGTGTCATCAGTATTATTAGTGCATTATTATACATAGACTAAATTTTACAACTGTGGAAATTGAAATTAAGAGCTGCATTTTTGAAACTCAGAACTGCTCATATTAGAGTCAAGTGCGCACTAATATAAACCCTGGACTGTAGATGATAGATGAAAATGTATAATTAACTACGGTATAGTTGACATGACTCTTGTGAACTAGTTAGTATATCTCTGTCATCAGTCACTCTCACAATATGTTCTCATTGACCAGTTATCCATGCTATTGCTCAATACGTTATTGGATGAGCGAAGCGAAGACTCAATTTCACCATACCCGAAAAAAAAGTACTTGTTTTTTTGTTTTTTTTTCGCGCTCCACAGGTCAGACGAAAATTCAAAATCAGTTGAAACTTAGCACACACAAGTATCATTATCTAATTTGATACTGTATAGTTTTGAGGCGTGCTCGGTTGAACTACTTCTGAGAAAACTCATTTCAAAGTTTTCAAAAATCCCATAAGAATAACCCAGAGGAAAACATTCGTGAAAAATATTTCATCCAAGAGAATTCAAATTCTCGGGAAATCTCAATCTGATAATGATACACATTATACCGAACTTTCACTTAAATAGGATCAGCCGTTTTGATGTAAAAAAATATATAATGTGATTTTTGTGAATCATTCAAAGCTATTAAGATACCTATTAAATCCAAGCTACAGGTGACACCACTTAATTGCAAACGATTAAAACAAAGCCTTCTTTATCATCATAGAAATTAATAATGAAAAATAAGATGGCAGTGATGTAATGGTTTGGATCTCAAGGTGTACATATATATAATAACCAATCCAAAAATAAGTTGATCAGGCGCTAAATGACCTCGCTGTCGATGCGCCTTAAAACCCTAATATTCATTCATACATTCAAATAAGTTGATATGTTCCAGCTCATCCATCAACGCGGCAACACATAACGCGTTTGCCTAGTTATAGAACTTTTTTAACCAATATTATCCTGTTCATCTGACTGGTTTTTATTGTCCCATGAAGTTAGTTCTCAACTGATCAGCTATATATAGAGGAATGGAATAGAAGACAATAAACCATTTATCTGAATGAATATTAGGGTTTTAAGGCGCATCGACAGCGAGGTCATTTAGCGCCAAACCATCTATATATCCACAAGATTTATCATTCATCCCGTTTGTGCCGTATTCTGTCACCTAGTTATCATTATATCACCATTGTTTGAATCATTATAGTTGTGTTTTTAATAGCATTAACCACAATTCTATTTTTAGACACGCGGATAAGAAACGTTCAAAAACAGACTTCTTGATTATAATTTGTTATTAGAATTTACGTCATGAATTTCAAACCGAGACGTGTGGCCGAGTGGTAACACACTGAACCGTCATTCGGGAGACCGGGGTTCGATTCCCGCCATGGTTGACCATCCTGACAGGGGTTTTTCGTGGTTTCCCTCTGTCGTTCAGTTCAATACTGGGATGGTTCCTTAACAAAAGGCCACGACCGACTCCTTCCCACCATCCAAAACACCTAATAAAATAACCTTTCATATCATCATCCCACCATCTCATTCATCATCCACCGACGCCAATAGATCGTAGCCATCAGTATAGTGCGTCGTTAAAATCCAATATAAATAAATAAAATGAATAAATTTCAAAATTCGATGTGGTTCTGGTACGTGACGTCAACAAGTAGCTAATCGTTGTTAACGCTATAAATCAGTTAAAAGTTGAAATACATCATTATTCATTCAACCTTCTCGTCAAATATCCGTCCCGTTGATACTTCACAACCACTCGACAAAAGTTTCCGCTAACGAGACTTACCATGTGTTCCACATCAAAAAGTTTATTAATAAAAAGTGTGTCAACGCAATGTTAAAATAATTGTTCCTTCAAACAGAGCGATGTAGTAGTGCTGCGGGTGGTTATTAAATGAGATATTTTCAGAAAACGACCACGGCTGCTCGGCAGATAAGAGAGAATAGTAGTTATCTGCAACTTGATATTTGCCAGAATATGTTTTATTTAAATTCGGAGTCAGGAATTGATAATATTTCAAAAAATATACAGTACAAAGATTCTAATATATCATATAATCTAATATTTTGAATTTTCACCATTTTACATATTTCAATAGCAGCTAGACACTTAAGGAAAGACACACATCTAGAAGGCAGTGATGTGACTACGCTGCCCTCAAGTGGTGATCAATTGAAGCAATACATAGGGACAAGGTCATATATGCTTTTTACTACACCCTGGTTCAGCTAACAAGACAATATACATATATTACAAATGTAATCGAATCTACCATGTGATTAAATATATACTAATTTATATCACTGTGCTGCTCAAAATACTATAATCTAGACAAATCCATTTCTCCACAATGACTTAGTGTTGATAATTTATAATTAATTTGTGTTCTGTTTGTCTTCTCTTGAATATCAAATATTATTTATGTATTACGTCTCTGCTACGAGCCACAATATCTATAAATGTTTTTCTTTTGTCAGCCCGCGATCAAGAACTTGTGTTCTTACGCGGGCTTCTGTTCATTTCACTATCCTCACTCTTATTATGTATCGGTGATTATATTACGCAGAGTAAAATGAAATGAAGTGAAATTGAATTGAGACTCATCTTGTATTCGGCAGGAGCCAACGTGAACTCGAGTTCTCCGATCATCGGTTCCCCGCTCCACGTCGCATGCGCCGACAACATCCCGCGCCGCCTGGAGCTGCTGCAGCTACTGCTGTCTGGTGGCGCAGATCCGAACCGCATTGTGGACAGCGACGAGGGTCCCCCTCTCCGACCCGTGCTGGCAGAGTATCTGTCGTCCAATGAGGAGCCGTGCCCGGGCGTCGTCAACATGCTGCTGCGATACGGGGCCAAGGTACGGTCACGATGTAGTGATACCAACCTATTTTATCATAATATAAAGAAGGTGCTTCTACTCACATACTAATAACATGGAAGGCATTTGCGGTTTCTTGCGGTCAGTTCAGAACCAAAGATCCCGATTGACTGTCACGATTTAGCGGATCCCCTTGTGGACTTGATGTAAATTAGAGTGGCTACGGTACCGGTGGCATTGTTGAACTAATAAAATCTATAATTCTCGTAATCTACTGGGCCGTGTATGGCATTGTTGAGCATTGTTGTTCTAAAAAGTTCGATATAAAAGCGATAGTTGTGCTACAGGCAATCAGGACGATGGACTTAGATTTTGACCCCAGAAATACTTCACTTTCAAGACCCGAGTTGGGTCACCTTCTTTATATTATGATAAAATTCATTGGTATCACTGCATCGTGGTACGGTGGACCAGGGTGTAGTAACAAGCTTATGTGGCCTTGTCCTATGCTTTGTTTTATTTAATCACCACTTGAGAGCAGCATAGTCACATCACTGGCTTTCAGATGTGTGTCTATCCTTAAGTGTCTGCTATCAAAATAAATGAAAAATTGAATACCATATTCAAAATTTTGAATTAAATTATGAGTATTGAAATACTCTTTAAGAGGCCGCATGCGTTTGTATTTCACGCCGCAAACTCTCACGACCGTAATTATTTAAATAACAATATGATTGTTTTTGTATTCTGTTAATAATTGAAAAGCGAAGGTTATTGCATTTACAGAATTTTGAACAAAAAATTTGTAATTTTTCAAATTCTTCAAATGGAAAATGAAAAAAAAATTCTAGTTTACAAAAACCTAGATACATATTTTTGATAACCAAAAAAGATATAAAATGAGATATATATATCAAAAGTGTGAGCTAGAGAATTAATGGCGTTCAAGTGAATATGAGTTGGGCGGGCTAGTCTACGGGTTGCGCCTAGCACACGATGCATGTTAACTCGAGTCTGAAGCGAGCGAACAACGAGCCCGTGTAGAGCGCCTGTGGCCTCCTAATACTGAAAACTGTTTAATCATAAAATACTGAATTTATATAAAATCATATTCTAGTGAATATCAAGTTGCAGGTAACAACTATGTTTGCTTATGGCTAGATGTGGCTAAATGCTCTGAAAAAGACATTTATAGTGGAAAATATTCCCTGATTCTAAAATCATACAAAATCAGGTAATAAATGTCAAGTTACAGAAATTTCCTTGAATGTCCTACAATTGAAGATACATAAATCCTAAAATTGATCTGAATTTTGTTGAACAAAATGTAAAGAGAGCAGTTTCTGAATATATTCTTCCTTCATTGATCCAGGTCGTGATGAAAACGCAGTTCCGGGATCCGCACGGCATCCTGAACTCGCTCCAGAACCTCAACGGACATCCCCGACTCTTCCAGACCCTGGTGACGGCCGCGGAAAGCTTCGACTTGTGCATGATCAAGCGGTCGTCGTTTGTTTCCGACGAACACAAAGCATTGTAAGCGGCCATTTTCATGATTTCAAGGTCATTTGTTGTTCTCAAAATAATCTACAGTCACTAGGATTACCATCAGTTTGAGTGAGCATTCCGGCATTTATATTTTTATATAAAACAGAAATATAAATGATTATTGTCTGCTCAGCAAAACCCCACCAACAGCTAGGTTATACGGGGGTACGAATGAGCAGGTGATGATGAAACTATGAAGTGATGATAAGTGAGAGGACGTTTACGAAAACCCATGCCTCATGCGGGACTCGAACCCACTTCATTTTGACGTCATTTTCATGTCACAATCCAGTATGTATTCACCGAAACCTCCCACCCTCTCTCACTGCTCAAAATTATTGATGCAAATTTGGAAAAAACAAAATATTAGTAATTGTATTATTGGGGTATTAAAAAAAGAGTTTGACTCAATTTTTTGGTAATTGCACATTTTATTATCATTGAAAATTCATTGGTGACACAAAATGTAATCAAAATGTAAGAGATCCAATGCAAACTAACAGGACTACCGGTAAACTCAAGACCGGCAAAGGGAAAAGAAGTTTAATCACAAAGATGAAAACTATTCACAGCCACTTACATTGTGCATCAAAATATAATTTCATACAAATTATGAGGCACCAACCGATTTTCATGAAATTCGAAAGAAATTAATAATATCTAGTGTGAATGTGGAATAGTGTATATGCCCTTTCCCCTCGTCACACCTCGTCACATGGTTAATAACCCCCTCCCCCCTCCCCCCGTAAACGTCATTTATCGACAGCCCTGAAGTTCCGCTCGCAATAATGAGTCTCTCGGACCCGTCTGAAGGTTGAAGGAGGTCGCGTCGGAACCGCTGACGCTGATGCACCAGTGCCGGATCTTCCTCCGCCGCCAGCTGGGCGACAAGCTGCCGTCCCGCGTCGAGGAACTGCAGCTGCCTCGGATCCTGCATCGCTACCTGCTGTACGAGTTCAGCTAGACGCCTGGCAAGACGCGTGGCGAGACGGGACGCTCGACGATCAAACGCGGAACGGAATGATAATTCAATAATGATGATATATTTTTTTTTTTTCATTCATCATGCTCATTATTTTTGTATATAGTTTAATATTGATAATGGTTGTTTATTTTCCACACATTACCATAAACAAATCAAGTTCACATTTTCCACGAAGCCCAAAACAAGGCTTATCTGTGGATTGCACATAAATTAACAATAAGAATGAAAATACCAACTGCATATATAAATAACATAATGCATAAATTGAAAAATTATCATTTTTGAGCATTAACATTAACATTATTATTCAGAATATTACAGAAGTTGAGGAAAGTTGACTCTTTTACTCAACCATAATAATAATGACAATAATAATAATAATAATTTAGGCAAAAGTAAAATTTGATTTCATGATTTTTTGGTTTCAACGGTTGGGTTCAAGATGCATTGAGGGTTGCGATGGTTTGCCGGTTAGAGATGGTGACTTCACTCATTCGAAAACACGTTCTATTTCATGAGTACTTTCCTGAGAACCATTGATCACTGCTCTATCTGGTGTTGTTTTGTAGAAACAGCTGATAAGCTGGCAAGGTTGATGACAGCTGTTATTAGCTGAGTTGATGTGAATGTAAAGTTAGTTTCTTTTACCAGTACTACACTACGCACGATCAATAGTTGTGAAAATGTGGCCCGTGAATTGGAACATATTTTTAACATTGAAGGGATAGGAAGCGAGGACACCACCTCCAACGGGCAAACGCAACCCTCAATACATCTTGGTTGGGATGAATAGCTGCCCTTTCCAAGGGACCGGGAAAAATAAACAATCCATGCAGGGGAATGATCCATCCGGAATAATTCAACATTGGTTACATGGGAGTAGGATGGGACAAAATAATTTTAGAAGCGGGAAAACAATAGATCCAGGAACGATGCATAGAGGTTTCTCTGTATTTTTAAATAATTGCATTGGTAAGATTGCCCTTATGGTGCTCAATTCAAATGATGCTGAACTTTCATCCTCTGCCTTTAATTGGGAAACAATTACTTTGTGTCAATTTTCCGACGTTGATTTAAATTTTCAATGTTGCCATTGACAAAAAATCGTTCACCTTGATGGAAAATTAACGATAACCATGGAAGTATTACCAACATTTTCTCGGCATCCTACTAGGTATCACAGGGCTGTTGAATATGTATCCACAGAAAGACTGTGCTACCAAAAAAAATGAAATTGTAAACATTTTGGTATTGTGAAAAATCTCGCTCAGCGTTGAACATTTCTCCACAATTTTGAATAGTGTAATTGTGTTTCTTCCCGGGCTGAAGAGGTCATTGACCCTCAAAATATCCTTGCCAATCAGTGGTGATTGAAATCAAATCATACAACCTGATGTACAGTGATATTTATTTTTGTTATGTTGGTAAAGGACCTTCTTTTATTGGTTACAGGTCAATATATTCAATATTATTATTCATGTTTCTTATAAATACACTTTATAATCAATAATTTATGTTTTTCTATAATTATACTGGATAAAGAATGTCAACTCAGTTAACTACGGGAAAAATAATACTACTCCGTTACCGTTCTAACCGTTACGCACGTTATAACGAGTTGAGCCGTCTTGAAACCGTCTTCGCCACAGTGAACGTCTAATGTTCAACTATTCATAATATATAACTATAAATATAATTGAAATAATATCAATTTATACGAATTAAATACAATTTCTCAAACTTTTGTATGTTTTTGATACAGAATGTAAGTTAGTACAGTTTTAGCTGTAAATATAGTTTTATTGGAATAAAGTATTATTAGTGCTATTTTATTGACAACATTCTCTTGGGGATGTGTCCGATATACATGTGTCCGATATACATGTGTCCGATATACATGTGTCCGATATACATGTGTCCGATATACATGTGTCCGATATACATGTGTCCGATATACATGTGTCCGATATACATGTGTCCGATATACATGTGTCCGATATACATGTGTCCGATATACATGTATCCGATATACATGTATCCGATATACATGTGTCCGATATACATGTGTCCGATATACATGTATCCGATATACATGTATCCGATATACATGTGTCCGATATACATGTGTCCGATATACATGTATCCGATATACATGTATCCGATATACATGTGTCCGATATACATGTGTCCGATATACATGTGTCCGATATGCATGCGTCCGATATACATGTGTCCGATATACATGTGTCCGATATACATGTGTCCGATATACATGTGTCCGATATACATGTGTCCGATATACATGTGTCCGATATACATGTGTCCGATATACATGTGTCCGATATACATGTGTCCGATATACATGTGTCCGATATACATGTGTCCGATATACATGTGTCCGATATACATGTGTCCGATATACATGTGTCCGATATACATGTGTCCGATATACATGTGTCCGATATACATGTGTCCGATATACATGTGTCCGATATACATGTGTCCGATATACATGTGTCCGATATACATGTGTCCGATATACATGTGTCCGATATACATGTGTCCGATATACATGTGTCCGATATACATGTGTCCGATATGCTATGAGAATATATTTTGGAGCCACGGATCGTTCAAAGCAAATTTTGAATTTTGGTCAATTCATGAATTATACGTTGATTATTTTTCAATCCCGATTAAGGCGTTTTCAGCCTCCATGGCGTAAAAGTTTCCGGGATTTCACAGATATTAATGATTGTGAAACTTGTACTGTGCGAGATACAAAATCAATACATCATAAGATTCAGATAATATTTGTCGAAAATGCTAATTACTCGAATTTTATAATAACATAGACGGAAAGATCAGTTATATGTGACAGAAACATGCAATACTATTTGCCATCGAATTTTACCTCACAGAGTACCGTTACATACAAATAACAAGTAACATGGTATTGAGAATGTTTATTATGGATCGACAGTATTTTACAAGATTCTCTGAACGGTGTGAAGCAGTTTCACTGCAATACGTTCATCCAGAAAGTCACTACGATAGTTCATACGTTATGTAGACACTGAGAATGTTACGCTGTGGGTAGTTCGTCTCAAACAAGAACGTGAATCATAACGACAAAGAAGAATAGCTTTCAGACACGTCCCCACAGAGATTTAAAGAGAACAATAACAATGTTGTCCTAATTGAAATGTGATTATTATTACCAAGAGTATACCAATACAGGCCCGTAGTATGTAATATCTGTTTAACACTATATTGTTGATGTACATTTTTTAACGGTGATAATAAAATATATATTGTAATCATTTGATGTAAGAGAATTGATTATTTCATAAGCCCCAGTCATAAAATTCATTTCACACTTTGAATACTATATTCATTACATTTTAAAACCATTTTATTCTTGTTTTTTGAACAAAATTTACTATGTAATGAAAGGGGCAGGGGGGGAAGGGGATTGTCAAGATTGTGACAAGGTTTTACAGGGGGGGATGGGGGGAGGCAACTGTGTAACATACCATTTTTTTGTTCTATGTATTCGGTGCTATTCTTATAGATTCTTATATTTATACCCACCCTAGAAACATCAGATGCATATCAAATAATTCAAAAAGCAAACAAAGAAATTATTATTTTAATTTTACTAGTCAAACGCGAAATATGCGTTGTAAGATGAGCGAGATATCTGAATAAGGTATAAAAGTCCTTGAAGTAGTTCTACCGTTGCTACTTTATCGACTCTGGTATTCTACACACCTTGATATCTGAATAAGCTATTAAAGTCGTTAAAGTAGTTCTACTCTTGCCACTTCATTGACTCTGGTATTCTACACACCTTGACGCATATAAAAAATACTTCATTGTTGGTCAACTCTTGAATCTAGAAAGCAGTGAATCTCGACAACTTAATTCTGTCACAATTTTTATGATATATTTTATGAATATTATCAGTCATTTTATTTTTTTTCTTCAAAACGACTGATCAGAATTGCTTAAAAAATCGTGATAATGTGAAAATCCATGTATACACATTTAGAGAAAATTTCATCTCATTTGGAGAGATTTTATTTTTCAACATTTTCCGCCCAGCCAAATCTTATGGGGTTTTTAGAAACTTTGAGATGATGATTCTCAAAATCGGTCCGACCGATTCATCCCAAAAACTATACAGTTCTAAGTTGGATGAGTTTGCGTGTACAAAAAAAGTTTCATGTTGATCAGTCAACCCTTGCGACCTGTGGAGTGCTTACAAACAAAAAAAACAAAAAAACACACACAGACAAAGCCCTATAAGAGTGGGATGGAGACTTCGCTACGCTCATCAATTATGTAATCTTACCTTTGCCGCTTGCTAATTTCAATTTTTTGTTAGAGGGGGGTATGAGAATTTGTGACGTATTTAAGGGGGGGGGGGGGGGGGGGTAATAGGTTTTGTGACCAACTGTGGCATGGGAGGGAAGAGGGGTTCAAAGTGGTCTAAAAAAAGTGTGACATAATTTATGGACGTCCCCGTACTCAAAAAGAATGTTTTAAAAAAATGGGGTTATCTTGCACTTCACAGATCAAACGAAAGTATTCATTCGGTTGAAACTTGACAGACGCAAATGTCCTCATCTTATTTGAAACTGTAGAGTTTTGAGGTATTTGTGTCCGATGAAAATCGTGAACCAACAATAGCATTAACCACAATTCCATTTTTAGACACATTCGGACGAGGAATGTCCGAAAACGGTCTCCTTGATTAAAACATGTCATTGAAATTTACCTTTAAGGTTCTTAAAATTCAATGTGGCTCTGATATTTGACATCACCAAGTGGGTAATTGTGGTTAATACTATAAACAATTACAGTAATCATCAGTATAAATAAATATCCAGTTATATTAATTACACAGCGCAACCTTTTAGAATCAGTGACCTTGCACTCCATCACCCACTCCTCAAGGGAGTGGAAGAAATAACAGTCGAGGTAAGTGACAAATTGAAATCCCCCCACTTTTCTCCTTGGTTGATCACCACATACCTTTCTCCCCCTGCCATCTTTCTCTTCGTCTGCCGTCTCTTCTCTTAGAACCAACATGAATATTTCACAAATATAATAAAAAATGCCGTGTAACCACAGTATATTACATATTACACAGTTATATATGACGCTGTTGGGGTATCCCGCATGGCTCGACTTGAAACCTTTGATCGAAACCCCCAAATTCATCGGACGAAATGATCATGTTGGAAAACTGAACCTCAAGCGGTACAATTCCAACATTGGCAGGTACTCCATTTTGGGTCGAGCCGTACGTCAATGGAACAGCCTTCCACGAGAGCAGATGAAGTCAATTTCAACCATGGGACAACTTAACGTCTTACTTTCAACACTCTCAGTATAATTTAATTTAATTTTCTTCACTCATCTTTTTTTACTAACTCAATTTTCTATTTTTTATTATCTTTTTTATACTTAGGTTATTTAGGTTATACTTACGTAGTTAGTTCAACATCCAACCACCGGAAATATTAGCCTCTGTAAATTGGTATTTTCCAAGTTGTGAATAAATAAATACAAAAATACAAATATTCAGCATCGCTACGCTATGCTTCAGTAGGGTCACTTGGATACAGTTGAAACACTGAGAGAATAGGATTTCTACCGTGGCGCATCCTGGTATCACTTTGGTGCACTGAATAATTTTCAACATGACAACACTAAAATAGCTAATCATGTTACACTACTAGCGTCTTTTTTGATTTTTTAAACCAATAGATTTGGCTATATAGATATAGTTATATATGGATATAGCCATATATAGTTATATAGGTATAGATATATATAACAATAGATAAAGATATGTTAATAAATAACTGACATCATTTTTAGCGGATTTGCATGGAAACATTTAGGGATGTGAATGGAAATATTTCCACGGAAATATTTCCGGGAAATGGAAATATTTCCGGGAAATGGAAATATTTCCGGAAATATTTCCGAACATTATTTCTAGAAATTTCCGGAAATATGGAAATTTTAGAATATAATGAGTTTTTAGTGACCAAAATGAGAAAAAAAATGGATTGGTTGATTATAGAATTGAATAGAAGGTATTTGATAATGATACCACATAAGCTATGTAATAATCTCTTGACTTCTATTCCCTTAAAATACCATTTTGAATTTCCCTCCAAAATGTTGAGAGGCTCTGGGTCTCCCTGCTTACCTAACCTCACTTCTGAGATTTACTATACTATATGCACACTTCTTTGCCATTTGCAATTTTTATTTTGAATAGGTTATCACTTGGTTTGACAATTTTGTTTTCCGTCGTAACTGTATGGGTAAGCAGAAAAACACAGTGATGTTCGAAAGTATTTCATGAGAAAAAAAACACCTGCGGGGACCCAAAAATGTTCCTTTTGGCTGCCAGTTTTCGATAAAAATTATGTAATAAATGTAAAAATTATATAATGCATGTAACGAGACCGCGGTTGCATTTGGGAGGTTGTATAAAATGTCCCACCACTATAAGAAGCCAATTTAAGACCAAAAGGTCCTTGCCATCGCACCAGTACACCGTTTTAGTGTAGGTCTCGTAGGCCACAGGCTTCGTCAACATCGTCGCAGTCGCATTTTTTCGCTAGTATGGATCTCGAGAACTGTTCTATTATATCAGTTCACAATGAAAACGATAACGTTACAAAAACTAAGCCGAGATGACCAAAGCCGTGATGACAAAATAAATTGAACTTTTGAAAAATGTTATTTTCATTATATTTGGTTCCGAGACCACAATAGCCCGTTGCTAGGAAAAAAAAATCATTTGGTAAGAAAATTAATCATTAGTGGGCCTGATAATGAACTGGAAATCATCAAAAGCTATGAAGAAATGTGATATAGGCCTACTGCAAACTTCGTGAATATTTCCGAATATTTCCGAATATTTCCGGAAATATTTCCGGAAATTTCCGAAATGTATCTTTCCGGAAATTTTACATCCCTAGAAACATTGCTTGTTCCCGAACCTGTATGGTTAACAGAACCACCAATCATCTTACAGAAAAAAGATGAAATATAAATAAAACATACCCGTATTTTCACTGTTCCCTTCGCTTAAGTGCACAAGATAATTTTAATATTGCAAATATATTCATATTTAATCATTTGAATTATTAAAGACAACCAATAACGAGCGTATTTGTGAAATATCTCATTTTTCTATATTGATGAAGTTTTGTTGTGGTGGCTGCACGAATCCTATTCTCTCAGTGTGTCAACTGTAGCCGTTCTTGCATTAAAAACATGACCGCTCATGTCAAGTCGCTCCTGGTGCTCAGTCACAGAAACATACGTAGTTGCGTGCGCATTTGGTGTTGCATGCATCTATTGATGTAAACAATTTTTAAGCGGTCGAAAATTGGCGATCGTCTCGTTCGGGGCTGTCAACTGCGTAATCATGTAGGCCTATGTTATTGTTGTCAAAGCACAGACAAAGTTCTTAGATGGTCGAAACTCATTTTACGTTTGCAGCAAGTCGTTCCATTGAGTAGGTATAGGAGTGACGCTTCTAGGTCTTTTTATACTATAGTGAAACCTCTATGCATCGTTCCCGGATCCATCGTTTTCCTGCTTGTATCATTCATGTTTTCTCACCCCACTCCCATATAATCAATGTTGAATCTCCCTGTATGGATAGTTTTCCTGCATGGATAGTTTTATTTTACTGGTCCCTTGAAAAACGATGGATAGAGGTTTCACTGTAAATAAAATATATACAATTACCGTTTGGGAGTTTTACAACATATAAAAACGAACCAATACAATAATAATTCTTTATTCAAACGACTTAGATATTACAAGAGATATACAATAAGATAATAAACGATGACTTCCGTACGTTGTGCACGAGCCATCGTCGCGGCGATCTTCGAATACTGTACAAAACGATAATCCGCGCGCGATCGCCCAACGATAAACCTCTGAAAAGAAAACTACAAAACGTGAAACTGAAATCTGTCGCTACGCGGTCTCTCGTCGACTCGCGGGCTAACTAACCGAACAACTACCAACTTCATCGCACAAAAGTTACCAACACTCAAGACGTGTCAGGACTTGAAAACTCTAAAACTATACGCGAACAGAATTTAAAATATTGGAATTAAAAATTTAAAAATCGATGTCCGAGGTGGGAAAATTAAATTTGTCGCGTCGAGAACGCTTTCTGCTGAATTTAGCAGATTTTTTTTCTTTCTTTTTTGTGATAACCTTTAATCGATTGGAGATACCAACATTCGAAAGAGAAGCACCAATCTTTTTAAAACCTCAATTGAAAAATGATATAATAAACCCTCGTCAATTCGAAATTCAGTGGACACAAAACAGCCTATTCCGAATTATATGAAATTAGGCCTACTTGGTGTGATAGGAAAATTGCCTGACCCTGCATATATGAATTGGGTGAAAGAGAAAGAAAGAACAGCAGCTTACCGAGATTTATTAGTAGAGAAAGGCCTACTCATAGTGGAGAGCCCGTTGATAGAACACAGCTGTACTGTGACCAAGGAAGGCAATAGCCGAAACGTCAGAATCTAGTGTGTACCTTTCATCTCTGTGTTCTATCAACGGGCTCTCCACTATGAGTAGGCCTTTCTCTACTCATGAACCTCAGTAAGCTGCTGTTCTCTCTTTCTCTTCCACCCAATTCATATATTCAGCCTCCGCTATTCTCCTATACACACCAAGAGATGATATATAGATACACATGACACATGAGGTTGAGCAGGCAGCCTTCATCGTCATCACCATCTACTCTACTGCGACCAAGGCAACAGCGGAAACGTCGAAACCTCGTGTGTCTATAAGTCATCTCCGGGTTCTCTCCACTATGAGTAGGCCCGTCTACTTATGAACCTTGGTAAGCTGCTAGTCTTTCTTTCCCTTTCACCCAATCCATATATTTTCAATCATACAAGTTTGAATTAACAGATATATTCAACATTAGTTGGAATTCTGTAAAGACCAGAACTGTTGTCTTAATTACTGCATAATTTAAATTATCAGCGTTTGAATTAACAAGGATTTACTGTTAAATAACCAATTTATTCCTGTAATTTTCATAGATATACAACTGAAGAATTACCTTCTTCAAGCTGTAGGCCCACACCTGTTTTATTTGTCACAGTATTTATTATAAGTATGAAAACTACTTGAGATTAGTGTAACGCTCACGATATCGACGTAAAAAAGACAGAAAGTCGTTAACGTCATATTTTTAGGTTCACATTTTCATGTCTTTCAGTTTAATTTGCTCAATCGAATAAAAAATACAGCTTGACTTCTCGATAATTTTCGAGATAATAGGGTCAGAAAATTAAAGTACGCGACCGTTCAACACATGTTTGTTTCTGTTTGGGCCGTAAACGACATGTTTGTTTGTTACTTTCATTTTGACTGTCGATACGGCGTAAACGACATGAATAAAACATTTCCACGCCAATAGATCTTCGTAATCATTATAGTGCGTCGTTAAAACCCAATATATATATAAAACATTTCCTAGCAAAGGGTGTTAGCGACATGTCATTTCCAAATCCCGCCAAGTTGTATATTTGCTAATTGCTTTGGATATAACCACCATACATACAATTATATCATAGATATATTGAGCAGGGTTAATATATTTTGAGCTCATAAAATGTTGAACAATATTACGCATCGGCACAGAATTTTTTTTTGACAATTGATACAAAATTGACGTCACAAGTTTTTCTTCGCCTAATGATGCTGCCCATTTCACGTCGATATGTACAAAGGTATTCAAGAGATATGTGCTTTTCAATGGAACGTTCGTAACTAATCGTATAAAATTTGAACACTTTTGGTATCAAAGTAAAACATCGATGCAACGTTACCGGATCCATTGTTTTCCATTCCAGCTTTTACTCTATCCCACCCAACTCCCATACAACCAACGCTAAATTTCCCTGGATGAATCGTTTTCCTGCACGGATAGTTTCTTTCCAAGCCAGGAAAATTTCAGTTGGTTAGGCAGGAGTCGGGAGGAATAAAATGAGATAGAGAAGAGGGAAAACAACGAAACGATAGGTCGAGGTTCACTTCATCAACAAATGTGATATTTCTCACTGAATTCAATCGGAACCGCTCTTGAAGAGTACACGGGAGACGATTCGAAGGAATATCAGTTCTTGGTTATGAGTCTTGAAGAGCATGAGAGATACTGAAACTCTGATATCGAGGAAATAGGGATATCTTTAATACCAGTGCATTGAAAAATTGAAAACATAACAAAAAACAACATGGTTTTCACAGGTAAACGTAGAACCTCGTTTACAAGTTTTTCATTTGACGATTATTCATTCACTGTATTTATGAGTTTTATTTTTTGATCTCACCCATATGCTCCCCATGTTAAATAGTTCCTTGAACAAGTTTTTTAAATTGATACATTTTTTCAGTCTGGTCCCCTGAAAAATGTACTGAAGAGGTCCCAATAATAATAATAATAATAATAATAATAATAATGATAATAATATTAATAATAATATATATATATATATACATCTATGGCCTGGGCTATATATTTTTTTCAATTTAATGACATGTGAAAATACACATTTCTGTATCCCTATGAAAATGTTGAAATCTGAGGAAAATAATTACGTAGGCCTATTCAATATCATATTGAACGTATTGAAAATATACGCATTCTTCCGTATTAAAATTTCCATATCTCACACAGCTCAAAACTCGACACCAAAAAACTGATTCAGTAGAACCTCTTCAGTAAGTCTCTCTTTAGTACATTTTTCATCTTGGTAAATTTCATTTTTTGCTCCCACATGTTGAATAGTTTCTTTGGTAAGTTTTTCACTTTGGTAAGTTTTTTTTTGTCTGGTCTCCTGAGATACATACTTAAGAGGTTCCACTGTATTTCCCCGAGGCAACTCCCGTGCCTTCTTGAAATGATAATACTACACAATTTCACATCTAACACCTCAACGACGAGCGGACCGCGATAACGACGCGACTTCAACGAACTCACGGCGTCGACGACATTGACGCGTCGTCAACGGCATCGACGCACCGTCAACGACATTGACGCGTTGTCAACGGCATCGATGCATTGTCAACGATACCAATACGTCATCAACGATATCAACACGTCGTCAACGACATCAACGCGTTGTCAACGACAACAACACGTTGTCAACGACATTGTCACATTGTAAACGATATTGACGTGGTGTCAACGACATCGTTGCGTTGTCAACAACATCAACGGGTTGTCAACGATACTGACGCGTTGTCAACGACATCGACACGTTGTCAACAATATTGACGCATCGTCAACGACATCGACGCGTCGTCATTGACATCGACACGTTATCAACAATATTGACGCATCGTTAACAACATCGACGCGTCGTTAACAACATCGACGCGTCGTCAACGACATCAACACGTTGTCAACAATATTGACGCATCGTCAACAACATCGACGCGTCGTCATTGACATCGACGCGTTGTCAACAACATTGACGCGTCGTCAACGACATTGGCGCGTTGTTAACGACATTGACAGTGACGCGCGGCAAGCAACACGTCACCGTCCGACTAGCTGTAGCGGGGCGGCATCACATGACGGAGCAGTTGGCTGGATCGGCGCCAGGGGGCAGGCCGGGCAGGCGGGGGTTCCCCTGCTCGTCGAAGCTGACCACCGAGCTGAGGTCGCCCACAAGGTCGGGCGGAGGCTGGCCGCAGTCCTGCATCTGTGACAACAGAAGACATCCACAGTTCAACACTTCGTCTCGCGGCTGACAACTTACGTCCATCCTAATGTAAAGGTACGTTTACCTGAAGCTAAAGGTAAAGGAGCTAAAGGTAGCTCTTACTCTCCTGAAGAAACTCGCGCATTCATTTCATCTCATCTCTATGTGCTATCAACGGGCTCTCCACCATGAGTAGGCCTTTCTCTACTCATAAACCTCGGTAGGCTGCTGTTCTTTCATTGATTATTGTTTGCTCAACGACCCCACCAACAGCTAGGTTATACGGGGGTACGAATGAGCAGGTGTTTATGAAAGTATGAAATTATGATAAGTGAAAGGACGTTCACAAAAACCCATGCCTTATGCGGGACTCGAACCCACGCCCAACGGTGATTTTGGTGCCCGAAGCGGTGCCTCAGCTGACTGAGCTACCGAGGGCAACTGCTGTTCTTTCTTTCCCTTCTACCCAATTCATATATTCAGCGTTGGCCTAGTGTTAACGCTCGACGGCCGCTGGCGCACAAGTACGTCCTGACACATTCCAAATCGTTTCATTTAATATATCAAGAAAATGACGTCATATTGACATGGGACTTGTACTGACATCTGGGAGATGGACTGGGAAAGGAGTTTAATTTTGGGGGGGGGCGATAAATTACGCTTATGTATCCAAAAATGATATAATACAGTCAGCTGTTATTCCAAAACATCATTCCAGGCCAAATGTGGCAGATTGACAAGCCTCTGAACGGTAAATAAAAGTGATATCAGCAGATTCCTTGTTTCACATGTCAAGTACAACAAACATCTGCTGTCAAGGGAAAGAAGTGATCATTGCTCAGACGTCCAAGAATTCACAAGCATTTAATATTGAGAAAATCAGAAAAAGAAAAAAAGAGAAAAAAAAGAAGAAAAGAAAGAAAAAAAGGGTTGAATAATAATCAAATACAATAACTAGAATGAACGAAATGAAAAAGAAAAAAAAATGAAAAGAAGAAAGAAAGAAAAAGAAAAAAGAAAAAAAAAAGAAAAAAAAAGAAGAAAAATGAAGAAAAAAAAAGAAGAAAAAGAAGAAAATAAAAAATGAAAAAAAATAAGAATAAAAATAAATGAATGAATGAAAGACAAGAGGAAGATGAAGTAAAAAAATGAAATGGAATGAGAAATGAATGAATGAATAGAGGAAAAGAGAGGGGAAAAAGAGAGAAAGAGAGAAAAAAGAGAAAGAAAAAAGAAGTAAGAAGAAGAAAATATATATATATCAAACACAACAAGAAGAGAAGAAAAGAAGAGAAGGTTGGAAGAAAAAGCTCAAGACCAACAAACACCTTTTTTTATCCATCCTGACGTGGTTTTTCGTGGTTTCCCACAGTCCTCGAAGCAAATGCTTGGATCAAGTACTAATTGGCCACGACCATTAATTAGTGGAGTGATAGGCCCAATTATAACATTATAGGCCCATCACTAATTTAATTTGTGCATTTTGTATAATGATAAACTTTACATCTGCTGTCAATGGAAAGAAGTGATCATTGCCCAAGAGACTTAGTTCAAAGTGGAAGATATCAACATTCGTGTGTTTATACTGAAAGACTTTTATCTACGGCGAAAAATTATGGTCACAGACAGCGCAGTCCTGGTGTTGAAGACCATTAGTTTTAAATAATCAAAATGGGGTGGTAAGATCGCCCTTGTGGTGCCCCGTCCAAACGATCCTATCTTTCATCCATAGCCTTAATTGGGGAACAATGATTTTGTATCAAGTTTCGATGTTATTAAAAAAAAAAGTATAACAATATATCAACGCAACAAACATCTGCTGTCAAGGGAAAGAAGTGATCATTGCCCAAGAGACTTAGTTCAAAGTGGAAGATATCAACATTCGTGTGTTTATACTGAAAGACTTTTATCTACGGCGAAAAATCATGGTCACAGACAGCGCAGTCCTGGTGTTGAAGACCATTAGTTTTAAATAATCAAAATGGGGTGGTAAGATCGCCCTTGTGGTGCCCCGTCCAAACGATCCTATCTTTCATCCATAGCCTTAATTGGGGAACAATGATTTTGTATCAAGTTTCGATGTTATTAAAAAAAAAAGTATAACAATATATCAACGCAACAAACATCTGCTGTCAAGGGAAAGAAGTGATCATTGCCCAAGAGACTTAGTTCAAAGTGGAAGATATCAACATTCGTGTGTTTATACTGAAAGACTTTTATCTACGGCGAAAAATCATGGTCACAGACAGCGCAGTCCTGGTGTTGAAGACCATTAGTTTTAAATAATCAAAATGGGGTGGTAAGATCGCCCTTGTGGTGCCCCGTCCAAACGATCCTATCTTTCATCCATAGCCTTAAGGTCTAACCTCCATTACCTCATGGTCATGAAAAAATTATGATTTTTTGTCAGTCGATTCGCTTTGATGTGCTCGATAATAATATCCAAACAGATGATAGGCTAACCGGGATAAATTTTGAGTTATATCACTTCAAATACTGGATGTTTCCCTATCATTTAACACGCAACCTTCAAATTCCATGCGTTTTTATCATTGAACAGATCGTTAAAATATACTGAAAGGCATGACATTCAATCAAAAAACTTGTTTTATTGTAGATGAAGATGTAACGAATAGAATTATGCATGAATAAATATGGGTACCCGCTCTCATTTATGAATCACACTCATTTTAAGAGGAAAAATAGTTGATTTTTCACCAAAACGAAGTCAAAATAGCAACTTAATATTTCATTAAAGCGCTGTAACTTCGGCCAAAAAAATATGACTATGTTTCTGATGTAATTCCAATTCAAGAATATACATGTTCAATAAAGCTTTACTGAAATTTCCCCAATGTAGAATTAATTTCAAAATTACTTTTTGACTCTGCTGACCAAACGGGTAGTAGACTTTAATTGGGGAACAATGATTTTGTATCAAGTTTCGATGTTATTAAAAAAAAAAGTATAACAATATATCAACGCAACAAAGCCATCTGTTTCTGCCATGAATGTTATGAAAGGCTATCCAAACGCAAGTATCTGTGCGATATGGCAGGGGAAATGACCCGGCCCGGGAGGTACGGTAGCTATTTTGTAGCCCGGCTGTCAAGTGGATGGTGAACTGATAATCATAAGTAGGGATGTGCGAATCTCTATTATTTCGAATCGAATCCGAATCTTTGGTCAAGATTTGGGTTCGATTCGCCAGAAAATGTAAGATTCGCAATTTCGAACTATTCGAAATCTCGAATCCCGCGCGAATCTCCAACAGGAAATTTTGTTTCAGTTGATATTTTAGAAACTAGGTGGCAGCATGATTCAGCCATCTTTGTTTGGAGCAGAACATACAAGTTTTACTCAAATTTCATCTCTATTATCAGTTGACATCCTCCAATTGAAGGTGAATCCAATCATTAAAATGAGTTTGCTATTTAATTATGTATTTTAAAACATTTATTGTCTTGATAATTTATATTTTTTTCAGCAGATAGTTACCATACCAACATACTATGGTACATAACCTCACTTTTTTTCTTCTTTTTTTTTTCTTTTTTTTCTTCAGCTATTTTTGTCGGAGATTCGAAAAAGATTCGGATTCGCAAACCTTTTTAATGATTCGATTCGGATTCGGATTCGAAATCAAAAACACAGATTCGCACATCCCTAATCATAAGTTATGTTGCCCGCACACAAGAATTTGTTCATATGCCGGCTTCTTATTATTTCATCAACTTTTTTCGCATTCATGGCAGTTTTTCTTTATTTTTCTTATATTACCGGTATTTGTATTATATTTATTTTGTTATTAACTCTATGTGTTGCAATTCTATTTCATATTTGTCATGTGATAATTAGGCCTAATAAGAATAAAAAACATGTTGAATTGAAAATTGAAATTGAATTGAAATTGAATAAAATTGAATATTGATATATATATATATATATATTGAAGAATGACGGGAAAAAAAATTCCCGTGAAAAATAGTCGCAGGAAAATATCGTCAACTTTTTCAGGGAAAAAATATCAATCAAGAGGCCGCATCTTGGACAGATTTTCAGGGTGCACTTCCGCCACATATATCTCAAGAACTACAAACACTACGGACTTGCGGTAAAATGCAATGAATTGATAATACCCTCACAATTAGATATGCCCAATCGAAAATTGATGAATAATTTTATTATGGAGCAATAATTTAATCAAAATGTGCCTAATTTGATGATTTTCATTGCTCAATTCCAGGTTACCGAATAATAGTAGAAATAAATTACAAACGCACATCCTTAAGTTCAACTTTGCTTATCAATATTTAAAATTCTGATTCGCCTGTAATTCTACAGTTTTCCCAATTTCCTTGGCCAAAATGTGTAATGTAACTAGATTTTGTCCAAATTATGAAATGAAAAACTCCCCCATCTAGCAGTGGTTACTGAAACTCTTCCAATATTATCCTTTTTTCATTTTTCAACCCGCAATCAAAATTTTAAACGCACATCGAACTTGGGTCGAGCATTTCGAAGAGAAACGTTCTCAGCTAAGATGCGGGCTCTTAATTCATAATAGTTGCCATAATAATGCAGTATTATTATACAGCATTAATAATTGTAATTAATAATATTATTAGTGAGAATAAAAAACATGATGAAATTAAAATTTAAAAAAAAAATTGACTGTGATGTGTCTGGGAGCTCACCGTCTGCATGAGCTCGAGTATCTTGTTGAACCTTGCGTTCCTGACGTCGGGCGTGTCGCTTGGCTCCTCCTTCTCTAGCAGCGCACAGACGGCTGTCATCAGATCCTTCTGCTTCGTGTAACGCTCTAGCTCGGCCGGCTCCACCTTCGAGCTGTTTTCCTCCAACCACGCGGGATACTGCGGCACAACGGACAGATACAGGATAATGCAATAGTTACAGACATGTGAATATAGCTTCTATTTTTTCATTTCATAGCATTTAGAATTTGAAAAGTAGCACTTTGGTGCATCTATTATTTTGAAACGTCGTGTTTTGTCGCGCAACAACATTCTGTAGCGTAACAACAGTACGGTACGGGTAAAACCACTAGATAACGCACAATAGAATACAAGGGAAACACCCCAAATGATGTTCTTTAGAAAAATAGTCTCCAAAAGCGAGTTGAACCTCTATGCCTCATCTGCCACCTACATTTGCAACTGCACTTTTATCCAAATTCCCCAATTAACTTGACAAGTTTACACCTGGAATGAAAAAATGTTAGAGAAAAATAGCATCTATAATGCTTCTATTCCAAATATAGCGTCTATATCGCCAATACATTGAAACGTAGCGGATTCAGAGTTTGTAGCACTTTGTCGCCTTTTCAAAAACATGATACAACAGCTTCAAATGTATAGAAACATGAAGAAATATCATAAGAACACGTAAAAAAGCACTTTCAAATTCCATCGCTTTTATAGCAATTGCTATTTTTACATGTCTCTAGCAATAGACAATAGATCGAGGCACGAAATTTTCGAATTAACGAAAAATGCGAAAAAAAAAAAACTCCCAAAGACATTTAATTTCATGATTTCTTCATGTTTCATAGTGTCAAGATGCGTTTAAAGTGGTTTTCTATTTCACGAATTATCACGAAAAAGATCATTTTGAACAGTACAGTAAACCCTCGTTAATCCAAACTCGGTTAATCCGAAATTTGACATATTTCGAACCTGAAGTCAGTCCCCGGCTGAAGGTATAGGCATTTCAATGTTAATGAATATGGTTAATCCGAATTCCAGCTAATCCGTGATTTGAACTAATATTTCGACCCCTCAATTGCTTCAGCACTGTTTTCAGATTGAATAATCCGAAATAGATCGAGTGAATTCCTTGAATTGATCATTATTTTCGTAAATTCCATCCTTTTTATTTGATGCGTAACAATAGGCCGAAGCCAGCTCAGCTGTTCGCTGCCACTGAATACGTCATCCGACTCCGAGTGCGCTCGGGCCGCTCCAAAGAACTTAGTATCTAACTTCGTTGGGTTAGATATTAAGGTCTTTGGCCGCTCTGTCTGTCCTTGACGAGACGAGCGGTAAGCGCGGAACGGCCGAGCGCCAATGGAAACTGGCCATCTAACGTTCGTTTGCTGTCGAAGATAGCCGAATACACACGATCAGTGATTCGGTTCCTCGCACATGCGGCATCTAGCTTTCTCTCGCGCTCAATACGAAATTGCTTCAATTCTAACCGGGAAGTGTGATGATTTTCGTGGAGAAGGAGTTTTTTGGTTAATCCGAATTTTTATAAATCGAAATCACTTTTTGGGGTCCCTTGAATTTCGGATTAACGGGGGTTTACTGTATGAAGCGTATTTATTCTATTCAACGAAATAGACACGAAAAGAAAGATAACATTCATTTTTCAGTACCGTATAAATAATGGTTTCCAAGAAACCTTGACAAAAACATTGTAATTGGATGAGCGAAGCGAAGACTCAATTACACTATACCGAAAAAAAAAGTGCCTGTTTTTTTTTTTTTCTTGTTTTTTTGTTTTTTTGTTCGCGCTCCACAGGTCAGACAAAAATTCAAAATCAGTTGAAACTTGGCACACACATGAACCCCTATCTGACTTGATGCTGTATAGTTTTGAGGCGGGATCGGTTCAACAACTTCTGAGAAAACTCATTCCAAAGTTTTCAAAAATCCCATTAGAATAAGCCAGAGGAAAACATTCGTGAAAAATATTTCATCTGAGAGGATTCAAATTCTCAGAGAATTTCAATCTGATAATGATACACATTATTCCGAACTTTTACTCAAATCGGATCAGCCGTTTCGATGTAAAAAAATATATAATGTTATTTGTGTCAATTATTCAAAGCTATTAAGATACCTATTAAATCAAAGCAACAAGTGTCACCACTTGATTGTAAATGATTAAAACAAAGCCTTCTTTATTATTATATAAATTATTAATGTAAAATAAGATGGCAGTGATGTAATGGTTTGGATCTCAAGGTGTATATATATATAATAACCAATCCAAAGATAAGTTGATTTGTTCCAGCTCATCCATCAACGCGGAAACACAACGCGTTTGCCTAGTACTCGGAACACAACTCATTAGTACTGTCGTAACCCCAAGGCGTGCTGTCAAGAGCTGTCTTAAATAGATCCCAATCGCACGTGTTGTTGCTGCACCGAACGCATCAAACCCTTGGAAATACCTCCCTCCCGACATTGCGTCTGTTCCAAAGTCCTAACAGAGAACCTTTGTTGTCGATTGCGAGTTGCTAGCAGCTGGTAGTCGGCCTCACGGCACTAGACCGCCATTAAGACGTTGAAAACAAAAGTTTGAAATATAAAATGCTGTACCAGGAATAGTTTATTCTCAAGATTGAAAAGTGTGTTGGTTTTAAACTCAGATTTTGTTTTTTCCTCATCTCAACTTGTCATCTAAAGTCCATGTAGGTTTTATTGGTGATTTCTGAACTCGCAATGTACGTAATGAAATTGTTGGTACGCGCCCATATATAGGACGGTGTATTGACGTAGTATCTGGCGCCCCGCGTGCTCGGGTTACTTCGATTACGTTCGGCACTAGCGATCACCCGACTAGACACGGCCAACGCGCGGGAAGCTATGAACAGCGTTATTTCGACAATATCAAGAGTGTACTACCCACACTGATAGTATTTACCGTAATTTGTTCAATTTTTCGTAAATTTTACATTATTTTTGTGTATTTTGCTAAAAATGCTGCAAAATGTGAATTTTCAAATAGGCCTATTCAAAGCTGAAAAGTCCAAATCAGAATGCTAATTTCACGTACCTCTAGCAATAGACAATAGATCGTAGTCATCAGTACAGTGCGCCGTTACACCCAGTATAGATGATGATGATTATTGTTTTGCTTAACGACCCCACCAAGAGCTAGGTTATACGGGGGTGTGAATGAGCAGATGATGATGAAATTATTAGTGATGTGGATTTCACCGTATTTTGTCGAGGCGATAAATTTACCATCACACGGTAAATTTTTTTCTAAACATTTCCTTTGGTTTCATAGTGGTTTTGCCTGTTGTAGTATATTAATTAGGTTGGCAACAAGTCTGAAGTTGGCAACATGTGTAACAACTAACCAGGGACAGGAAGCAGTATGTGGACTGAGAGACCAGTCAGTAGTCAGTACATAGTAAGATGCCAGAGAGTGAGCATCAGCTTGGCTTGTATAAAATAGGCTTATTAAGAAATAATCTATAGTACTCTGTATAAGAAATTGTAATAAATAAATTACCAATACTAAGTGTTCTCAATCTACGAAACTAAAACATGGTGTCAGAAGTGAAAACAGACAGGAAAATAAGGTAGGCCCTACAAAAGATACTGAAAGCCTACAACACGTGTAAAACAGAAAGAAAAAAAAAATCAGTTACAATGCCGCGCGATAATTCCGGAACGCAAAACGAGGAAAAGAAACTTAAATATAATCTGAAACCCCCAGAGCAATTTACATTCATTGCAGAAGATTGGCCAAAATGGGTCCTAAGATTCAATAGATTCAGGCGGATTTCGGGTCTCAAGGATCAACCGAAGGAGAAGCAGGCAGATCACCTACTCTGGAATATGGGTGATAAGAGCGAAGACATCTTGGAACAGCTCAAGGCCACTGAAGCGGAGAAGAACGACTACGATCAATTGATAAAAATATTTGACAAATATTACTCCAGTCGCCGGAACAAAACATTTGAGAGGGCCAAGTTTAACCGCCGGGTTCAACTGGATGGGGAAACCATGGAGTCATTTATTGCCGACCTTCACAAATTATCAAAATACTGTGAATATGGAGACCTGACAGATGAACTCATCATGGACAGAATCGTTGCAGGAGCAAGAGATGACAAGCTTGCAGAACATCTAGAAATGGACCCGGATTTAACACTTCAAAAGGCAATCGACCTAGCGTTGAGAGCAGAGCAAGTGAAATCACAAAACAAGATAGTCCGAGAATCGGGAATAGGCCTATCGGTAGACAAAGTGAAAAAATTCAATCGTTCACCAGCAGAGGGACAATCGTACCAATGTAAAAAGTGTGGTTATAATCACCAGCCAAGAAAGTGCCCTGCCTTTGGCAAAAAGTGTTCACGATGTGGAGAACTGAATCATTTTTCAATAGGATGTCAAAATGGTAAAAAGAAGATCTACTCGCTGGAAAATGAAGAGGTTGATCAAGATCCCGGAGACCATAACCAATGTCACGACCAAGAAAATGAACAGCCTTGCGAGGAAGAGATGGTGTCCCACAGCAGTGTCGGATCACTGTACATCGGGTTAGTACACTCGGATAAAAAAATGGGAGTAGGCCTAGCCCCTGTTAGAGCATGGTTAGACGAGCTTTAGCGAGGATTCAATTTGACATACTGAAAAAAATTGGTGTTCGTTTTTATGTTTTTTTTTTTTTTTTTTTTTTTTTTTGTATGTTTTTTTGTCGGTTCTCCACAGGTCAAACGGCTACAGCTATCAACTTCAAACTTTTTTTAGTCATGGTTCCTCATCTAACTTAGATCTGTATAGTTTTGTGGCATTATCGGGTGATAACTTTTTTTTTTATGAATTTTAGAAATTTCAAAAATCCCCATTAGAATAACCCGGAGGAAAATACTTGAAAAATCAAAATTTTTTAAGACCTCTCAAATTTTCGCCGAATATAAAGGAAACTATTAAGCACATTTTGAGAGATTTTTCGCATCAATCGGATGAGAAATAACGAAGAAAACGCATTTATAAAGCATTTTCCCATCAATTTAGGCTATTACGGGAACCAATTAAATCTATAGCAACAAGTGTCACTAATTAATTCAAAACGATTGAAATGAATGAAGAAGAAGGCCGTGACATAATTGATTCTCGTAAGGTTTTTGAACGTTTGGAGTGATCCAAGGTCTGTAGATGTAGATTGGGTTGACAAATTATTTTTCATTCTAGATTTCTATACCCCTAAGCTCGTCTAACAACGCGCATCCCGCGTTTTCCTAGTATGAAACATTAATTGTAAATAATGATCATCCAGTGAGGTTCAAGTTAGACTGTGGTTCAGAAGCCAATGTATTGCCACTTAAGGTATTCAATAGGATTAGCTCAAATACTGAGCTAAGACATTCTGATGCAATACTACTGACTTTTAATGATGTAAAAGTGAAGCCAAAGGGATCTACCAGTCTGAATTGTAAAACTAAAGAAGGTCTATCAATAGATATTGAATTCATTGTTGTGAATGAGGCTGCCCAGCCCCTGTTAGGCATAGAGGAATGTGTTAAGCTGGGATTGATTAAGCGCGTTCATGCGATCGATGATCAACAATGTAACCAGGGACAACAAAGGCCTAGGCCTACTGGCAGTAAGGAAAATTTAGTGCATCAGTATGCGGATGTATTCCAAGGAATAGGAAAGCTATCAGTGGAACATCAAATTATCTTGAAAGAGGGGGCCGTACCTGTCATCCATCCTCCGAGAAGGGTCCCAGTGAGTGTGCATGATAAATTAAGAAATTCTCTTAGTGACTTGGAGAGAAAGGGTATTGTGGAGAAAGTGGAGAAGCCAACTGATTGGGTGAACAGCTTAGTCATCATTGAGAAAAACAATGGTGAGCTAAGGTTGTGTCTGGACCCTAAAGATCTCAACAAATATATCAAACGGGAACATTATTTAATCCCCACATCGGATGATATCATTGCCAGACTAAAAGGTAAAACGGTATTCTCCGTGTGTGATATGAAACAGGGTTTCTTTCACATTCCCTTGACAGAGGATAGTGCTGACCTTTGCACCTTCCAAACTCCATTTGGTAGATACCGGTTTAAAAGACTTCCGTTTGGGATATGCTCAGCACCGGAAGTATTTCAAAAAATCAATGTCAAGTTGTTTGGAGATATTGAGGGAGTTGAGGTATATTTTGATGACATCATCATTGCAGGTGACACATACGAGGACCATGATGTAGCATTGGCCAAAGTCTTTCAAAGAGCACGAGAAGTAGGGGTGAAATTCAATGCTGAGAAGCTTCAATACAGAGTACCTGAGGTAAACTATGTTGGTCGCACAATATCAGGGAAAGGTATCAGCCCGAACAAGGAGTACATTAAAGCAATTACAGATATGCCCAAACCTACATCAAAAACAGATGTTTTGCGTCTTCTTGGGATGACAAAGTACGTTGCTCAGTTTATACCAAATCTTTCACAAGTGACAGCTCCCCTTAGAGATTTAACCAAGTTATCAGTTCCTTGGCATTGGAATCATAATCATGATCAAACATTACAAACCCTTAAGAATTTACTTATAAATGCCCCAGTCTTATCGATCTATGATAGCAAGAAAAACTTAGTACTGCAAACAGATGCTTCAAGGGAGGGACTAGGTGCATGTATCTTCCAAAATGATCACCCAGTGGCATACTCTTCTCGCGTACTCAGTGCAAGTGAACGTAACTATGCCCAAATAGAGAAGGAACTTTTGGCAATAACATTTGGACTGGAGAAATTTCATCAGTTTACCTACGGTCGACCAGTACAAGTGTTTACAGACCACAAGCCTCTCGTTACTATTTGTGCAAAGGAGATTTCATTGGCATCAGGTCGTCTTCAAAGACTTTTACTACGACTTTTACGCTACAGCATTACTGTGTCATATATGCCAGGGAAATTGTTGAACTTACCAGACACCTTGTCCAGGGCATCTGTACCTAATGAGGTGAAGGATGACCCTGAACTAGAAATAGTAATTCACTCAGTAGCAAAGCACTTGCCCATGACAGAAGCCAAGAAGATTGAGTCTCGAAAAGCTACAGAAAATGATATCACTTTGAAGGAGCTGATGAAAATTCATACCATAGGGTGGCCGCTTGTCAGGTATCAGGTTCCTACTGGGCTCAGATATTTCTGGAGTATGAGGGCTGAAATAGATGTGTCTGATGGATTAGTGTTTCTTAGAAATCGATTACTGGTGCCAAGTGGTCTTAGAAATGAGATGCTACAATTGATTCATGAGGGACACTCTGGTAGAGATAGGTGTATAGCCAGAGCTAGAGAAATATTATTTTGGCCTGGAATGTCGCGAGATATTGAAATGGTTGTAGCAAAATGCAAGACGTGTGAATTATTTCGTAATAAGAACAAAAAAGAACCGATGATTCCTCACCCGGTTCCAGATAAGGCCTGGCAAAAGTTAGGGGTTGACATCTTTGAAATGGGGAGCAAGTCATATTTATCTGTGGTAGACTACTACAGCAAATGGATTGAGGTGGGCCAAATTCCATCTAAAACAGTTGCCGATGTCATCATACAGCTAAAATCAATATGTGCTAGGTTTGGTATACCAGAAATAATTGTGTCTGACAATATGCCGTTTGACAGCCTGGAATTTAAAAACTTCGCTAAAGAATGGGATTTTCGATTGATTACGTCAAGTCCCAGATATGCCCAATCAAATGGTCAGGCGGAGTCATCGGTGGCAATAGCTAAAAAGATCTTGAAAAAATCATTGACTGAGGGCACTGACCCTTACATTGCACTTATGGAATATCGTAGTACGCCTCTAAAAGAGATAAACTTATCCCCTACACAGTTATTATTACACCATAGAATCAGAACAAGAATTCCAGCTAGAGAAATTTTGTTGAAACCAGAGTTTGAGAAAGGAGTCAAGCAAAAGTTAGAAAATAGGCAAATGCGACAAAAAGTATACTATGACAGAACAGCCACACCGAGGGATTCGTTTGAGTCGGGTGAAAACATTCTAATCGAACGAGGCAGAGGCTGGGAACATGGCAAAGTATTAGGTCCTCATGGTACACCCAGATCCTATATGGTGCAGAATGAACAGGGCCAAACAGCTAGGCGTAATAGCAAATTCATTCGACGGTCGTACAATGCAACGGGGCCATCATCAAGAAACCCTTCTGGGAGTCACGATGAGGGTGCTAATAGTTCTAATGACTGTGCGGAAGGTAGCTCTGAGCAAATTGTTAACCCCTACCCAGCTATCAGGACAGGGTCACCCCAGTCAAATGACCAATTTATAAATGTAAGACCAGAGATAGTGAATAAGAAACCTACGACTAGGTCAGGGCGTACAATTAATGCGCCAAAACGATTGGATGACTATGTGACTATAAAATGATTGTAATCTAAAAGTGTGAAATGTATGGTCTAATACGTAGGATAGATTTATATATGTATGTATGTATGTGAACTGTAAAAATAAGTGAAGAAATTATGGTTATCGTTTCAATTATGGTTCATATACTTGTATGTGATTGATATTTCGTAGAGTTAATGGAGATTCATTAACCTCACATTGTTTATGCTTATCAGTTTTTTTTTATTAATTGTGAAATTGAAACATTGTAGGCTAATGTATTATTATTGTATTGTGTATTTATGTGTATGTAGAAGTTGACAGAGATTCACATTGATTATGCTTATCAGTTTTTTCTATTAATTGTGCAAATTAATACACTGTAATGTTTTTCAACTTGGGCCTGTATTGCCTGTTTGGGTTGAGAATAATGTGAGAAGATGTTGTAGTATATTAATTAGGTTGGCAACAAGTCTGAAGTTGGCAACATGTGTAACAACTAACCAGGGACAGGAAGCAGTATGTGGCCTGAGAGACCAGTCAGTAGTCAGTACCACACCTCTGACACTCGAATACGTGACCTTGATCATCAGTTTACCACCGGGCTTGAGCAATAGGTGGCAGAAGCTACCAGTCATTTCGACGATAGCTTACCTTCCATTCCGCTAGGTTGCAGCAGAGATAATTTTTTAAAAATATTTCCGGTTCCAGCTGTCAAAGTCAAAAGTGATACAACATAACCTACATTCTTGAACAGGAATACGTGAACAACGTGAAGATGAGAAGTTGAAAAAAGATAAGTAAAAACAAAATTTACCATCCAAAAATTGGTATAAAATGTGGTAAAATGAATGAATTATGTTTTAATCTAACCATGTGCTTGAAATTTGACGCAATCATGCCCAAATTGCATAGATTCTTCAGGTTTGATTGGACTCTTGCATGGTCAAGACGTAGGCCTATTCTTACTTTTCGAATTATTATAGGCCTACTCATAACATATCAACTCTTGTTCTCATTATAATTTATATTAATTACTCGGTGAGATTGCATCAATTTAGTGTTACCTATAGTGTTCGTCAATATTCAGTAATAAATAATTATGGATTCTAGTTATATTGGAAGATCACGTTGTGCAGCGCTGCATTGTTCCACTAATGTTTTGAGAGGAAAACCTTCCATTTCTTTTTTTACTTTCCCAATTAAGGATGAGAAGCGTTGCTTGAAATGGATTAGCATCTGTAATAATCCATCATTAATAGGGAGACCTCTCTTCGAGTTGGTCAACAAAAGATTGTGTGCCAAACATTTCACCTTGAGTTCATTTTCCAACAGCTTGAAAAAATTGCTTGTTTTTAATGCCATCCCATCTATATTCCATCAGCCAATTGCACCATCATCACCGTCTTCTGCTGAAGCCAGCTCATCTGTTCAACCGGAGTACACGCCACCACATTTTCCTTTCGAAGTCGCGGACGAAGTGGAAATTACGACAACACCTTCATCTCCCATCGGTCCCCTTCATTCTAAAGGTAATAGTTTAATACACCGCAAGTCTATTTTAAATTCGAGAAAAAAATCTCACTCAGTGCAGTTATCGCCCAAGAAAAAACAATTATACCGTCACCTTCAATCAACTCGTCGCCAACTATCACGCCTTAAATCTAAATGTTCCGAAGTAGATCAAGGTACGAAAAAATTAAGTAGCCTGCACGAGTCACCTTTACTGAGAAGTATTGAGAAGAATGTGTCAGCTGCAGCAGCTAGACTCTTCTCTGCTCAACTCAGATGTGGCATCCAGCAGCCAAAAGGTCGTCGTTGGACTACGGAAGAAAAAGTGATTGGTTTGTCGATTTTCAAGCGCAGCCCCAAAGCCTATAGACTTATGTGTACTTTTATGGTTTTACCAACTCCACGCACCTTAATTCGATTACTAAATCAAATACCTTTCTCTACTGGGATCAACGAGCAAGTGTTTTCCCACCTGAGTGAAAAAATTTCCAAGTGGTGTAAAGCGGATCGGCTCTGTTCCCTTATGTTTGATGAGGTAACGTTAAGTGATGGCCTCACATATCACGAAAAGGAAGACGTCATCGTTGGTTTTGAGGATTTAGGGAGTGAAGGGAGAACCGCTCGCAGAGCAAACCATGCGCTAGTATTTATGCTTCGTGGCCTTCGAAAGAAGTGGAAGCAACCGGTCGCATACTACTTCGTAAAGGATGTTACTAAAACAATTACTTTGAAAAAACTGATTGTTGAAGTAATCAAATCTTTGAGAGCAATTGGTTTGTTTGTAGTGTGCACTGTCTGCGATCAAGGCAGCACAAATGTAGCAGCCCTCAAATCATTGATAGATGAAGTCAAGTCAGATCGTCCCGGACCATACTTTAAAGTCGATGACGAAACTGTGGTTGTTTTGTTTGACCCACCACATCTCTTCAAAAATCTTCGTACCAATCTTTATAAGTACAATGTTGAGTGGGACGGCAAAACAGCCAAGTGGGACCATATCCGACAATTTTATGAGCTCGACCAAAAAAGAAAGTACCAATCGCATCCTGGCTTGACTTCAAATCACTTGGATCCCAAAGGGCAACTTGCCATGCGCGTCAACCTGGCGACAGAGGTTCTAAGTGCAAAAGTTGCAGCCGGAATCGAAGCCATGAAAGAAGTTTTGCCAATTGGTGCCATGGACACTGCCGACTTTGTAGCAGATTGTGATAAACTTTTTGACTCTTTCAACGGAACAAGTACTCGTCCTCTTAAAGGCAAAATTCATCGTGTTGCCTTGTCAGCAAAATCTTCACACCATAAACTGTGGACCAATATGATTGGTAAAATTAACAAGTGGAAATTTAGAAACAAGTTCAATAGTAAACATATGCGCTCACCATTTCAGACTGGATGGATAAACACCATCAGAGGCACTCAAATGCTGTGGAAAACTTTGAATACTGAATATCAATTTCAATATGTACAGATGCGAAGACTAAATCAAGACCCTCTGGAGAATTTATTTTGCACTATTCGCCAGCATGGACAAGACAACACAAACCCTACTTGTTTCCATTTTATATCTGCCCTGAAAACATCTTTCGTTAATAATCTAATGTCATCGTCAAGTAAAGGTTCAAACTGCGAGAAAGGAGATACTTCGGAAGCTCTGCTTAGTGACCTTCAATCATTTATTGTGCCTCCATCTACAACACCTGTTCGGTCTAGGCCTTCTTCATCTCCTACCATTGACAATAGGCCTAATGATGTCTCAGTGCTTTCTATACCCGATGATGACCCGATGCTATCAACTCTTAATTTACCCGACTATCTTTTACAGTCATTTGATTTTCAAACCGAAGTTTTCACCGAGTTGTTTCCACTGCTAGATAATGCTGAAAGGCAAACCGTAGCATACGTTAGTGGCTATCTTGTTCGTAAACTTTGTGCTAATAATTGCGTGTGCTGTAAAACGTGTTTGATCACTAAAGATTTAACTCCCGATCATATTTACATATCTTGTATTGAGAGAAGTGAGAATGATAACAGATTTTTAATGTACCCTACAGAAAAACTAGTTGATACTGTTGGTCACTGTGCATCCATCCTTTATGATATGTTACCAAAGATGGGGCATGAGCTGAGTGTCGGAGCGAAAATAAAAAATAAAATTCATTCTTCCATTGATTTCAGTTGGATTACGTGTGACAGCCACCGAGACGACGTTATGTCTAAAATAGTTAATTTGCTATGTCGTACTACAGTTCATCATTTTTGTAAAAAGTCGAATCTCTTAGCTAAAAATAATATTTCAAAAGTTCTACATCCAATTCGCCCTATCGGTATGAGACCATCTACATCTGCGAAGCGCGTAAGAAAGATTTTACATAAATAGCTTGGGTATTTTGCTGAGCTGCACTGGTGCCTTGCTTGATGCTTGTGTGCATGTATTATTTAATTATATGCTAACCTTGTATGCTCACTCACAATATGCTTATGTTCTGTTCCTTTAGCCTTACATGGATAATGTTATAAAATAACCTTTTTTTCTGGCTCCTATTTGCCATATTCATTGCATTTTTGCATGTAACATTAACTTGTGTGCTTGCTTACAATATGCTTATGTTCTGTTCCTTTAGCCTTACATGGATAATGTTATAAAATAACCTATTTTTCTCCTATTTGCCATATTCATTGCATTTTTGCATTTAACATTAAGTTGTGTGCTCGCTTACAATACGCTTAAAAATATTTGTTTCTTTACCCTTATATGGATTATGTTTCTTTTTGTCTGCTTTTTGCCATATTTATTGCATTTTTGCATGTAACATTGACTTGTGTGCGTGCATATAATTGCATATCATAATTGTTTGATACTTTTTTGTATATCTCTATACCTAACATGATTTATTATACTCTTATAATATAATATAAAGTAGGTCTAGTAATAGCCTCATGCCAAATTGATTGCATTTGGTACCGGTATACATTACCGTAACTATAGTTTTCTACTTACAGTAATTGCTAGTATAATTTAATTAATTATATTTTGTGCATAGAATTTTCTATGAGCCTACATGAAGTAATATTGGGTTGCCAATTTTCCACAATAATTGTTCATGTTTATTGCATGATTGCATAATTGGTATATATTACTGTAACCGTAACTACTACGTAACGAGTTCGCTTCATAATTGCGAGGACAATTTAATTACCAATATTTTTTTTTAGTTGCATAGAATTTGCTATAGGTTTTTTTTTGGGATGCCAATTTTTCACGATAATTGTACATGTTCATTGCATGATTGCATTTGGTATATATTACCACTAGTTTGCTTCATAGTTGCACATACAATTTAATTACAGTACTAATATTTTGTTTCTTTAGTTGCATAGAATTTTCTATAGGCCTACATGATGTACACTAGGTTTCAAATTTCTACAATAATTATACATGTTTATTGCTTGATTGCATATGGTATGTATTAACGTAGTTGCAAGTACAATTTAATCACTAATATTTTGTTTCTTTAGTTGCATAGAATTGCTAGATAAAAGTGCAGTTATTAACTTGGCGTATCTTGGCACATTTGCCTTTTTGCTATATATTGTACTGACATGATTGCAAGTTTGCACGATGCCTTTTCTTTGCTGAAATTTGGTTCAATTTTTATTAACAACTTGTTCTTCACATCTGTTCTTGTTACTATTGCTTCACAGAGATATAGGTGAGTGTTGTCTATAAGCTACAATTTGTGTAACAAATAATATAATTAAATATAAAATTTGACTTAAATCTGTTTCTACTTGTCATTTAAGGTGAGCCCAATTTTTGTTAGTAGAAGTCAATTCATTTTCAAACACATCCTTGGCATCATGATTTGAGATATTGTTTCAACTTTGTGCAACATAATATAATTATGTAAATATGTATTATATATATTTGATACCAAACCAACTGCCAAGTGTTGTTTTAAAATGCATAGCTTTGATTAACTTCCTTCACAACCTCCTTCTCCATAAGAACAAACCTGCAATAGACCTAGTATATTAATAGATGTATTAAGTCGATAATGTCAAGTTGAAATTGCAGCTTTAAATACAAATGTTGTTTTGCATTACGCTTGGTTATTGTAAATCCATATTTCTTTATCGACCATTAAAATGCTACAACACATATTCCATCTATGAACAACTCTTGATTTTCAAAGGAGTATGAAGATATCTGTACTGGTAAGAGGAAATTATGTTGATCAAGTTTCACTAAGTTCGTCAAATTTGGCAATATTGGCCAGTATACCTAGAAAGACTTGGGCTGTTTGTCAAGAAGAATACGTCAAGTGCAAAAGTTATTGGTGCTCATAGGGCCATTAATTGTATAACCATAGGCCTACCATGAACCAATGAAATGTTTTGAATAGTTTTATTTCGATAAAATATTTCAATGAAATTGTATCAATTAATAGAAGATACCCAATTCAGCAAACAACAATCAGAAAATATATTTTATATGTTTTTATTATTGTCAATTAATGTATGTCTTCAGAGGGCATACAAGAGTTGGTTCAATAAAATCTGATTAAACATCGATAAAATACACTTTTCAACGATTTGTCAATTGCTTCACTCGTTACCCAAGATTTCATTTTATATGTCAACTGATGTGAATAAAAATCTGCCATGTCAATCAAATCTGATTGACTGGGGAGTGGTGAAAAGAATTTTGATATATAAAAAAAACTCGATGTAATGAAATTCATTCATGGCCTAACTTTTTTTATAACCTAAAAAATTAGGGTCCCTTCAATCAATTTTAGAAAGAGTCGATAAAGCAGTTCTAGGAGGTAGAACTGCTTTATCGACTCTAACTTCAGTTCCTAACTCGTGATCAGAATGACCTCGAATTTAGGCGGAAAAAATCCAAGCATTAGTACCGGGCTTCACCACGGCAGCGCTAGTTTTTGTAGGACATTTATTTAACGTGGAGTGTCGTATCTTTATACGAAGTATAATATATGAAGATCTTTGGTCAGTACATAGTAAGATGCCAGAGAGTGAGCATCAGCTTAGCTTGTATAAAATAGGCTTATTAAGAAATAATCTATAGTACTCTGTATAAGAAATTGTAATAAATAAATTACCAATACTAAGTGTTCTCAATCTACGAAACTAAAACATTGCCAAATATGTGATTACTAGATAGTAGTTAACACATGCGATTCACCAATCCATGCTCAAATGTTTTAGGTTATAAATTCCACTGCCTTCTTGACCTGTTCACCTGGCTGATTCCATAGAATATAATGGCGCCAATTTTGACAATTTTACCATGGTAAATCTTACTTGGTAAATTTACGGTAAATTTACCGACTCACATCACTAGAAAAATTGTATGAAGTGATGATAAGTGAAAGGACGTTTACAAAAACCCATGCCTTATGCGGGACTCGAACCCACGCCCAACGATGACGTCAGTTTCTGAAGCAGTGCCTCAGCTGACTGAGCTACCGAGGTTGGCTAAGTTCATCATTATTAAATGAAAAAAAAATTTAAAATGAGTGATGGGCCTAAATTGACCACCAGTGATAGGCGTGGCTAATCACCAGGGCCTCCTTGATCTATACTTCATGTGGGAATTTAGAGATACTCTGATAGGTAAATTGTTAAATTTCCCACATAACAAAGCCCATTTGATTGGATGTTCTGTTTTGTGACGTTTATGGGCGGATCAATCACTAGTCGTCAATTGGTATAATTAGACCCATCACTACTGATTAAAGGTCGTGGCCAATTAGACCCGGTTATAGAAACGAATGGCCGCAGATAGATACCTTGTCGACGATGTCCTTGAGAGCCGGGTAGAGGACGTCCTTGGACAGCAGCGACTGCATCATGTTCTGCATGAACGGCAGGAAGTCTCCCCCCTCGCCCCCCTCCGCCCCCACGCCCAGCGACCCGAACATGTTCATCAGGTCATCCTCCGAGATCGGGTTCTACGGGCACAACGGGTTACACACATTTACATTTTATCACGCTTATTTCGTCACGGCCCTCATACAGTGAAACATCTATCAATTGTCTTTCAAGGGACCAGGAAAATGAGACCATCCAAGCAGGGAAATGATCCATCCAGGAAAATGTAACATTGATTATATGGGAGTGGGAATGATACAAGCAGGAAGACGATGGATCCGGGAACGATGCATAGAAATTTCACTATATTGAGAAGTTGTTTTCTGGGAGGTTTTCACGGCACTTGAATCTGATTTTTTTGGAAATACCAAGAAACACAAAGAATATAAAAAAATATATATACCCTTGGAAAATATTTAGATTTGATAGTCTATTTCATTAATTTACCACATTCCTACATCTTTACTGAGATAGCTGATGCTAAAATTTAACATTTAACGTGTCATTTAACATCGATTAATCGAGAATCAATTCAGAACCGATTCTCAAATTGAAAAACTAATTTTTTTTAAATTCAATTTTTTCTTCTATTCTCAATTTTTTTTTTTTTGTCAGTGCTGTACATCTTCACGTCACAATACGTGCTCATTTCGTTGTTCATACTATTCTGTATTGTTGAGATATTACTATCAGGACACAAGCTATCCCTTCGGTTACGTCCGACAGCTGAACGTTGACAGAAATACCCGAATGATACAGTACAGTTCAAAGAAGTCTCTAGCAGCTATTTTTCACGTAAAATGCATTGGGAAGGTTGAAAAAAGAAGTTTAAAATTACACAACTTTTTTTGAGGGTGAACTTTTTTTTTAAAAATCAATTTTTCAATCTATTCTGGAGCTTAGAGAATCGATGACATCACTACTATGTATATGTGATGTAAGCGTAATGTGTGATGTATGATGTGTGATGGAAGGCCTAATTGACCGAGGGAGCACCGACCTGCAGGTTCTCCGCCCCCTCGGACAGGTTGCGCAGCGTCTGAGAGATGGCTGCCGAGAAGTCTCCACCAGTCTGGTCGTCTCCAAGCACCTTGGCCGCCGCCTCGGCCATCTTCTGGAAGTTCCCGCTCAGCTCCTCCGGGTTCAGCCCGCTCAGGGACTGCACGGGATTACCGCCCTGGAACCCGGAACAGGCTGCCTTAGCGACGTCGTCTCACACACTTATTACACACTTATTATTAGAGACGTCGCAACCTCAAAATGCAAACAGTCCAACTCCAATTTCAACGAGCTGAGATATGAGTGGTTGAAATTCGGAAATTGTACAGAAGATGTGTTTAGTCAATTATCTAATAGATGATGCACGCTACACATTGAAAACTCTCGAGATAGAACAATTTAATAGCGAAGAAAAATAAAAAAAATTAACCTCGAAAAGTCCAAAACTGGAGTTAGAAGGTTTGCATCCTGAGGCTGTAACATGTAGCTTCTATTTTTTTTCCTCATAGCACTTAGCACATGAACATCATGTTTTGTAGCGCAACAACGTTCTGTAGCATAACAACAGTACGGGATGATAAAACCACTAGATAACGTGCGATAGCACACAAGAGAAACACCTAAATTGGTATTTTTTAGAAAAAAAGTGTCCGCAAGCGGGTTAAACCTACGCCTCACCTCATCTGCCGCCTGCATTTGCAGCTGCACTTTTTTACAAATTTGCCAGCTAACTTCACCTGTTTACACCTCAATTGAAATGATTTTTTTAAAAATGGCATCTTCATTGCTTCTATTCCGAATATAGCGTCTATATCGCCAATACATTGGAGCGTAGCAGATTCAGACGTTTGTAGCGCTTTGTCGCCTTTACAAAAACATAATCAAACAACGACAAATTCATCGAAACATGATGAAATATCAGAAAAACATTAGGGCTAACTGCAGTTAGCATCATGGGCGGCACCGTTCTTAACTGAGGTAAAGTCTTCACACTGACAGCGATGAAATGGTTGTTAGTGACGTCACGCACCGCCATCTTCCTGTCCGATTCACTGGTAATTCTCATATTGTGTTCATAGATTCACAGATTTTCTGATGATATCTCGCCTTGTTTATGAACATAAGGCCATCTATATAATTCCAATAATGTAAATAACATAGAGGGCCTTGCTTTAAGCCAACACTTTAACAATGAAAATGATGTTGCTCTTTGCGAAGTCGGTGGATTTTGATCGCAGTTAAGCTTGAACTGCGTTCATGGAATGAAGTTAGAGCTTGATGTCAGTTAGTACTAACTGCGTTTCGTTCACATTACGTTGTTAACTGCAGTTAGAGGCTTAACTGCAGTTAGAGGCTTAACTGCAGTTAGTGATCATAGTATGAACGGGGTCTAAGCTGCTATTCTTTCCTTCCCTTTCGCCCAATTCATATAAATTTCTATACAAGATTAACATGACTTCTTATTACCGGTACCGTAACAATGACGATACGGTACATAACACGTAACATATACTCTGTGGATGACTATTATTAGCTGAGACAAGTGGTTGAGTGGTTATAACACTGAACCTAACACTGAACCCACATTCAGGAGACCGGGGTTCGATTCCCGCCATGGTCGACCATCCTGACAGAGGTTTTTCGTTGTTTCCCTCTGTCGTTCAGGTCAATACTGGGATGGTTCCTTAACAACAGGCCACGACTGACTCCTTCCCACCATCCAAAACACATAATAAAATAACCTCTCATCACATCATCCCATCATCTCATTCATCATCCACCGACTCCAATAGATCATAGCCATCAGTATAGTGCGTTGTTAAAACTCAATATGAGAAATACAAAAAATATGTTCTTTTTGGGAAAAAAAATATCCCATTCGGTGTGGGGTGAGCTAAAAATTTTGTTCTAATATTTATTGTATGATGCTGTGAGAATAGACTCGAATTAACCTGTTTAAAATGCCAATTGAAATCTCGGCATTTCAATTTAAAATATCAGCTTTCTACGTCGCACGGCTCAGAAGTTGACAGCTTTGCTACCCCGCGGAGCGCAGCCAAATTTGTTTTGTTTTAGCCGGCCGTAACTCGAAAACTAAGAACGTAAGGAATTCAACATTTTCTACGATTGTTCTAAAAGCAAATATAGGCCCTAGATAGATTTACCTAATTTCATGAAAATCGGAGATGGTCAGGTCAATTTTGCAACTCGGCTGAGTTGATTTGATATGGAATGACCCAACACGTAACATGTATTCTGTGCATAAATATCCATCCTGACTTGGTTTTTCGTGGTTTCCCACAGACCTCGAAGCCAATGCTTGGATCCTACTGATTGGCCACGACCATTAATTATTAGAGTGATAGGCCTAATTAAAACATTATAGGCCTATCACTCATTTATTTTGTCCATTTTGTATAATAATAAACTTTACATCTGCTGTCAATGGAAAGAAGTGATCATTGCCCAAGAGACTTAGTTCAAGGTGGAAGATATCAACATTCGTGTGTTTATACTGAAAGACTTTCATCTACGGCAAAACATTATGGTCACAGACAGCGCAGTCCTGGTGTTGAAGTTCATTAGTTCTAAATAATCAAAATGGGGTGGTAAGATCACCCTTGTGGTGCCCCGTCCAAACGATCCTACCTTTTATCCACAGCCTTAATTGGGGAACAATGATTGTGTATCAAGTTTCGATGTTATTAAAAAAAAAAAAATTATGACTATCTTACTGGCGCTCCTTGTGCGAGTAGCGACTGCATATTCTGCTCGAACTGCGCGGCGGCTTGCTTGATGAACTCCTCCGTCCACTTTGAGTCCATCATCTCGTCGCCAGACGGCATGGCGGGCATCGGCCCGGCGGCGGCTGCGGTATCGGTGTAGGGCAACTCCACGATCTTCGGGACCGGAGCGGGCGGAGGCTTGTCGAAGTCTTGTAACGCGCCTGAGTACAATCATTATTAGAGCATTGAGTTGTATTGGTATGGAGCTTCAACTCAGCGACGAGCCATGTACTGCCAGTTACTTCCAAACGGCGGCCATGTTCTTACTTCAACTGCCAGTTGGAGCTACTCCCACGTTAGTAATGCAGCAAGGCCTTCTTTATCATTACATAATAGGTACAGTAAACCCTCGTTAATTCGAATTCCAAGGGACCCCAAAAATCAAAATTCGAATTAAAAAAATTCGAATTACGAAAAAAATGTTTTTCATTTGTATAGTACAGTAGTATAGTGTAGGCATGCAGTTTGGTTGAACCATGTGCGCCTCGCACGTGGTTTGTTCCCTCCCGCTTCCCCCACGCCTCAAGGACACCAACTTTCTTCAGACGTGGTTATCTTCAAGTCGAGTGTTTTCTCAGCAGTTTTGACAACACAACAAAGAGGTCGATTAATTCTAGGCGTACATATTATCATGTCATCCATTAGGAAATACTTATCACAGTTCACAGTGTTGAAAGAGTCAAATTACTGAACTGAACGTAAAGATTAAAAAGTAAAAAGCGAGGCAATATATGAATATTAGGGCCTAGAATGAAATGAACGAATTATTCTCTCTTCATGCATTAGCTGGCTGATTTACTTACAGTTACGGTACTTACGCCCAATCGGAGTGAAATTCACTCTCGTTGATAACATTATTTTAATTGAGTAATAAAGATGTGGTCTAAAATATATTATCTGGAAACGCAACAGCAACACAACACTCTCTACAACAGCTCTTAACAAAACAGCTCTTTAACAGCAAAACAAAAAAAGAAGGAAACAATAACATTCAAGAACACGTCAAAACAATGAGGTAATATAATAAGATAGGAACAAATAAATAATTGAGATAATAAATATTGTGACAGAGTTAACAAACTTCCACGCTTTCAAAACACGATGAATATTATGTCTTTTTGAAGAAGTCGAGAATGTTTTTTTGCACCAAATTTGTTTTGAAGTGATCGCGCACATATGCAGACAACTTGTCAAGGGACAAGAGCATATCTTGACTAACGTCCTGCGTCGATAGGAAGGTTTCCATGACGTTGAGTGCCCCGTTGACATCAGCTGTAGACGGTGGTGTGATAACTGGGTCGTCTTCTCTGTCGTCGTCGTCATAATCACAATCCATCACATCTTCCATGTCAACGTCGTTGAATTCATCACCCTCCGGGCGAGGAATGTACAACTCGGAAGTTGACAATTCATGATCTACACTTACGTAGTCGTGGAAGGTCACCGATGGCCAACCCTCTTCCATCTCATCAATGATCTCTGGCATAAGTTGCGGAAGGTCAAGAATCTCGGCACTCGCACTTTCGCTCACGTCAAGACTGGGGGTTAAAACCAGCCCTCCTTTCCTGAAACACTTTGCGATAGTGCTGGGAGTCACTTCGTCCCATGCCAAGGCAATGTTTCGCATGGCATCCAAAACCGTCCACTTTTTAATGTCGTCAGTTTTTGTTCCGGCTTTAATTTGTCGCAAATAGCTCCTTATTAAACGTTTGCGGTAGAACTGCTTCATGTTCTGGATTATACCTTGATCGAGAGGCTGCACGACACTAGTCGTGTTCGGAGGAAAAAACACGATCTCTATGTTCGGCGTTATTAAATTCACACTATTGTTATGAGAAGAACAGTTGTCCATTGTGAGGAGTATCTTTCGGTTTTGGCAGGCCATTCGTCTTTGTAATGTAATGAGCCAGTCATTGAAAACTTTCCCTGTCATCCAAGCTTTCTTGTTGTATGTATAGGTAACAGGCAGATTATTCATATTGACATTTTTCATACACCGCGGCTTGGCAAATTTACCTATCACTAACGGTTTCATTTTTTCCGATCCGTCCATATTACAACAGAGCGCCGCTGTGAGCCTTTCTTTCGATTTTTTCCCCCCGTGACATTTTTCGCCTCTGAGTGCAAGTGTACGGTCAGGCATCGCATTGTAGTACACTCCCGTTTCATCCATATTAAAAATATCTTTTGCTGGATATTTCTCGAACGTAGGTTGCATTGCTGCGAACCAGTTAGATACCACGACTTCATCCACTTTCTGCGCCTCTCCGCAAACAGCTAAGCTAACGATTCCAAATCGCTTTTGGAAACGCCATAGCCACCCACTTGAACATTTGAAGTCGTTAATGTTCAATCGAAGAGCAAATTCGTCGGCTTTTTCTATCATCATGGGTCCGGTAATTGGAACATTTGCGGCACGTACTTGAGTGAAAAAGTCCATAAGCTCATTTTCCAGGCCTTCATATTTGGCACAACGCATACGTTTACGTGAGGTACTGGCTCCACTACCCGATCCACCTTTTATGTAGTCAGTTTCAATCTTGTCTTTATTTTTTATGAGCGTTGACAAAGTTGACGACGGTATGCCATACTTCGCAGCTAATGATTTTTTAGAAACTCCCCTCTCTTTAACTTCTTGTATAAGCTCGTATTTTTTATTTAATGTCAATTCCTTGTACGATTTGGGCGGCATTGTTACAATTCACTATCGCTATCAACGGTTCACTATCACAAAATAAAACACACTGAAGACACGAAAGCTCGACCTAAACTTGTTAAGATGGTTAGAATGCCCACTAAATACAATGGCCTCTCAAAGGTTACAAAAAACTGACAACAATGAAACATTTAATGCTGTTGAAAAATGCGCGGGTTTAATTTTGGAACGTTTTACAAGTTCCTCAGTTCACCACTAACAGCGCACTTGCACATTTTTGTGTCGATTGTTGTCAATTGTCAATACGATTACCCTTGCGGCCTTGCCATTACCGCTCGGGTGTCTCGACTAGCCAGATGTTTATAAATGACCCTGAAGAGACCCCTCCCCACCTCACCCCTCATCCCGCAAGCACGCTCTGCACGTCATGTGGCTGTGACGCATCTCGACTTGCTGTAATGTTTAGGATAGGAAATGTGGACGACAAAGGATTTCACGTAATAAAATATCCAATTGTGACCAACTTTAATTCGCAATTTTTGCTGAAATTCGAATTAAACAAACATGAAACAATAATAAGACAGTAGTTTGGACTAATTATCAGTTCGAAATTCGAAATAATAAAAATTCGAATTATCAAAATGAATTAACATTGGTATCCCTATACCAGCGGCCGGGGTCATTTCTCTGGTTCGAATTAGCGCGGAATTCGAATTAACCGAGTTCGAATTATCGAGGGTTTACTGTAATGATATAGAAGGCATTGAGTAATGATATAGAAGGCCGTGATTTCAGTTACTGAATATAAAACAAATTTCTGTAGGCCCACACCTGACAACAATCAGTTTGAGCAGTGAGCATGGTTGCCGTTACCCACTATTTGAAGAGATCAAGTGTGTTGAGCTTTTAACGCGGAGTTATACCTCCATAACAATACAACTCCATGATTAGAGCATCAACGTCAGTTGAATCAAACTAGACTCAAGGTACGTTCTTAGAGCCACGGCATTTTTATCGGCCGGCAAACTTGTTGTAGGACGTCAAATGGTTTGTAGGCCTACCGTTCATATTAGGCCTACCATGGCAAACAATCGATTATATCGTGGACTTAAGGCAATTATATATCGAATCGATGCGATAACCATAGCAACGTTGATAGTGATCGAGCTTGGCAGTCAATAATTAGTACGCAAAACAAACAGTTCGAGTCTACATCAAGGCAAGTCTGTCAGCCGGCAAAATGGTCAATTTCAACTGAATTTCAAGGCCACAGTGAACGAAAAGCCCGGCAAGTCTGTCATTGGCTTATTCATTCTGACGGCCCGACAAATTTGTGCTGTCGTGGCGCTTATGAACGTACCTATACACCCTAGACCAGGGCTAAGCAACTAGATATCTCAGAGGGCAATTTTTTCATGGGAATTGTTGAGGTGGGCCACACAGTTGTTTGTTCAATCATTTTTATTCATTTTTCACTTGTTTTCAATATGGTAGGCCTATGCCAGTATACAAACAACTTATCAATATATTCAAGCTCTTTACTTACAACTGAAATGTCTTTTTTAATCAAAATTCAAAATTTTATTTAAATAGCAACTCTTGCCTTTAAGCCTTCATTTAGGTCTATGAAAATGATATTTAATATGCGAATATGGGGGCACACGACGATGCAAAATATATTCTCAATCGACCATTTTCGAAAAGAATGAGCCATCTAGCGGCAATCGTTTGAACTAGAACGTGATGTTAGTATGCGCGTTCGAAAGTCCTATGCTGCCAATGCTATTCAGCACTATTGATTTGTATTATTGTGCATTACAGTGAACGTATTCACTTATAATATCATAGCATTTTCAACATTCATATATTTACTATATTACAAGAGATTTACACACTGTCAGAGTGCGTGAAATGAGAGATAATGCAAGTTATATATCTTGGTGTTTTTGTATTTAAACCTGTGGATAAGCGGGCTGAATTTTCGAACAGTACTAAAACTCCCAGAATGCAGTACCAGCGATCTGGACTGCTAAGAGGCGGGACATGCCTGCGCATTGAATAATGAAAATGGTTTATTTGACCACGCAGAATGTTACAGTAATTTGCAGTGATTTTACGGCTCGCGCGCCGGAGTTGGCCCACGGGCCGTCAGGTGTGAGGCCCTGCCCTAGCCAGTCGCTATAATAAATTACTTATGACGAGTACAAAATCCAGAAAGTACGAAACGCTCGTGTGAGATATGTACATGCAATATAAAACATCGAGAACAAATATCCTCAACACTCATCAAGTTGAATGGCTCAATATGGCAAATAGAAGAAACTTGCATAGGCCTACATGGCAACAATATTTCATATTTACCGGTAATAAATTGGATTTCACTGAAGATTCACATTATCGTAATACGAGATAATTATATAATCTAGTTGACAATCATCATAACTCTAATAATTCCTCGTTATTTTCAATTCTTGGTCCTCGAACATGGAAGTTTACCAACGGAGATCAATGTCATTGAAGGGGTAGGCCTATCCCTTTCATCAATGATCTTTATAAATACGGTAGAAAAAATGTTGAATTGTTGACAGTTTTTTATAACCTTTCGTATTGCATGTCTGCTTTCAGACGCATTTCTGTTGTTACTTCAGCGTCGAATAGTCTTGACTTGGTCTAGGCCTACAAGAGCCAAGTAGTTTGATATGCTTGAAGGCAAATCGCTAAACGGTTCAATGAGCCAAGACCTGCAAGTACATACAACCTATCCAAAATTGTTGGGCCTAGGCATACAATTGAATGGGCCTACTTACTATTTAATAACGCGTCCAAATCCTTATCGCTGCCAGGGGTGGAAGACCCTGGGGCGTCACTTTTTGGGGGATCATCAGACATTTTATTACCTGAAATCAATATCATTTTAATAACAATGCATTATCCATAGTCTGTTGATACCTACATTACAGTTTGTAGACTGGGCCTAGGCTTATGCCTGGTCATTGATTTTGTAAGGTTGTCCTGATATAGGCCTAGGCACCACCCAAACTTGAAGAGAAAATTATTGTTAGGTTAGGCTAGGCCTAGCCTAGCCTACCTTTCTATTATTCTAGTCTACTTATTACATCTTCTCAAAGCGGGGAAAAAATATGCATTGGATACTGAAAATAAATAAATGGTCCTGCATGCATACTTGATTGAAATCAGCTCATATAGCCTACCGTTTGATAGCTGTTAATTTAATTAATTTATGTAAAATAAAAAGTTAAAAACTGCTGATCGAATTCCAAGGTGGAAAAATCCAAGATGGACTGCAGTAGAAAATAGGAAGGGGAAACATGACACTACAAAAAATAACGAAGTACCAACATAAACGCAAGTAAACGTAAAGTACAAGATTGACGTTTGAGTTGACAGGTGATTTCTGACATTAAATTTAATAGTTTTTAATGGATTTAGCCAAAATGAAGGACGAGAAGAAGGTAGATCTCTGCAAATGGTACTTCAGAGGTAATCATTTATTCACATTCTAAGGATTTCCACGCTGAACTGACATTGGAAACCCGACTCTCAGTAAACGCCTGAACTATTGGACCCCATCATCGATTTGGTCTCGTAGGCCTAGGGCCTACACCTAACCTAACTGATACTCACTTTTTCTCTCGTTTTCAGTTGGATTTGCTTTCCTACCATTTGTCTGGCTCATTAACACAGTCTGGTTCTACAGAGAAGCTTTCCGGAAACCGCCATTTGAGGGTCAACAAGACATAAAAAAGTGTAAGAATAGGCCTATTAGGCTACTTGACATTTCAGACTCAGTCCCAGCCTAAGGCCTAGGCCTACCCTAGAGTTAGGCTACCCACTTTTTAACATGGCAGAGCTCTTGGTAAAAATGCACAATGACACCGTAGCCTATTTTAATGTATTTTTTTTTTGAAAATTGACGGAAAACCATGTTTGTTACGCACTCAAAGTTCCGTCGAAGTGTTCCGCCTTTAATTACCGTGTCAGAAACTTTTCCTACTTCTTCGCAACTGGGTCCAAGCCCCTTTTGCAATTTTCTGCGTTATTCCCGTGAAATACGGACGCCATCTTGTCCTCCGCGGTATTGCCAATGTCGTCCTTGAACAACGAATCGCTAAAAACACGCGTAGAAGCACACGGGCCTATTTTTCGAGGGGTATACTAACTCCGTTCCGCCTGCCGGCGGTATAAGAGAGGGTAGTACACCAACCCAACCCCTAACCTCACCTACTGTCCACCACTAACGCCCTCCCCCCCCGTCAAAGGGTAGAGCCGACCGACCATCTCTTTAAAAAACATGTGAGCACGGTGTGTGTGGTTCGGGAAACTACGTTTCCACAGAAACTCGCAGAGATACCCATAGTAATGAGCATCCCTACGACCGTACCTCGGAACGGTCGCTCGCACCTCACGCCAGCACCGTTCAATATTTTGAGTGTGCGCTCCCGAGTCCGGATCTACAAAATTGACACTATGATTCACGGTTAAGTGCACAAACCCCTCGTCCGACAAGCAATCATATGCGCGCCAGCAGCCGGACATAATCGTTGTCCCTGGCAAAATCCACTCTTTTATCACCGCTAGCAACGTGTCCTTCGTCCTGTTCTCCACACCAACCACGAAAAGTTTTTTTGATTCGCGTTCTATCCCCCCAAACACCCACTTGCCCTTAATAACCCGCCCGCGATTGTATTTGCGTTTCCCAATTTTCGCCTCGTCAATTTCAACCACCACCCCGACGCCACCCACCTGCACCCTCGTCCGCTCGCACCAAGCCATGCACACTTCGCGACAAAAGTTCGCCCAATCCACAACCGTGTGCTCGCTGCACCGCAACTCGTCAACAATAAATTGTTGTCTCGGTGTCCGCAAACATGCCCACATCACCGTCAGTTTACATATACGCCCGACCGGCAGTTTCAAGTTCGCAAACCAGGTATCCGCTCGACTTGAAATCGAAAAATTACACCGTCCAACCTGTTTCTTTCTTTTTCTCCGATAAGTCGTGACCTGTTTATCACATACAAACATCTCCTGATCCCCACGTAACCTACACGGTGTCCCACACTTCGGACAAACCACCCCATCCCGGATTACCCCGTGGGCGATAAGCCACGCACTTAACCGGTCTTCAGAGCTCGCAATAACACCGAACTTGAGCAAACCAACTTCACACTTCTCACAAGACATCTAGGGTGTGACCCTAGTCAAACTTGTCATCCTACCCATAAAATACAACCCCTACTTACCCTCTGACAATACCCTTGACAAGACTCCGTCGTACATCCACAGGAAATAGTATCACGTGCTACACAACAGTCCCTCCACCCTCCCACTTCGTACACGGGGCAACACTGTCGAGTTACACCCCCCAAAATGGCAAATAACAGCAGTGATTAAACGTCAATTACCACATCTAGATCATCCATAACTTCCGTAATAAGTACGACCGCATCTTCTAGTAAAGTGTAATCTGCATAGTGAAGTGCTTGCTACCAGTGAGGGAAAAAGTGATTACCTAACATTCTACGGTGTTATACTGCATAATTACCGAGGTCTTTATTTGAGGATCTCACATAGAGGAGGAATGGAAGAGATTAAAATAGTTTTAGTCGTCGGCGAAATATGTCTCAATTACCGATGTACGTTACGATATAGGCCTAGTATATATTGTGGGAATAACGTATGTAGGCCTATCGGCATGAATCAATTCAATATAGTGGTTAACATGGCTGATTCCCGCTTTGTATTGTATTGTATTGTATTTTATTAGCTGTTGTAGTACATTTTTCAATGTGTAAACATTGTCATCAGATAATATTACTAATAGCAGAGTAGTATAGTAAAAAGCAAGGAACTTCAACTTAAATAAGAACTAACATCACTTAACATATATGTCTAACCAAGCACGCCCTAACCTAATCATCTCTACCATGAAATTCCTCTAAATTATAAAACTCTTCTTGGAGGAGGAAGATCTTGAGGTTTTTCTTGAATACATCCCTGCTTGCAATGCATCTCAGTCGTAGTGGAAGGCTATTCATGATCTTCACGCCAACATTGAGCAGGTCGTAATCCATGATACGAAGCCTATGATGTCCCATCTGCAGTTTACCTGCTCCTCTTGTTTCATGCGAGTGAGTGTCACATCTTCTATGAAATAAGTCGGCATTGTCTCTGACAAACAGTGCGACAGCCAGGATGTGCAAACTAGGCAACGTTAATATAGACAGTTGCTTAAACTGCCCTCTACATGAAGCAGTTCTTCGAAGGGACAGCATATTCCGTATTGCTCTCTTTTGCACTATGAAGACTTGCCTGGCTCCTGGTGACGCTCCCCAAAAAGCTACACCATAGTTCATAACAGACTGAGATTGACTGAAGTAAGCTATTCTTAATATTTCCATTTTGCACTGTCGGGTCAGGGCCCTAAGAGCATAGCATACTTTTGCCAGCTTCAGGCTGATGTTATAAGCATGGCAGTCCCACTTGAGACGATAGTCTACGGTTAATCCTAAGAACTTCGAATCCTTCACTACTTGTACCGGACACTCAATAATCTCCTCGGTCCCTCGTGCAGTAAAATTCAATGCCATTGTTTTGTCGTAGTTTAATTTCATTTTATTTGGAATAAACCAGTTATCCAAGTCTGTTAGGGTCATTCTCATTTTCTCTTCTAGACCAGCTCTACTTCTTGCTTCTACAATGTCTGTCGTATCGTCGGCAAATTGTACGACAACTCCATTTCTTTTTAGGCTTTCTGCTAAGTCGTTTACATAAAGTGTAAATAACACTGGTCCAAGTATCGAGCCTTGTGGCACCCCATGCTGAACTATTTCCCAATCTGAATGTGCACGACCAGTAAGCTGGACTCTTTGTTTACGATTTTTGAGGTATGACTCAAACCATGCTGCAGATGTACCGTTTATTCCATAGGCTTTCAACTTCACAAGCATGAGCTTTGCATCCAAGGTGTCAAATGCCTTTGACAAATCACATACAATGGTTCCTACCTTCTTCCTTTGATCCATTGACTCACCTACTGAGTTTATCATTTCAAAGATTGCCGTCATGGTTGATCGCCTCGTGCGAAACCCATGTTGATAATCACTAATTCATTCATTGTTGTCAATATATAATTGAAGTCTTTTCAAAGCCAATTTTTCGTGAATTTTAGCGAACGCTATCAGTAGTGAAACCGGCCTATAATTTGTCATTAAGGTTGGGTCACCTTTTTTGTAGAACGGACGGACAACTGCATACTTCTGTCCCTCAGGAAATACACCATTTGCAAAGGAGTGTGTAAATATGTAAGCCAATGGTTCTGCTATCCACCCTCCACACGCTTTTATCAGTGTCATTGGCACTTCATCCCATCCTGAAGACGTCTTTGGTTTAAGTAGGTCTATAACCTCGCACACTTCTTGAGGGGACACCGGTTCAAATTTAAAGTCATCCTTATGGTGTTGATTCTTCAATCCCAGGAGGTTCTTACACTCATCAGTTGTGTCGGTAGTATAGTCTACTATGGTTCCCGCTACTGACACATAGTAGGCCTACCTGTTGAACTTGGCAGCAACTTCGTCTTGGTTTATGGTTAGAATCTCCCCGTCCCCCAGGTGAATTTCCTCTTCTCTCTTGGTCTTGTTTTTCCCTGTTATCGTGTTGACAATACCCCATATTGCAGCTGGTTTGTTGGTTGATTCTGTGATAACTTTAGCATTATAATCCTTCTTGGCTTTAGCTATTTTGCCTCTTAGAGATTTCTTGAAGTTCGTTAGCATCTTTTTTGCCGCTTCTCCCTCATATTTTGCCTTGTTGTGCAACACTTTCTTCCTTTTACAATCTTCTCTTATTTCTTCTGTAAGCCATCCCCTATTAGTATTGGATTTCCTAGGTGTGTAGGTTTTCTTTGGAAAATGCTTTTCAAACAATTGTAGAAATATTCGGTGGAAAACATTGAATTTCGTATTTGTGTCGACCGCTTCGCATATGGGGTACCAGTTAGTTATTGCTAAATCATCGAGAAAACTCTGGATGCCGATTTTTGTATAATGTCGTTTTTTTACCGTGACTTTATCATTTTGATTCCTCTTGTTTAGTCCACACTGCATTTCTACAAGTTGACCATTATGGTCGGATAAGCCTGGATCGATATTCTTCAAGAAGGTTGCTTGTTTCCAGTTTGCCATAACAATGTCAATTGCTGATTTTGTGTCTTTAGTTTGCCTCGTTACTCCGTAATCCAGGATTTTAAATCCCAGAGAAAAGGCCAATTCTTCTATAGGAGCTCTGTGAGACACCTCTAGCAGATTCATGTTCCAGTCACCGCACACAAGTATGTGTCGATTTGTCTTTACCAGTTTGACTAAGAGATCTTCTAACAGTTCTAGGAAATAATTTTGGTTGCTTGGGTCTGGAGGTCGATAAATTGTTACTATTGTGGCAGGTTCTGCGGCATCCGCTTCCAGGCATCTTCCATGGCACTCTATTCTTGTGGGCTCGCCAACATCCATATCGATTGCACATGCCTCGAAAACTCCATCAACTGATTCCAAATCTCTTTGCTTATAATTATTTAGCATTTGTTCACGCACGTAGATGCAAACTCCTCCCCCCCTTTTCTCTCTTCTAGAGTGATGAGCGGCTAGTTTAATATCATTTATATTTACAACACCTTCTTGACCTTCCTTGAGCCAAGTTTCTGAGAGACACAAAAAGTCTATTCTCTTGTCAGTAGAGTCAAGGAAGAGTTCAAGCTCTTCCACTTTAAGTTCTAGGCTTCTTATATTCAGGTGAAATAAAAAACTTACGAATTGTCCCTCTTTAGTCTCGGAAGCAGAAAAAACCTACGTACATGGACACCCAATGGCCAGAATGTAGGATCCATCAGCTTTTCAAGTAAGGAGCTGTCTGCTCCAATCTTGTACGATGTATACGTCTGCACAAACTCGCCTTGAGGTACCAGGCTTTCCACCGTAAATTCCTCGGTCAGAAATTTGCCTTCCAGGTACTTCTTCACTCTACTCCGATTAATATCGGTCGAGATTCTACTCAAATGAAGCCATATTTTATGTTTGGCTACTAGCAGACTGCTAGTCTCATCATCATTTGGTTGTATTAGGCTAGTTCCAATTATACCTGAAGTCTTACGGGTTGAAGGCCTATTTCTCTTCCTTTTTACAACCTCGGTAAAGCTCAGTGAATTACGATATAGACGGTATATTTGAGTGTCCATCGTTCAATTCCTGCCAGTTGAACTTTTTGTATGAAGTAACTTTGTAAACTAGTGTCTTGAACTGTCGATCATGAGGTATGGGAAAAGCTATTCTTCATTTTTACATTGACCACAAATAGAACTTTAGATGATTTCCGTCGATCTTGTACCCCGTTCGGCGAAAACGCTGAACACGGACTACCCTGCATAAGTTATGCTATATCTAGGCCTACCCCCTAACGGTATATTTTTCTTGCTACATGAGTTAGAGGGTGAACCCAGCCATGGGGAGGGTTAGTTACTTACGGGATCTCAAACTGTTTGTACATACGCGTGCAACAGAAATTTATCCATTAGGCCTATAGCGTTATTTCAATGAACATTTTATTTTAAATCAAAATATACCGCGTACCAATGATTATGTGTCATTGTTTTCCCTGAATTTATCCCTGAGTTAATAGGAAACATTACAAACTATCTAGATAAAAACTGTAGGGCCTAGTCCTAGCTTGCACATATTTTGTCAGCAAACGGTGTCAAGTATAGGCCTACTCTAGTGGTGAAGATTATAACTATTTCCATCCCTCGCTATTGTAAGACTCCTAAGTAGGCGCAAAATGACCTTGATGTCGACACGCCTCTAACCCTAATAACATTAATTCATTCATAACAAGGTTTCACTTTTTCTAGACGTGACTTATTCCGCCATCGGCTCTTTGATATGGGCGATCGCCATGACGACGTGGGTTGCCGTATTCCAGGTGAACCGAGCGGGATGGGGCGAGTTTGCCGATCAGCTGTCCTTCATCATTCCGACAGGCATCGCTTAGAACACAGACACTCCGTTCAACTTATTACGTCTTTTACATTACGTAAAGCACCTCTTTCATTTACTGTAGAGCTATAACGTTTTATACCTTATTTTACGCTTAATTATATAATAATAATTATAATAAAGATCAATGCAAGTATTATTATCGAAAATATACAATAATATTGAATTGTTACGGTAGAAGGAAATGTGCATTAAGGCTGGACATCCTAAAGTTTGGTTAGGTTGGACGGCTTTGGTTTTGTGATGTACAGAATTATTAATAAACCTACCTAGAGCCTGACCGAAACAAATTTTAACTACCATAGGTTATGTTGTCTACACCATAACAGCTAGTCACGTTTCCGAGAGCCTTGAAATAAAGAACCTGCTAACAAGTTTGGATGTATAATGTAAGCTATTGTACGATATCATAAAGCATTTGATCGCAAAGTACCAAAAAAAATCACCAACATGGGAGTAGCTTTAACTGGTGGTTATGTGCTATCACCACGGTTACTCCATGCTATTTTTTTAACAAACTCTGAGAATAAGGCTATAACAGTAATTGATACTGGTTCTAAATGATATTACCATCTAAAATTGACTTGATTTATTTAATTTGTTGATGTCCAGTCTTAGTGTGCTATTATTTATTACCGTGTTGACGGCCTGGGATAATAGTAATAGTCTAGAAGTTTAACAATCAATCCTAGAAGTAGGCCTATTGTTGCTTGAATAGTTCATTACATAGCTCAATTACAATGTATACATTTCTAGAATATTCCATTTCTACGTATTTAACACTTTAATGAGATATTGTCACGCTCTTATCATCAGCGTATTTACTAGGGTTGTTTCTCGATATGAAAACTCCTATCAATTATTGGTCACATTGTATCGATAATGAATAGACCCTTTTGGAAATGTGAAAGGCAGCTAGCGAGCGCCTAGCGGTGACGTTTGAAGTAGAGCGGGATGTTAGTACTAGGGATAACATCGATTAATCAAGAATCGATTAAGAATCGATTCTGATGTAAAACAATTCTCAAATGAAAGAATCGATTTTTCCAAAAAAATATCTTTTTTTTTTTGGTTCAGTGCTGTACTTCTTTACGTTGTAATAAGTGCTCATTTCGTTGTCTATATTATTCTGTATTGTTGTGATATTACTATCTGGACAAAAGCTATCCCTTCGGTTACGGCTGACAGCCGAACGTTGACTGAAATACCCAAATGGTACAGTACAGTTCATAGAAGTCTCTAGCAGCTATTTTTCACGTGAACGCCTTGGGAAGGTTGAAAAAAAAAGTTACAAATTACACTACTTTTTTGAGAATAAACTTTTTTTTGAATTTTTTTTTTAAATTTTTTTTTTCCAAATTTATTTTTCAATTTTTTTTTTAATTGATTTTTAATCGATTCTGGAGCATAGAAAATCGATTCCCGATTTTGAGAATCAATGTCATCCCTAGTTAGTACCCACGTTTGAAAGTCCTATGCTGCCAATGCTATTCAGTATGAATGATTTATATTATTATCTGTTACAATGAACGTATTTATTCACTTATAATATAATATGATATGATTTGTCAAGTATATTCCAAGAGATTCACACACTCTCTTAGTGAGTAAATTGAGAGATAATGCAAGACTTATAAGTTGGTGTTTTGCCTTCAACCCTTTGAATAATTGTCTGTTCAGACAAGCACTAACGAGCCAATCCTATGTTGTTGAGCAATACGATGCAAGCTTTGAGGTATTCAGACACAAGTTTGGCACCGCGCATCGCATTGCTGGAAAGTCTCAGCCACCTTGAAACAAATCTAAATGGCTCTGATAAATGGACAAATAGAAAATTAGCATTCCAAGTATACAAAATTATTGAGATATAAATAGTACAGTGGAACCTCTTTAGTAAGTTTTTCAGGGGACCAGACAAAAAAACGTACTAAAGTGAAAACTTACTAAAGAAACTATTCAACGTGTGGAAGCATATGGATGGGATCAAAGTTAATGAAACTTACTAAGGTGATGAATGTACTGACGAGAAACTTACTAGGGGAGAGGTTCTACAGTATAAAGAAGTATAAGCCCATTGTCAGAACAAAGCATTAAACTAATTTCCCGCCTTTTTTACTCTGTCTAGGCGGCCATATTCAATCGATTTGTATTGTTATAATAATCGATCACTCAAATCACTGTTTTCCTATTGGTCAGTCATGCATAAACCAACACGATAGGATTGAAATATAGAGCTCCTGTCTATCCGAAATACAACGTGATTCAGCCTCGTAGTGTTGACCTTGACGCGTTCGCACGGGGTGTTTCATTGCTCGACATCGTAGGATTGGCATGATCGTACCTCGTCTGAACGGGCCATAAGCAGACCAACTTTTTAACACACTAAGACCCGAATTCACCAACTATTAACCCGAGTTTAAATTCGGTTTAAATTTTTAATCCAGGTTTATATTTAGGAAGCCGTTTCATGAAGCCTGAACTGGGATCAGATTTGACCTAAACTGAGCTTATACTATTTTAATACGAGTTCTTAAACCCAGTTTATCATTAAACCAAGTTTGACAAAGCCAAGTTTAAACTGAAGTTGATGAAACCCGGCCTAAAATACCCAGATTTAGCAGGCGGTAAGCAGCTGAGCATAGAATTCTGAAAAGGGTCTATTGTAATGTATCAATATTCTTTCTCCTGTTCGCTAATCGTATTGAATGTCCAAATATTGTTGTCATATTTAAATTCTCAAATTATTTTTGGGAGACTTCGATTGCATTCCAAACCCCTGTGTCTTCGTCGAAGGAAGAGCCACAGATTCCCGAGTCAAACCAATGAAATGAGATATTACAGTATGGTAAGATATCGTGATTATGTTTGAGTATTATCTACTCGAGGACGTTTTGAAATGATTGAAACTTGATAGTTTCGATAATCGAAAATATCATATCTTAAAAACCGAAGCGATTATTGTAACGTTTGTAAAAACTAAATTGATCGTAATCGATACATTGACTATTGTTGACAACCCTGGTATTTACGACGAGAGTTTAGACTCGTTCCGTTTATAAAGTTCAACTATTTGGAATGCACCTTGATTTTACTCGTGAGTGAATAATGCGAGACTTTTTAGAAGTTTTTAAGTGCGTCTATTCGACGCCGCATGGTTACGATTAGAACGCTATGTTACTACCGTTTAGAATAGTTGAAACGAAGTACGTAGCGAACCTTTTATCTTCCAAGACAATCACGGAGAGGAGTTACCAATCTCTATCCATCGCTTTCCAAGGGACCGGGAAAAAAAAATATCCGATCAGGTAAACAATCCATCCAGGAAAATTGAACATTGGTTATATGGGAGTATGGTGGAACAGAGTGAATGATGGAAGCAGGAAGACGATGCACAGAGGTGTAATTGTATATCGAAGTGTGCGACAATAGGCTTCGGACTTGAGGTTAAGACCACGTTTTTCCAAACGTTGTAACATAGGCCCAAGTTGTTGGTACACTTTTACAAACCAAATTTCTAGGTTATGTTGTCTTGCTTCTTATGTTGATATTTGTTATAACTCGTAGACTTGACAATAATCTTAATCCTTATTGATTTATCAATTAATTTTATTCTTCATCAATTGCCGACTAGTGGTAGGCGTGGCCTGTCTTCAGTAATTAACCACCGTCTATGCACGATGTAGTGACATAAATATATTTTATCATAATATAAAGAAGGTGACCCAACCCACTTACTAATAAGTAACATGGAAAGCATTTTTGGTTTCTTGCGGTCAGTTCAGAGCCTAAAGTCCCGATTGCCTGTATCGATTTAGCGGATTCCCTTGTGAACTAGATGCAGATAAGAGTGGCTATGGTACCGGTGGCATTGTTGAACATACAAAATCTATAATTTTCGTAAAAAAACAAAAGCAACTACTAACAATATGATTCTACTGAGCCATGTACAGCATTGTTGGGTATTTTTGTTTTATATAATTCGATATAAAAGCGATAGTTGCGCTACAGGCAATCGGGACCCTAGACTCGGGAACTGACCCCGGAAATATTTCACTTTCAAGATCTGAGTTGGGTCACCTTTATATTATGATGAAATAGGTTGGTATCACTACATCGTGGTCGATGTATAATTGTAAGCTTTCCAGGTCGAAGAAAGCAGCTGAATTATATAAATAACTAGGGAAAACAGGGAGAACTAGGGAAAACAATCAACAGGACAATCGTCATTCAGCAACTAACGAAGTATCCTTCCATCTAAAATGTTTGCAAATCTATTTTTAGACACATTTCGGACAAGAATTGTTTGAAAACGAATTTTTCTATCACTGTATGCGCCGTTATTATTCACATTGTAATCTAGAACAAAAGTGTGACCAACTGCCTCACAAACTTACGATACTCCCATCAGAACTGTCCTGGTAGATAAAAGGTACGCTAAGTATGTTTCATTTAGTTATTTCTAGTGTTATTTCAGTAAGCCAACAATAGGTAGATATTTACAATAAATTATGTATCGTTACCAGTTGTCGACGATACGGTGTGAAATTTACGGAACGACCGATTTCATCGTAGATGAGATCTCATTAAAACGCTCGGTGGAAAAAGTATGGCAATGAAAGAAAAATATCTAAACTAAATTTGTCATAAGAAGGAAATTGCACTGACCTGATCAGTCTATTGTGGGTACCGTTTACAACTTTACAATCTGTGCTTGCGACGTATGACGGTACAAGCACTTCAAAATAACCTGGACCTCATATATCTCGAAACCACTGTTTTTATTACTAACCGTCACTTTCGTTACGACTTTCTCATTCATTGCGGGGTGTTTTTGTATTTGTATTTGTATTTATTATCACCTCGTTGACTTTATATAATACAAGGATGGGTACCGTGATGTTATAATTTACATATTCTTATTAATAATAATTAGAGACATGTAAATATAGCGTCTATTTTTTCATTTCATAGCATTTAGAATTTGAAAAGTAGCTTTTTGGTGCATCTATTATTTTGAAACATCGTGTTTTGTAGCGCAACTACATTCTGTAGCGTAACAACAGTACGGTACTGGTAAGACCAGGAAACATCCCAATTGATGTTCTTTAGAAAAATAGTCTCCACAAGCGGATTAAACCTACAACTTATCTGCTGCCTGCATAGATCTGCAACTGTACTTTTATCCAAATTCCCCAAATAACTTGACCCGTTTACACCTGAAATGAAAAAATGTCGAGAAAAATAGCATCTAGAATGCTTCTAATCCAAATATAGCGTCTATATCGCCAATACATTGAAGCGTAGCAGATACAGATGTTTGTAGCGCTTTGTCGCATTTTCAAAAACATGATAGAATAACATCAAATGTATTGAAACATAAAGAAATATCATAAAAACACGTAAAGAAGCACTTTCAAATTTCATCGCTTTTATAGCAATTGCTATTTTTACATGTCTCTTATAATAGCACAATATCATACGAGAGAATAAGAATAAGAATGTTTCAGTTGAACTGTAGGTACGCGCTAAATGACCTCGCTGTCGATGCGCCTTAAAACCCTAATATTCATTCATTCAACTGTAGGTACTTGCGTTGCAAAGCTGTCATCTGACGTCAGCTAGAGTGGAGATAAGTTGGACGGTCAAAAGAGACGGTTTGCCTTCTTATGATGAACGTTGCTTTAGAATGTTTTGCCTCTTGCTAAGGGATGAGCATGTTTGTATGAACTAATTTTCCAGAAGCGGGAGGAAATGGGGAGTGTAGGAGGGGAGAGGAAATTAGAGGAGAACATGAATCATAGGTTCATATTTCACCTGTAAATTATACACGTGAATTGTAACATAGCAATTTATTATACAATTTATTTATTTGAATAAACAAGCATTAATATTATTATAAATGTTGTGTTTTCAATGTAGAACCTTGATTCGTCATTGATTTGATGATGTTTGTATTGTTAAAGAGTCCACGAGAGTCGATTTAGCGAAATACCAGCCTGTCGCTGATAACTTCTGAACGGTACGAGTATAGAGGCATGAAAGTTTAGCATTAGCTATTAGCGCTATAGAATTCAGTCATCTAAAACCATAATATTTGGTGTTTTCTTCATGTTTTGTGATGTTCAAACCAATTCAAGACCAAGTTTCTTTTTTGCTATTTAAAGCGATATACCGTATGCCTTTCACAATGATAAATCAATATTCACACGAAATAAGCGCTATTTGTGAGAAAATAGCAGTTTTCCTAAAAACATTGTCAGTTACACTCATTTTTTTCCAAATTAGATTCAAGTGCCATCTAGACTCGAAATCTTTCATTCCAATTTGTTTGAATAAAATATTTATTTCTCAACATTTGTTAGCCTGTGGCAGTCACTTACCATGCTCTTTTATTCTGTGAAGTTCAATTAGTGTTTCAATGTGGGGCATATCGACGTGAATGTTTGGTGGAAAAGAAGCCATTGCGGCTTAACCCCACCGCACAAATAAAGACTTATTATTATTATTATGTATAAATGTAGGCCTACTGTCTTTTCAGAACTTGCTCACTGCTCAAGCTGAGAATAATGTAGAAGATAGCTTCTAATACATGCGTATATCATTTACATTTCGGAACCTTTACATTTGTCCGAAGACTTTTTGGTGCTAAATTACTGCTTATTTTAAATTTGACTGATGCTATAAAATGCTATTTTTGGAATAGTAAATGCTAAAAAACTAAATAATTAACGCTATAATTGCATGCCTCTATATCGGTACAACAGTTATAATCTAAGGTTAAGTTAACATTGAAAACAGATCACGGTCTTTTCCAGACACATTCTAGGAATGTAAAAAATATGCATTGTTGACGCTTAGTACATTCTCGTTCTTGTTTGGCGAGTCAATACGACACTGCATCCCGTCAACCTGCAGACGTCAACAGTTGAACACAACGAGATGAAATGAGTCAATACGACACTGCATCCCGTCAACCTGCAGACGTCAACAGTTGAACACAACGAGATGAAATGAGTCAATACGACACTGCATCCCGTCAACCTGCAGACGTCGACAGTTGAACACAACGAGATGAAATGAGTCAATACGACACTGCATTCCGTCAACCTGCAGACGTCGACAGTTGAACACAACGAGATGAAATGAGTCAATACGACACTGCATCCCGTCAACCTGCAGACGTCAACAGTTGAACACAACGAGATGAAATGAGTCAATAGGACACAGCATCTTGTCAACCTGCAGACGTCAACAGCTGAACACAACGAGATGAAATGAGTCAATACGACACTGCATCCCGTCAACCTGCAGACGTCAACAGTTGAACACAACGAGATGAAATGAGTCAATACGACACTGCATCCCGTCAACCTGCAGACGTCAACAGTTGAACACAACGAGATGAAATGAGTCAATACGACACTGCATCCCGTCAACCTGCAGACGTCAACAGTTGAACACAACGAGATGAAATGAGTCAATACGACACTGCATCCCGTCAACCTGCAGACGTCAACAGTTGAACACAACGAGATGAAATGAGTCAATACGATACTGCATCCCGTCAACCTGCAGACGTCAACAGTTGAACACAACGAGATGAAATGAGTCAATACGACACTGCATCCCGTCAACCTGCAGACGTCAACAGTTGAACACAACGAGATGAAATGAGTCAATACGATACTGCATCCCGTCAACCTGCAGACGTCAACAGTTGAACACAACGAGATGAAATGAGTCAATACGACACTGCATCCCGTCAACCTGCAGACGTCAACAGTTGAACACAACGAGATGAAATGAGTCAATACGACACTGCATCCCGTCAACCTGCAGACGTCAACAGTTGAACACAACGAGATGAAATGAGTCAATACGACACTGCATCCCGTCAACTTGCGGACGTCAACAGTTGAACACAACGAGATGAAATGAGTCAATACGACACTGCATCCCGTCAACCTGCAGACGTCAACAGTTGAACACAACGAGATGAAATGAGTCAATACGACACTGTATCCCGTCAACCTGCAGACGTCAACAGTTCAACACAACGAGATGAAATGAGTCAATACGACACTGTATCCCGTCAACCTGCAGACGTCAACAGTTGAACACAACGAGATGAAATGAGTCAATACGACACTGTATCCCGTCAACCTGCAGACGTCAACAGTTGAACACAACGAGATGAAATGAGTCAATACGACACTGCATCCCGTCAACCTCCAGACGTCAACAGTTGAACACAACGAGATGAAATGAGTCAATACGACACTGCATCCCGTCAACCTGCAGACGTCAACAGTTGAACACAACGAGATGAAATGAGTCAATACGACACTGCATCCCGTCAACCTGCAGACGTCAACAGCTGAACACAACGAGATGAAATGAGTCAATACGACACTGCATCCCGTCAACCTGCAGACGTCAACAGCTGAACACAACGAGATGAAATGAGTCAATACGACACTGCATCCCGTCAACCTGCAGACGTCAACAGTTGAACACAACGAGATGAAATGAGTCAATACGACACTGCATCCCGTCAACCTGCAGACGTCAACAGCTGAACACAACGAGATGAAATGAGTCAATACGACATTGCATCCCGTCAACCTGCAGACGTCCACAGTTGAACACAACGAGATGAAATGAGTCAATACGACACTGCATCCCGTCAACCTGCAGACGTCAACAGTTGAACACAACGAGATGAAATGAGTCAATACGACACTGCATCCCGTCAACCTGCAGACGTCAACAGTTGAACACAACGAGATGAAATGAGTCAATACGACACTGCATCCCGTCAACTTGCAGACGTCAACAGTTGAACACAACGAGATGAAATGAGTCAATACGACACTGCATCCCGTCAACCTGCAGACGTCAACAGTTGAACACAACGAGATGAAATGAGTCAATACGACACTGTATCCCGTCAACCTGCAGACGTCAACAGTTAAACACAACGAGATGAAATGAGTCAATACGACACTGTATCCCGTCAACCTGCAGACGTCAACAGTTGAACACAACGAGATGAAATGAGTCAATACGACACTGTATCCCGTCAACCTGCAGACGTCAACAGTTGAACACAACGAGATGAAATGAGTCAATACGACACTGCATCCCGTCAACCTCCAGACGTCAACAGTTGAACACAACGAGATGAAATGAGTCAATACGACACTGCATCCCGTCAACCTGCAGACGTCAACAGTTGAACACAACGAGATGAAATGAGTCAATACGACACTGCATCCCGTCAACCTGCAGACGTCAACAGCTGAACACAACGAGATGAAATGAGTCAATACGACACTGCATCCCGTCAACCTGCAGACGTCAAGAGCTGAACACAACGAGATGAAATGAGTCAATACGACACTGCATCCCGTCAACCTGCAGACGTCAACAGTTGAACACAACGAGATGAAATGAGTCAATACGACACTGCATCCCGTCAACCTGCAGACGTCAACAGCTGAACACAACGAGATGAAATGAGTCAATACGACACTGCATCCCGTCAACCTGCAGACGTCAACAGTTGAACACAACGAGATGAAATGAACAAACACATTTATTTTAGCACCAGATGTCAATAGCAGGGATCTAGTTTGACAGACAGACGAGTACGGCACGAACGCGATCTTGGCGAGTATTTCAAATCGTGTTGAGAGGCAAGTCCTATGCAAACGATGTCGCTCGCGGTTTGTTGAACACGAAAGAGCTTTCGATCAGTTCTGAAAATCTCGTCCAAATGACAAAATGCAACCTATTTAATATCACCATGGTTGGAACTTTCTGCGCTATGTATGGAGGCTGGGACGCCTGATGTTAATATTTCCATAAGTTAGGTTAGGTTTACAAAACCAATTTCCAAAATCACTTGCTCGTTTGAATGAACTGACGTTTTAAATGTTTCAAAATAATATTATTATTTCAAGGAAAGACGATTCGCCTGCATACAGGCTAACTCGAGTATCTATACACAACAGGGTGATTATTTGACCGATGTAGATCGTCCGCCCTCGTGATGTCACAAAATATAAAAACCAATCAAGTGGACAGTGAAGCAGGGGAAATAGGGAGATAACCTATCAAGGTATCTAAAATATTCCCTGCTTTGTATAAGTCACGCCCATCTACATTGGTCAATTATTGCTTGTTCAGGTAAAATTTCAAATAGGAAACTGTTGTTTATTAATTTAGCATTACAGGTATTGTTAATTTTGTTCACATCGTACCAGGTAGGCCTACACATGCAGTTCCATAATATAAGATGAATGATCATATACAATTTCATCCAGTAATGTGGTAATAAGATTGCTCTTGTGGTTCCCCTTTCAAACGATCCTATTTTTCATCCAGAGCCCTAATTGGGGAATAATGATTTTGTATCAAGTTTCGATGTTATTTAAAAAAAAATAGTTATAATTCAGAGAATACTCACCATCAGTCACTATAAATTGATTACAGTGAGAGAAAAATTATTACCGGTACGTAAAATTATTTTCATCAGTGAATTGAACAAAGTAATAACTAATAATTAATTATAAATAATACACAGTTATTACGTATATAATCTCTTTATTCATGGAACAATTTTACATTACGATACATCAACATGTCGAACTTATCAACACGTAATTGATTAATTTATATAAGTGGTTTGAAAAGTAATCCATTCAGATGATGTTTCACTTTGATATGTTATGCATGCAGTATGCAGGCCTGAGGGTGAACCTTCCTTCCTGGAAATACTAATGGCCCTATTTTAAAACATTAAAAACGTCAATTCATTCAAACAAGCTGGTTAGTTTGGAAATTTAATTTTTGAACCTAACCTAACATTACCTTCACGGAAGTAATATTTGTATTGTATTCGTATTCTTAATTATTTATGTTTTTCTATAGAAAAAAACATACGATATGTATAAGGCGTATGAATAGCGCATTAATAAGGCGTATGAATAGCGCATTAATAGGGCGTATGAATAGCGCATTAGCAAGGCGTATTAATAGCGCATTAATAAGGCATATTAACAGCGCATTAATGAGGCGTATTAAGGCGTATTAATAGCGCATTAATAAGGCATTTGTATTTTGTATTTGTAAACATTCTTGCAGATGTGCTAGATGCACGGTGGCAAGATATTATTATTCTATTCGATCATTTTCTTGAATTCTAATAATTTCTTTGCAGTTCTTCCTTCTTCTTCCAGCTCATTCCAGTCTCTTATCGTCCTCTGGACAAAACCGTTTTTCCCTATATTTGAGTAAACTCTCTCCACCTCCATTCTTTCTCCTCCCCTATTACTTCTTTGGATCCCCTTTCCAACTCTTCTGCCTAGTTCTTCCCATCCGGTACAGTTGTGTCTTGCTTTGAAGAAGTTGCACAGTCTAGTCCTTCGTCTCCTTGCTTCCAGGGTTTCCCATTTCAGTTGTTCAATCATTATGGTTGGTCTTTCCAGTTCTTTCTGTATCACTCCCTTACTATTCCTAATGGTCCTCCATCTCTTGACTCTCCCCAATACCCTCCTCGCAGCAACCCTCTGTACGCTCTCTACAGCCTTGATTAATCCTGTGTCCCGAGGGTCCCAGACTGAACTAGCGTACTCCAGTGTAGGTCTAATTAGTGTCTTGTATGCTTTGTTTTTGATTTCAATTCCTGTCCCCTTGAGCTGTCTCATAACAAAATTTAATGATCTAATCCCCTTTTTTGACAACTTTCTAATATGATCCCCCCACCCCAAGTTTTTATGCATGTATAATCCGAGATATTTATAACCGTCAACCTGCTCCAGTATGCTTTCTCCCATTCTAAATGATGTCACTTCTTTATTCTTTTTACTTCTGGAGAATTCGACTACCTTACATTTTTCTACATTAAGTCCCATTAGATTTGTATTGACCCAGTCATTAATTGTATCTAAATCACTTTGTAGTTGCATTGCCTCTTCCTGGCTCTCAATTATCCTGTACACAACACAGTCGTCTGCAAATAGTTGATTTTAGAATTGATACCAGTTTCTATGTCGTTAATGAATATATTGAAAAGTAAGGGTCCGATGACACTTCCCTGTGGCACTCCTGATGTGATTTCAACAAATTCCGAAAATTCCTCCCCCACTTTTACTTTTTGTGTTCTGCCTTGTAGGAATGCCTTTACCCAATTTGATATTCTACTATTTTCTGTAATTTGTTGCAATTTGTTGATTAACAGATCATGTGGCACTTTGTCAAAGGCCTTCTCAAAATCCAAAAAGATTGCATAGATTCTACCCCCCTTATCTAAAGTGTCAGTCAGTTCTTGTGTAAATCCCTGAAGTTGTGTTTCGCATGAATGTCCTTTCCGAAAACCGTGTTGTCCCTTAAAAATCCCCCCGTTTCTATCAATGATTGTTTTAATTTCCAAGTCTACCAAGCGCTCCATAATTTTACCTACCGCAGAAGTGAGACTCACTGGTCTATAGTTCCCCAATTTTGCCCTTTCCCCTCCCTTATGTATTGGAATTACTATTGCCCAATTCCAATCCTCTGGCACAGTTCCAGAGTCTATCGAATTTTGAAATATTATCCTAAGGTATTTAACAATTTCGTATCCTGCTAATTTTATAAAGTTGTTATTAATTTTGTCAAGCCCTGGTGCCTTATTATTCTTCAGGTTTTGTATTATTCTCTGGATTGAATTCCCCGTAAATTTAATAGTATTTCTGTATGCTTCAGAGTCATTAGTGTAACCTTCTCTACCCGTAACTGTATCTCCTTTTTGAAAAACCCCACTATAAAATTTGTTTAGTGCATTATTATTATTATTATTATTTAACTCTTGCAAATGCACATAAATGCGCGGTGGCAAGTTCCCTAAGTACCCCTATCCCACCATCTCCTTAACCCTCTGACGGAATAACTTTAACCTGATTTCATCCCCTTCAAAAATATTTCTACTAAGCCCATTCCAGTCCCTACCTGTCCTATTTAAGAAAGAGAATTTACCGACATCTAATGTAGCCCCCTTTATGACTACCGCTCTATCATGACCCCGCCTACCTCCATACCCTGACTTATTTCTTTTTATCAAATCATGCAGCTCCCCCCACCCCCCCTCTCCCTCCATTACCCTGAAGAAATTACATAAACGATCCTCCTTCCTCCGTATTTCCAATTTCTGTCCTTGTTGGTTGTGAACTCTTTTCCATCTTGGTCAATCAAGATGGGCATGTCTGTGTTCCCTCCTTTAGTACTATTTATGTATTTATACATTTTTCCCCAGCTTTTGTTATGGTCACGTTCATCAAACATCCCTCCAAAAAATTCATCCCTAGCCTTTTTCTTTTCCTTGTTAAGTTCCGATCTTAGTCTTCTTCCTTGTATATCCTCTCCCTTCCCCTTATTTCTGTTATGTAACTCCCTACCCTTCCTTTTCATTACCCTTATTTTTCTGTTGTAATATATTGGATCTGGATTTTTTCTTGATATTAGTTTACTGGGCACATACTTCTCTATACTCTCTATGCAAATACATTTAAACTGTTCCCATTTTATATCTACATCTCCCTTCTCTGTTTCCCAGTCCCTTCTTCTAATTGCCAAAAATTCTCTAATTTTGTTTATCTTCGCCTTCTTGTAAAACCAAATCCTCTTTTTTGTTTTAATTTCTTGTATTTTATGTGTTCCTATCAGTTCCACTGTCGGTATTCTGTGGTCACTTATGCCCATTTCGACCTGCGTCCTCACCCAATTCTCTGGTGGCCTCACTAGAATTACGTCAAGAAGGTTGCTGTCTCCTGTCCTTGTCTCCCTTGTCCCTACCCTAACTGTTTGTAAAAAGCCTTCATTCATAATGTCTGTAACAGGGTCCTGCCTCCTGCTTGCACCTATGCCAGTACTTCCCTCCTCCCAAGCTATCCCTATTAACAGCGCATTAACAGCGCATTAATAAGGCGTATTAACAGCGTATTAACAGCGCATTAATAAGGCGTATTAATAGCGCATTAATAAGGCGTATTGATAGCGCATTAATAAGGCGTATCAAGGCATATTAATAGTGCATTAATAAGGCGTATTAAGGCGTATTAATAGCGCATTAATAAGGCATATTAACAGCGCATTAACAGCGCATTAATAAGGCGTATTAACAGCGTATTAACAGCGCATTAATAAGGCGTATTAATAGCGCATTAATAAGGCGTATTAACAGCGCATTAATAAGGCGTATTAACAGCGCATTAATAAGGCGTATTAATAGCGCATTAATAAGGCGTATCAAGGCATATTAATAGTGCATTAATAAGGCGTATTAATAGTGCATTAATAAGGCATATTAACAGCGCATTAATAAGGCGTATTAACAGCGTATTAACAGCGCATTAATAAGGCGTATTAATAGCCCATCAATAAGGCGTATTAACAGCGCATTAATAAGGGGTATTAATAGTGCATTAATAAGGCGTATTAATAGTGCATTAATAAGGCGTATCAAGGCGTATTAATAGTGCATAAATAAGGCGTATCAAGGCGTATTAATAAGGCGTATTACGTACCCAGTCTCCATAGGGCAGGAAAGTCCTGTCAGGTGTACAGATATACATGATAATAGAACTTGAACAGTGCAATTGATACAGAATTTACAAATTCTTAAAATTAACAACCCGATAACAAAATTGATTTTTGGGTTTATTATTTGTATAATTTTCTTTATTGCCAACTTGAGACAATTAATCACATAAAATATACAATGAAACCTCTATTCATCGTTCCCAGAACCATCGTTTTTCTGCTTCTATTATTCATTTCTTCTCGCCCCACTCCTATATAATCAATGCTAAATTTACCGGGATGGATCGTTTTCCTGCAAGGATGGTTTTATTCTCCTAGTCCCTTGAAAAGCAATGGATAGAGGTTTCACTGTACTTAAAGTAGAACAAGAGTTCGTTCTTATCCGGGCTTATTTTTATTTCATCATTACGTATATTCTCTTACATGGCAGTTTTCCTTTATATTACCTCATACTTATATTCATTTTGTTATCATTATTATTTACACATGAGAAAAATTGAAAATAATTCATAAGATGCAGACAATATTTTTTTTTAAATTCTAATGAGTCAGATTTTAAAATAACAAAGGTGGAAAGATCAGTTGTGTGTAACAGTAAGACTCGATATTTTTACCGTCGATTTTTACCTCACAGCGTACCGTTCGTTACGTACAATATAACAAGTGACATGGGATTATGGATCAACAGTATTTTATAAGATACTTTTTTGAATGATGCAAAGCTGTTTCACTATAATAAGTTCAAACGAAAAGCCACTACGATCGTTTATATGTTAAGTTAACTGGAAATGTTACGCTGTGGATAGGTTCTCTTTGAACTAATCGGAATATTAAAATTCAAGATATAAACATATACAAGATAAAAGATACAAGAACACTTTTATAGTAGTGATAACATTGATTGATCGAGAATCAATTTAGAATCGATTCTCATGCAGGGCCGTATTTAGATTTTGTGCCGCCCCCCCCCCCCCCCCCCCTCTATATTACGTAGCAATTAATGTAGTCGATGCTGTGGTTAAATCACTTGAAAGTATACAGGCGTCCGAACTGCTGACGTCGCACCTTCCTCGCAGCAAAGTTGTCATTAGTATCATCGTAATCTACTCTACGACTTTGTGATTGTGACGACTTGCATATAGACCCATGATACACAGGGAATTTTTGATAATATGAACATTTTTCAAGTGATTTTTGCAATTCACGAATGGTTTTGGAGTCTCATAATTGAATCATCATGGACATTTTAGAAGTTATACTTTTGCAATTTCTCCCAGCAAAGCCCCGCAGGGAATTTTTTTAAATGGACCCATGTCATTTTTCAAGTGATTTTTGATATTTACAAGCAGTTTTGGAGTCCAATGATTGAACCACTATGGACATTATCAAAGTTATTTTCATTAGTATAATCATTGTGGACATTTTCGAAGTTATTTTCGCGATTTCTATCAGAAAAATTCCCAGCAGTGATTTTTTTGAAATAAGGTCATTTTTCAAGTGATTTTTGCGATTCACGAGCAGTTTCACAATTTAATAATTGAATCATCATCGAAAAGGAAAAACGAAGTGTGAAGTAGTAGAGTATATACTGATACAATTCGTAATAATAAGTAATATAATTCTATTGTGTGTTTATTCGTAGGTCAATATTACATATTCTTGAAGGAGAATAAGTTATTGGGTGGCCAGGGGGGGGGGGGGGGGGCAAAAATGTCGATTGGAGGGGCGCACTCCCCCCTTGGACCCCCTAACGACGTCCCTGAAAGCAGGGCGCGCTAAAAAGGTGTCTGATAATCATAGATCCCTGCGCTACAGTGTGAAATAAAAAATAATAGAACAGAGCAACTTTGATATAACAGCCATTTGTGACTCATCTTTGATTATTTGGAGTAAATACCTACTTATTTCTTTCAATAAGTCAATGAAGTATTAATTTTCGTTTCATTTGCTGATGTTTGTGCAAATATAGAGAGTACATAGTCTTTGAAACATTTAGGAAAAGCCGCCCTCCTAAACTTTGCCGCCCTAGGCAGCTGCCTCGATTGCCTACGCGTAAATACGGCCCTGTTCTCATGTCAAACGATTCTCAAATCGAAATTTTTTTCCAGTGCTGTACTTCTTTACGTCGCAATAGGTGCTCATTTCGCTGTCCATATTATTTTGTATTGTGGAGATTTTACTATCTAGACACAAGCTATCCCTTCGATTACGTCTGACAGCTGAACGTTGACGGAAATACCTGAATGGTACAGTACAGTTCAAAGAAGTCTCTAGCAGCTATTTTTCACGTAAAACGCCGCGGGAAGGTTGAAGAACAAGATTGAAATTACACAACTTTTTTCATTTTTTTTTCAAAATCAATTTTTAATCGATTCTAGATCATAGAAAATTGACTCCTGATTTTGAGAATCAATGTCATCACTATTTTATAGTCAGTTATTTTGACAGTTTATTTTTATGACAATCCACCTGCCAAACAAGAATTATGTACACAATGACATCTCATTTCATCAATCACATATATTTATACAATTCAAGTTTCTATTTGACTTGAGATTGTGATATTCTTCATAAGTTCAACGTCGTTTACTCTTCCGCATCGATCGTCTAGCGTACTCGCGACATAACCTCAAACTTGTAAATACTTGAATTATTTGATTCCGGCACCAGTTGATATATCTATAACTTATTTATTTGTATTTATGAATTGGATGAGAGGGAAAGAAAGAACAGCAGCTTACTGAGGTTAATACGTAGAGATAAGCCTACTGATAGTAGAGAGCCCGTTGATAGAACACAGAGATGAAATTAAAAGTACACACGAGATTCTGACGTTCTGGCAGACGAAATGTCAGAATCTTGTGTGTACTTTTAATTTCATCTTTATGTTCTATCAACGGGCTCTCTACTATCAGTAGGCTTATCTCTACGTATTAACCTCAGTAAGCTGCTGTTCTTTCTTTCCCTCTCATCCAATTCATTTATTCAGCCTCAGTCTATTTTCCTATAAACACCGATTTATTCATTTGTAGTGTTTATTGTCAACTCAACGACCTTGAAGTCTTGAAACAACCAAGAGGTGCCGCTTCTGAACGGACTCACTAATTAACCCTTAGCCTCAGTAGGGCCGCAATGATTGTATATCTTCCATCTTAATAAATACAAAAAGTGTATTCATAATATTCATAGTTAAGAGCCTGCATCTTAGCTGAGCATGTTTCTCTTCGAAATGCTCTACCCAAGTTCGATGTGCGTTCAAAAGTTTGATTGTGGGTTGAAAAGTGAAAAAAGGATAATATTGGAAGAGTTCCAGTGACCACCGCTAGATGGGGGAGTTTTTCAATTCATATTTTGGACAAAATCTAGTTACATTACACATTTTGGCCAAGGAAATTGGGAAAACTGTAGAATTACAGGCGAATCAGAATTTCAAATATTGATAAGCAAAGTTGAACTTAAGGATGTGCGTTTGTAATTTATTTCTACTATTATTCGGTGACCGGGAATTAAGCAATGAAAACCATCAAATTAGGCACATTTTGATTCAATTATTGCTCCATAATAAAATTATTCTTCAATTTTCGACTAGGCATATCTAATTGTGTGGGTATTACTCATTCATTGCATTTTACCGCAAGTCCGTAGTGTTTGTAGTTCTTGAGATATATGTGGCGAAAGTGCACCCTGTAAATCTGTCTAAGATGCGGGCTCTTGAAATAATTAATTGACTGACAAATTTTAGCTTCAAAAAAATGTCAGCACCAAAACTCATGAATGACTTATTTGCGCAGTTGGATAATTTTGGAAACAGTGAAACCTTGATCCATCGAGGGACGAGGGACGAGGGACGTTGAAAATAAAATCATCCATGCAGGCCTTCCAGGAAAATTCAACATTGGTTATTTATACGGATGTGGGGTGAGAAGAAATGGTAGATAGAAGCAGGAAAGCGATGCATCGAGGTTCCACTGTGAATTACGATACCCGACAATGTATTTTCTTTTTTTTTACGAGTTCCTTTAATCACGATACTTGACAGAACCAACTAGAATCAACAAAATTGTTGTTTTCTTCTTCACTTTTCCACAATCGTAAAATGTAGACAAATCTTCAATTAAAAGCACAAACGAAACGACTATATTTTGTAAAGGAGACATGGACGAAGACTTTCAATTGGTTACTCAAGTTGGTGACAAGTTTGGTAACCAGAATGGGATATCAAATGGAAGGGTGGAGGGGGAAATTAATAGCCCTCGGTCGCCAAAACTTTTGCTCCGTTGAAAAGGAGTCGGCATCAAAAACGATTGGTAACTACCGAGCTACGCAATTCTATCGCGTCGTGAAAAGCACGAGCTCGACTCATGTTTCCAACGATTAACGCGTGAGATACGTCAACAATGGATCGACGCGGAAGAGTTGACGAACCATAACGCTGTCAATACTTATTGTAATCTCATTCCAACTACACGCTAGCTTACAAAAACACTTTTTTCTCGGTGGTCATATTTCACAGCTGTCATAGCTCAACTTAGCACCTTCTTTTAATTACAATCAACATAGGCCTATATCTATATAGGCCCTACTATTATTGTTATCATATATTGAATTTAAAATTTCATTTAAAGTATTTTTAAATTGTGTTCGTGTAAGTGTCAACGAAGAGTCGAATGAACGAAGTCGTTTTCAGAAAAAAATCAAAATTTAGTGCGTAAAATTTGTATCATAAATTTGAACGTAATATGCGTAAACATGAACATAGCTCAACGAATTACGATGAATACGATGTTTTCTGCAATATTATTCCAATTCCAGAAAACAAACCATAATGAATTAGGAAAGTAAAACAGAAATTGAAGAAACGCAGCTTAGTTTGTCATGAGAATAGTGATTGGTCAAACCATTCTGCCGTTTGTTTTGTACTGACATCGTTGACGCTTACACGAACGAGAACACGTTGAGCGCACAAACGAACCGTTGCAGTCGAAACCATGGTGACTGAAATCTCGTCTTTTATACGAGTAAGGCTACATTAATTGGATTCAAATTAATTATTTCTCACTACAATAAATTGAGAACCATTTGTTTCTACTTATAACTTCCTGTCGCACCCCTACTCGGTGAAGGGTTTGCACGGTGCTTATTCAATCAAGAAATTCATTTTTATCTCCCTGCATAACCTAGCTGTTGGTGGGATCATTAAGCAAACAATAATTGTCAATCTAATGTTTTTTCCATGTTTTTTTTATTCGTTTCTATAATTGCATGCTCTTCAATTAATACAACAATCTAGTTTTGTGAATTCAATCAGTTTTAAGATAATGCGTGTCAATGAATGTCATCGTATTCTCGATATTCATCGACGAATTATCTGAAAACTGATTGAATTCACAAAAATAGATTGTTGTATTATTTGAAGAGCATAAAATTATCTAGGAGTTAATATATATTTTCATCAATGACACTGGTTCGTTAACGTGGAAAAAATGGTGACGATGACTTTCTCTATTGTATAAGCACCCACACATTGCTTGTCTAAATATCCAAATATTTTCTCAATTTTGATTTTATAATTCTCAATATCAATTTCAACATTCTAAAAAATTCAAAAAAAATTTCTAAAAAAATAAGCCTATAACAAGATGGCATCCCACTTTCCGTTTTGATTTTTTTAGGTTAGGAAAACCTTGAAATCAACAAACGCACGAGAATTGTAACTAACTAATGTAAACAAAGCAAGAATTGGTTCGTTCTTGCGCTCAACGGTCAAGTATCATATGGCTATGCGCTATATAAGCGCTTTATTTAAAATCCTAGTTGTATTTATAAAATGTATATCAATACTTGAAGAATCAAGTATCAAAATAAAATATCTCTTACAATTAATATAATTGTCGTCTAAATTTCTCTTTCTCTCTCTCTCTACGTATCTTCCTCTCTCTCGCTCTCCCAACGTCAAGGAACCCTGTTCTCCTGTTTAGACGCGACGTATTGCGAGAACTCCCGCTTGACCATCCGGGACAGGAGCTGGAAGGGAGCGAAAGAAACAGATTATACCTACAGGCATGAAATCATAGCATTACAGTGAAACCTCTACGCATCGTTCCCGGATCCATTGTTTTCCTGCTTGTATCATTCATTCGTCTCACCCCACCCACATATAACCAGTGCTAAATTTTCCTGCATGGATAGTTTAGTTTTCCTTGTCCCTTGAAAAATGATAGATACAGTATACCCTCGTTAATTCGAATTCCAAGGGACCCCAAAAATCAAAATTTGAATTAAAAAAATTTGAATTATGAAAAAAATGTTTTTTCCTTGTATAGTACAGTAGTATACTGTGTGCGTGCAGTTTGAGTGACCATGTGCGCCTTGCACATTGTTTGTTCCCTCCTACTTCCCCCTTGCTCTAAGGAAGCCAACTTTGACAGCCATGTGGTTATCTTCAAGTCAAGTGTTTTCTCAGCAATTTTAACAACACAACAAGGAGTCCCATTAATACTATATATTATCATGTCATTCATTAGGTAACACTTATCACAGTTCACAGTGTTGAAAGAGTCAAATTACCAAACTGGATGTTTGGATTAAAAAGTAAAAAGCAAGGCAATAAATATAAATATTAGGACCTGGAATGAAATGAATGAATTATTCTCTCTACATGCACTAGCCAGCTGGTCTATTTATTATTGTTTCGTGTTTGTTCAATTTGAATTTCAGCAAAAATTACGAATGAAAGTTGACACAATCACATCCATTATCCTAAACATTACCGCTCGGGTGTCTCGACCAGCCAGATGTCTGTCTGTGACTCTGAAAAGACCCCCTGCCTCACCCCTCATCATAATAGCACGCGCTGCACATGTGGCTATGACGTATCTCTAGCTTGCCGGGTCGCCAGGAATGTTGATGACAAAGGATTTCACGTGATAAAATATCCAATTGTGAAAACTTTTATTCGTAATTTTTGCTGGAATTCGAATTAAACAAACACGAAACAATGATAAAACAGTAGTTTGGACTAATAATCAGTTCGAAATTCGAAATAATAAAAATTCGAATTATCGAAATGAATTAACATTGATATCCCTATACCAGCGGCCGGGGTCATTTCTCTGGTTCGAATTAGCGCGGAATTCGAATCAACCGAGTTCGAATTATCGAGGGTTTACTGTACTGGGTTTCACTGTAATCATTTAGTTTTTTAGCATCAGCTATTACAAAACTAGCATTTTATAGCATGTCAAATTTGAAATTAGCAGTAATTTAGCACCAAAAAGTCTTTGAGCAAATGTAAAGATTCCGAGATATAAATAATGTACGCATGTATTGGAAGCTATTTTCTACAGTATTCTCAGCTTGAGCAGTGAGCAAGTTCTGAAAAGACAGTACGTTTATACACTCACGTCGATATGCCCCACATTGAAACACTAATTGAACTTCACAGAATAAAAGAGCATGGTAAGTGACTGCCACAGGCCAATGAATGTTGATAAATGAATATTTTATTCAAACAAATTGGAATGAGAGATTTTGAGTTTACATGGCCCTTGAATCTAATTTGGAAAAAAATGAGTGTAATTGACAATGTTTTTAGGAAAACTGCTATTTTCTCACAAATAGCGCTTATTTCGTGTAAATATTGATTTATCATTGTAAAAGGCATACGGTATATCGCTTTAAATGGCAAAAGAGAACTTGGTCTTAGATTGTTTCAAACATCACAAAACATGAAGAAAACACCAAATATTATGGTTTTAGATGACTCAATTCTATAGTGCTTATAGCTAATGCTGACATTTCATGCCTCTAGTTATACGTAGAGTTGTTGGAATATAGCTTTCACATTCAGTTTTAGAGGTCTATATTTATGTGAAATGTAGTATTTTGTAGCAAACTACTGAAAACAGGAGCTGCCAACTCTAGATCAACAACTACGGGATTATCAACGGAAATTACACATTCTCTCAGACTTTTCAGTCTTGAGGCAGTAAATTGTCCGAATACCACTTATTTGTGAGCTGATCAGTATTCAAGGAAAAAGGTAGAGATTCTTTTCAACTTGACATTTGGTTTCTCCAGTTCATTTCATATTCTAACACACTTTTCAAAAATAACATTTATACAATCCAGCTCAATAGCTTCGAAATCGTGCAAATTGCAAACTTGTGCTCACTACAATTGCGCACTATGATCACGCACTACGTTCGAATGCTACGATCACGGACAATGATTGCACACTACGATCGAACGCTACGATCACGCACTACGATCGAACGCTACGATCACGCACTACGATCGAACGCTACGATCGCGGACAATGATTGCACACTACGATCGAACGCTACGATCACGCACTACGATCGAACGCTACGATCGCGGACAATGATTGCACACTACGATCGAACGCTACGATCACGCACTACGATCGAACGCTACGATCACGCACTACGATCGAACGCTACGATCGCGGACAATGATTGCACACTACGATCGAACGCTACGATCACGCACTACGATCGAACGCTACGATCACGCACTACGATCGACCGCTACGATCACGCACTACGGTCGACTGCTACGATCACGCACTACGATCGAACGCTACGATCGCGGACAATGATTGCACGCTACGATCACGCACTACGGTCGACTGCTACGATCACGCACTACGATCGAACGCTACGATCGCGGACAATGATCGCACACTACGATCGACCGCTACGATCACGCACTAAGTTCGAATGCTACGATCGCACACTAGGATAGCATACGTACCAGTAACGCCAGGAGGTCGGATATGATGAGCATGTAGAAGACGTTGTTCCAGCCGGCGGAAGAGACGAGGCCGGCCAATAGCGGGCCGACAGCGGCACCTGGGGGACCAATCAGAGGACAGTAAGGCTCGAGACACTCTGTTCCACACGAGAAGTAACAGCGGTGACGAGAGGTTACAAAAAAAAAGTCGACAATATGATATTTTAATCAATGCCATTGTTGAAAATGCGTGTTCAGGATAGATCAATGGAACATTGATGGAACAGTCTCATCTCGACTGAAACTAGTGATGACGTCGATACTCAAAATCGGGAATCGATTCTCTAAGCTCCAGAATCGATTTTAAATTGATTTTGAAAAATAAAATCATCCTCAAAAAAAGTTGAGTAATTTTAAACTTTTTTTTTCAACCTTCCCGTGGCGTTTTACGTGAAACTTAGCCTTGCGAATCTTCTTTGAACTGTACTGTACCATTTGGGTATTTCCGTCAGCGTTCGGCTGTCAGACGTAACCGAAGAGATAGCTTGTGTCCAGATAGTAAAATCTCAACAATACAGAATAATATGGACGACAAAACGAGCACGCATTGCGACGTAAAGAAGTACAGCACTGATCCAAAAAAATGGAGAAAAATAATTCGATTTGAAAATCGTTTTAGATTACAATTGATTCTGATTTTATTCTCGATTAATTGATGTTATCACTAACTGAAAGTGAGTGAAAACTGAGTGAAACCTGAGTGAAACCTGAGTGAAACTGAGTGAAACCTGAGTGAAACCTGAGTGAAACTGAGTGAAACCTGAGTGAAACTGAGTGAAACTGAGTGAAACCTGAGTGAAACCTGAGTGAAACTGAGTGAAACTGAGTGAAACCTGAGTGAAACTGAGTGAAACCTGAGTGAAACTGAGTGAAACCTGAGTGAAACTGAGTGAAACTGAGTGAAACTGAGTGAAACTGAGTGAAACCTGAGTGAAACTGAGTGAAACCTGAGTGAAACCTGAGTGAAACCTGAGTGAAACTGAGTGAAACCTGAGTGAAACTGAGTGAAACTGAGTGAAACTGAGTGAAACCTGAGTAAAATCTAAGTGAAACTGAGTGAAACCTGAGTGAAACCTGAGTGAAACTGAGTGAAACTGAGTGGAACTGAGTGAAACCTGAGTGAAACTGAGTGAAACCTGAGTGAAACTGAGTGAAACCTGAGTGAAACTGAGTGAAACCTGAGTGAAACTGAGTGAAACCTGAGTGAAAACTGAGTGAAACCTGAGTGAAACTGAGTGAAACTGAGTGGAACTGAGTGAAACCTGAGTGAAACTGAGTGAAACCTGAGTGAAACTGAGTGAAACCTGAGTGAAACTGAGTGAAACCTGAGTGAAACTGAGTGAAACCTGAGTGAAAACTGAGTGAAACCTGAGTGAAAACTGAGTGAAACCTGATTAAAACTGAGTGAAACCTGACTGAAGCTGAGTGAAACCCGACTGAAGCTGAGTGAAACCCGACTGAAGCTGAGTGAAACCCGACTGAAACTGAGTGAAACCCGACTGCTAGCCGAGTGAAACCCGACTGAAGCTGAGTGAAACCCGACTGTCAGCGTAGTGGAGCCAGGTGTGTGTACGGACCTATGGAGCCGGTGCCGTCAATGATGGCGGTGACCGTGGACAGGGCCTTGGCGTTGCCTTGCAGCGAGTGGTGTGTGCCCAGCTCCGCGGACACGGAGGTGGTGATCAGTGCGTACGGACCGTTGACCAGGGCTCCGACGATCACCAGGAGCAGGATGTTCATCGAGAGGCTGGCCGTACCGAATGTCTGGTACACAAACAGCTGCGGCACAAACATACGTTACATTACATCGTTACCCTTCGTTAAATTGTCACCCTTTTATTATTATTTATTACATATTACTTTTTTATTTTCCATTTTATTTTTCAATTTTTTCAATTTTTTCAATTTTTTTTCATCATTTATTTATTTTTATTTATTTTTCTTTTTTTCATTTTGTGTAATTTTGTACTTATTCATAATTCATGCTGTTTATTGATGATGAATACCAATGAAATAAACTTGGAACTTGTTTAAAGAAAAAAAGAAAGTGAAACTGTATCATCATGTATAATAATTAGGACTCAATTTATAATGAAAGTCTCCTTTCTCATTAAAATACAACATATAGAGTTTTCATGATTTCAAAATTGAGTCTTGTTCAATCCTTAGCAACGTTTGGTTTAGTAGGGCTGTGCCAGCAGAGCTTTTTGGGTTTGAGCGAGTTTCGAGCGAGATTGACTCTTTTCGAGCACTATTTTAGTTTGAGCCAGCGAGCTCAAACCCTCGTTAATCCGAGATGGTAGAGACCCCCAAAAAATGATTTCGATTCATACAAATTCGGATTAACCAAACACATCCTTACCCACGAGAATCATCACTTCGCGGTTAGAATTAAGGCAATTTCGTATTGCGTACGAGAGAAACTACTTGATGAGTTGATAGAAACCGTTGAGATTGTGTTTACTTGCTAGTTCCGACCGGTTCCAACAATGCGCAAACATCGTATGGTCGTCACGAGAGGCCTGACAACACGGCGTGATGACGTTTCGATCTGTCCTTGACAGTGTATGGGTGTTTCTGGAGAGGGAGGAGGAACTGAGGAAGAGAGAGACGCGTGTGCGTGTCTGGTGGTTACTACGACTCTCCAGAACTCACTCACACGGAGTCAGTCCAGTGCCAGTGGCAGTATGAGGCAATGATGCGCATTGTAATCACTCAGCAAGTTTATATGCAAAATGCAGAATAAAAGGGAGAAATGAATAAACAAAACTTTTTCACAAGTTTCAGATACTATATTTGATACCAATCTGTTGAATAGAAGGTGACAAGTTTATTCTTCCATTCACGCTCGTTTGCTCGAAATACTTCAAGACCCAAAAGTATTTTGAGACTCAAAAGTATTTTGAGACTCAAAATTTCGATCTGGGAAAAAATCCTTTCGAGCGAGTCAGAGTCTCGAACGAAAAAACTCGCTCGAAAATGTTGAGACTCGCCCAGCCCTATGGTTTATTGTGTACTACACACAACAGTGAGAGGCGTGACCAACCTAAGCCACATCCCTTTCGATCACCACTTTATTCTATTATATGAATTAATACTACTAATAAACTACTAATAATTACTACTAATTAGTAATACTACTAATTAATACTATTATACTACTGTGAAACCTCTATTCATCGTTTTTCAAGGGACCAGGGCGCTTACCGCGACTGCCACTTAAGCCCCCCGCCTATAGGCCCGCCGATCATAATAGCATGGCCGGGCCTATAGGCTGGTGGCTTAAGTGGCAGTCACGGTAAGTGCCCAGGAGAATAAAAACCATCCATCCAGGAAAATTTCTCACTGATTATATGGGAGTGGGGTGAGAAAAAATGAATGATACAAGCAGGAAAATGATGGAACCGGAATCAATGCAAGGAGGTTTCACTGGATTAAAAACACACGCTCTCTTGCACGCAATGTGATGAAAACTCTACGTTACATTCAGCCAATCCCCCACTTTCACTTCTCTACAATTTGTTCAAGAAATAGAGGTTTAGCTCAGTTGGTTTTTAGGCCAGTTGATTGTGAGTACAGTTGATTGTGAGTACAGTTGCGGTTGCGACTGACCATAGGCGCGGTGAGGACGAGCATGCCGGCGCACGTGGTGGCGCTCATGCCCGTGTAGTCACTGACAACGCCCGCCGCGATGGCTCCCCCGATACCGCCCACGTCAAACAGCGTCGACAGGTCGGCGCTCAAGGTCGCGCTCAAGGTCGCTGCAGACACACAAGAATAACCTCGTCACACTCGGTTCAACAGACATTATTGTATGTCAATTGTCTAATTATCAGTTACTTATTATTAATAGTTGTTATAATATTATATATTGCTATAAAATAATTGGATGAGCAAAGCAAAGACTCAATTTCACCATACTCGGAAAAAAAGTGCCCGTTTTTTTTTTCTTTCGCGCTTCACAGGTCAAACGAAAATTCAAAAACAGTTGAAACTTGGCACACACAAGTGTCCTTATCTAATTCGATACTGTACAGTTTTGAGGCGCAATCAATTGAACCACTTCTGAGAAAACTCATTCCAAAGTTTTCAAAAATCTCATAAGAATAACTTGGAGGAAAAAAATCGTCAAAAATATTTCTTTCGAGAGAATTCAAATTCTCAGGGAATTTTAATATGATCATGATATATATTATTCCGAACTTTCACTCAAATTGAATCAACCATTTAGATGTGAAAAAATATATAATGTAATGTTTTTAAATCACTCAAAGCTATTAAGATACCAAATAAATTCAAGCAACAGGTGTCACCAATCAATTGGAAACGATTAAAACAAAGCCTTCTTTACTATAATGGAAATTAATTAGGAAATGGTATGGCAGTCACGTAATTATTTGGATCTCAAGGTGGATATATATAATAACCAATCCAAAGATATGATGATATGTTCTAGCTCATCCATCAACGCGGAAACACATAACGTGTTTTCCTAGAATTTATTATAGTTGTTATTAACCGTTATAGCTGTTGCTGATTACTAGCTGCTGTGGAGCGATCATCTATTAGTGGTGAATATAGGAGCTGTGACGAGGATTCTAGTTGAGATTCTGCCACACTCTCAAGGTAAGCTGCTGGTTTCCCTGCACGCCATCTGAATCCAACACAATTGACATTACTTGTATCGACGTGATGTGTACTTTCTTGATTGTAATAATTGTGTAATCTATGTTAAAGGAAATTGAAAATGTACAAGTGAAGCGACATAATCTCATGTGTTTTTGTTTAATCATCTCCTGGGGGTGCATTCCTGTACAATTGGTTTTATCTAGATAATCCTAGTCTAAGTTAATACCGTGTTGATACCGGTTTTAGAGAGGTTTAACTTCGTATTCCTGTACAAGTTTTATAGTAGGTTTAAGGGAAGCGTAGGTTAGTAAGTCGGTAAAACAGTTTTTTGACAAATGTTGTTACAAATCAGCTAAAATGTACCTAAATATCATCCAATTTCAACGAAACTTGAACCAAATCAAAACTCAACCTAAAGCACAATTTTCAATGAAATAAAATAGAAAACAAAAAGTTGACCTTTGAGGGATCAAACCCCGTCCGTCTTCCTCTAAAAGCAGCCGCGCTAACGATGCAACCGACCTGACAGTGTGAAATTTGACATAATCATGTGTGTTTTTGTTTAATCTTTGAATGAATGAATGAATGAATATTAGGGTTTTAAGGCGCATCGACAGCGAGGTCATTTAGCACCTGTCAAAATAAGTTGCAACAAAAGGTGAAAAGTGTGATATAAAGGTGGAAGTGAAATTTAGATGAGAACACCTCAATATATATTAAACTAAGACTAAACTATGTCTAAAGTGTCTAAAGACGTTATACACTAATTTGTTAAAACCGAACATGTGTGTGCTGTAAAGGGTCACACCCATGGGACTAGGATGAGAACGTATTGTTACTTGTTCTCAGTTCAAACTCGCACTCGAATAAGAGTGGAGGAACGACAAACTATAATAAATATATGTTGAAATATAGTCAGGTTTAAAATATTCCTGATGTCTATCCCAAGAGATCGACATCAAGAATAAGTATCAAATGTCAAAAAGTAGTATACTGGAAGAAGATGATTGCACAAACAACGTCATCTTGATCAGACATGTATATGTCCTAATTAGGGCAGTTAGAAAAATGATACTGGTAACACGACGACTTCATCGTCTCACGCAAACAACGACGCAGATCCACGAGCATGTCAAATGAGTTTAATCTTTTCCTGGGCCCAGATTCACGAAGAATTTTATCTTAAAACATTTTAGCGCTTAACTCGTTCCAAGTTAAAACAGAGATATCACGTTCCAACTTTATAACGGGTTTATCCTTATTTCCTATTCACGAAGAATTTCAAGATAATTTTACCATGGTGTTAACTTTTGCCCCAACTGTCCGTGCCGTTGCCGTGTGACGTCATTGTTTTCGACTGTCAACCAATGTGAGCAAAGAGCAAGATGTCAATTAGTTTGTAATAACGCGATATAAACATCAATTACTTGTTCCCTACAGCTAGATAATATTTAAAATCAAAATGAATGCATAAAATGTTGTATACTTTCAAGTTTGTTGTTTTCTAATTGTTGTGAATCATTTTATTGTTGAGCATCAAGAAGGCTTTGCATTTTGTTTCCCGCTAATTCTGTCAGCTGTCATCCGAGATTCCCAAATGTGAGGTTAAAATTGAATATCAAGTATGATAATCGTAATTTGGATCGTTTCTTTACTGAATGAATGAATATTAGGGTTTTGAGGCGCATCGACAGCGAGGTCATTTAGCACCTGTTTCTTTACTCCCAACCTTTCTACATTTTCATTTTCAATCTTCTAAATATGTACTAATTTAATTTGAGTGAGCCAAATCTCCAAAATCATCGAAATCAATTGCAAGGTGAGTGTTTTATCTTTACTAAAACCACTCGGGCCGGTGATAACTTTATCACGAACTATTCTTAAAAACTTTTGCTTAAACTTTTTCGTGAATACGAGTTATAACCAAGTCTGGTGATAACTCCTGAAACTATTTCAACTTAGAACGGATTAAGAGATAAAATTCTTTGTGAATCTGGGCCCTGGGTTCTATCGACGGCTCTCCACCACGAGTACCTCTACTGATAAACCTTGGTAAGCTGCTGTTCTTGCCTTCACTTCTACCGAATTTATGTATCCAGCTGCGGGCTACTTTCCTAGACACACTAATTATTGGCTGGTGACATTTTCATATCACTTGTTTCTCTTACTTTGCATCAACATCTATCATTCATCTCATATCGTCCATCACAAAAGTGACCTACTTGTCGTGCGGTAAAGTAGTGGCCTACTTGAAGAGCGGTAAAGTAGTGGCCTACTTGAAGAGCGGTAAAGTAGTGGCCTACTTGAAGAGCGGTAAAGTAGTGACCTACTTGACGTGCGGTAAAGTAGTGGCCTACTTGAAGAGCAGTAAAGTAGTGACCTACTTGAAGAGCAGTAAAGTAGTGACCTACTTGAAGAGCGGTAAAGTAGTGACCTACTTGAAGAGCGGTAAAGTAGTGGCCTACTTGAAGAGCAGTAAAGTAGTGACCTACTTGTCGTGCGGTAAAGTAGTGGCCTACTTGAAGAGCGGTAAAGTAGTGACCTACTTGAAGAGCAGTAAAGTAGTGACCTACTTGAAGAGCGGTAAAGTAGTGACCTACTTGACGTGCGGTAAAGTAGTGGCCTACTTGAACAGCAGTAAAGTAGTGGCCTACTTGAAGAGCGGTAAAGTGGTGACCTACTTGTCGTGCAGTAAAGTAGTGACCTACTTGACAAGCGGTCAAGTAGTGACCTACTTGACAAGCGGTCAAGTAGTGACCTACTTGACAAGCGGTAAAGTAGTAACCTACTTGTCGTGCAGTGGTAAAGTAGTGACCTACTTGTCGTGCAGTGGTAAAGTAGTGACCTACTCGTCGTGCAGTAAAGTAGTGACCTACTCGTCGTGCAGTAAAGTAGTGACCTACTCGTCGTGCAGTAAAGTAGTGACCTACTTGACATGCGGTAAAGTAGTGACCCACTTGACAAGCGGTAAAGTAGTGACCTACTTGAGGACTTGATGTAGAGCGGCAGCCAGTAGAGGAACGTGTAGCTGACGAGTTTGGCAAAGAACAACGACAGCGAGAACTCGACAACGCCCTGGAACGACACAGAACGATAAGCCAACAGGCTTGTAACAGAACATTACGGTACTACATACTTATATCGTCACGACAATGAAGTATCGTTGCGACCCCGCTTATGTAAACAGCAATCTATAGTTTCATTCCTACTGCACCATTGAATGAAACAGACTAGAGGAACGTCAACTCGAGTGGAAAGAACTATAGCCAGCTCGTATACGCTCTAGTGTCCATGAAGTGCATGGCTTGAAAAGCCAGGTGAATGCACTTGTGGATCAGCTGTTTTAGATATGTGTGTCACTCCTCGGAAACGTATTTTGATTGACATTCAATCAAAAAACTTGTTTTATTGTAGATGTAGATATTATGATTAGAATTATACAAAAATAAATATAGGTACCGGTAAAGTGGGGTGACTTTGACCCACTGGTGTTACTTTGACCTTTGTCCTCTCGTTGGAGAAAGTTTCAAACTGCTACAAATGAAAAAGTTTTAATTCTATCGTATCCATTTTGATACATATTTTGATTTTGATATGTATCTATTGTCTATTGGCCAATGTAGACGGGCGTGACTTATACGAAGCAGGGGAAATTTGAGATACCTTGATTGGTTATGTCCCTATTTCCCCTGCTTCACTGTCCACTTGATTGGTTTTCATATTTTGTGACATCACGAGGGCGGACGATCTACAATGGTCAAGTGAGATACCAAAAAAATGGATACGATAAAATTAAAACTTTTTCATTTGTAGCAGTTTGAAACTTTTTCCAACAAAAGGACAAAGTCACCCCACTTTACGGTACCCGTTCTCTCACTCGTTCGTTTCACTGATTTTAAGAGGAAAAATAGTTGATTTTTCATCAAAATGAAGTCAAAATAGCAACTTAATATTTCATTCAAGCGCTGTAAATTTGGCCAAAAATATATGACGGTGTTTCTGATGCAATTTCAATTCAAGAATAAACATGTCCAATAAACTTTGACTCAAATTTCCCCAATGTACAATTAATTTCAAAATTACTTTTTGACTCTATTTATTTATTTATTTATTTATTAAATCCAAAGATTTGCACATTATATAAAAATGAAATATATAAAAATTATATAAAAATGAGTAGATAGAAGAATAGATAGAAGAAAAAGACGGAATGATATACATATATGTAATGGTGCAATGATAGTCTAATGCAGTGGTGACCAACCTTTTTAGGCAGGGGGCCATTTAAATTTTCCAAATATCACCGCGGGCCACACAAGTTCACTAAAAAAGATGTATGTATTATATCAGCGGCGTTCGGTGATTATTTTGCTGGGTATGCTTCTCTTGATAAGAACGATTAGGACATACAGGGTAGTATGTGCGAAGCCGGTGACCCGCGGGGGGCTTGCCCCCCATTTTAAGCCCCGCAGGTAATTTTTTTCAAACCATGATTTTAGGTGCATTTTGTCGACTTTCGATGGAACGTACAAATGGATTCAGATGAGAAAACAAAGGACAAAAAGAAAAAAACATTACGTTTTTGATGGTAGGCCTTTGCTCGAAGTATTTTAATTTTTTTAAATGCAAAATCACTGACAAAACACCGATTTGCCTTTCAAGTAGGTAAAAAAGTACATATTTGTCCACTTTTCCTGAAATAATCGACATTCATTATTGGTTGCTTTGCGCTTTGACATAATGTTTTTATTTATTTATTTATTCAATTACTTTGCAATTAATACAAATTATTGGTGGCAAAGATCTTAAAACTAGGTTACATTGAAAAAACATTATTTTTAAAAAAGAACACTACAAAACACACAAACAATTTACAAAAAACAATAGCAATAATTCAGACTGGACACAAATTCTCTAACCATTTCCTAAAACCTCTGACATTCAATTTCTCGTCCTCAAACACTTTTCCATTCAACTCATTCCATTCACTCCCAGCTCTAGCCAGAAAAGAGAACTTTCCAACATCCGTTCTCGATGTGCCAACCATTACTTTCATTTCGCTCCGAAACACGTCTTGCCGTCACAACACTTATAATAGAACCAAAACAAAAATAGTGACCAAGGGACAATGACTCACTCACTGTGAATGTGATTTTGTGCTTCGATTTCCAATCTGACCGGAAGCGTATAGAGGTAGCAAGCTAGCCTTTTTAGCGTGTTCGGTCCCGCATGTGGTACTGTTTATGATACACCGTTTTGTTTTGATTTACACGACATGACGTTGATTATTATTTTTATTAATTTAGTAGTGGCTAGCTAGAGAATTACCCCGTCTTTGGCACCCACGTCTTGATTGGCCTGCGGGCCATTTGATTTCGACATGGTAAATAGTGGTATAATTCATACAATTCCTCAGCGGGCCACTGAAATAACGCCCGCAGGCCATGGGTTGGTCGCCAATGGTCTAATGTGATTTTGAAGTTGAGAATTCGTTGAGGTCATAGAAGGGGTTCTGGAGTGGGAAATATTTAAGTTTGTATTTGAAAGATGAGAGTTTAGTGAGGCTAGTTATTTGGGCAGGTAGTTTATTGTAAATGGTTGTGCAAAGATGGAGAGAGTTGTGTCTGAATAAAGCGTGGGAGTGTGTTGGAGAACGGATAGAGCTACTGTGACTGGTAGGGTAGTTATGGATAGAAGCATTTTTGGGAAAGAGGCTGGAGTTGGAGTGAACATAAGAACTGGTAATTTGGATAAGAGTACATGTGACGGTAATGCCAACAACGTTTCCGTCTGACTTGTGGAGCGCGAAAACCAAAGAAAAAATGTGTTCGTTATTTTCAAACTCGGTATAGAATTGAGTATCCACTTTGTTCATTCGATAATTGAATATGTAATCAGTGAATATATTTATATACCGGATAAAAAGACTAATACTCCTATCCATCTTCCATCAAGAAAACTGGAATCTCTGCTGACCAAACGGCTATTAGACTTTAACAGCAGTTAGCGATCACAGTGTGAGGGTTGCGTCTGACTCACCGGTATCTATTAGACTTTAACAGCAGTTAGTGATCACAGTGCGAGGGTTGCGTCTGACTCACCGGTATCTATTAGACTTTAACAGCAGTTAGTGATCACAGTGCGAGGGTTGCGTCTGACTCACCGGTATCTATTAGACTTTAACAGCAGTTAGCGATCACAGTGCGAGGGTTGCGTCTGACTCACCGGTATCTATTAGACTTTACCAGCAGTTAGCGATCACAGTGCGAGGGTTGCGTCTGACTCACCGGTATCTATTAGACTTTACCAGCAGTTAGCGATCACAGTGCGAGGGTTGCGTCTGACTCACCGGTATCTATTAGACTTTACCAGCAGTTAGCGGTCATGGTGTGAGGGTTGCGTCTGACTCACCGGTATCTATTAGACTTTAACAGCAGTTAGCGATCACAGTGCGAGGGTTGCGTCTGACTCACCGGTATCTATTAGACTTTACCAGCAGTTAGCGATCACAGTGCGAGGGTTGCGTCTGACTCACCGGTATCTATTAGACTTTACCAGCAGTTAGCGATCACAGTGCGAGGGTTGCGTCTGACTCACCGGTATCTATTAGACTTTACCAGCAGTTAGCGGTCATGGTGTGAGGGTTGCGTCTGACTCACCGGTATCCTGAGAGCGTCCAGGAAGCTGATGGCCTTGCTCGGCTCCACATTGTTGACGGCTAGTATCGGCAGCTCTTCGTCGTAATGCGCTCTCCGCAGGTGGTCCTGTCGGGAGGAGAGAAACGCATCTCGTTAGCCGTCAACAGATTGCCAACACAAGCCGTCAACATGAGCCATCAACACGAGCCTTCAACACCAGTCGTCAACACAAGCCGTCAACACAAGCCGTCAACACCAGCTGTCATCAAGCCATCAACATGAGTCGTCAACATGAGCCGTCAACATGAGCTGTCAACACGAGCCGTCAACATGAGCTGTCAACACAAGCCATCAACACAAGCAGTCAAAACCAGCTGTCAACAGGCCGCCAATACCAGCTGTCAACAAGCGATCAACAAGTCGTGAACAGAAGCCGTCAACAAATGCCGTCAACGTGGGCTGTCAATACGAACTGTCAATAGGTCATAAACACAGGCTGTCAACATAGGCCGTCAATGCGGGCTGTCAATACGAACCGTCAATAGGTCATAAACACAGGCTGTCAACATAGGCCGTCAACGCGGGCTGTCAATACGAATCGTCAAAAGGTCGTAAACATAGACTGTCAACATAGGCCATCAACACAAGCTGTCAACAAGGGGACATTATTCATAAAGTTGTCGTTTGATACGATCACTAGAACATTAGTACATTGATAACTTTGATGACTCGATGACGAATCTTAACGTTGACATTTTCAAAAATTCTCATTTCAATTTCGGATTTTTTTCTTTTCTCCTCCAGAGACCACGAGTCATGACGTAGGCATTACCGATTCTGTATAGAAATATAAACAGTAACTTAAAGACTCACTGTCAGCAACTTGAGACAAAGTGACAAACTTAAGACTTAAGACAAACTTAAGACTTGAGACAAACTTAAGACAAGTGTCAGCACTTAAAGACTCCATAAGAATTTTAAGAAATCATTTGTATAATTAACGTTTCACCATATCACTTTTTAATTTTGTAATCACTAAATCTCCTTATTATTTTATTCAATCCTATTTTGTTTTCACATTTTTTCTATTCGATCAGTTCCCTTTTTATGTACCAATATGTCATATTTTCAAATCTATTTCTCTATATTATTCTATGCATTTTTTATACTGATTGCTATCCTGTTTTATAATATAGTCAGGGACCAATAAAGGTTTTTTCTCTGAGCAGGTAAATTCTCTTTCTTGAATAGGACAAGTAGGGATTGGAATGGGCTTAGGACGTGTCCGAATTTCAATGCTAATTGACTAACGACGTACAATCGTGTACTTGGGACTTGGACTTGCTACACGTGAACTTGCATTTCAGACAGTCTTACAAGTATTCCACAACGTGGTGTCGATGACAGGTCTAATCCAGTTGTCACGTCCCCAACCGTGTCATGGCGGGAACTCTTATAACCTCACTTTTATCTGTTTATTATAACTAGGAAAACGCTATATACGCGTTGTTAGACGAGTGGATAGTAATAGTATGTCGACTTCATTGCCAAACTTTTGCCTAAATTCGCCAATTGGGTAACATTTTAGTTATAAATGGGTAAAAACGGCTTCTAGTGGTACCAATTTAGCACATTTCATGTTTTTTCTTCAAAATGGCTGACCCGATCAAGCTGAGAATTTTCAGAAATGTGTATCAAGATGTTATTCAACTTCACACAAAATTTCAATTTTTTTGAAAATAAAAATGTTTTAATTTTTTTTCCGCCGTGTTATTCTAACGAGTATTTTTGAAATTTCTAAAATTCATAAAAATAAAAGTTACCACCCGATAATGCCACAAAACTATACAGATCTAAGCTAGATGAGGAACCATAATGAAAAAAAGTTTGAAGTTGATAGCTGTAGCCGTTTGACCTGTGGAGAACCGACAAAAAAACATAAAAAAAAAAAACATAAAAACGAACACCAATTTTTTTCAGTATGTCAAATTGAATCCTCGCTAAAGCTCGTCTAATAAAACAGTGATGTTTTCTATAATAAGTGATAAGTTGGGCACAAATTGAAAGCTACTACTTTATTCCAGGAATGAAATTGAACCTTTTGGTATGTTTCTGTTGAAAAATGGAAACATGAATGTAATACAGATTTAGGTGACCCAACACAGAAGCCCACAAGTAAAGTTTGCAAGAACGCATGCTATGTGTGCTTGTGAACTTTCATACTTGACTTCTCATTTTATGAATCTAGACGCTCCTCAAGACGTCACTTGCATACTTTGAGCAAGGTCAAGTATACGAGTACGCATGAATGAGGTCATTCAAACACGCCCTTAGTAGGAGTGTTTTTGAGGGGGATGATATATAGGGTTGAAGTTATTCCGTCAGAGGGTTAGGAAGGAGTTAGGGAGGTGGTGGAATAGGGATAGTTAGGGAACTTGCCAACGCGTATTTATGTGCTATTGTAAGAGTTTTCAAATAAATAAATGAATAAATGAATAAACAGAATCGAGTAATGTCTACGTCACGACCAGTGGCGAAGGGTGGAGTTTTAATCAGGGTAGACAGATTTTGTTTTCATTAGCGATGTGGGAACTTGGTGACGCATCAAAAACAGCATTTTTTTATGTCTAAATTCGCTATATAACTGGAGTAAAAACAAAGAGCAAACTATTAAACAAAAAAAAAATGTTCAGTTTATACGGTTTTTGTATCAGAAAAAAATGAGGACTAGCCAAAATATAAGGTCTGCTTCTCGCACGTGAAAACGCTCTGCTGTCACTGATCGTGTATGATCGGGTGTACGTTTGCTACCGCACAAACCATTCAACAAACCTACGCTTCTAGCAGCATAGCAATTTCAGTGGACAGACGAAGGTAGACGGAGACTCTTTTGGTCGATATTTTTTGCTTTCTATATCATCTATACGTGTAGTAGCTCATCGCTGATTGGCTGTTCAGCGTGTTGGTGAGCGCGCTAGGAACCTCGAAGAGAGACGTTTTTAAATCTGTCTACCCTGTACTATTTCCTAGTGCATACAAGGAGGCTGACTGCGCTGCCAAGCAAACATGAAATTCGTTCGAAAAGTACAAAACTTTTTCGACGTATCAAGCACATTTTCATGAAAAAATATGGAATACAATTAAAAAAGAGAGAAAGTACAAAAAATATGTTGAAGTCTAGATTCTTTCTTTAGTGCTGGTCCCCAGACCAGTCTCAGGTCAGTCTGGGTAGTGTCTCCCCAGACGCCTCGCCAGTGGTCACGACTCAGAAGAAAGGCCGGGTCCTGGAGGTCAAATGAATGTATTATAATTTCTGAAATTGAGATGGTAATCTATAGCCACAATCCATCGGTACGATATCTAGACTAGAATACTATGATACAATGATACGTGTAATAATACAAGCTATTGTGGAGCTATGATAGGCATATAGGCCTCCGGGGGGGGATTTAGGACTGCTTCATTGCTTAGAGGATAGGCTTAGTGCTAGGGATAATGTAGAGAGTTTAATTATAGCGGGAGATTTGAACATGTCTAACGTAAGATGGGAGGTAGGAGGTAGAGAACAAGGGAGGGGAGTAATGCAAAACATCGTTACGGGCATATTAAACGAAGGTTTTCATCAGGTTGTGGAGGAGGGAACCAGGAGTAGAAGGTTAGGGGGTACAAATATTCTAGACGTAGTGTTAGTCAGGCCGAGTGAGTTGTGGGCAAAAACAGTGATTGTTGATGGCATTAGCGATCATCGGGTACCTATAGTCAGCTTAGCTTTAGCTCCGGTTCAAACCGATAACGTTGGGAAGAAAGTTTGGGGGTACAAAAGGGTGCAGGCAAGAGAGGTTCAAAAAGCTTTTGAGGATAGGTTTGAGAAGTGGTGTGAGATAGACAAGCGTGATGTTGAAGGTCTGTGGTTCAATTTTCGGAAAGTATATGAGGAGGTTAGAGATATGTTGGTTCCCTATAAGGTGTTGCAGGCAAATGCAGATCCTGCCTACTATAATAGTACAGTTAGGAGGCTTAAGAGAAAGGGTAGAAAGATGAGTAGGAAATTGAGGGAGTCAGGGGAGGGAAAGGAAGCGATCAGGGACCTGAGGCGGGACTTAAACAAGGCTAAGAGGGAGGCGAAAGAAAACTTCATGGGTGGTATGTTTAATGAACGTGATGTACAGGGTAGCTGGAATAGAATGTACAGGTTTGTTTCTAGTCAGAAGGGTAGTAGTAAGGAGTTGCCCACCTTAGTTGATCAGGGAGGGAATGAGTGGAAAACGGATAAGGAGAAGGCAGCAGCATTAAATAGATTCTACGGGGAAGTGTTCAATGTGACTGGATTTATAGGGGAGGGAGAAACAACACTGGAGGGGGAGGGGGAAGAAGTCCTGCTTACAGAGGGGGAAGTGTGGAATGTATTGAGGAAACTAAAAAGTGGGAAGTCACCAGGCATAGATGGGGTGCAAAGCGATCTCCTGAAATTAGCGGGTAGGGGGGTTGTAGGTTATTTGCTAAGGTTGTTCCAAGCCTCACTCACAGCAGGTAGAGTACCGCAAGATTGGAAAAAAGCGGAGGTGGTTCCAATTTCAAAGGGAGGGCAAAGGGGCAGGGTAGACAACTACAGGGGAATCAGTTTAACGTCACATGTATGTAAGATGATGGAAAGGGTAGTTATAAAGAGAATAATGGAGAAAGTAGATGAACATAGGGGTATTTCGGAAGTGCAGCATGGGTTTAGGAAGGGGTATTCATGTGAGACACAGTTGTTAGGTTTTGCGGAAGAGCTGGCAGGGGTAGTAGACAAGGGGGGCTGTATTGATGCAGTGTTTTTAGATTTTGAAAAGGCTTTCGACAAGGTAGATCACTCTATACTATTAGGGAAGTTAAAACTGTCCATTGGGAATGCTGGGTTAGTTAATTGGATTGGAAACTTTCTTCAGGATAGAGTTCAAACGGTTCGAGTAGGTTCGGAGGTTTCAAGTGAGGTTAAGGTTACGTCAGGAGTTCCACAGGGTAGTGTGCTAGGTCCGTTATTATTTGATTTATATATAGATGATCTGACTAGGGTTGTTAATTCGAGAATAAGGTTATTTGCAGATGATTGTGTGGTTTATAGGGAAATCAATACAGAGGAGGATGTAGTAGCTATTCAGGCAGATTTGACGGCACTTAATTGTTGGGTTCAGTTGAACAAGATGGGGTTAAATGAAGGGAAGTGTAAGTTAGTCACCTTTGGTAGGAGGAGAGTGAGGGCTGATGTAGTGTATGATGTAGGAGGGAAGTCACTTGAGTCAGTGGAAAATTACAAGTACTTGGGGGTGGTATTTGATAGACGTCTAGGGTGGGGGAGTCAGATTGAGAGAATAGTAAAAAAGAGTATAAATGCACTAAACTTTGTAATGAGGCAGCTTAGGGGGACAAGTATGAAGATAAAGGAAAAGGCTTATTTCTCGTTAGTGCGTCCCATGGTGGAATATGCTAGTTCAGTTTGGGATCCTTATAGATTAGGTGAGATAAGGGATGTGGAAAGGGTGCAAAGGATTGCAGTTAGAAGGGTTACAGGTAGGGTTAGGAGGTGGAAATGGGGGGAGAATGAAAGGGGGGAGAGGGTGAGAATATTGGAGAGTCCATCTGAGATGATCCGAGACTTGGGATGGCGGGAATTGGAAATACGGAGAAAGGAGGATCGGATCTGTAATTTCTTCAGGGTAATGGAAGGAGAAGGGGGCTGGGGAGAGTTGAATAGGTTGATTGTAAGGAATGAGTCAGGGTATGGGGGTAGGCGAAGTCATGATAGAGCAGTAGTTATAAAGGGGGCTAGATTAGATGTCGGTAAGTTCTCTTTCTTGAATAGGACAGGTAGGGATTGGAATGGGCTTAGTAGAAGTATACTTGAGGAGGATGAAATAGGGTTGAAGCTATTCCGTCAGAAGGTTAGGGAGGCGATAGGATAGGATTGATAGGGAACTTGCCACCGCGCATTTATGTGCAACTGCAAGAGTTAATAATAATAATAATAATAATAATGATCCAAGATGTAAGCAATCTACAGACCACCTGAAACTACACTCTAGTATGCGTGGAAAGCGGTGAGAAGCGTAACGTTACGACACTTGAACAAGCCAAACAGAGGAGGAAAACTGTACTAAGAACCAACTGACCTGAACTTCTACTTCTTGAGCAACCTGTACAGAAGTTCAAGTGGGAGGTTTGACTCCTCCCCTTTAGAACTTTCTTTCGACACAAACCTTACCCACCTAACAATGACTATCACTACAAAACCTATATAACATTTAATGGGGGAGGGGGGATGACAATTTGGGAATGGCAGGAGCCAAACCCCCCACTTTTATTTATGTACAGGTTACTCACAAAATAGATGTGCAGATCAGCTGGTTTTCAAGACAATCAAGTTTTAGATCAGTTGATTTTTAGGTCAAATGATTTTCAGAACAAATGATTTTTAGGACAATTGATTTTCATGACAGTTCATCTCTAGAACATTGATTTCAAGGACAATTGATTTTAAGGACAATTGATTTCAAGGACAAATGATTTTCAGGACAATTGATTTTTAGGACAATTGATTTTAAGGACAAATGATTTTTAGGAGAGTTGATTTTTAGGACAGTTCATCTCTGTAACATTGATTTCAAGGACAATTGATTCAAAGGAAAATTCATTTTTACGTCAGTTCATCTCTAGAACATTAATTTCAAGGACAATTGATTCAAAGGACAATTCATTTTTACGTCAGTTCATCTCTAGAACATTGATTTTAAGGACAATTGATTTTTAGGACAGTTGATTTTTGAGACAATTGATTTTTAGGACAGTCAGTTTTAGGACATTTGGTTTTGAGTACGGTTGACCGATCCCCAGCGAAACAGGAAGTGTTTTAAGCCTGTGCTGAACGTCCCGTCGACTTACCGCCTGCCTGGTCGCGCGTAACGACGTCTTCCACTCCACGTACTGCAACAACCCACGCTCGTTTCAACATTCGTTTCGACGTTCGTTTCAACGCTCGTTCCAACGCTCATTCCAACGTTCGTTCCAACATTCGTTTCAACGTTCGTTTCAACACTCTTTTCAACGTTCGTTCCAATGTTCGTTTCAACAAACCACTCAACATTCATTCCAATGTTCGTTTCAAAGCTCGTTCTAACATTCGTTTCAACGCTCATTCCAACATTCGTTTCAACATTCGTTTCAACATTCGTTTCAACATTCGTTTCAACGCTCATTCCAACGTTCGTTTCAACATTCGTTTCAACGCTCATTCCAACGTTCGTTTCAGCATTCGTTTCAACGCTCTTTTCAACGTTCGTTCCAATGTTTGTTTCAACGAACCACTCAACATTCATTCCAATGTTCGTTTCAAAGCTCATTCCAACGTTCCTTTCAACGTTTGTTTCAACGTTCGTTTCAACGTTCATTTCAGCGTTCGTTCCAACGAACCACTCAACGTTCCAATACTATATGAACTGGGTGAAAGGGAGAGACTGAACAGCAGCTTACCAATGTTATCAAGTCAAGGAACTGATTGTGAGGAGCCCAGAAATAGAAAACATGGATATATGTACGGCTTGAAGCATAAGTAAAAGTCTGTTTCTGTCGTTTGATACCTGTTAATCCTATGCCTTATAACATGGTCAACTGGTTCAGCCAGGCAGCAAAGAGACTTTTACTTATGCATCAAGCTGACAGTAAACATTTGTTAATTCGAAATGGAAGTGAGCAGAAAAAAAAACAATTTATAAAAATTCAGATGACTAAAAAACCACATTTTCCACGAGAATCAGCACTCTTCGCACGCTGAGTAACTCGGTTACTGAGTTTGAATTCAGTTAATTTGGTATTACGCGCGAGAGAAAGCTGAGCCACCGCGTGTGAGAAACTATCGAGCGAAGCCTCTCTTACATCTCGTCTTCCCAACATCAGTGAGATGTGAGGTTAGGAAACCTGTTTTCTTCTATTTACATTGGGTTCAACGATGCACTGTACTGATGACTACAATCTATTGGCGTCGGTGGATGATGAATGAGATGATGGAATGATGAGATGAAAGGTTATTTTATTAGGTGTTTTGGATGGTGGGAAAGAGTCGGTCGTGGCCTGTTGTTAAGGAACCATCCCAGTATTGAACTGAACGACAGAGGGAAACCATGAGAATCCCTGTCAAGATGGTCGACCATGGCGGGAATCGAGCCCCGGTCTCCCGAATGACGGTTCAGTGTTTTAACCACTTGCTTCAGTTAATGATTATTATTCAATTAACAACCCCACTAGTGGCTAGGTTAATTGAGAGTTAAAATGAGTAGTTAATAGATCAATTATGTTCATAGAAAACTTGTTGATGAAATAAACGACGGAGAAAGAAAGTCCGTGAGTCAGCCAGCAGCTTACCTCGTCCCGCCCACTCGCGTCTCCGTCTTCAGTGTTCGACTCCTCGGTCCCGGAGTCCGGAACATCCGGGATCGTATCGCTGTGCAGCCGGCGGTACTTGTGAGCCTGCAACGGACGAACAGGAATAACAGCGTGTGGTGACTCATCCACGGTCCCCGGTGTCGGAGGAGAGATCCAGGGGAAATCCCGGTGCCGGGAACTTTTCTGCTAGTCGGGTTTTCAACTGCTACACACGAGTATTGGCATTTTGAATTCTGCACTACATTGATTATTTCCTACTGGACTGTGAACTGAAGTTATTGATCTGATTTGTTTTGTGTGCTCTTGCGCGATCTATTGGCTGGGCATGTGTACAGTTTCGAAATAACATCAACTTTCAATTAACTTCATAACAGTAGTGTTTATTCAGACGAATGTTTTCTCAACGAACAAACTGATTGCTAATCGAGTGAGAAATGGCGGATGTTGATTGACCGAATCGGTGATAGAATATGGTTTGTTCGACCGATAATAAAAAACTCATCCTGAAACAAGGATAAGAAGGTGAAACCAGTTATTATCTTGCTTTTGGCATCGATAACAATAATACAGTGGAACCTCTATGCATCGTTTTATAAGGGACCAGGAAAATAAAACTATCCATGCAGGAAAATTCAACATGATTATATGGGAGTGGGGTGAGAAAAAATGAATGATACAAGCAGAAAAACGATGGATCCAGGAACGATGCACAGAGGTTTCACTTAGGGATAACATCGATTGATCGAGAATCGATTCTGATGTAAAACGATTCTCAAATCAAAAAATCGATTTTTCAAAAAACAAAAAACAAAAATTTTTTGCAGTGCTGTACTTCTCTACGTTGTATTAAGTGCTCATTTCGTTGTCTATATTATTCTGTTGTGTTGAGATATTACTATCTGGACAAAAGCTATCCCTTCGGTTACGTCTGACAGCCGAACGTTGACGGAATTACCCAAATGGTAGGCCTACAGTACAGTTCAAAGAAGTCTCTAGCAGCTATTTTTCACGTGAACGCCTTGGGAAGGTTGAAAAAAAAAGTTTCAAATTACACTACTTTTTTGAAAATAAACTTTTTTTAAATTTTTTTTTAAATTTAAAAAAAAAAATTTTTTTTTCAAAATCGATTTTTAATCGATTTTGGAGCATAGAGAATCGATTACCGATTTTGAGAATCGATGTCATCCCTAGTTTCACTGTAATGTATTTACTAGTGAAGATGAAGATGATATCCAAGCTCCCATGGCAATTCTTAGGCCTACTCGACATAGGCTTAGGAAACTACAAGACTTGTCCACACGTGAGGGTGGTCGTGCTCACCATGTGATCGGGCGAGGTGCAGCCGACGTCGACGGGCCGCGTGACCAGGAACAGCAGCACCAACACGCCGCAGCTGGCAACGATCACGCCGGGCACGATGAACGACAGGCTCCAGTCCGTCTCAACGTAGTTGCCTGCCAACATCGTGGAACTAATTTACAAACGTACGCACGGCAGACATCAAGCTCTAGAGACATGAAATTATGACATTAATTTTCATATGAATTCTGTGAAAGGGAAAGAAAGAACAGCAGCTTACGGAGATTTTTGAGTAGAGAAAGGCCTACTCATAGTGGAGAGCCCGTTGATAGAACACAGAGATGAAAAGTACACACGAGATTCTGACGTTTCGGCTATTGACTTGGTCACAGTAGAGTAGAGTCTACTGTGACCAAGTCAATAGCCGAAACGTCAGAATCTCGTGTGTACCTTTCATCTCTGTGTTGTATCAACGGGCTCTCCACTATGAGTAGGCCTTTCTCTACTCATGAACCTCGGTAAGCTGCTGTTCTTTCTTTCCCTTTCACACAATTCAAACATATAAAAATGGCATATTATAGCATTGGTGAAATTCTCTATCTCTCTATCTCTCTATCTCTCTATCTCACTCTATCTCACTCTATCTCACTCTATCTCACTCTATCTCACTCTATCTCACTCTCACTCTCACTCTCACTCTCACTCTCACTCTCACTCTCACTCTCACTCTCACTCTATCTCACTCTCACTCTCACTCTCACTCTCACTCTCACTCTCACTCTCACTCTCTCTCTCACTCTCACTCTCACTCTCACTCTCACTCTCACTCTCGCTCTCTCTCTCTCTCTCTCTCTCTCTCTCTCTCTCTCTCTCACTCTCTCTCTCTCTCTCTCTCTCTCTCTCTCTCTCTCTCTCTCTCTCTCTCTCTCTCTCTCTCTCTCTCTCTCTCGCTCTCTCTCACTCTCACTCTCACTCTCACTCTCACTCTCACTCTATCTCACTCTATCTCACTCTATCTCACTCTATCTCACTCTCACTCTCACTCTCACTCTCACTCTCACTCTCACTCTCACTCTCACTCTCACTCTCCCTCTCGCTCTCGCTCTCGCTCTCGCTCTCTCTCACTCTCTCTCTCTCTCTCTCACTCTCTCTCTCACTCTCACTCTCACTCTCACTCTCACTCTCTCACTCTCTCTCTCGCTCTCGCTCTCGCTCTCTCTCACTCTCACTCTCACTCTCACTCTCACTCTCACTCTCACTCTCACTCTCTCTCTCTCTCACTCTATCTCACTCTATCTCCCTCTCGCTCTCGCTCTCGCTCTCGCTCTCGCTCTCGCTCTCGCTCTCGCTCTCGCTCTCGCTCTCGCTCTCGCTCTCGCTCTCGCTCTCGCTCTCGCTCTCGCTCTCGCTCTCGCTCTCGCTCTCGCTCTCGCTCTCGCTCTCGCTCTCGCTCTCGCTCTCGCTCTCGCTCTCGCTCTCGCTCTCGCTCTCGCTCTCGCTCTCGCTCTCGCTCTCGCTCTCGCTCTCGCTCTCGCTCTCGCTCTCGCTCTCGCTCTCGCTCTCGCTCTCGCTCTCGCTCTCGCTCTCGCTCTCGCTCTCGCTCTCGCTCTCTCTCTCTCTCTCTCTCTCTCTCTCTCTCTCTCTCTCTCTCTCTCTCTCTCTCTCTCTCTCTCTCTCTCTCTCTCTCTCTCTCTCTCTCTCTCTCTCTCTCTCTCTCTCTCTCTCTCTCTCTCTCTCTCTCTCTCTCTCTCTCTCTCTCTCTCTCTCTCTCTCTCTCTCTCTCTCTCTCTCTCTCTCTCTCTCTCTCTCTCTCTCTCTCTCTCTCTCTCTCTCTCTCTCTCTCTCTCTCTCTCTCACCTGCTATGAGGGAGCCCAGGATGTTTCCCAGGGACGTGTGAGAGTTCCAGATGCCGAAGATGAGCCCCCTCTTGCCCTTTCCGAACCAGTTACCCACCACTGTGACCACCCCTGGCCACCCCGTCGTCTGGGCCACGCCCCCAATCACCTGCGGACAAACCAACCCGGTCAACCACTCCGTTCTCCCACACCAAGATGCATTGAGGGTTGCGTTTTTTGCGGCCAGGAGATGGTGCCTTCACCTGTCTTGAAAACACGTACCATACCGTGAGGACTTCTATGTGCAATATGGATCGCAGCTCTATCTGGTGTGTTTTTGTGGAAACGGCTGAAAAGCTGGCAAACTTGATGACAGCGAGCCGACCTTGAACGTAACGTTAGTTCCTTCTATCACCACTTATCTACGCACGGTCAATAGTTCTATACACCCGGACCGTGAATTGGAACACATGTTCAACACGGGAGGGATAGGAAGTGAGGTCACCATCTCCAACGGGCAAACGCAACCCTCAATGCATCTTGTCCCACATATACAATTATCCGAACAAAATGGAAATTATACATGCTTACGATGTGTTCCTGATGATGATTATTGTTTGCTTGACGACCCCACCAACAGCTAGGTTATACGGGGGTACGAATGAGCAGGTGATATGAATGTATAAAGCGATGATCAGTGAGAGGACATTTACAAAAACCCATGCCTTATGCGGGATTCGAACCCACACCCAACGGTGACTTCAGTTTCTGAAGCGGTGCCTCAGCTGACCGAGCTACCGAGGGTAGCGATGTGTTCTGGACTTTTGGGAATCGCAAGACTTGCAAGATAGGCCTAATTACACCAATTTAGGCTTATAACTCTTCTTGTTTTTGTTGTAGGGAGTATAATGATGAACCTTACACTTAGGCTCAGATTCACAAAGTCGTATCTTCAGGACGTCTCAAGTTAGGACCAATATTGGTCCTAACTTGAGACGTCTTAAAGATGGGACTCTTTCTGAATCCAGGCCAAGATGCTAGTAGAAAGAAGTGATCATTGCCCAAGAGACTTGGTTCACCGTGGAAGATATCAACATTCGTGTGTTTGGTGTTTCGTGGTGTAGGCAGTGGTGTAGGTAGTGGTGTAGGTAGTGGTGTAGGTAGTGGTGTAGGCAGTGTGGGCAGTGTAGACAGTGTATACAGTGGTGTAGGCAGTGTTGTAGGTAATGTTGTAGGTAGTGGTGTAGGCAGAGTAAACAGTGTAGGCAGTGTAGACAGTGTAGGCAGTGTATACTGTGGTGTAGGTAGGGGAGCCCGTAGACTGGACCCCGATATTGTGGGCCACAAAAGTGTATTAAATGTTGTGTGGATATAGTGGACCACAAACTAGATATACTGTACCCCAAAGCTCGTTAGACATACTGCACCCCGGTATTCTGGTCCCCAATATAGTGGGCCACAAAACTAGAACCCGGGTGGTCCAGAATATCTTTTCCAAACGATCGAAGTGGTATTGTGGACCCCAATAAACTGATACACAAAGATTTGCCATTGTTAACCCCAATAAACTGAACCCCGGTTAACAATGACAAATCTTTGTGTATCAGTTTATTGGGGTCCACAATACCACTTCGCTCGTTTGGAAAAGATATTCTGGACCACCCGGGTTCTAGTTTTGTGGCCCACTATATTGGGGACCAGAATACCGGGGTGCAGTATGTCTAACGAGCTTTGGGGTACAGTATATCTAGTTTGTGGTCCACTATATCCACACGACATTTAATACACTTTTGTGGCCCACAATATCGGGGGTCAGTTTATTGGGGTCAACAATGACAAATCTCTGTGTATCAGTTTATTGGGGTCCACAATACCACTTCAGTCGTTTGGAAAAGATATTCTGGACCCCCATGTTCTAGTTTTGTGGCCCACTATATTGGGGACCACAAAACCAAAGTATTTGTACAATTTTCTGGTTTAAACGTGTGGGCCACAATACTGGGGTCCACTTTATCCTTTTCTTGGGGTACAGAATATCGGGGTTCACAATACTGTGGTCCACAAGAGCGGTACCCGTAGGTAGTGTAGGTAGTGGTGTAGACAGGGGTGTATGCAGTGTAGGCAGTGGTGTAGGCAGTGTATACAGTGGTGTAGGTAGTGGTGTAGACAGTGGTGTAGGTAGTGGAGTAGACAGTGGTGTAGGCAGTGTAGACAGTGGTGTAGGCAGTGTAGGCAGTGTAGACAGTATAGGCAGTGTAGGCAGTGTATACAGTGGTGTAGGCAGTGTAGGCAGTGGTGTAGGCAGTGGTGTAGGCAGTGTAGACAGTGGTGTAGACAGTGTAGACAGTGGTGTAGGCAGTGGTGTAGGCAGTGTAGGCAGTGTAGGCAGTACCTGTACGAGCACGAAGTACCAGAGGCTGTGAATGTCGTAGGACTTGGCGATGCCGAACAGGTAGCTGGCGATGCCGGAGACGATCATGCCGAGAGCCAGGAAGTAGCGGAGATTCACGCGCTCCGCAACGAAACCACTGAAACAAACGGCCAGCATCCAGCGTTTGGACACACAGGCTCACGACACAAGGTCGTCGACCTCATTCAGAGGCTACTCATCAATACAGTGCGTTGGTTAGGCCTAACCAAAATAAATAAATGAATTTATATATACAGTAGAACCTCTTTAGTACATTTTTCACCTTGGTAAGTTTTATTTTTTGATCCCATCCATATGCTCCCACATGTTGAATAGTTTCTTCAGTAAGTTTTTTCAGTCTGGTCCCCTGAAAAACGTACTAAAGAGGTTCTACTGTAGGCCTACATCTCAAACCCGGATATATATATATATATATATATATATATATATATATATATATATATATCTCGAACCCAGATAACCAATTGAATTGGGCCAGGGGGTGTTTCCACCAATTTTTTCTAGGGCAAACGTGTCATATCAATCGGTTCCTGCCAGTTCCGACTTCTTCCTCCTCTTCTTCACTACTGCTATCCTCTGTTTCTTCTCTTCCTACGAGTTCCCTCCACCCTTCTCTATTCTCCCACCATCTCTCGTCTACCACTTCTTCCCATTCTTCTCCTCGGTTGACTACCCCAAACAATGTAAATTGTAAAACAATGAACTTGCCAAGATCACCGTCATTTAGCATTCAGAGGCTCTTCGATCACACACATGTAAGGAGGGACAGCCCAACTTGGTGACTGTTTTCTATTGGCTACTGAAATATCTCTCGCATGGACGCCATTTTTAGTCCAGAATTCAGATCAGATATTTGAGAACGTGTGTTAGACTGCATTACATCGGTTAGGAAACAACTTCAGTTGAACGTTCTGGCATTTTATTGACCAACTGATGAGTTGACGACACTTTTGGACAAAAAATGGCGTCCTGCGCGGGAGTTGGCCACTCGTCACCCCAGTATCTGGCCTCTGATAGTCCTATCAACCAGAAGTCCACAGCATCTCTGTTCAGTCCTTTAAAGTTAATCTCTTGTCAAGTCCTCGCCTACATATACGCTACATTTAAATCTTTCCTCATTGACCATGCATTCTATTCCCTCGATGCATCCCTCCCCCCCTCAACGACACCACCTAGGTCGAACTGCCCCTCATACTCTCGTTACTACATCACTAGCATCGAGCCTCTACCTAGAACAAGGTTCCAGACTGATAACCGAATGAAGTATTTCAGTTTTTAATACATCAGCGTATTCCATCCACAAAAAAATGAGCACCAATGTCTCAATCTATCTCGTAGATGTCGGTACAAGTCTCATGCTGATATGGCGTAATGCTGTCCAGATATCAAGACAGCATATTGGGAAGTCTGAATTGCGTCCACGGTCGCCAAGTGGTTAGATCAGGGCTTTTCAACTATATATGTCGTAGGGCCAGTTTTTCATGAGAAAAGTTGAGGTGGGCCGCACGTTCTATTGTCCTATGATTTTATTCATTTCTCACTTGTTTTCTATACGGTACGCCAGTTTGCAAAGAACGTATAGGGTCTATTGTTTCATACACACATGTTCAGGCTTTTTACCACTCAACATTATTTCTGAATCAAAATTAGAATATTTAAATTGCGCTTCTCGTCTTTATGTTTTCATTAATGTCTATATAAGTGATGTGGCGCGAGCGGGGAAGCTCATGAGGGTGTCAAATGGGTGCGCTTGTTGTCACAAGCCAAACGGTAGTACAGAATACGAATATTTTGTCGGGAATTATCAACTATGTCAGTTCAAACGCCGGCCCTGCCGTTTGGCTTGTGACAACAGTTCAATCATTGTCAAATATATTCTCAATTTGACTACATAGAATGCTATCATAAATTGCAGTGGTTTTTGATTGGTTGATAAGATCCTACTGCGGGCCACTTGAAGAGGTCCCGCGGCCGCCAGTTGGGAAGCCCTGGGTTAGATGGCTCGTGAACCCTCACCTGCCGAACATGGCTAGCGCGTAGGCAAACAAGAAGGCGGAGTCCAGTGTTCCCAACAGCGCAGACGCGTCAGGGCCATCTGCAAACAACAATAAACACGTCAACAACAACAAACACGTCAACAACAACAAACACGTCAACAACAACAACAAACACGTCAACAACAACAACAAACACGTCAACAACAACAACAAACACGTCAACAACAACAACAAACACGTCAACAACAACAAACACGTCAACAACAACAACAAACACGTCAACAACAACAACAAACACGTCAACAACAACAACAAACACGTCAACAACAACAACAAACACGTCAACAACAACAACAAACACGTCAACAACAACAACAAACACGTCAACAACAACAACAAACACGTCAACAACAACAACAAACACGTCAACAACAACAACAAACACGTCAACAACAACAACAAACACGTCAACAACAACAACAAACACGTCAACAACTCACAGAATATACTTCATTTTTATTATCAACAACGCAACTTGATATTCAATTCGTTGTTTCCCAGTTAAGAGTCCACCGGAGATGATTTAGCGAAATATCAGTTTTTTGGTGATAACTTTTGAGCGATATAAGATATCGAAATTCTAATACGGAGGGAACACAGATATTTTCAATATCTTCAGAACAGTATAAGTTTCAACTATTCGACTCATAATGCATAATTGTCAAGCGTGTAGAGACATGTAAATATAGCTTTTATTTTTTCATTTCATAGCATTTAGAATTTGAAAAATAGCTCTTTGGTGGATCTATTATTTTGAAAGTCATGTTTTGTAGGGCAACTACATTCTGTAGCATAAGAACAGTACGGTACCGGTTAAACCACTGGATAACGTACAGCACGCATACAAGAGAAATACCCCAATTGATTACGTGTTCAGAAAAATAGTCTCCACAACCGAGTTGTCCTACGCCTCAACTGTCGCCTGCATCTGTAACCGTACTTTTATCCAAATTCCCCAATTAACTTGACCCGTTTACACCTGAAATGAAAAAAACGTTGAGAAAAATAGCATCTATAATGCTTTTATTCCAAATATAGCGTCTATATCGCCAATACATTGAAACGTAGCGGATTCAGACGTTTGTAGCGCTTTGTCGCCTTTTCAAAAACATGATAGAACAACATCAAATGTATTGAAACATGAAGAAATATCATGAAAACACGTAAAAACGCACTTTTAGATTTCATCGCTTTTATAGCAATTGCTATTTTCACATATGTCTCTACGTATACGGCTGAAAGAAACATTTTTTAGCTGTAGACGCTTGACAATTATGCGTTATGAGTCGAATAGTTGAAACTTATACTGTCCTGAAGATATTGAAAATATCTGTGTTCCCGCGTCTTAGAATTTCAATATCTTATATCGCTCAAAAGTTTTCACCAAAAAACTGATATTTCGCTAAATCATCTCCGGTGGACTCCTAAGGTACGTTTATACTTCCGCGTTGAACAGCCTGCAGTGTACAACACGCGTTCAACGTTCAAAGCTGTTTACTGTTTGGCGTTGAAGAATCTGAGACTGACCTGTGACAGGAAATTAAGATAATTTTCGCCTATTATATTACCTCCAAACGATTCGACAACTCTTGTCCGAGCAAGATTTTTAGAAGTTCTAAAAATTTGTGGAACTGTTCAAATTCCACAGATATGGCTTTCGTTCAATAATAATAATTGATTCCATGTTGAAAGCAGTCTCTCGAGTGTGTCCGTTTCGATGTCTGATTTCTCAACATTTCACTGCACACCGTCAAAAACCTGCCGTTCAGTGAGCAAAATCAAACTGGCTGTGAGAAAATACAGATGCATTGTTGGTAGCAATGCAGCGTTGAGACTAGAAAACATGAACCAAGTTTATCTTTCAACGCCACAACGCAACGCTGTGTTGCGATCTAGTGAAGAACTCGCTCGTTGATTGGTCAACGCGTGTTGCGAGTTGCGATTTATCAACGCTGAAGTGTAAACGAACCTTCAGGGATATTCGGACAGGGCACCACAAGGGTGATCTCACCACCCCGGGAGGGACGATTCATAATTTGAATGTGACTCATTGATTATAGTTTGCTTAGCGACCCCACCAACAGCTAGGTTATACGGGGGTGTGACTCAGTCATTGAGAAAAAAGAAAAAAAATCTGACAACAATTTCTGTGATATAGGAGTGAATAATTCAGACATTTTAATTAAGGAATAAGGCCTACTGTGGGAATGTAAGATTAATGAAGACTAGGCCTAGGTCATTTTATTGACTTGACCGTGTTTTGATTCCAGATCTGGCATTTTCATAGGAATCGAAATGACGTAGATTTGAAGGGATTTGATTAAATTTAGAAGATACAGAGTATTTATTTTTTAAATTCATATTGGGTTTTATCGACGCACTGTAATGATGACTGAGATTTATTGTGTCGGATGAATGATTAATGAGATGATGGGATGATGACATGAAGGTATTATGGGTATGGGAAGGATAGTGGGAAGGAAGCGGTCGTGGCCTATATTGTGGGAACCATCCCGACATTAGCCTAGACTACAGCTGGGAAACCACGAAAAACCCCTGTAAAGATGGTCGGTGGCGGGGATCGAACCGGGTCCAATATGTCCCTTCACCTCCCGGATCACATGAAGTGGGTGCATTAACCACTCGGCTACATGTGTTGGTGGTACAGAGTAGACGATGTTCACCACATTTATTTGAATACAACCGCTTACTTCCCATTACCTAGAAGCATCTCATTTTATGTATATGTATGAATATATTTATTTACAACTTAGATAATACCAATGTCAACTTGCTATCATTTACAGTAGTTGAATGGTATGTTGGTTATAAATATTAACCAACATCAATAGATCTTAGTCACTGGACCAGAACATGTAGCTGAGTGGTTAACGCGCTCGCTTCGTGCGATCCGGGAGGTGAGGGGCATATCAGACCTGGTTTGATCCCCGCCACCGTCTATTTTTACAGGGGTTTTTAGTGGTTTCCCTCTGTAGTCTAGGCTAATGCCGGGATGGTTCCTACAATATAGGCCACGACCGTTTCCTTCCCACTATCCTTCCAAATTACCTAAGAAACCTTCATCTCATTAATCATTCACCCGACGCCAATAGATCTTCCAGGTTATCATTATAGTGCATCATTAAAGCCAATATAAATAAATGAAAAATGAATAAATAAATCAGTACAGTGTGTCGTTAAACCCAATATAGATAAATAAATCAGTACAGTGTCGTTAACCCCTTGCTTACCGAATTCACTGAACCTACTTTTACCATTCTAATAGTAATTAAAAATCATGAACAAGCCTGACATTTGACACAGGATCTAGGCCTACTTGAATCGCTTGAAAGACTGTTATCATTATCATATTCTAACTGTGAACTAGAATCATCATTTTCATCATCACAATCGCTGTCAAATACTGCATTTAGAACAGTTTCACTGTTGTTTGCTGGTTTCTGATAGCCATTGTTGCTAATGACAGCTGCAAGGTCAGTTTGATGCGTCAGTAAACATCATTTACTCAAAGAGTTACTACCTTTATCGACATAGTCTGTGATTAGTTCAACAGTTCACTACAAGAGCTATCTTTGTAGCCATACTGTGGCACATTCTGACGGTAACTTTGGGAGATATGGATTTAAACATGATGCGCGGTAATTAGCGGGCCTCACACGTCGTCGGTCGTGAATGCTAAGTCGCGTCTCGCGGGCGACAATCGTCAAAGATATTCAAGGGGTTAAACCCAATATAAATGAATAAAAAATGAATAAATATATCAGTACAGTGTGTCGTTAAACCCAATATATAAAGAAGTAGAATGTTGGATTACACGTGTCTAAATGAGAAATGACTGACCGAACGGAGCCCAATCGCACCAAGTGTCCCGGTTGGAGGCGTTGACATGGATCGAGTCGGGCGGGATCATGTCCGAGCAGTTCTGGTTGAGCACGTTCTTGACGACGCTGATGGGCTTGCGCGACAGGTGGTAGCACATGTACGCCAGGTAGGTGATCGCCAGCACGCTCGTACGATACCTGGAAACAACCGTTCGTCTCGTCAACATCCTGTCATAACCTTTTTAGGCTCTACCTAACTGGGTTAGTTAGATCACAATGTGGTGTACCAACCTACTTTATCATAATTTAAAAAAGATGCTATAGGCCCCTACACTATATACACTATTATACTCGATGCCTAGGTCAACCCATTCGTAAAGGACTAGGACTTTAATTGGTTATTATTTACTGAAAGAGCCAAGTACCATGGCAACATGACCAGTTCTGGTGTACCAGTACTTCCATTGTTGTCAGCACAAAATCCTAGCGCTGCTCGTGAGGTTGGTTACAAAATGTGTTAAGGTTTAGCAATCTGAGAGACCACGACTTTGTTCTTAGCTTTGTTCTTGTTGTTTGCCAAGGTATTTAGGTCGTCTAATTTGAATAAACAATAACCAATCAAAGTCCTGGCCTCTCGGAGCTAGCCAGGCCTAGGAGTTACTTCAAGTGACAGTCGTGGTAAACCTCCTGGCCTATAAACAATTTAAAACAGGCCAACTGAAGTGAGTGTCACAGCTTTACAATCATTACACTTCAACGCTCATTGTGACTATAGACTAAAATTGTTCAAAGATACATACCATAAAGTTCGGTTGATCTGAGCTCTTCCACAGCATTTGTCTGTAACTTTTCGCACTATCTGCATGCCGTAGGGAATTTCTCGGAGCTGGGAACTCATTTTTGTTTCGGTTGGTTGGAATCCAGGATTTATCAAGAAGTATTGTGTTGGGACTACCTTACTTAATTAAGATTATGAAGTATTATGGCGTTCTATTATCTTGATTTTGCACGGACTTCTGCATTATGAATCATTGTAGTTGTAAACAAGGGCAAAGATAAGGTTAGAATTTGCTTCCCAATGAAGGCCAAGGCCTATATCGAAATGAAGCAACTACAATTAGTGGTCTAGACGAAAGTCTAGACAGAGAATAAACTATGAAAAAAGGGCCCGCATTGCCACTCACACTATTTACTTAGTAAATTAGATAATAATAGCACCACATAAGAACTGTCAAAAATGTATATGCAACAAGTATCACGCCAGCTGGCTGATGACGTCATGTGACCATAACCGTATTTGATATGACCTTCAAATGACCACTGCCTTGTCAAACTTCAATTTTGATTCCTTCACATGAGAAAAGGCGACACATACATTCGACCGCCAAAAGATTAAATAGCCGTGATCACGCTTTTTGTAAGAGTGAATGAGTAATGTCTTATTTTCGTGATTATAGATGATACAATATGATATGTTGTTTAAATAACATTCTTTCATCAGGACCAAGATACATCGAGGGTTTGTTTGCGGTTGGGAGAACTGGCAAACGCTACCCTCAATCATTGATTTTGTAAGGTTTCACAAATTCAATGCCTCAATGCATCTTGATCAGGACTAATTGAAAAAAATGAGATACAAGAGTCAAACAATTCAATCAGGCATTATATTAGTGCGCAGTTGACTCTAATATGCGCAGTTCCAAACTTCAAAATGCAGCTCTTAATTTCAATTTGTGCAGTTGTAAAATTTAGTCCATGTATAACACTGCACTAATAACACTAATACTGTAATGAATTGGTGATTAATAATGCACTATGAAGCAACAGCCTTATACCTACATATTCCCAAATAGTAACACGATACTTTAATAAACAAAGTTTTTCAAAAAATTCCCTGTGGGGCTGTAGTGGGAGAGCCCTTCCCCTCCCTCCTTCTCCCAGTATCTGCGTGGGACCTACCTCTTTATATAATTGATTTTGTTCATATGCGCAGTTCTAAATTTTCACTAATATAACCACTGATTTCAATGTTTATTTACTAACAACATTGGAAATACCAGTTTTGAACAGGCTATCGTTTCCAGTGGTTGAATGGTTTACATATATATTTATGGTTAACACAAGTATAAAAAAGATACTCATTTCAACCACTCATTTAAAAGTAAGAATTTTAAGAGAACCGTGAACGTAAGTATGGAGTTGTGTAGTATACTCTTGCGGCTAGATGACACAGATGTCACTTTCATTGTTTTCGACCATTATTTTTTCTTAAAGTAAATAACGAGCAAATTACATAGATGACAAAAGTCAATCACTTACTACGGTGACCTTTCATCCAGGATTATCCAGGATTGTCCTTGTTTTGAGTGAACATGCTGGAAAAAGTTTGCTGAAATGAAGAGTAGGCCTACAAAACAAAATAGCCTAGTAAAATGAAAATTGGCTGAAATTGAAAAACACTAGGTATCCTAAATTTTAAAAGGGGATTTTGTCTGGATCTTTTTTACCAGTCCTAGTCTATCTTAATTTCATTCACAACTTATCTCAACCACTACTTATATTAACAAGATGCGAAAAATTCACTTCCAAAAGTACCGGTACAAAATTCTAACCCCCTGGTGACAATTATCCTCTTGCTTCCTTTACATTACTGTGATTTGGCTGTCCCAGATTTCCTTCCTCAATTGTTTCAATTAAGCTACACATTATTCAGGAAAATGAAAGAAAACAACAAATCTTCATATTTTAAACGTAACTTTTATTTCACATCCATAACAAATAAGTTGTACATGTCTGCTCTTTTCACTCTGGTATCACATAAACACACAAACGCATTGCAACATCTCGCATCTCGTCATTCTAGCCAATCACAAGCTACAAGTACAAGGGCACAAACGGAATCAAGTGAAGGCTTCAAGTACAGCATTCAAATGTGAAAAGCACAGATAAAAGCTAAAGGCCATATTACACGGGGAATGAATAGCCCGAATGGGTTGGTTGCAATTGATGCGCGCAAGCGCAGATGACTCACCTCTATTCGGCTGTTTGAATAGAGTTCAATTGACGCAATTGGAAATAGTTCCTATATTCTTGGGTTGCATTCACTGAATAGAGCCCACGTGTTCCGATTCATCCAATAGGAAACCAAATAGCGAACAGCTGATCTCAATGTCAAAACATTGACGTTTGTCAAATTACATCAACAGTCCATATTGTCGTCAGTGACGTTTGAACTTGAAAATTCCTTCTATTTTTCAGTTTGTGATCGAAATTATTCATGATAATAAAATATAAAAATTAATTCTGGACAATTTTGTTCAAACAATTCAAACAAATCTCAACTTTTTGTAAATCCTGACAAGCAGGCCGTGTCTCAAGGAGGCTGTGAACCATTCAACCAGCCCGGCCATTTGGTTGTGTGTAATAGGTCATTCGGCTGTTTGGAGTGACCTTGAGGAACCGAATGATTGCATTCAATTGCAACCATTCCCCGTGTGATACGGGCTTAAGTATGAATGTTTTTTATATAATAGGCCTACTTGTAATCATATTTTGTTTTTTCATTTTTGAAATTCATTGATTATTGTTGTTTCATTTGTTTCATATTTATATTGTGGAACATGTTACAGTATTCACTTTCGTGTATTCACGATAGAAGATGGTCTACCAACATTAGAAAAACAAATAACCCTGTTACTCATCCCCGACTCTTTCTCCATTGATAAGCATTGAATGGATTTTACCATATTTACCATGTTAGGAATTAAGTTTTGATTGGATGTTACGTTTTTCGTAACAAAACAAACGTTTTAAGTGCCAACGGCACGGTCTAGAATATATAGGTATGGTATCAAAGCTATTTTGACTAATACTAACAGTGCTGCTAGTTCCACTAAAGTCCATGCTGAACGCTAGGTGAGAAGAGGCCAGTGGGCCAAGCTCTACGCATGAGCGCATCAAATGTACGTTATTGTTGGCGGCAAGACGTCAGCTGCCAAACGTAAACTGGACCGCGTGACTGAAGTGATCTCTTTACCACGATGTAGTGATACCAACCTATTTTATCATAATATAAAGGAGGTGACTCAACTCGGGTCTTAAAAGTGAAATATTTCCAGGGTCAGAATCTAAGTCCATTGTCCCGATTGCCTGTAGCCCAACCATCGCTTTTATATCAAACTATTTAGAACAACAATACTCATGAATGCTATACACGGCCAAGATTACGAGAATTATGGATTTTGTGAGATCAACAATGCCACCGGTACCGTAGCCACTCTTATCTACATCTACGTAGTTCACAAGGGGATCCGCTAAATCGTGACAGGCAATCGGGACCTTTGGCTCTGAACTGACCGCAAGAAACCACAATGCCTTTCATGTTATCAGTATGGGAGTCGATACACCTTCTTTATATTAAAATGAAATAGGTTGGTATCACTACATCAAACACTTTATCACTACATAAAGAAGAAGAAGATCAACAAACACTTTTTGTATCCATCTTGACTTGGTTTTTCGTGGTTTCCCACAGTCCTCGAAGCAAATGCTTGGATGAAGTACTAATTGGCCACGACCCTTAATTAGTAGAGTGATAGGCCTAATTATAACAGTTTAGGCCTATCACTGATTTTTTGTTTCCATTTTGTATTGTGATGAACTTTACATCTGCTGTTTGTCGATGGAAAGAAGTGATCATTGCCCGAGAGACTTATTTCAAAGTGGAAGATATCAACATTCGTGTGTTTTGTTTACTCTTAATACCAATGCTGATAATGTCCGGATATATATCACAGAAACTGTTTTTACTTATAATGTGTTCCGGACTTTCGGAAACTGAAAGACTGTTATCTGCGGTGGAAATGTATGGTCACCAACAGCGCAGTCCTGGTGTTGAAGTTCATTGGTTATAAACATTTAAAATGGGGTGGTAAGATCGCCCTTGTGGTGCCCCGTCCAAACGATCCTATCTTTCATCCATAGCCTTAATTGGGGAACAATGATTTTGTATCAAGTTTCGATGTTATTAAAAAAAAAAAAAAAACTACATCGTGTCTTTACACCAAGCGTTCCACACGGATTTTGGTGGAACTAGCTGCACTGTTGGTATTAGCCTTACAGGGTACGGAGATAGCCGGATACAAGACCTATAATTCATAGACCATAGCTAAGGGGAAGGGTTTGGTCACTAAGCGTAGAATATTATTTTTCTACATAAGTGTAGAAAACATTGTAGAATATTTTCATGGGAATATTCCACATGTAGACTGTGTGATAAAATATAATGGTTTGTATAGGCACATGGTTTGAGGTTAGATAGGCCTATATGAATTGGGTAAGGGAAAGAAAGAACAGCAGCTTACAGAGGTTTATAAGTAGAGATACTGCTAGTGGAGAGCCCGTTGATAGAACATGGATGATTATATACTAGTCAAACGCGAAATATGCGTTGTAAGATGAGCGAGATATCTCAATAAGGTATAAAAGTCCTTGAAATAGTTTTACCTTTGCTACTTTATCGACTTTGGTATTCTACACACCTTGATATCTGAATAAGCTATAAAAGTCGTTAAAGAAGTTCTACTCTTGCCACTTCATTGACTCTGGTATTCTACACACCTTGACGCATATAAAAAATACTTCATTGTTGGCCAACTCTTGAATCTAGAAAGCAGTGAATCTCGACAAATTAATTCTGTCATAATTTTTATGATATATTTTATGAATATTATCAGTCATTTTATTTTTTTTCTCCAAAACGACTGATCAGAATTGCTTAAAAAATCGTAATAATGTGTAAAATCCATGTATACACATTTAGAGAAAATTTCATCCCATTTGGAGAGATTTTATTTTTCAACATTTTCCGCCCAGCCAAATCTTATGGGGTTTTTAGAAACTTTGAGATGATGATTCTCAAAATCGGTCCGACCGATTCATCCCAAAAACTATACAGTTCTAAGTTGGATGAGTTTGCGTGTACAAAAAAAGTTTCATGTTGATCAGTCAGCCCTTGCGACCTGTGGAGTGCTTACAAACAAAAAAAAAAAAAAAAAAAAAACACACAGACAAAGCCCTATAAGAGTGGGATGGAGACTTCGCTACGCTCATCAACAAACACGCGAAATGTGTACGTTTTGGCTGTTGCCTTGGTCACAGTACAGTAGATAGTTTACAATTTACATCATCATTATTGATGAGCGTAGCAAAGTCTCCATCCCACTCTTATAAGGCTTTGTCTGTGTTTTTTTTTTTTTTTTTTTGTAAGCACTCCACAGGTCGCAAGGGTTGACTGATGAACATGAAACTTTTTTTGTACACGCAAACTCATCCAACTTAGGACTGTATAGTTTTTGGAGAGAATCGGTCGAACCGATTTTGAGAAAAATCATCTCAAAGTTTCTAAAAACCTCATAAGATTTGGCTGGGCGGAAAATGTTGAGAAATAAAATCTCTCCAAATGGGATGAAATTCTCTCTAAATGTGTATACATAGATTTTACACATTTTCACGATTTTGTGAGCAATTCTGATCAGCCGTTTCGAAGAAAAAAAATAAAATGACTGATAATATTCATAAAATATATCATAAAAATTGTGACAGAATTAAATTGTCAAGATTCACTGCTTTCTAGATTCAAGAGTTTCCCAACAATGAAGTATTTTTTATATGTGTCAAGGTGTGTAGAATACCAGAGTCAATGAAGTGGCAAGAGTAGAACTACTTTAACGACTTTTATAGCTTATTCAGATATCAAGGTGTGTAGAATACCAGAGTCGATAAAGTAGCAAGGGTAGAACTACTTCAAGGACTTTTATACCTTATTCAGATATCTCGCTCATGAATCTTAGAAGGCATATTTTGCGTTTGACTAGTTATCTACTCTACTGTGAACAAGGCAATAGCTGAAACGTCAAAATCTCGTGGGTTTTTACATTTATTCATCTTTGCGTTCTACCAACGAGCTCACTAAGAGTATCTCTCTTTACAAACTACGGTAAGCTGCAGTTGTTTCTCTCCCCTCCACCAAATTCAAATGATAAAATATAATATTCTACATGACATACTCTACAATAGAATATAAGAGTAGATAACTCATTTCTATGGCATATATTGTAATGATCCAACCAAGCCAAGGGGACAAGAAACCGAAAGTGTTCAATCCGCCCCGATCTAGTCTACGACCTAATCTATTAGCTCGACAAGAAACGCATCTTAAACGACAGTTTTTATTCCCGTTTCTCTTATCGACGACACACAGCCATTATACACACGGAAACGATTCAGTCCGTCTCGATACCGGACGTTGGGTCGTTGGTTTTCAAGGTCACGACATGACTACGCTGGCTAACGGTTCACTCGGCAGACAAATCTGTGCCGGGTACGATAGTAGCTAGGCTTTTGGCGCGCTTTGAGAGTACTGAAAATAAGAGTGGTCAAAATTATTACAATCGAATTCAAGAAGTTCATTGTTACCAAGACGACTGGTCGAATGGCTAGCACACTGAGCAGTCATTCAGGAGACCGGGGTTTGATTCCCGTCATGGTCGACCATCCTGACAGAGGTTTTTCGTGGTTTCCCTCTGTCGTTCAGGTCAATGCTGGGATGGTTCCTTAACAACAGGCCATGACCGACTCCTTCCTATTATTCAAAAACACCTCTTAAAACAACCTTCCATTTCGTCATCCCATCATCTCATACATCATCCACCGACGCCAGTATTATGGGTGGATTGCAAAGACGGAGTTTAAATCCCGGCCTACCTTAGTCGCCGTCTGAGTAAGTAAGTAGATGGCGTCTTTGCAATCCACCCATTGTGATCATCAGTAGAGTGCATTGTTTAACTAAATATGAAATGAGATTTTTTTTCTCAATTAAGGACATTTTTTAAAGTGTAGCCTACTGGGATCTATACCATTTTTACGTATATCTTACTACTATATACAGTGGAACCTCTTGAGTACTTTCTTAGGGGCACAAAAACTCGCTGAAGTAAAAATCTTACAAAGAAACTACTCAACAAAAAGATAATAGGCCTAGGCCCTACATTGTTATAGGTTGGTTAGGCCTACATCTGGGATTGAGAAAATCAGGTAAGAAGATGTTTTAGCACGTGAAGCTGTACTGCAGTTCCGCTAAATGTTATTTTGAAGTACCGGTATTCTGTTATTCGTACCTTTTTCTTTATCCATTCTGCATCCTCTAAAGCTCTCTGGATTATCTGGCGTATCCTTTCTGAGTCAGTTTCCATCACGTGCTGATTAAAACTCTACCGAATAAAACATAAAAACATTGTTTCAAATCTATCCATCGAGATGTTGCCATTCGAAAATGGCACCAGTGTCATTTTCGCTATAGACAAGAAAACTCGGACGATTCTAGTTCCAGACCATCTAAGAAATCCTCAGTCTTCATAGAGTAAAAATTCGGTTGATTTTTTTTCATCTACCGATATTGTTTAGCGACGGTTATTGCAATTATTCTTCATTACGTATCACATGAGCCGACTACAATTTGGCTGTACCCTGTCATGACTCGCTTGTCCAATGAAACTGAACAGTATTGAGAGCCGAGTGAAACCACAAGAGTAGGCCTACCCTCGATAGGCCTATATCTCGGCATTGAGTTTGTCGGTCCCCACATTGCATTAGCCCTTGATCTACTAGCTTGACCAGCATGATAATCAATAGGGAAAACAGTTGATAATTAATTTGATACTCCTTCAGGTCTAGCTCATCTAGGGGGGAATTCAATGCCCAAGGCCTGGGCTAGGCCATTACAATCTCAATGGCTAGGCCTAGGCCTAATAATGGCCTAGGAATATCCTAGACCTTTGGTGAAATTCTACAGTGTGTCTATTTCCACGGTCCACGATTATCGTGGACCCTAGCTCCTAAGGACTATTTCCACGATTCTTTCTCCGAAAAAATAATCGTGGACCCAAGTACGTGATTTCTATATCCACTATTATACGCCTGGCAACATAGCACGAGTGGAATGTAATCGTGGACCCAAGTACGTGATTTCTATATCCACGATTATGCGTCTGGCAACATAGCACGAGTGGAATGTTCGTAATCGTCACGTAATCGTGGACCGAAGGTACAAATGCTATTTCCACGATTATCGTGGAGCCAAAAGCTCATCGAAGACCAGGTACGATTTTGCCAAATTTACGATCGTGTGCACGAGCTTTTCGATAATCGTGGAAATAGGAATTGGCTTCTTGCGTCCACAATTTAGATCGTGGAAATAGTCCTAGGTGACGAGCGTCCACGACAATCGTGGACACAAGCCACAATGTTGCCAAATTTACTATCGTGTGTACGAGCTTTTCGATAATCGTGGAAATAGAAATTGGCTTCGGTAATTTTATCGTTCAACGTACCATCGCTAATTTTAGTCCGATATTTTTGATTGAGGTGTTTTCTGATAGATCTTGTTTGTATGTATGATGTAATGTTTAGACTTTTTGTGTTTTGTTTGTTTTAATATGTTTTTTACTCACTTGAAGTTGATGCTTTGTGATCTGACTAAGACGACTAAGGTGGACAGTAGGTTAGGTTAGGGTCAGGTTAGTGTACAAACCTCGCGTATACCGCCGGCAGGCGGAACGGAGCTTATATGCGGTACTTCAAAAAAAATGAAGAAAAAATTGAAATTTTTTTTTCAAAAAATGGCGTGGTACGTTAATCAGTAAATTTACCTTGGCTTCTTGCGTCCACGATTTAGATCGTGGAAATAGTCCTAGGTGACGAGCGTCCACGATCGTCGTGGACGCTCGTCACCTAGGACGATGTAAGCCACGATGTTGCCAAATTTACGATTGTGTGCACGAGCTTTTCGGTAACCGTGGAAATAGAAATTGGCTTCTTGCGTCCTTGATTTAGATCGTGGAAATAGTCCTAGTTGGCTTGCGTCCACGACGATCGTGGACGCAAGCCACGATAATCGTGGAAATAGGAGCACCCGAAATTCTAACCTGTTTTACAGTATGTCTGTAATATTGTATTGCATCTTTTGGTAGTTTATTACATTCACGCATTAAATGTTTGTACAACTGTTTGGCAGTTGTTATATTAGTATTCTTGCAACTTCTGTAAATATGCGTCAGATACACCATTATATAATTAAATAATACCAAAAATTGATACCAAATACTGTAATTCAAGCTGCCGGGTGCCCACAGCCATTGATTTTGTAAGGTTAAAGATAGGACACGTATATGGGAGCCTCTGCGCCAAGCCAGTTTGAGGGTTCGGCCCATCTAGTCAAGAAATTTATAGGTAGAGCTAGTGTCGATTCTTGGGTCGACAGACTAGCTGGTAGCGCCCTCCGAAGCGAGCGGTTTTCTCCTAAAACTACTCACTCTCGACTGGCAGCGGACCGTAGCACATCGCCGCTGCGAGCAATCTGCTAGCCGTGTTTGGCGCGCAATAAAAATAAACTGCGATTGATATTTGATATATCAATCCTCTCGTTCTAGCACGCAATGACCCTATTGACCCTAACTTGGCGCTGATTAGTGCTAGTAGTCATTAATTAGTATGACAACACTTGAGCAGTATTCCAACTGTAGACCTATATTTACACAAATGACAAATGCAGTAATCACGGTATTATTATTATTATTACACGGCGAATAATCAAGTGTTCATATTCGAATACTTACTATTTTACAGTGAATAAGCCCCAAATAAAATCTTAATATTATCCTCGTATAATTGTAAATAATATTCTGTGTATGTAATGCTTGGATTTTGAAAGTTATAAAGTAATAACAAATTAACAATAATTAGATAAACCACAAACTCGCTTCGCAAGAAGCGAACCTTCATACAATCTGGTTTGAGAAATATGTTGTTTTACAACTTATCAACCCATCAATCAATCGATTGAAGCATAGAGAGGGAAGCGACCCTTTCGGTTCTTGTCTGCAGAAGAAATGATTGCATTAGTATCGCCTTGAAGTCTTAAAACATGTATTTCTCAGATTATATCTGTTATTACTCATTATATTATTATGATTATTATGGTTAGGCGTACTATTCTTACTATGTTATTATTTAAATTCAGCTATAGACTAATCGAGACTAATGTCCATGTCAGGGAGGGTATACGGACACTTAGGCGAGAGACGTTTAGGCGACGGACACTTGGGCGATCTACTTTAATCCACTTTGATCATTGGACATTTAGGCGACGGACACATGGGCGACGGCCAATTTTACATGGTCAAATGCTTATTAGAGAAGAAAGAAATAAATAAAAAAAATTGTACTGGATATGTAGAACGCAATTGTCTAACATTTTAGAAATTTTCAATTTTTCCAGCTCAGCCATTTTAAAGAGAAAAAATGAAAAGTGACCCTTTTAACACTTTTTTCAACATCGCTCGTCCATCAACGCCTACTTATAGCGTTTTCCTAGTTAGCATTGATTAACACGGGTTCAAAGGACAAAACGCCATAAATGGGAAAGGAAAAAACGCCATAGAAGGTTATACCAGTAGTATATGGAGTGCTTAGGCCTATACATGAAATGGAAAGAGACACAATATAATTATTAAAAAACTTGAAACTCCACAGATTCAAATTAAATTACAGGTCATGTTGGGAAAATGTTCTGTATTGAAACCATCAGATTATTATTTGTTATTTTTCATTTCTCTATCAATTTTCAATATTTCAATTTTAAGTTTCGTAACATTTCTGCTTTTGCAATTTTGTAAACATTAATAATTATTGAATTCAAATTCTCAAAAACTAGAGCAAAGACCTGCATTTAACCAACACAATTAATTTTCCCCACGAAGAAATAGTCAAGTTTTTATTTCCATTAATTGTACATTACATATGACACAGTGGAAAAATAACAAATAATAATCTGATGGTTTCAATACAGAACATTTTCCCAACATGACCTGTAATTTAATTTGAATCTGTGGAGTTTCAAGTTTTTTAATAATTATATTGTGTCTCTTTCCATTTCATGTATAGGCCTAAGCACTCCATATACTACTGGTATAACCTTCTATGGCGTTTTTTCCTTTCCCATTTATGGCGTTTTGTCCTTTGAACCCGTGTTAATCAATGCTAACTAGGAAAACGCTATAAGTAGGCGTTGATGGACGAGCGATGTTGAAAAAAGTGTTAAAAGGGTCACTTTTCATTTTTTCTCTTTAAAATGGCTGAGCTGGAAAAATTGAAAATTTCTAAAATGTTACGTAAATATTGATAACTGTCCTAATTGCAACATCATTATATAAACACAATTCTCTGAGGTGTAGAACTTGCAATTTTAATTACCATGGTACTATACTATTATCTATGGTACCCATAGAATAGGGAATCAGTAGAAAGATGAAGGGCATCCTTGATTAAAATTTCTAACTCAATAATATGTTTTATATTTCCAATTTAATTTAATGTTTTTAATGTTTTTGAATAGTCATCCGCCAAATTATCAGATATTCCAATTCAATTCAATCTATTTTGATTCTTTCAAATTTCAGGGTAGAAACTTCAAAACTTGACACAAGAACAATGTTTTCAACAATCCATTCTTTGAGCATTTCATTCCTCCAAAATAAAAAACATGCAATTAAATTGCTCACAATCATATTGAATTGGATATCATAAATATATATATATATATATATATATATATATATATATATATATATCGACATCTTCATGATGGGCAAGTATATGCTTTTAACATAGGCCTACGGGACAGACACTTTGGCGAGACGGGGGGACACTTTGGTGAAATCGGATGAAAAATGTGTGGACACAAAAAATGCTTTAAAATAGCGGATTTATATTTTTAGTATGTGAATCATCTTTTAAAGTCATAATTCATTTTCACAATTGCCCCAAAGTGACATAATTTATCAATTAAACAACTTTTATCGCCCAAGTGTCCTAAGTGTCAGTGAATAGAGTTGAGACTGACGTCAGTCGTCGGAGCTTTTTTTCCCGCAACGTGGTCCTACACTAAGCACTTCGCTGGGGGTGAGGTTCGAAGCTCTTGACCGTATCGTAGCCGAAAGGGTCTATTACCTGCGCCGGAAGGAACAATAGAAGTTGAATAACCATTATAGAAATAAATTAAAATCGTCGTCGAAGAATCAAGATTGTTATATACCGAAGATACGCATTGGAAATGAAAATCTAAGCAATTTACTTTTTTATTGTAAAAAATCCACTCATATGCGGCCGAGATACGTCGATATGTTTGAGGGACGTTTCGTATACAATACATTTCGACGTATTTCGGTCGCATATGAGTGGATTTTTTCCAATAAAAAAGTAAATTGTTTAGATTTTCATTTTCAATGCATATCTTCCGTATATAATCATCTTGATTCTTCGACGGCGATTTTAATTTATTTCTATAATGACAATTCGACTTCTATTGTTCCTTCCGACGCAGGTAATAGACCCTTTCGGCTACCATCCCGTCAAGAGCTTCCAACCTCACCCCCAGCGAAGTGCCTAATCTAACGTGGCGGGGGAAAAGGTTCTGACGTCATACTCAACTCTCTCCCTCCCTGTAGAGGATAGTCTGTCATCAGTCAAGCAAATCATGTTTCGACCCTTGCCTATTCATTATGCTGAACATACCTAACGGGAGAATTTATTACCTGTTTTTAACACAGATACTCATATTCTAAAATGCAATCATTCAGAGTGGAATGTAGGCGGGTTTATTTTATAATGTGAGCCCTTGTACTAAAACTAGAAAATCTGCAACAATAAAGCCACACGCCATGCGAGTTGATCAATTGAAATCATATGGCGAAAATAAGTAGCTATGTTATACATATCAGACGAAAGATGACATTCGAGCGCAGATATTTTGTAGGAACACTTTTTCTCTACCTATCTTAGTTCTTTTACGTTCCTAGCTCAAAAAAACGTTACATGTTATTCCCCATAAGAGAGATATTCAATAGGCCCGGTCGAAAATTATGGACTTTCCATGTTTTTTTCTTTCATGTCAAATGGGGTAAGAATTTTTGCAAGGGCGTTTTATTGGATGAGCGAAGCGAAGACTCAATTTCACTATACCGAAAAAAAAGTGCCTGTTTTTTTTTTTTTTTTTTTTTTTTTTTCTTTTTTTTTTTGTTCGCGCTCCACAGGTCAGATGAAAATTCAAAATCAGTTGAAACTTGGCACACACATGAACCCCTATCTGACTTGATGCTGTATAGTTTTGAGGCGCGATCGGTTGAACCACTTCTGAGAAAACTCATTCCAAATTTTTCAAAAATCCCATTAGAATAACGCAGAGGAAAACATTCGTGAAAAATATTTCATCTGAGAGGATTCAAATTCTCAGGAAATTTCAATCTAATAATGATACACATTATTCCGAACTTTCACTCGAATCGGATCAGCCGTTTCGATGTAAAAAAATATATAATGTTATTTGTGGTAATTATTCAAAGCTATTAAGATACCTATTAAATCAAAGCAACAAGTGTCACCACTTGATTGTAAACGATTAAAACAAAGCCTTCTTTATTATCATATAAACTAGGCAAACGCGTTATGTGTTTCCGCGTTGATGGATGAGCTGGAACATATCAACTTATCTTTGGATTGGTTATTGGATGAGCGAAGCGAAGACTCAATTACACTATACCGAAAAAAACCACAGGTCAGAAAAAAATTCAAAATCAGTTGAAACTTGGCACACACATGAACCCCTATCTGACTTGATGCTGTATAGTTTTGAGGCGCGATCGGTTTAACAACTTCTGAGAAAACTCATTCCAAAGTTTTCAAAAATCCCATTAGAATAAGCCAGAGGAAAACATTCGTGAAAAATATTTCATCTGAGAGGATTCAAATTCTCAGGGAATTTCAATCTGATAATGATACACATTATTCCGAACTTTCACTCGAATCGGATCAGCCGTTTCGATGTAAAAAAATATATAATGTTATTTGTGTCAATTATTCAAAGCTATTAAGATACCTATTAAATCAAAGCAACAAGTGTCACCACTTGATTGTAAACGATTAAAACAAAGCCTTCTTTATTATCATATAAATTATTAATGGAAAATAAGATGGCAGTGATGTAATGGTTTGGATCTCAAGGTGTATATATATATAATAACCAATCCAAAGATAAGTTGATATGTTCCAGCTCATCCATCAACGCGGAAACACATAACGCGTTTGCCTAGTTATATATATATATATATATACACCTTGAGATCCAAACCATTACATCACTGCCATCTTATTTTTCTTTAATTGATGAGCGTAGCGAAGTCTCCATCCCACTCTTATAGGGCTTTGTCTGTGTGTTTTTTTTTTTGTTTGTTTTTTTTTTTGTTTGTAAGCACTCCACAGGTCGCAAGGGTTGACTGATCAACATGAAACTTTTTTTGTACACGCAAACTCATCCAACTTAGAACTGTATAGTTTTTGGGATGAATCGGTCGGACCGATTTTGAGAATCATCATCTCAAAGTTTCTAAAAACCCCATAAGATTTGGCTGGGCAGAAAATGTTGAAAAATAAAATCTCTCCAAATGGAATGAAATTTTCTCTAAATGTGTATACATGGATTTTACACATTATCACGATCTTTTAAGCAATTCTGATCAGTCGTTTTGAAGAAAAAAAATAAAATGTCTGATAATATTCATAAAATATATCATAAAAATTGTGACAGAATTAAGTTGTCGAGATTCACTGCTTTCTAGATTCAAGAGTTGACCAACAATGAAGTATTTTTTATATGCGTCAAGGTGTGTAGAACACCAGAGTCAATGAAGTGGCAAGAGTAAAACTACTTTAACGACTTTAATAGCTTATTCAGATATCAAGGTGTGTAGAATACCAGAGTCGATAAAGTAGCAAGGGTAGAACTACTTTAAGGACTTTTATACCTTATTGAGATATCTCGCTCATCTTACAACGCATATTTCGCGTTTGACTAGTAATTTATATGATAATAAAGAAGGCTTTGTTTTAATCGTTTACAATCAAGTGGTGACACTTGTTGCTTTGATTTAATAGGTATCTTAATAGCTTTGAATAATTGACACAAATAACATTATATATTTTTTTACATCAAAACGGCTGATCCGATTTGAGTAAACGTTCGGAATAGTGTGTATTATTATGTTGTTCGAGTTCTGTGAAAATTTGAAAAATTTCGGAGAACATTCACTTTGTCATTTTTTCCGCCTGGCTTATTCATATGGGTTTTTTGAAAACTTCAAAATGATTTATCTCAAGAATTGTTGAACCGATTTTGCCTCAAAACTATACAGCATCAAGTCAGATAGGGGTTCATGTGTGTGCCAAGTTTCATCATGATCTGAATTTCTGTCTGACCTGTAGAGCGCGAACAAAAAAACAAAAAAACAAAAAAAAAAACACCTTCGATTTTTCAAGTACAGTGTAATTGAGTCTTCGCTACGCTCATCCAATTATTAATGGAGAATAAGATGGCAGTGATGTAATGGTTTGGATCTCAAGGTGTATATATACATAATAACCAATCCAAAGATAAGTTGATACGTTCCAGCTCATCCATCAACGCGGAAACACATAACGCGTTTGCCTAGTGTCATAACATCATGAGACGGACCAATGGTGAGAATCAAGTTTTGCACCTTACCCTCCCCCCCCCCCCCTCCCCCCTTAAAACTATACAGTATCGAATTAGATAAGGACACTTGTGTATGCTAAGTTTCAACTTATTTTGAATTTTCGTTTGACATGTGGAGCGCGAAAAAAGGCTTTTTTTTCGAGTATGGTAAGATTGAGTCTTCGCTTCGCTCATTCAATTATTTAAAACCAATGAACTTCAACACCAGGACTGCGCTGTCTGTGGCCATATTTTTCCGCCGCAGATAAAAGTCCTTCAGTTTCCGAAAGTCCGGAACACATTATAAGTAAAAACCGGTTTTTGTTAAATATATCTGGACATTACCGGCATTGGTATTAAGAGTAAACAAAACACACAAATGTTGATATCTTCCACTTTGAAATAAGTCTCTCGGGCAATGATCACCTCTTTCCATTAACAGCAGATGTAAAGTTCATCATAATGATAATACAAAATAGAAAATAAAATGAGTGAAATGTTATATGTTATGTTATAATTACTCTACTAATTAAAGGTCGTGGCCAATTAGCACTTTATCCAAGCATTTGTTTCGAGGACTGTGGGAAACCACGGAAAACCAAGTCAGGATGGATAAAAATATGAATTAAATAGTTCCGTATTCAAGATGAGCTGGTGAGATGGTTGGCGTACAACTTACAAGCCCACACCCCTGAAGCCTCTCCTCCTCCCCTGCCCATTCCCCCCTCCCCTGTCCAACGGCCCCTAATCCTTAATCTTCTTGTACCATCGCTTGCTATACTTGTTGAAAGCAGACCATTATGAGGAATATTGACTTATGTATTTTCGACAATAGAAATGAGGAACGTTTTTCAGATTAGAGTAATGCCTATAATAATCTCGAGTAGGCCCACTGATAAGCTTTGTGCCTTTTCTTTGTTCACCTAAAACTTATATAATTCCATGTCGATGTGGGCCACTTCAATAAATAACGATGAATACGCTGATACAAATATAAAAGTGATATTATAAACAATGTTAATAATGAAATCGAGTAATATTGAAAAATATTACCTTTTTTGAAAAAATTTGATTCAATTTGACTACTAATTATTTGGCCTTGAATTTGAGGCCTTGATGCATTTTTTTAACGTCAACTATTTTAAAATAATGGTAATCGGTGGCTTAAAAGTGTAATACCATAAACTAAAGAACACAAATTCCGTTTGTTCTTCAGTCTATGGTACCGGTAATACTAAATACAAATAGTAATTGGTAAATATAGTAATTAGACTGTATGAAGGTTCGCTTTAATCGTTTGATTGAAGGGTTGCCAAGTTGGAAAACAACTCATCTCTCAAACGATAAACATCCATATTATTTGTCAATTGTCTTGCCTCTATTATAGTTTTCAATGCACTGTCATCTCACCTACAGCTATTGACAACGAGTGACATCAATTAGGACATTTAACGATCATATCTTTCATCCATAGCCTTAATTGGGGAACAATGGTTTTGTATCAAGTTTCGATGTTATACAAAAAAAGGGTATTGCACAGGAGTAGACCTATATAACATTGTTTTGGGATAGCGAAGACACCCATCAAATTCATAATTTTTTGGAGTGGGTTCAACTACGAATGGATGATAAAACTGTATTTAGTTTTCGGTTTCATGTTTTTTTCTCTTGGTTTTCGAGTTTAATATGCAATTGAGAACGGTTGGCGTCAATTGGTTTATTATATACCTGAGTAGGCCTATCTGATGTACTTTTCAATCTTATGGGAAAAGAAAAAATCCCAGATCCTATAGTTGAAACACTTGCTACAAATATGATACAATTAATTACAATTATTCAGAATGGAATGTAGATGGGTTAATTTCATCATGTGAGTCTTTGTACGGAAAAGACACTGAGTATTTTTAAAAAAATTTCCAATCTGGTAAATATTTTGTAGGCCTACTTCAAATATTCATTTCTCGTAATGTTTCTATGTTCAAAATACGTTTGAAATAGTTATTATATTATAATAGTTGAAATAACTTATACCATAATGAAATTAAACTGTCGACACTTGTCTGTCTAGCGTGGAGTTTAAAAATATAATAAGATTCAAGTTACTCATGTTGAAAGCACAAATGGTTAGAAGTAGACACGACCGTTCGTTTCTGATACTGACGGTTAGAAGTGTCGACTCTTCGAGTGACAGGTTTCTGGCTATTGTCAATAGACAGTAACTAGCCCACGCAGAACGCTAGGCGCTCACAGCAGCGATGTTGTGCGGACCGCTCTCGGTTTAGAATGACTAGTACTACAAAATATCCGCTGCGTTTCGAAGCGCTATGGTCAGTAACCTGGCCCTCTATAAATTTCTCGCCTGTTTTTCGGAAGCTCGCTCAGCTCGTTGGCCCTCTATATTTTTCGGGACTGCTTTTTGGAAGCTCTGAGCAAACCGGTCTCGGTGGCTCGCCGACAATTTTAACACAGGATGTCCCTTCTTTAACCACTACAAATTCAATGCCACAGCCCATGTGACAAGCGGACAACAGCTGATCCATGTGGGAGTATAGTCGGCGGTGATTTTAGCGCGGGAAATCAACTTGCTGTCAGATCATAATTATAGTGAAGGTTACTCCCAATGGTTCCTTCTCTATGGTCAGATTAAAACAAAATTATTTATATTGTCAAGTAGTGAACTGTGCACCTATCAATTTTTTAAATATAGATATTAATTAATCGACGAGGACTGAATTCAATTTAAGCATAATCTGGCATGACTCGATCTAAACTTAATTCTCAAATAAATTAATTCATTGTACAATTAATGTGGTGATTTGTTTTTTTATATTATTGGCCTATAGTGTGATGGGGTCATTGATGGGGTAAAATTGACTACAATACCCATAAGAATATATGGCTCGCTGTCACGAGTCCTGTGGAAAGACATTCATTTCATTGCAGGAAGGACACAGGTTTGCCTATCTGTAAAGACGGGTTGCAAATAATGAGACAAACATTTCCAAGAATGTATTATTAAATTCATCTAACTATGGAAATATTAGAGGACTTACATGATGCTGTTGTTGCTAGGTGTCATCGTGGTGTGTAGAAATGATGAATTGAAAAAACACTAATAAAAACCAGTACCGGTAATGTACTCGATGTACTAACTTGACTGTATGAAAATAAGAACTAACCGAACTCCAGTGCACTGAGAATCGTATCCTGTTTCTGGCGTGTAATGCTACTAAGTGGACTGAACTTATCCAGATAAACGATGACTCTTTCATACTAAACCTCTAAATTAAGTTAAATCACCATAAATGAAAGTTTGCAGTGAAATAACAAAAGTAAGAATTTGAAGTGACCTTCATGCTATTACCTACAGATGTTTTGAATAACATATTGATCTATTGGAAATAGATAGTATAGGGTGGTCTATAAATTGATAGCCCACCAGTATATTTAATGAAATTCAAATAATTATTAATCAATAATTCTATACTTATTCTTCTCGACAGGGGATGAAATCAGGTTAAAGTTATTCCGTCAGAGGGTTAAGGAGATGGTGGGATAGGGGTACTTAGGGAACTTGCCACCGCGCATTTATGTGCATTTGCAAGAGTTAAATAATAATAATAATACTTCACCAATATGTATATGTCTAATGATCCTCAACCACTGGATTTTTGAGCCAAAGTGGTTGTAATAATTAATAAAATAAATATTTAGAATGATCAAGTTAATTAGTTCCACTACATGACACTTCAGTATTATTCAATCAGTTTTTTAATCAATTTAGTTTGTTTTTAATTAATTAGCTGTGTAAAGAATGTAAAAAAAGACAATTAACTATCTACCTATCAAGGAAAATGCAGCACATCCATAGTAAGATATTTATACAGAATGTAATCGAAGGTATATACAAACCTTGATTTGAAACTATCAAGCCTAATCTCAGCCTTGATTATTCAGTCAACTTGTTGATCTTCTCTGAACAAGTTAAAATTCTCATTTTACAATATAATACCAGTAAGCCGAATACATTAATTTCATTTTCTATAAAATGTATGAATTAAAGTTCATTTATACTCCGTAGAAACAGGTGAAAGAACAGAAATATTCTGTGAGAATTACATTTGGATACAATTTTCAAATAATTCAATAATTTTAATAATAATTCTAATAAATTTAATATAAATAATAAAAGTAAATAATAATATAATAATATATAATTTCAATTTTAATAATTTTAATTCAATAATTTTTGCAATTTTAAATAATTTTCCCCAATGAAGTGCAGAGCCGATTCGCCTCAAAGACCATCTCCCTCTTGAATGGTTCAAAGACATTAGTATACTGCAAGATGCATCGAGGGTTGCGTTAGTTTGCTGGTTGGGGATGGTGTCCTCACTTCCTATCCCTCCCATGTTGAAAATATGTTCCAATTCACGGTCCACGTTTAAAGAAATATTGACCCTGCGTGGATAAGCGGTGATAAAAGGAACTAACTTCACTCAATGACGTCAGCTCAGCTAATAACAGCAGTCATCAAGTTTGTCAGCCTGTCAGCCATTTCTACAAAACACTAGATAGAGCAGCAATCAATATTTCTCAGGAAAGTACTTGGGAAATGGAACGTGTTTACGAATTTGTGAAGTCATCATCACTAACCGGCAGACCTACGCAACTCTCAAAGCATCTTGGTATACTGTGTATACCTATGGTTTGGTCTGGTCTAACACAATATCCAGAAATACTTCGAGATTGCTCACTCAGTATGCTGTTCACAAATAAAACAAATACAAGCACGATTTATTTTCAGTACATGAATGGATGAATATTGAGGTTTAGCGAAGCATCAACGTTGTGGTTATATTGCGAATTATACTATACATTATTATATTATTATACAGTAGGCCTAACTGAATTTACGATCAACTTATTTCGCAATAATTCTTGTATTAATACTTTTACTTAGGAGTTGTGGAGATATATATTATATTCACACTCGGTTCTGTTCTCTTTTTTCTTTTATTTGAAATTGAGCATTTTGTAACAAATTACTAAAACAACAGGAACTGAAAACTCTCGATCAATAATATTATCAACGAAAATTCTTCATTCTCTCGGACTTGTAAGTCCAAAGTTACGTTCATAGAGCCACGGCAACACGAATTTGCCGTGCCGTCAAAATGAATGAGCCAATCACAGACTTGCCGGGCTTGTCGTTCACTGTGGCCTTGAAAGTTGAATGAAGTTGAACATTTTGCCGGACGACAGACTTGCCGTAATGACGTAGACGACATCACGGCCACGTTTATACTTGAACTGTGTGTTCTGCGTACGAACTATCGACTGTCAAGCTCGATCACTATCGACGTTGCCATGGTTATCGCATCAATTCGATATATAATTGCCTTGAGTCGGCGATAGTTTGACGTGGTAGTATGAACGATACCAATCATTTGACGTCCAACGGCACCCGACAAGATTGCCAGCCGGCAAAAATGTTGTGGCTCTATGAACGTACCTTTAGTCAGAAAGCTGTCCGAATTCCACTTAACATAGATAGTCATTGAAGGACAGGGATGACAATTATTTTATACTCAACCATTAACACACTATGCAATAACAACTTTTCATACAATAGATTTCATTGTCTACAAAATGTAATATTTTCACAAAATAGGTAAATGCTCTGAAAAAGACTTCCATCGTAAAAAATGGTCAGAAGAATATAAAGTTGAATGAATCGAAATAACACGAAACATGAAGAATACCAAAAATATATATCCTTGTGAAATATTTACATCCAATAGTATAATTATATTTCATTGAAGCTAAATTCCTTACGACTTTTACACTGTTTGTTGCTTTCTTCATTCCCATGCTTTCAATAATCCGTGTAATTGAACTTCCCACTAAGGAAAAATTCAGATTGTATATAAATTCAAGCTCTTTGTATAATTATAAGTAACAATGTAAGATGTCACCTGATTATTAAATTGACACACTTCATATATAACTTGCTTCCTCATTCATAATATCCCTGTTCCTATTCCGGGCTTCAGTTGACATCTACGCGTTCTCTCAGCTGATGGAACACTCGCACTTCCACCCGCGTTCAATTCAGTCAATTATAAGCACACAAGATCACATGAGAGTCAACTTGTTCATTCTAGAAATTACCTGTGAAAGTTATGTTATATAAGTCAGAAAGTTTATACTTATACAATCTAGAACGTATTGAAGAGTTCTTTCACTTTTTTCTGCATTATTATTTTAATATATTATGCCATTCAGAAGTTATCTCAAAAAAGAATTATATTCTGCTAAATCAACTCCTATGCACTTGGTAGCCGACTGGTGAATTTCAATGGAATTTCCTCAGTCCAGTATAAATTTAATTCACAAAAACTGTCAATCAGAAAATTAATATAGTACAAAAATATACATAGTAGGCAAATCATTTATAGCCCAATATATCTACATCTACAGATACAGATATAGATACATATACATATAGATATAGATATATATAGATATAGATGTATATATATATATATATATATATATATATATATATATATATATATATATATATATATATATATATATATATATATATATATATATATATATATATATATATATATATATATATATATATATATATATATATATATATATATATATATATATATATATATATATATATATATATATATATATATATATATATATATATATATATATATATATATATATATATATATATATATATATATATATATATATATATATATATATATATATATATATATATATATATATATATATATATATATATATATATATATATATATATATATATATATATATATATATATATATATATATATATATATATATATATATATATATATATATATATATATATATATATATATATATATATATATATATATATATATATATATATATATATATATATATATATATATATATATATATATATATATATATATATATATATATATATATATATATATA
>OZ023339.1:7830715-7900715 GCA_964007535.1 Brachyptera risi
ACCACTTGATCCCTTGACCGACTGTTCAAAAAAAAAAAATATAAGAATATGAGAAGTGATGGTAAAAAGTCTGCTTTAGAAAAATTGGCCGAATAACTTCAAAACCTCAGATATATATATATATCAAATTGGACTCTAGATTTCCAATATTGAATTCATATGCGACACATTCCTTTGATATTTCTCCTTTCGCTTGACAATGGAAAGATGATTTTCATTATTCTTGCCACCTACCTCACACTAGTTTCTTCTTTAACTTATTCTTCTTCTTTATATATTCAACAGACTCCGGATTTGTATTACTGAATTCATATGCGACACATTGCTTTTGCTTCTTCTCCTCATGCTTGTCCATGGATGGAAGATTTCCATTATTCATATCACCTCCACTCACACTCTCTCTTTTGCTTCTCATCTGACCGCCTACTCTTCTTCCTTTTTACCTCGGTAGACTCGGGACTTTCATTATACAAATCATCCACTTCACACTTCGTCTTTCGTTTGGCTTCTTCCCCCCTTCTCTGTAATAACGGTTTCAAGATTCTCAACAACTGCGATACGGGTCGGCTACACTGGGCCGGCTGAGGGTTGCCATTATCAAGCACATTCTTCATTTTTGTAACGAAATCCAGAATTTTCAAGTCATCTGCGTCACACTTTTTATTCTTTTTATTTTTTTCCTCCGCCTTCTTCTTCTTCTTTTTTTCATTAATGGACTCTGGATTTTCATTCATTTTTGTCTCTTTCCTTTTCTGTTTATTTCTTTCTCTCATTGATAGGTTACAGATTTCCACTGTTGAATTTGACTTCTTTAGCTTGTCAGTGGATGTAAGGTTTCCATTATTCATCTCATCTGCCTCACACTCCTTCTCTTTATTCTTCTTCTTTTTCTTCTTCTTCTTCTTCTTCTTCTTCTTTTTCTCGTTAATGGACTTCAGATTTTCGTTATTGACTTCATATGCAACACAATCTACTTGCTTCTTCGTTCGCTCGTCAATGGGCAGAAGGTTTCTATTATCGTATCCATTTGCTTCACACTTCTTCTTTCTTCTCTTCTTCGTCCTCTTCCTCTTAGTCAAACACAATACGGGATCTGAACTTGTAAACTCCGACTCGAGATTTTCAACTGTTTTCTTTCTCTTTCTCGTTACCTTTTCGTCGCATTCGACCGTCTCCACATTATCACTGATCTTTTTTCTCTTCTTCCCCTTTTTCAAAATATTATCAATCCCTACATTTTGTCGTTTCCCCTCGCAAATTGGTTCCGGTAATTCTAACTTGTCGATGACATTCCTCATCGAAGAACTGAAAGAATTCCCCTGATTTCTAAGGTCAGAGAAATGCGACATGTCTTCACTGATTATCGTATTGGCTGAATTAACGGGACTGCTGAACGTTGCATTATCACTAATCGTCTTCTTTTTACCTTTCAATTTCATATGGAATGCTCGACTTTGGTCGAACAACGATAGGTTATTGTTCGAATTTGGATATTCTTTGTTTGAACCATAAGTCAGTTCAGTGCCCCTGAGATCATTTATGTTAACATTATTCACCGATTCTCTAACACAACATTTCTCGCTGACGATACAGTCAATACTCGGTTCCTCTCGATAGTCCTTTTCGTAGTCAGACGCTGAGTTCAGAGTTCGACAGTTGTAATCGTCGCCAGTGCGCGTGATGACCAAGTCGTCTCTAAGACGAGTGCACACCTGTTGCAGTACTTTCTCCAACGCCACTTTGTCCACGATAGAGTTGCCGTTTTTACTGGAGAGTTTGTCGATACTATCAGGAACATCAGGAACGGTCGAGGAAACACTGGCATCGGACCCATCCTTCACAGTAGGTTTATCGGCACAAAACGACGTACTGCTATTCACTTTCTCAACCCTCGGATTAAAAGTTCCCAACGTAATGTCACCAAGTCTATCATAGCTTGATATATCGCATTCCGATCGGATTTTTTCCTTGTGACTTTGAACGCGCGTTGTTTCGTTCGACAGGCAGGTTTCTGTGGGAACATAATCGTAAACGGACGGGACTTCCGGAACTGTAGGCCTACCGGTACTACTCACTACGTCCTGCAATGTCAAAGACGAATTGTGACAGTTAGAATGATCTGAATCTGAAATGAGATCGATCAATTCGATTTCGCGTTTGATCTTCACAGCACTGTTTGCAACGATAACCACACTTTTATCTGCTGAGGGACTAGCAGGATCGGATGACGAAATCCTCAACTTCTTCTTCTTGGCAGTTTCACGGTCAATGCATATCCGTCGTTTCTTCTCGCGATTCAACATCGAACAGATTACCTCATCCATCGAGAGACTCTCGTCCAATCGGAAGTCGACGGGACGGACGGGGCTCGTACCGCTCGACCGTCTCATCTTGCTCGACCGTCTCATCTTGCTCGAGCCGTCGTAACGTTCAGTATCAACCCGAGTCGGACAATCGCCCTGGGAATAACAACATCGTTGAACCGTCGAATCCTTCTTTTGAATCTCGCTCTTTCTCTTCGTTTTCGTCTCGCTCTTTCTCTCCGTTTTCTTCTCGCTCTTTCTCTCCGTTTTCTTCTCGCTCTTTCTCTCCGTTTTCTTCTCGCTCTTTCTCTCCGTTTTCTTCTCGCTCTTTCTCTCCGTTTTTATCTCGCTCGATCCCAGCACTAACTTCATCACGACTTGTTGCGTCAAATGTTGAACCGAAGTATCTAAGTTCTTCCAAATCCACTTGTCCTTGTTCCGGTCAAGACATTTCGCACGTTCTGACCTTCCGGGACTGCATGCGGGCACATCCGGATCAATACCCGACGCGAGCGGATTCTTTATCGAAGAACGTTTCGACAATTCAGTTTTCTTACGCGATTTCGAACCAACTGCTTGCGTTGCCGAACGATCATCAACAAGATTAATATTGCTACCGTCGAACGGTGCGACCGTAAACGGAGATTCGACATTTTTCGATGACGGTCGTTCAGATTTGATTGGGATTTTCAACAAGTTGAGACTGCTCAAAAGATCTCTGATACTACACATTTCTTGGTTGGTTATTTTTCTCGGTCGCCGTGGTTTCAGCTTGGCAACAGTTGGCGATGAAGCGGCTCGGCTCTCGTCGAAGGTGGACGGCTCGGTGCGTGTCGTCATCTCCGACTGGAGGTGGTGCCACACGGACAAGACTGCCGGGTGACCGGCCGGCAACAAGGTCAGCTTGCTGACGTGAACCTAGACACACATTCTGCTGTACTTCTTGTTGTTATTCTATGCTAAGCAAACGCAATATATGCGTTGTAAGATGAGCGAAATGTCTGGTATATTAAGAGAACCCTTTTGTTAAAGTAGTCCTAACTCTTTGCTACTTTGTTGATTCGAGTCAGTCGACTGGTGTTCTACACACCTTGATGCATATGAAAAATACCTCATTGTTGGGCAAATATAGAATCTAGAAAGCAGTGAATCTCGGCAATCCAATTCTGTCATTATTTTTATGATATATTTGATGAATAAAACCAGTCATTTTTTTTTTTCAAAATGGCTGATTAGAATTGCATACAAAATGGTGATAATGTGTAAAATCTACGTATTCACATTCAGAGAGAATTTTATCTCATTTGGAGGGATTTTATTTTTCAACATTTCCTGCCCAGCCAAATCTTATGGGGTTTTTAGAAACTAAGATGATATTTCTCAAAATCGGTCAACATATGTAAGTTGACATGGATCACATGGATATGTGATATGGTTGGGTGATATACATATCCATGGTTATATGGTTCCATACATATGGTTGGGTGATATACATATGGTTATGGATATACATATGGTTATGGATATACATATGGTTGGGTGATATACATATGGTTATGGATATACATATCCATGGTTACATGGTTCCATACATATGGTTGGGTGATATACATATGGTTATGGATATACATATGGTTGGGTGATATACATATGGTTGGGTGATATACATATGGTTATGGATATACATATGGTTATGGATATACATATCCATGGTTACATGGTTCCATACATATGGTTGGGTGATATACATATGGTTATGGATATACATATGGTTGGGTGATATACATATGGTTGGGTGATATACATATGGTTATGGATATACATATGGTTATGGATATACATATGGTTGGGTGATATACATATGGTTATGGATATACATATGGTTGGGTGATATACATATGGTTGGGTGATATACATATGGTTATTGATATACATATGGTTATGGATATACATATGGTTATGGATATACATATGGTTATGGATATACATATGGTTGGGTGATATACATATGGTTATGGATATACATATCCATGGTTACATGGTTCCATACATATGGTTGGGTGATATACATATGGTTATGGATATACATATGGTTGGGTGATATACATATGGTTGGGTGATATACATATGGTTATGGATATACATATGGTTGGGTGATATACATATGGTTGGGTGATATACATATGGTTGGGTGATATACATATGGTTGGGTGATATACATATGGTTATGGATATGCATATGGTTATGGATATACATATGGTTATGGATATTATTATTATTATTATTATTATTATTTTATTTTCTTCCAAAGGACATATACATTAATGACATAATGTTACATATATGGAAAGTCAATCAGATGATAAATACAGTTAGCAGCTAAAAACAAATACAATTATACAATTTCACATATACAATCATTCATCCAGTTTCATATACACACAGTCATACGTACACTTCCACATAGTCAGTTTCATATAAAAATTATCATACAGCCTAGTATAAATATGGCTATATTAATTGATATAATAATGTTCATGTCATGAGCGCTCACCTTATCACTAGACAGATTACAAATACTGTATTCTAATACACTGTCAACTGCTGTAAAACTCATAAATTTTAGTCCCCGCATTTGTGTTCACATCTTTTAAAAAATTCATCCACACTATATAACGCCTCCTTTATTAAAAACATCTTTATTGTTGAAGTGAATGTATTTATATTTTCGATTAACTTGATACATCGCGGTAAATGATTGTACATGAATATTGCAGTGAAATTGATGTCTTGCTCAAATAATACAGTTTTGTGATTCACGTTTTGCAGTAAGCCTTTATTCCTTGTTCCATGCTCATGATCAATGCAATTCTTGTCATAAAATTTCAAATTTATTTTCGCATGTTTTAAAATTTCATATATGTATATACTAGGCAATGTCATTATTTGAAAATCTTCGAACAATTTCCTGCACGAGAATAATCTCCGCTTCTTGTATATTATTCTAATTGCCATTTTTTGAATTTTAAAAACATTTATACTGTGATATAGTCCCCCCCAAAATATAATACCATAACGAAGAATAGATTCAAAATAACCAAGATAAATAGATTTCATTTGTTTCCTAGTGAACTGGTTCCTCAATGCTCTCAATGCATAGCAAGCATTTGAAAGCTTATTTTGTAGTGATTCTATCTGTTTTTTCCAGTTCAGATTTGAGTCAATGTAGACACCCAAGAAGAGAGTATTACAAACTTCCCTTATTTCATTTGAATTATTTACAATAGTCAACTTGTTTGATATGTTTCTATTCTTATTATGAGTATTTTTGAAATGAACAATATTGGTTTTGTCATTGTTAAGTACCAGCTTGTTAACTTTAAACCATTGATTGGCCTGCTCAATTGTTACATTCATTCTTTGAACTGCATCCTCTACATTATTTCCTCTCACTACTAGAGTAGTATCATCTGCAAACATTGTTATTTTAGCCTCTGTTATATTTTCCACCAAATCATTGATATATATTATAAATAGTAATGGGCCCAAAATGGACCCTTGAGGAACTCCACACGTAATGTCTCCTATACATATGGTTGGGTGATATACATATGGTTATTGATATACATATGGTTATGGATATACATATGGTTATGGATATACATATGGTTATGGATATACATATCCATGGTTATATGGTTCCATACATATGGTTGGGTGATATACATATGGTTATGGATATACATATCCATGGTTATATGGTTCCATACATATGGTTGGGTGATATACATATGGTTATGGATATACATATCCATGGTTATATGGTTCCATACATATGGTTGGGTGATATACATATGGTTATGGATATACATATCCATGGTTATATGGTTCCATACATATGGTTGGGTGATATACATATGGTTATGGATATGTGGATATGGATATGGATTGGTCAAACCGATCCATTCCAAAAACTATAGGCCTACAGTTCTAAGTTGGATGAGTTTGCGTGTACAAAAAAAAAAGTTTCATGTCGATCAGTCAAACCCTGCAACCTGTGGAATGCTTACAAACAAACAAAAAAAAAAAAAAAAACACAAAGACAAAACCCTATAGAAGTGGGATGGAGACTTTGCTACGCTCATCTAATTACTCTGTTATTATACGAATACTAGCAGGCTGCGCCCGTCGCTTACGAGCATGCCATGATTATGAATTAGATCGTGAGCAATTATAACCCCCCCCCCCCCCCCCCCCCCCGCCCTAGGCACAATTGCGTATCACAGACTGATCCGAGCCAAAACCCTCGCGCGGCCGACCCACGGCTTCCGGCTCGTCGGTTTCCCCACCTCCTCGTTTTCCCCTATCTGACACTACCGCCCATTCACAGCACCCGAACCCCCGCCCTACCAGGCATTTGATATTACGGACGCAGGCACAAACACAGGTACGCACATTCTTCCTCCCATGATTTTAATAGTAAAGATTATTATATCATCATATGAATATTATAAACTAAGAATACGCAGTATATGCGTTGTGAGATGAGCAATAGAAGTATGGAAATCTAGAATGTTGAATATTCTGTCAGCTGAAAACCATGAAAAACCCCTGTCAGGATGGTCGACCATGACTGGAATCGTACCACGGTCTCCTGAATGGCGGTTCACTGTGCTAGCCACTTGTCTCAGTAGTTTGTATTTCCCCTCATTGATTGTTCTTACTGCTGATATCAATATGGCAGGCGTAATTAGTGAGAAATAGGAGTCAAGTGGGTGTGGGTCCATGTTATATTGAACCAGGCACACGCAGCATATGCATTGTAACATTTATTTATCTATTCATTTATTTAATATTTGTCCAAATTGGAAACAGATATCCATGTAGTATAACAGTGGTTGAAATGTGCGTCATATGGACCGTCATGATAATTAAAACAAGAACACAGATGAGCAAGATATCTGAATAAGGGTCGTTAAAGTAGTTCCACCCTTGCTACTTCATCGAATCTGGTATTCTACACACCTTGACGTATATGAAAATATTTCGTTGTTGGGCAAATATCGAACCTAGGAAGCAGTGAATCTCGGAATCATTCTGCTATCATTTTCATATATTTGATGAGTAAAAACAGCCATTTTAATTTTTTTCTTCAAAACGGCTGGTTGGAATTGCATACAAAACGGTGATAGTGTGTATTATTTATGTGTACTCATTCAAAGAATTTTTTTTTCCATTTGGAGAGATTTTACTTTTAAAATTTTTTTGACCGGCCTAATCTTATGGGGGTTTTTAGTAACTTTGAGATGATATTTCTCAAAATTAGTCCGACCGATTCATTCCAAAAACTATAAAGTTCCAAGTAGGATAAGTTTGCTTGTGCAAAAAAAGTGTCATGTTGATCAGTCAAACCCTGCAACCTGTGGAGTGCCCACAAACAAAAAAACACACACAGACAAAGTCCTATAAGAATGAGATGGAGTCTTTGCTACCGCTCATCAAATGATGGCATTTATTGTCGAGACAGAGACGGTCACAGACAGACATTAGGCCTATGAGAATTGTAGACTTGCTGCTCGGCAATACGGCCCATCTGACACATGACTGACAGCCCGCTGTTTATTTATTCAATTTCAATTCAATTCAATTTCAACATGTTTTTTATTCTCATTAAACATGACAAATATGGCAACATGATAAATATGAAATGGAATAACAACACATGAAGATAATAACAAAATAAATTCAATACGAATATAACGGTAAAATAAGGAAAATAAAGAAGAACTGGACCATAAGTGCGAAATAAGTTGATTAGTAATAAGAAGCCCGCATAAGAACGAATTATTGTGTGCGGGCAAGATTACTTATGATTATTAAACAAAGTTGGCTATGAAGCAAATAGTAAAATGAGTAAAATAAGTACATCTAGTTTGTTACCGAAGAAAACGGAAACAAATTTTGAAACAACTGGAATAAATATTTTCAAAATTACTCTTGATTGAAAAGTAAACAGTTATGATAATAATAATGACGATAATAATAATAGTAAGAAAATGCATAGCATGAGAGATTAAAAACAATAGCAAATACCAAGTGAAATTACAATTCAATATCAAATTCACTTTCAATATTGAAATAATAAAAAATCGAATGAATTGATTTCGATACTGATCGAAACCTTGATATCGAAAATAGATCGAAATATTCAATATCGAATGGCAACACTAATGTATACCTTTCGTTTACATTCCGTACGAATATCTCGCTAAAATCTTACGATGCATGTGTTGCGTTTTCCTTGAGTATTTGTTAATTTCTCACGTTGCAATTGCACTGTTCAATTTTTATGATGATTGATATCGGTGAGAACACCCTGGTGGGCACATTTTGACCTCTAGAGACTGGGGATGCCTTGGGAGTTGATTCAGAAAAATACAACTGAAAACCAAACAACCCTCAAAGCCTAACCGAAATGATAATGAACTTATGGTCTTCCAGATCTGGGTGTCAGTCACACTGGTTCTTCAACATTCTAACGGGGAGATGGGGGAGGAGGGGGGAGGGGGGGTCGGCTGGTTGGCTGAGCGGAGTGGAAGCGGGAGAGGAAGGAGGGGGTGGCAGTGGACAGAAGAGGGGGGGGGGGGGTCGGCTGGTTGGCTGAGTGGAAGCGGGAGAGGAAGGAGGAAGTAAGGAAGTAAGGAGGGGGTGGGAGTGGACAGAAGAGGGGGGGGGGGTTGGCTGGTTGGCTGAGCGGAGAGTGGAAGCGGGAGAGGAAGGAGGAAGGAAGGAGAGGGTGGGAGTGGACAGAAGGGGGGGGGGGGGCGAGGTGTGAGAACAATCACAAATGACCCATGCTGGTTCTCGAACATTCTCGAACGTTCTGCGGAACTTTCTATTTGACGCAGCAGTAATACGTAGAAAGAGAGAGAGAGAGAGAGGAGGGGGTAGAGGGAGGGGGAGAGTACATTCAGAAGGAGGGCAGAAGGACGAGGGGGCCGCTCATGTTTGAAACATGAGGGGTCTGGCTAGTAATAAAGAATAACTGATATTCTTGGTACGGTACAGGAAGTAAGTACACACTAAAACTTATACGTTATTGGCTGAGCGAAGCGAAAACCCAATATTACAGTACTCGGAAAAAAATCGTTTTTTTGTTTTTTTACGCTCCAACAAAAGCACAAATTTTTAGGGGTGTGCGAATCCATGTTTTTCTAATCGAATCCGAATCCACTTTCAGATTCGGATTCGGTCCAACATGAAAGATTCGAAAATTTCGAATCTTGGCGCCAAAAACGTGGCAACATTGCATTGTCAACTTTCTAGATCGCGTCAGCAAGTGCGTTGCGCACTAGCCTGCGAGTGGGTAGGATCGTCATATATGACCGGCTTCGATTGGCGCTCGGCCGTCTCGAGTCGGACGAACGAAAGTCTCGTCAAAGACCTTAGTATCTAACTTCGTTAACGAAGTTAGATACTAAGATCTTTGGTCTCGTCCTTGTCAAGGTTAGACAACACACGTCACGACCACGCAGTAGTAGGATGACAGATGCCATGCAGCAAACAGCTACGATGTTTATAACTGCGGGTTGAATAAAAATGATGGAAAATTTAGAAAATGATGCTTCTTCATGATGAAAACATTTATTAAACGTGTTTTCAGTGGAATACCTCGCAGTTTCAAGTCATTAGGAGAATGCTGAGATAGTATTTTCACTTCCTGGATCAAGTGTGACTTGATCAGCAGTGTCATTTGTCCCATTATCACGCTTCACAATGTATGTTAAAAAGATTCGGATTCGGGTTCGGATTCAGTATTTTTTATGAAGATTCGGTTCGGATTCGGTTCGAAATCAAAAACATGGATTCGCACACCCCTACAAATTTTGATGATACTTGACATGCACACGTGTCATCATCCAACTCGATACTGCATCGTTTTGAGGCGCAATCGGTTGAACCACTTTGAGAAAAAACATTTTTAAAATATCGTAACAACATGGGATTAACTCGGAGGAGAAATTGTTGAAAAAACATTTTCTCCGAATAAAAATAAAATTTTAACTTACCCTGAAATCATCAAAATTATTTGGTATCCCTTGAGAATTTAAAAGATGCAGCAATATGGAATGTTCAACGAACGGCAGCTTCTTGTTGGCAGTCATTTTCTAAGCAAATCTGAGGCCAAGATCCTGAAATCTGAGGCCAAGATCCTGAAATCAGAGGCCAAGATCCTGAAATCAGAGGCAAAAATAGAGGGTCAAAAGATTGAATAATACTTAGGTGAGCAATAGCAAAGGCTTCCATCCAACTTTTATGGAGCTTTGTTAGTGTGTTCAAAGCAAGGTTTGTTCAAGTCCATTTATTTATTAATTCATAATGGGTTTAATGACACATTGTAATGATAACTAAGATTTTATTGGTGTCAGATGAATGACCAACTACTGAGATGACGGCAGTGGCGTAACTAAGAATTTTCGGCCCTGAGGCAAAGGACTCACATGTCCCTCCCCCCCAAAAAATTATATAGCGATTCAAATGATGAAATTTTGATATTATTCAACATGCAACCTCCATATTTCATGTTTTCTCAATTTACTAATACAGTCAGTTAAAATACACTTACAATTAGGATTAAAATACATTTACAATTATGTCATTCTAAACAATAAAATGAAACAATAAACAATAAAACTAAACAATAAATTGAAGATGAAGATTAAATGACATAAATTACTCTCGAGAGGAAAAATAGTTGACTTTTCACCAAAATGTAGTCAAAGTAGCAAGCTCATATTGACTTCAAGTGCTGTAAGCTCAGCGAAAAAAATGACAGTATTTCTGATAAGATTCGTATCAAAAAATATTCTTCTTTATTCACGTTCAACTTGAATTTCCTCTTTGTGGAATTATTTTGAAAATCAATCAGTTATTTTTCAAGTAATTTTAGATAATATAAAAAAGATTTTTTTTCAGTTAAATAAATAATTAAATGATAATAATAATAATCTTTATTCAAGGAACAATGCACATTGTTAAAGAATTTGTCTCATATGGTATAAAATATCAAGAAAAGATATATATGAAGATACATAAAGACATAAAAATAAAAATAAGTTCCTTATTTTTCGGTAATCGTTGAAACGTATTTCTGATGATACAGCATGGGCCCCGGGGCGGCTGCCCCTGCGGATGTTACACCACTGGATGACGGTATGATGAGATGAAGGTTTCGTAGATAATGGGAAGGATATTGAGAAGCAATCGTGGCTTATATCGTAGGAACCATCCCGGCTTTACAGTAGACTACAGAAGAAACTCCCCAGGCATGATGAACGGTGGCAGGGATTGAACAAAGGTCCGATATGCCCCTCACCTCACCTCAAAGTTATAAAATCAATTACTTGACCTAGAGGTCACATAAAATTATTTATAAATTTCAAAAATAATAGGCCTATATAAAAATTTATAAATTATTCAAATTAAATTGTTTAAATGTTAAAACTTGATCTATTTTACTATGTTTTGACTATCACAAATTTAGTATGATGTATGACCTGGTTTATTACCTCAATTATTTAGTTCCTAAACATTCAAATGATGTACCCAAGATGCATTGAGGGTTGCATTTGCCCATTGGAGGTGGTGTCCTCACTTCCTATCCCTCCCATGTTAAAAGTATGTTCCAATTCACGGGCCACGTTTAAAGTAGGCCTTCTATTGACCGTGCGTAAATAAGTGGTGATAAAAGGAACTAACAAATGTTACATTCAAGGCCAGCTTGCTTTCATCAAGTTTGCCAGCCTATCAGCCGTTTCTATAAAAAAGCACCAGATAGAGCAGCGATCCATATTACACAGAAAAGTACTCATAAAATGAAACGAGTTTTCAAATTAGTGAAGGCACCATCTCCGGCGGCAAACCAACGCAACCCTCAATGCATCTTGGATGTACCCAAAAACCATGAATGAATGAATAAATAAATAAAATGTACCGGTATTTTTGATAAATATGCTGTAACCTCAACCATTGAGTAAATATGTTACAGTCTCAGAGACTCAAGAGTGCCCAGATGAAGTAAGAGTTGGTAAAAAGAAAAAGGCTACAAGACTGGAAAAGGAAGAATAAAGTGAAGTGATGTTAATTTATTTTAAAAACAAAAAACATCTCCAACTCCAGTATTTGCACAGTTTTTAGAGTTCCTACAGAATAGTCCTCAATTTATATTTTTCATTTAATTTATATTATTTCACAATTTATTTGGCTTCATAGTCTGATGTGAACGGCCTACCGCCTACTATCATTTTTGAAAGTTAATTCTCAATTTGTATTTAAATGCCTCATATTCTATTGAATTTATATTTAGCAGCCTGGCAGTTTTGTTTTCCTTTTTCTACGGCTGTGTTCCAAATCTAGTCATGTGCACTTGTAAGGGCCCTTGTGACATCACAACCGGAAGCGCCGCCATGAAAAGTGGTGTTCCAATACTTCGTTTCAGAAAGTGTACACTTCCAAGGGTACCTGGAAGGGAGCATTCGTAAGTGTGCATCGCATGCACACTTGTATGTACCGTTGCACACTTGACTCGCTCGATCCCGCGTGAAATTGTTTTTGACGTTTCGTTTTGTTGTTTCGTCGAAAAAATGAAGTGTAAGTAGGCCTAATAACACTATTTTAATGTATAAATATATAAGTATATTGCTCTAACTATTCATTACCTAAGAGGACAAAAACTGTGGAAACTCTTTGGATAATTGATTTTATTCAAATAAAATATAGGGCCTAACCTAAAAATGCATGTATGATTTTGTATTCTAGAGTCCAACGAGCTTACGCTGCAGTTTATTCTGTCGAGGCAAGAATTCGCCCATCTATTTAGTGGGCGACGGAATGCAGCCCGGAATGAATTTTCGTATGTTTATTCAAATTAAATTTCTGTCCCCAAAATATAATTGCAGGTTACATTCCTTCGCTACAGTTGCCCCCTCCGCTCAGCCTCTTTCTCATTTTATTCATACTGATACGCTTTTTTACAGAGTCCTTAGAGATAAATTGATCAAGGAAGGCTTTCCTGAGGTGGCAGAAGTCACACCTCAACAGATGTCCAAGAAGTGGGAAAATATGAACGCGATCTATAAAGTAATAATGACTGATCAGCCCTTTAATTGAATACCAGCATATCTATTGATAGTAACATTTAGTCAGCTCTATTCCAATACTCAATTCGTGAGCTCTCTTTTAATCTCAAAGAACAGTAATTGATCTGATGTGTTTTAGAGGTTTCTAATGATGTTTGATTTTCCAGAACCTAAAGAATCCTCCGACGGGAACTGAGACGTCCACAGCGGCTGATTGGCCGTTCTACGAGGTAATGGACGGCATCGTGGGCGCTAGAGACATCATCAACCCCCCTGAGCTTTTCTCCTCATCTGAAGGCCTTGTGAAGGCAGGAGGATCAGAAGTAATCACAGATGATGAAGAGGATGATGAGGATGATCCAGAACCAAAGAGTCCGAAGAGAGATGGCGGTGTAGGAGCAATAAAGAAGAAAAGTTCTCCTGCCACCATGATGGGGCTGATGGAGAGGTCGTGCAAAGCCATGGAGGAGGCTACGAGTCTTCAAAGGGAACAGGGTGATGGTTTGCTGGCTGCCTTGAAGGTATTGATAGACAAGCAGAAGTAGCCTCCTCCATGGCTTCGCATGATTCATCCTCTGAACTAATTTCAATTTCATTATTTTCAATTTCATTATAGGTATAGGTAGGCCCTATAGGTAGGCCAAGATGCATTGAGGCTTGCGTTGGTTTGCTGGTTTGATATGGTGTCTTCACTTCGTATCCCTCCCGTGTTCAATATATGTACCAATTATATATAAATATATATTGGGTCTTAATGACGCACTATACTGATGGCTACGATCTATTGGCGTCGGTGGATGATGAATGAGATGATGGGATGATGAGATGAGAGGTTATTTTATTAGGTGTTTTGGATGGTGGGAAGGAGTCGGTCGTGGCCTGTTGTTAAGGAACCATCCCAGTATCAACCTGAACGACAGTGGGAAACCATGAAAAACCCCTGTCAGGATGGTCAACCATGGCGGGAATCGAACCCCAGTCTCACGAATGACGGTTCAGTGTGTTACCACTCGGCCACGCGTCTCGGTATGTACCAATTTACCGGCCAAATCTTTAGAATTACCGATCGTGCGTAGCGTAGTAGTAACAAAAGGAGCTAACTTTGTTTACAAATACATGCAAAATGACGTTTACGTTTGCTCACTTTGAAACACGTAGTCTCTTATGAGGTAAAACAAAGATAGTGAGGTTAAATTTTGCATTATTTAAATTGTGAAGTAATTCATAATAACAAAAGTTATATTGTGAGTAACTTACATTTAGACGATTTATATATGTGATCGAAATCGTGTGAGAAGTCCGCATGCCCCAAACAAATAAGTATCCATATTTTATTTTATTGCTTTTCTTTCTCATAGGCTTAAGTCCAACGCATTTATCCACTTCCACCACATCTTAGATGCCAATATGCACTGCGTCTTAGTTGTAAATATTTGACGTTTATAGAAAGCATGGCATCAAGTTTCTGCAAAACTACGGTACACTAGGCAGAACAGCGATCGTTAGTTAGCTCTGAGGAAAATACTCAGGAAATGTAACGAGATATGGAGTTGAGTGATGTCACCATAAAGTTAAGCGGCAAATCAACGCAAGGTAAATTTACTTATTAACGTACCACGCCATTTTTTTTTACAATTTTTTTCAATTTTTTCTTCATTTTTTTCAAGGTATATAAGCTCAGTTCCGCCTGCCGGCAGTATACGCGAGGTTTGTACACTAACCTGACCCTAACCTAACCTACTGTCCACCTTTGTCATCTTAGTCAGATCACAAAGCATCAACTTCAAGTGAGTAAAAAACATATTAAAACAAACAAAATACAAAATTTCAAACTACACACCATAGATATGAACAAGATCTATCAGAAAACACAAAAAACGCGAACATAGGACAAAAATTGGCCATGGTACGTTAATCAGTAAAATTACCCAACGCAACCCTCAATGCATCTTGATGTAAGCCTATAGTAATCAAGTAATCATCCCCGATTATGTGGATTTTTAACTGATGTAGACTAATTTCTAATTATTTAAACTATTCTTCAATCACCATGTTATATTATTGGAATAAGAGAAAGTTCTATATTATATCTATGACTATCAATAATGTAACGGGATATCTGAGATTTCTTTCTCATATAGATCTATATATTTTATCGATGTTTTACTTGTATATTATGTTTTACTTACGTATAACAAATTTTGACCTGTTCTACAACAATGTATTTTGTTACACATGAATAAAAGTATTATTATTATTATTATTATTATTATTATAAGCAACTATCCTACTTACATTGGACCGTTTTCACCATGATGGAATCAGCGCTTTCGTGTACATTTCTGAGATTCACAATTTCAAATCAAATCGTACGTATTAGGCTCGTATTTCAATGTATAGTACATAGTTGTATACTTGCATTGTTTCTGATCTTTCTCGTAGATGATGAGTAATTATCCAGTTATCAAATGGTAAATATAGCAGTAGGGCTCTAGACTATGTAGTCTAAATGCCTTTAAGGCCTACAGACATATTTTAAATTTAGATTGGCCAATTCAAATGAAATGTATCCCAATATTGCTTAATACAGTTGGGAAGAGCTGGATTCTCCGATTGCATTACATATATTACTTGTATAGATCAACATACAATAATACCAGCAAATTATCATAAAATTTGTGAGGCGGCATCCCTTTGATATACGCATGGTGTGAAAGGAAAATGCTATGTTGCTTATCCCGTTACGTTATTGATACCGGTAGTCATGGATTATATAAATTCGTGAACTAATCTGTATTGGCAGGCCTATAGTAAGAAAGTTCTGTGGATTTTTGGCTGATCAAGAGACTGATTTCCAATTACCTTAACTACTCTTCAATAACCATGCATGTTATATTACTGGAATAAGAGAACTAGGCCTATATTATATAAATGAGTGAATTTCTACTCAGTATTATACCAAGTATTGATCCAAGATCATGTGGACTTTTGTCTGATCTAGAAAGTAAATAATTAATAATATTAACATACGACAAAGTGTCATAAATAACCTACCAGTATATATACCTATATAATTATAACCTGTGCTTATCATATGTATATATATTAAACCCAGATAACCAATTAAATTGGGCCTGGGGGTGTTTCCACCATAATTTAATATGCTCATCATAATTTAAAAAAAATTATATTTCAGTACAATTCGTGATTTCTTATTGAATGTGGATTTTTATAACCTTGAATGGCTCGAGTAAAAATAATGTTCTTCAAATTCTGTTGCGAGGGAGCGCTACAAGTTCAAATTAAAATGCCTTCAACATGAATAACTGCCCTACAAGAATATTACAACTTATGACCCAAGGTTATGTGAAGAACCTATTGCATCATTTCTAGAGGAATTGTCAGTATTCTATTGAATGCTTCCCGAATAGCATTTCCTTCGTTTTCATTCTCTTCTATGTTAATGAGAAGAGGTTCATCGTCGTCGTCATTTTCCATAATTGGCGCCAGCAGATCACCATTTGTAACACAAATGTTGTGCAGTATTGTGCAAACAGCAATGAGCCGAGCCACTTTCGTGTGTTTGATTGCCACGGTTTGAATAAACATACAGCGAAAGCGAGCCTTCAGCATACCGAAAGCCCTCTCCACAACCGATCTTGCCCTGCATTGATGTTTATTAAATCTTCTGCTGCGCATCATGGCGCACTGGCTCTCTGTATGGAGTGATTATGGCAGTAGGCTGACTGATTAAGGGATATCCACCATCTCCTAATAATATAAATGGTGGCTTGAAGATATAGAGCTTGAAGATAAATAGGGCTTTTTCTCAAAATGCGGCTGTCGGGGACAGATCCAGGATACTCTGCAAATATGTCGATGAAAATGTCACGGTGGTCGCAGACAGCTTGAAATTGTATTGAGTAAGTCAGTTTTCGGTTGAAGTAGTCCTATTTCTAGTTACCTCTTACTATGACTTCAACATGGCAACCGTCAACAGCGCCTCCTGCTATGTTAAAAACAGCGCTCCTAGCAAGACGGCCGAAACCCTCTCCAATGGCAATCTTTTCCAGCTCATTGGGTATTCTGATCACTCTTTCTCTCAAGGACAATATTTTTGACATGATAGAATGAAGTATGTTGTGAACTGTGGTCCGTGAAACTACGGACACCACTCTGAATGACGTTCCGCAAGCAACACAGAATAGGAATACCAACAGTTCAAAATCGAAATCCCATCCATGAGTCGCAGGAACCCGAATTATTTGCGCAACAATGTTGAATGTAGTTCGGGACAAGCGTAAATGCTTTTTTAACTCAACGTTACCCGTGAGGAAGTCGGTAACAACTTTCTGATAACGATTCAAAATGCAGTACGGAATGCCTCCCTAAATGAATAATGTTTTGATTAGGACATGCAATATTTACGTCAAGCCTGATTTCTGGGCATATCACGAAGGGTAATAGTTGATAATAGCCTAATAGTAGTAGTTTAGTAATTTGAGAGGGAAAGAGTTGAAAAATTCAGTCCTAAAATAAATTCAGTAATAAATTCATATAATCCATAAATTCAGTATATAAAATATATGTTGGGAAGTTGGTTATATTTAGTTTTTTTTTGCTATATTATATGAATCCTTATTTTATACTCTATTTATTATCGGCCCTACCATATTCAATCTTGTATTACGTTATACCCTAACTCTTTATTATCTATTCAAATAATAGTGTATGTGATGAAATAATAATTCCATGTAATAAAATAAATAGAATATATAATTGTATGTAAATTGAATGGCGTACTGAGGCAAAATAAAGGAACATTATTATTATTATTATTATATGATGGACCTTCGACCTAGATCCCATTCCTCCCAAGTGCAAGATGAAAACCTAAAACCTAGCCTACCTAACGGTAGGTTTTACCTTTCGAAAACCTTAACCAGGGCCTACCTGTGGATAACTTTAATTCTAGGCCATTGAACGATGTTTAGAATAGTTTTAGTCTACAACCATTATACCCCGTTCACACTATGTTCGTTAACTGCTGTTAAGCCAACTGCGGTTAAGCGCTAACTGCGTTCACAGAACGAAGGTAAGGGCTTGATGTCGGTTAGTGCTAACTGCGTTCCGTTCATATTACATTGTTAACATCAGTTAGTGGCTTAAGAGCAGTTAGTGATCATAGTGTGAACGGGGTATTAGGGGCGGCAAACAACAGAGATTAGCAAGTAGGCCTAGGCCTAAGCCAAAACAGAGCGACTGAGTATGTAGGCCTAAATCTCCTCACCCGATAATCTCAGAGGCTACATAACTACATAACTTGTAGGCTAGGCCTACATAACCCTACATAACTTGGAAGATTCTTACCTGGCAGAAGTTGAGATTATTTAGTTGACCTAGGCATTGAGTATGACCTAGGCCTATATTATAGGAAAGATTTGTTCCCAATAGAATTATCAGCATTGGTAAACAATAAACATTCAGTTCAGTCTTTCAGATGGTTTTGAGAAGACATGTGTGTCAATTCACCACCTCAAGGACGCCACCCAAACTCAAGGTCAATTTGATGGCGTGAAGCTAGATACAGATAACGAACCGTTGTACCAACTCTCTAAAATGCGCTATTACATAAATGAGAAAAAAAGGTCAACTGTCCGCAGTAAGGAGTGATGAACAACACTTGACCTATAATCCAACCCTAACATTATTAGTGTGACGCTCTTTCAGGAGAAAGTCATCCCAATTGGCAGATTGATATTTTCACAATTCTGGGTGCTGGAACCAAACCCCTATTTGAGGGGCCGTTTGATTTTCTGCAACAAACTGCCCCATATAGGGTGGTTGGTAGATCAATGACATTCTGTTTTCCACCCCTAATTTTTTTTTGTTTGACGCTCGTTTGGGCGAGATTTATCCCCTAACGGACTCACGTTTTTCACCACCTGGACCCCTACTGGAGGGGTTGTTTGAATTTCTGCAACTTAATTACTCATATGGAGTGGTTGGTGAACCAACCCTGATTCGTTTTCCACCTCCAACCTTCCTTGTATCATTGAATTTGTAGTGGTTAAAGAAGGGACATCCTGTGTTAAAATTGTCGGCGAGCCACCGAGACCGGTTTGCTCAGAGCTTCCAAAAAGCAGTCCCGAAAAATATAGAGGGCCAACGAGCTGAGCGAGCTTCCGAAAAACAGGCGAGAAATTTATAGAGGGCCAGTTTACTGACCATAGCGCTTCGAAACGCAGCGGATATTTTGTAGTACTAGTCATTCTAAACCGAGAGCGGTCCGCACAACATCGCTGCTGTGAGCGCCTAGCGTTCTGCGTGGGCTAGTTACTGTCTATTGACAATAGCCAGAAACCTGTCAGTCGAAGAGTCGACACTTCTAACCGTCAGTACCAGAAACGAACGGTCGTGTCTACTTCTAACCATTTGTGCTTTCAACATGAGTAACTTGAATCTTATTATATTTTTAAACTCCACGCTAGACAGACAAGTGTCGACAGTTTAATTTCATTATGGTATAAGTTATTTCAACTATTATAATATAATAACTATTTCAAACGTATTTTGAACATAGAAACATTACGAGAAATGAATATTTGAAGTAGGCCTACAAAATATTTACCAGATTGGGAAATTTTTTAAAAATACTCAGTGTCTTTTCCGTACAAAGACTCACATGATGAAATTAACCCATCTACATTCCATTCTGAATAATTGTAATTAATTGTATCATATTTGTAGCAAGTGTTTCAACTATAGGATCTGGGATTTTTTCTTTTCCTATAAGATTGAAAAGTACATCAGATAGGCCTACTCAGGTATATAATAAACCAATTGACGCCAACCGTTCTCAATTGCATATTAAACTCGAAAACCAAGAGAAAAAAACATGAAACCGAAAACTAAATACAGTTTTATCATCCATTCGTAGTTGAACCCACTCCAAAAAATTATGAATTTGATGGGTGTCTTCGCTATCCTAAAACAATGTTATATAGGTCTACTCCTGTGCAATACCCTTTTTTTGTATAACATCGAAACTTGATACAAAACCATTGTTCCCCAATTAAGGCTATGGATGAAAGATAGGATCGTTAAATGTCCTAATTGATGTCACTCGTTGTCAATAGCTGTAGGTGAGATGACAGTGCATTGAAAACTATAATAGAGGCAAGACAATTGACAAATAATATGGATGTTTATCGTTTGAGAGATGAGTTGTTTTCCAACTTGGCAACCCTTCAATCAAACGATTAAAGCGAACCTTCATACAGTCTAATTACTATATTTACCAATTACTATTTGTATTTAGTATTACCGGTACCATAGACTGAAGAACAAACGGAATTTGTGTTCTTTAGTTTATGGTATTACACTTTTAAGCCACCGATTACCATTATTTTAAAATAGTTGACGTTAAAAAAATGCATCAAGGCCTCAAATTCAAGGCCAAATAATTAGTAGTCAAATTGAATCAAATTTTTTCAAAAAAGGTAATATTTTTCAATATTACTCGATTTCATTATTAACATTGTTTATAATATCACTTTTATATTTGTATCAGCGTATTCATCGTTATTTATTGGAGTGGCCCACATCGACATGGAATTATATAAGTTTTAGGTGAACAAAGAAAAGGCACAAAGCTTATCTGTAGACCTACTCGACATTATTATAGGCATTACTCTAATCTGAAAAACGTTCCTCATTTCTATTGTCGAAAATACATAAGTCAATATTCCTCATAATGGTCTGCTTTCAACAAGTATAGCAAGCGATGGTACAAGAAGATTAAGGATTAGGGGCCGTTGGACAGGGGAGGGGGGAATGGGCAGGGGAGGAGGAAAGGCTTCAGGGGTGTGGGCTTGTAAGTTGTACGCCAACCATCTCACCAGCTCATCTTGAATACGGAACTATTTAATTCATATTTTTATCCATCCTGACTTGGTTTTCCGTGGTTTCCCACAGTCCTCGAAACAAATGCTTGGATAAAGTGCTAATTGGCCGCGACCTTTAATTAGTAGAGTAATTATAACATAACATATAACATTTCACTCATTTTATTTTCTATTTTGTATTATCATTATGATGAACTTTACATCTGCTGTTAATGGAAAGAGGTGATCATTGCCCGAGAGACTTATTTCAAAGTGGAAGATATCAACATTTGTGTGTTTTGTTTACTCTTAATACCAATGCCGGTAATGTCCAGATATATTTAACAAAAACCGGTTTTTAATTATAATGTGTTCCGGACTTTCGGAAACTGAAGGACTTTTATCTGCGGCGGAAAAATATGGTCACAGACAGCGCAGTCCTGGTGTTGAAGTTCATTGGTTTTAAATAATTGAATGAGCGAAGCGAAGACTCAATCTTACCATACTCGAAAAAAAAGCCTTTTTTCGCGCTCCACATGTCAAACGAAAATTCAAAATAAGTTGAAACTTAGCATACACAAGTGTCCTTATCTAATTCGATACTGTATAGTTTTAAGGGGGGAGGGGGGGGGGAGGGTAAGGTGCAAAACTTGATTCTCACCATTGGTCCGTCTCATGATGTTATGACACTAGGCAAACGCGTTATGTGTTTCCGCGTTGATGGATGAGCTGGAGCGTATCAACTTATCTTTGGATTGGTTATTATATATATATACACCTTGAGATCCAAACCATTACATCACTGCCATCTTATTTTCCATTAATAATTTATATGATAATAAAGAAGGCTTTGTTTTAATCGTTTACAATCAAGTGGTGACACTTGTTGCTTTGATTTAATAGGTATCTTAATAGCTTTGAATAATTACCACAAATAACATTATATATTTTTTTTACATCGAAACGGCTGATCCGATTTGAGTGAAAGTTTGGAATAATGTGTATCATTATTAGATTGAAATTTCCTGAGAATTTGAATCCTCTCAGATGAAATATTTTTCACGAATGTTTTCCTCTGCGTTATTCTAATGGGATTTTTGAAAAATTTGGAATGAGTTTTCTCAGAAGTGGTTCAACCGATCGCGCCTTAAAACTATACAGCATCAAGTCAGATAGGGGTTCATGTGTGTGCCAAGTTTCAACTGATTTTGAATTTTCGTCTGACCTGTGGAGCGCGAACAAAAAAAAAAGAAAAAAAAAAAAAAAAAAAAAAACAGGCACTTTTTTTTCGGTATAGTGAAATTGAGTCTTCGCTTCGCTCATCCAATAAAACGCCCTTGCAAAAATTCTTACCCCATTTGACATGAAAGAAAAAAACATGGAAAGTCCATAATTTTCGACCGGGCCTATTGAATATCTCTCTTATGGGGAATAACATGTAACGCTTTTTTGAGCTAGGAACGTAGAAGAACTAAGATAGGTAGAGAAAAAGTGTTCCCACAAAATATCTGCGCTCGAATGTCATCTTTCGTCTGATATGTATAACATAGCTACTTATTTTCGCCATATGATTTCAATTGATCAACTCGCATGGCGTGTGGCTTTATTGTTGCAGATTTTCTAGTTTTAGTACAAGGGCTCACATTATAAAATAAACCCGCCTACATTCCACTCTGAATGATTGCATTTTAGAATATGAGTATCTGTGTTAAAAACAGGTAATAAATTCTCCCGTTAGGTATGTTCAGCATAATGAATAGGCAAGGGTCGAAACATGATTTGCTTGACTGATGACAGAGACTATCCTCTACAGGGAGGGAGAGAGTTGAGTATGACGTCAGAACCTTTTCCCCCGCCACGTTAGATTAGGCACTTCGCTGGGGGTGAGGTTGGAAGCTCTTGACGGGATGGTAGCCGAAAGGGTCTATTACCTGCGTCGGAAGGAACAATATAAGTCGAATTGTCATTATAGAAATAAATTAAAATCGCCGTCGAAGAATCAAGATGATTATATACGGAAGATATGCATTGAAAATGAAAATCTAAACAATTTACTTTTTTATTGGAAAAAATCCACTCATATGCGACCGAAATACGTCGAAATGTATTGTATACGAAACGTCCCTCAAACATATCGACGTATCTCGGCCGCATATGAGTGAATTTTTTACAATAAAAAAGTAAATTGCTTAGATTTTCATTTCCAATGCGTATCTTCGGTATATAACAATCTTGATTCTTCGACGACGATTTTAATTTATTTCTATAATGGTTATTCAACTTCTATTGTTCCTTCCGGCGCAGGTAATAGACCCTTTCGGCTACGATACGGTCAAGAGCTTCGAACCTCACCCCCAGCGAAGTGCTTAGTGTAGGACCACGTTGCGGGGAAAAAAGCTCCGACGACTGACGTCAGCTCAACTCTATTCACTGACACTTAGGACACTTAGGCGATAAAAGTTGTTTAATTTATAAATTATGTCACTTTGGGGCAATTGTGAAAATGAATTATGACTTTAAAAGATGATTCACATACTAAAAATATAAATCCGCTATTTTAAAGCATTTTTTGTGTCCACACATTTTTCATCCGATTTCACCAAAGTGTCCCCCCGTCTCGCCAAAGTGTCTGTCCCGTAGGCCTATGTTAAAAGCATATACTTGCCCATCATGAAGATGTCGATATATATATATATATATATATATATATATATATATATATATATATATATATATATATATATATATATTTATGATATCCAATTCAATATGATTGTGAGCAATTTAATTGCATGTTTTTTATTTTGGAGGAATGAAATGCTCAAAGAATGGATTGTTGAAAACATTGTTCTTGTGTCAAGTTTTGAAGTTTCTACCCTGAAATTTGAAAGAATCAAAATAGTTTGAATTGAATTGGAATATCTGATAATTTGGCGGATGACTGTTCAAAAACATTAAAAACATTAAATTAAATTGGAAATATAAAACATATTATTGAGTTAGAAATTTTAATCAAGGATGCCCTTCATCTTTCTACTGATTCCCTATTCTATGGGTACCATAGATAATAGTATAGTACCATGGTAATTAAAATTGCAAGTTCTACACCTCAGAGAATTGTGTTTATATAATGATGTTGCAATTAGGACAGTTATCAATATTTACGTAACATTTCTTCGTGGGGAAAATTAATTGTGTTGGTTAAATGCAGGTCTTTGCTCTAGTTTTTGAGAATTTGAATTCAATAATTATTAATGTTTACAAAATTGCAAAAGCAGAAATGTTACGAAACTTAAAATTGAAATATTGAAAATTGATAGAGAAATGAAAAATAACAAATAATGATCTGATGGTTTCAATACAGAACATTTTCCCAACATGACCTGTAATTTAATTTGAATCTGGGGAGTTTCAAGTTTTTTAATAATTATATTGTGTCTCTTTCCATTTCATGTATAGGCCTAAGCACTCCATATACTACTGGTATAACCTTCTATGGCGTTTTTTCCTTTCCCATTTATGGCGTTTTGTCCTTTGAACCCGTGTTAATCAATGCTAACTAGGAAAACGCTATAAGTACGCGTTGATGGACGAGCGATGTTGAAAAAAGTGTTAAAAGGGTCACTTTTCATTTTTTCTCTTTAAAATGGCTGAGCTGGAAAAATTGAAAATTTCTAAAATGTTAGACAATTGCGTTCTACATATCCAGTACAATTTTTTTTTTTTTATTTCTTTCTTCTCTAATAAGCCTTTGACCAAGTAAAATTGGCCGTCGCCCATGTGTCCGTCGCCTAAATGTCCAATGATCAAAGTAGATCGCCCAAGTGTCCGTCGCCTAAACGTCTCTCGCCTAAGTGTCCGTATACCCTCCCTGACATGGACATTAGTCTCGATTAGTCTATAGCTGAATTTAAATAATAACATAGTAAGAATAGTAGGCCTAACCATAATAATCATAATAATATAATGAGTAATAACAGATATAATCTGAGAAATACATGTTTTAAGACTTCAAGGCGATACTAATGCAATCATTTCTTCTACAGACAAGAACCGAAAGGGTCGCTTCCCTCTCTATGCTTCAATCGATTGATTGATGGGTTGATAAGTTGTAAAACAACATATTTCTCAAACCAGATTGTATGAAGGTTCGCATCTTGCGAAGCGAGTTTGTGGTTTATCTAATTATTGTTAATTTGTTATTACTTTATAACTTTCAAAATCCAAGCATTACATACACAGAATATTATTTACAATTATACGAGGATAATATTAAGATTTTATTTGGGGCTTATTCACTGTAAAATAGTAAGTATTCGAATATGAACACTTGATTATTCGCCGTGTAATAATAATAATAATACCGTGATTACTGCATTTGTCATTTGTGTAAATATAGGTCTACAGTTGGAATACTGCTCAAGTGTTGTTATACTAATTAATGACTACTAGCACTAATCAGCGCCAAGTTAGGGTCAATAGGGTCATTGCGTGCTAGAAGGAGAGGCTGGCTAATATCAAATATCAATCGCAGTTTATTTTTATTGCGCGCCAAACACGGCTAGCAGATTGCTCGCAGCGGCGATGTGCTACGGTCCGCTGCCAGTCGAGAGTGAGTAGTTTTAGGAGAAAACCGCTCGCTTCGGAGGGCGCTACCAGCTAGTCTGTCGACCCAAGAATCGACACTAGCTCTACCTATAAATTTCTCGACTAGATGGGCCGAACCCTCAAACTGGCTTGGCGCACAGGCTCCCATATACGTGTCCTATCTTTAACCTTACAAAATCAATGCTTGTATGACGCTCGTTCAGGAGAAAGTCATCCCTTGGCAGGTTGATACCACAGCAAAAACTAACTGCGCATGCGCGAGTATATTTGCTACTTGAGGAATGTATGTGTGACAGGAGCGCGCGAAAGCCATTACAGTGTGTTATTAGGTGGCTGGTATTCGAAAGTTTATTTATTTAATAATTAGTATGAGTGATGCCAGAAGTAACAGGTCTTATGGGACGGTTTGTTGTGTTCCTGACTGCAAAAACAACACAAAATTCAACCGTAATGTGTCATGGCATCTATTTCCCAAAGATGTGACACTTAGGGCCGAATGGATACGTCGCGTAAATCGCACAGGAGACCACGGAAAATATAGCAAGTGGTGTCCAAGTAATCACCATAAAATATGTGGGGAGCATTTTAATGAAAGTGGAAGGAAAAAATATGAGGACAAAATTCCAATCATCAATTATTATAATTATAATTATTATATATTATTATATATTAATATATTAATATATAATATAATAAATTAATATATAATATAATATATATTATTATATATTATATTATATATTATTATTATTATTATTATTATTATTATTATTAAAGCTGAACATGGCCACATAACTAGATTCAAGGACAAATTTGTACCACCAATTTATATTAATTCGTATGGAAAACAGGAAAAACAATATATAATACCGACCCTGTTTAACAAACTTCCACCTGATTTATTAAATATACAAAAACTTTCCGGTGTAAAAAATGAAATGAAAAAATGGATTTGGCAAAGTTGTATTTTATAGTGAATTACCATCTAAAAATTTGGAAAATCAAATGCTAATATATAGCAATATCATTATGACAAGATTAATATGTTTTATTTATTATTAGAAGAGAAGTGAAGAAGTATTTTATTTGTTTAGATTGTAATATTAATTAACTAGCTGCTATCCAGACATTTGTTTGTGTTTATATTTATGTATGACAACATGATTAGTAGACCCGCAGACAAGTCTTTATGACTTTGTGGGTCTACGATATTTGTAATCAACTAATTTTTTGTGTAATAAAAATCTTCTCAAAAAAAAAAAAAAATATATATATAATAATTATTATTAATAAATTTCAATCATTATCAATTCCCATACTGGTACTTCAATATCAACATTGATTAGCATTATATTGATAGAGGCATGTGGACATCATTTATTTACATGGTGGTTGTTCTCCTTGTGTTGTTAAACACTGTTTCAGCTTCGAAAATGAAGGCTCCTATTATTGTTATTAATATTATCCTTATTTTAATAGAAGGTATTAAAATACTAGTAGCCTTACCTTTACCTATCTTAAAACTCTTCCTCATAAGTCCAGTCATGTCATAGACTTACCATTTGGCGGCATTGAAAGTATTGAACTCGCGCCAATTCGTCACACCCTGGACCCATGAAGCAATGCGGCTGATTTTAGTTCGCTAGCTGGAGCGCTGATAGTTTTTGCTGTGGTCTATTCTGGGTGCTGTAACCAGACCCCTATTTGAGGGGTTGTTTGAATTTCTGCAACCTACTGCCCCATATAGGGTGGTTGGTTGATCAATGAAATTTTGTTTTCCACGCCTAACTTTCTTTGTATGACGCTCGTTTGGGCGAGATTCATCCCCTAACGAAATCGCGTTGTTCGCCAACCGGACCCCTATTGGAGGGGTTGTTTGAATTTCTGCAACCTAATTACTCATATGGAGTGGTTGATGAACCAACCCTGGTTCGTTTTCCACCTCCAACTTTCCTTGTATGACGCTCGTTCAGGAGAAAGTCATCCCTTGGCAGGTTGATATTTTCACAATTCTGGGTGCTGGAACCAGACCCCTATTGGAGGGGTTGTTTGAATTTCTGCAACAAACTGTTCCATATGGGGTGGTTGGTCGATCAAGGTCATTTTGTTTCACACAACCCCTCAAATAGGGGTCTGGTTCCAGCACCCAGAATTGTGAAAATATCAATCTGCCAATTGGGATGACTTTCTCCTGAATGAGCGAGCGTCATCATACAAGGAAGGTTGGAGGTGGAAAAAAAAACAGGGTTGGTTCACCAACCACTCCATATGAGTAATTGGGTTTCAGAAATTCAAACAACCCCTCCAATAGGGGTCCGGTTAGCGAATAACGCGATTTCGTTAGGGGATTTGAGATAAGGGATGTGGAAAGGGTGCAAAGGATTGCAGTTAGAAGGGTTACAGGTAGGGTTAGGAGGTGGAAATGGGGAGAGAATGAAAGGGGGGGAGCTAGAGTGAGAATATTGGAGAGTCCATCTGAGATGATCTGAGACTTGGGATGGCGGGAATTGGAAATACGGAGAAAGGAGGATCGGATCTGTAATTTCTTCAGGGTAATGGAAGGAGAAGGGGGCTGGGGAGAGTTGAATAGGTTGATTGAAAGGAATGAGTCAGGGTATGGGGGTAGGCGAAGTCATGATAGAGCAGTGGTTATAAAGGGGGCTAGATTAGATGTCGGTAAGTTCTCTTTCTTGAATAGGACAGGTAGGGATTGGAATGGGCTTAGTAGAAGTATACTTGAGGAGGATGAAATAGGGTTGAAGCTATTCCGTCAGAAGGTTAGGGAGGCGATAGGATAGGATCGATAGGGAACTTGCCATCACGCATTTGTGTGCAACTGCAAGAGTTAATTAGATGAGCGTAGGGAAGTCTCCATTCCACTCTTATAGGGCTTTGTCTGTTTTTTTTTGTTTTTTTTGGGCATTGCACAGGTTGCAGGGTTTGACTGATCAACATGAAAATTTGTTTGTACGGGCCAACTTTTACAACTTAGAACTGTATAGTTTTTGGAACGAATCGGTCGATTAGATTTTGAGAAATATCATGTCAAAGTTTTTAAAAACCCCATAAGATTAGGCTGGGTGAGAAAATTTGAAAAAATGAAACCTCTCAGAAAAAAATTAAATTTTCTCTGAGTGTTTAAACATGAATGATACACATAACCACCATTTTGTAAGCAATTCTAATCAGCAGTTTCGAAGAAAAAAAATCAAATAACTGTTTTTATACATCAAATATATGGAAATGAGCCAAGATTCACTGCTTCATAGATTTGATATTTGCCCAAGCATTAAATATTCTTCATATTCGTCAAGGTGTGTAGAATACCAGAGAAGATAAAGTAGCAATTAAATGAAGGACAAAGTGTGTAGAATACAAGAGTCGATAAAGTAGCAAATGTAGGACTGTTATTATACCTTATTTCAGATATCTCGCTCATCTTACAACGCATATTTCGCGTTTGCCTAGTTAGATGAGCGTAGCGAAGTCTCCATCCCACTCTTATAGGGCTTTGTCTGTGTTTTTTTTGTTTTTTTGTTTGTTTGTGGGCACTGCACAGGTCGCAGGGCTTGACTGATCAACATGAAACTTTTTTTGTACGGGCCAACTTTTACTACTTAGAACTGTATAGTTTTTGGAATGAATCGGTCGTTTAGATTTTGAGACATATCATGTCAAAGTTTTCAAAAACCCCATAAGATTAGGCTGGGTGAGAAAATTTGAAAAAATTAAACCTCTCCAAAAAAAATAAAATTTTCTCTGAGTGTTCAAACATAAATGATACACATAACCACCATTTTGTAAGCAGTTCGAACCAGCCGTTTCGAAGAAAAAAATTCAAACGACTGTTTTTATACATCAAATATATGGAAATGAGCCAAGATTCACTGCTTCCTAGATTCGATATTTGCCCAAGTATTAAATATCTTCATATTCGTCAAGGTGTGTAGAATACCAGAGTCGATAAAGTAGCAAATGTAGGACTGTTATTATACCTTATTCAGATATCTCGCTCATCTTACAACGCATATTTCGGGTTTGCCTAGTAATAATAATAATAATGAATTTCGCCCAAACGAGCGTCATACAAAGAAAGTTAGGGGTGGAAAACAATTTTTCATTGATCGATCAACCACCTCATATGGAGGTGTTCATTGCAGAAATTCAGACAAACCCTAAAATAGAGGACTGGTTCCAGCACCCAGAATTTTGAAAATATCAACCTGCTAAGGGGACTTTCTCCTAAACGAGCGTCATACAAAAACCGTTGGGGGGTGGATAACAAATCGGGGTTGGTCCACCAATCACGTGATATGAGTAATTAGGTTGCAGAAATCCAAACAACCCCTCCAATAGGGGTCCGGTTAGCTAAATACGCGATTCCGTTAGGGGATGAATCTCTCCCAAACGAGCGTCATTCAAAAAAATTCAGGGGTGGAAAACATAATTACATTTTTTTTTTTAATAACATCGAAACTTGATACAAAATCATTGTTCCCCAATTAAGGCTATGGATGAAAGATATACACATGGTATAGTGACATGACATAATAGTATATACATTGACATAGAGACATAATAATGTTAGAATGGATCGTGAGGATTATTCAATTTCTCAAATTTAAAACAATTTTTAAAGACTTCAACAATATAAACATTTCTTATACATTCTTACAAATTTCATGTCAGATAATATCCCAGACCCAGAGGTTTCAGGTTTGAAGTTTGAAAATTATTTTAGACATTTACCAGCTATCTTTACATTAATTTCAAGTATATTGAAACTTTTTTTTATGTAATGGAAGTAGCCACTGAGGGAAAATCCCGGGTATGTTTAAATTCAAACTCTTTACATAATATAATTTATGATTACACCTAATAATTAAATTGTCACATTCTATATGGAACTTGCATCCAACTCTTTTCCACAAACTTTATTAGAGCTCGTCAAGGGGGAGGGGGTTGGGCGGAATTAGGGAGAGGATACAAGTAAGACAACTAGATCACGCAGTACGTAGTATCTACAGCCAGAGCGTCATAGTTGCACAAGCAAGGAGAGATGTACGGAAATACTCTTTCCTACCTCGAACTGGTAACGATTGGAATGGTTTGGGGGGATTGCGGAGGGGAATCTGACGTTGAAAGAATTCAAAGAGAGGGAAGTGCGGAGGGAAGTGTTAAGAGAGGGGATTTGAGAGTTTTTATAGGTTGGGTTTGTTTTTAATTATTAATATTTGTTTTCTTTATCGTGTTCCTGTTGTAAGCTGGATTTCCAACCACGCAATTCTCATGTAGCGCGTCATGGCGGATCAAAGTCGCAAGGCGGCAGATATTTTCCTTCACTGACCAATCAGGGACAAGTCGCGATCGTGTCATGAAAGTAGAGAGTTGCTCAACATTCGAGCGGTATGAGCTCGCGACATTGGCGGAAGTACACAGTTTCGTATACTGCATCCGGCGACTTATCGATAATCGACTTTGATTACCATGAGTTTTTTTGACAGCTGAACAAAATAATTGCCACCAATAGTAGTTCAAGTTTTTGTTGCTAGATGTCTATACTCTCGAATCGCCAAGCGACTTTCAAAATGTCCGCTACTCGCGATTTTGACGCCCGACATGATATCGCGCGATATGAGAATCGCGTGCATGGAAATCCAGCATTAGAGTCTCATACATTTAGTTCAAGGCCTTGCCACCACATTTTTATGCAATTGTAAGTGTGAATAATGAATGAATGAATAAATGAACTCCAGTCCTTCCTCATACATAATATCCCTGTTCCTATTCCAGGCTTCACTTGATACCAATGCATGCGCGCAGTGTTGGGGAAGTTCCATTATGAAAGGAACTTTTAAAAAGTTCAGTTCACGTCAATTAAATCGATCTTTTAAAATGTTCAAAGTTCGTTTTCGTGACTTTGCGGTAAAAGTTCAAATTTAAAAAAAACATGAGTTTGTTCAAAAATTCACCTTGAAAATTATAGGAAGAAAGGGTTCAAAAATAATATGTAGGCCTACACACACATTTCCTATAGTAAATGTCGCAAGTTAATTAGTGATTGATAACAACTACAAGTCACAACACGTCAACTTTGACCACACGTGGCTGCCGGCTCGCCTGGTGACAAGTGATCACATGGTGAAATCCCGAACAGGGAATATTATACATTCGGGATGGACCTTGAAATAGTCGATCTCTTTTGGAATTTGGACGGAGAAGTATGGATAGGGCGATCAAGGCGAATAGGATTATGAGTAATCTAAAATTGAACTTTCAAATGAACGTTTTATTACGTTAAAGATCACCGAAAAATCAAATGTGAAGAAAGTTCGAGATCGTCAACTGTAAATGTAACGCGTTGATTGAAAAGTTCAGAAAATACGAACGCGTACATTTTAAAAGTTCATTACCCAACACTACATGCGCGCAGCTGATGTAACACTCGTACTCTCACCCGGGTTCAATACGTTCAACTCAGATAATCACAACTAGATTTTCAACATTTTCAGAAAATGTTCAATTTATTGAAAATTTTCAGAGAATGTCCTACTCATTGAAAAATGTCTGTAATTGAAATGTAATTGAATGTGAATTGTGTAATTGAAATGTAATTGAATGTGAATTGTGTAATTGAAATGTAATTGAATGTGAATTGTGTAATTGAAATGTGATTGAATGAATAGGCCTACATCTAATTCATCGTCATTGATTTTTTTCAGTGATTTTCAAAACAAAATCATTGGATTTCTTTTAATTTGAACAATGAAAAATTTTTGATGGAAATTTCCAACATCTTTATTCATTCACTTTTCAATTATTGGTAGGTCATTTTCAAATGGCTTTTCAAAAGAGGACAGTATATAAAGCTACAATTGAGTACTGGCCCCACCTACGGGTGATCGCCGAGAAGTCAACACAATACGTGAGGAGCTATCAATGCATGTTCATAAACTTCAAAAAGCCAGTCATTATTTTAGGTAGGCTCTACTCATTTAGGGTTTTGGCAATTCTGTAAGCAAATGCACCTTCAATGTGGTGGTTTAACAGTTGTTTTAGTATCACCAAGAGTAAATTCAAACTCAATTTTCTTCTGTGACAACTTGAATGTCATAAAAAACATATTAAAACGAACAAAACACAAAAAGTTCATACACTACATCATACATACAAACAAGATCTATCAGAAAACACATCAAACAAAAATATCGGACAAAAATTAGCAATGGTACGTTGAACGATAAAATTACCGTTTTTACTCATACTATATTGAAGAGCTAGGAGCCTGTAGGCCCGACGTAACTCCCACAGAATTTTGATATATCACATCGTTCAAAAAAGCCATCACAAAAAAAAAGCTGAATCAGCTGGTCTTGGAAAACTGGTGAATTTCAATTGAAATTTGTTATTCCACTATAAATATTGTTTAAAAAAAAAATGTGGATCATAAAATTAATATCTAGAATAAAAAATTCTATAGGTATAATATTTGGATCATTTTTAATACAAATACAAAAAAGTACAGGTAGCAGTACGGTACACATTAGCAGTTAGGCCCTATTTGGGCACGTACTCAAAACTAGGTCAGATCTTGGGCCCCTCCTCCCCTTACTTTCTGTCACCCTCCGTCAAATTAGGACCAATCCACTTCTGAACTGTCGCAATTTTTGTATCCCACTTTCTTAGGGCTGAATATATACTCTTCTGCTGCCCTCAGTAGCACGGTCAGCTGAGGCACCGCTTCAGAAACTGAAGTCACCGTTGGGCGTGGGTTTGAGTCCTGCATAAGGCATGGGTTTCTGTAAAGGTCTTTTCACTCACCATCACTTCATAGTTTCATAATCATCTGCTCATTCGTACCCCCGTATAACCTAGCTGTTGGTGGGGTCGTTACAAGCAAACAATATTTATTCATTCATTCATATATTCTTCTTCTTGAGTGACCATCACAGCTCTGGGTGGGTCTTAACCGTGACAACAATCCGCCTCCATGTTCTATGGATCCATGTCTTCGGAGCTGGGCCTCTGAAATCCAGTTCTGGACTCTGTAGGTCTCTCTCTCTACGTGAATATATATATATATATACTGACATGAACTATAGTTACCGGCACAACTTACAAATATATACTGTATAACGACATACGACTGGTTCAAGTATAAAACATGAGTAACAAAAAGTTTACGCAACTAAAACAAGACCGGTAAAAACCGTTACCTCGGATCTGTACAGGTCTCGACCAGTGGCGTGACTGGGACCGCAGCCACAAGGGAGGACCAAGGGGCCCTGAAATAAGATTTTCTATTTAGAGGATACATATTTTGATTTCATTTGATTCATATCGAGAGAAGCAACTCAAATAATTTCAGGGGTTAGACTGAGATTGGCTGGTCTTAGCCTTGCTTGACTCATCCTAGACTCGTTTTCCGCAATAGCGGATTCAAGATTTTCATCAACTGCAATAGCGGTACACTCCTTTTGTTCATTAACCAAGCCATCTCCTATAGGTCTATACATGTTCTTTTTCCGCCTCCATCTTCTTCAGCTCACTGGTATGAACAAACTTGGAATTGAATCTTTATTCCTGTCACATAAAAATACGTGGTCAGGCTGGTGGAACATCTACCATCAGAAAAACTACGACCACAAATTCATGGATACCGGATGGCCAAGCCTGACGTATCACTCAATTACTTACTCAATTACTTATGTAGGGCCTAAATATATTGAATTAGTTCATTTTAAGTAAGGGAGCTTCCATAAAGGAAGTTCTGCCACTGATTTCTCCTATCCAACTCCTTCTTCCTCTTCTCCTCTGGCTCACTGGTATAAACAAACTCAGAATTGCCATCACGCAACTTCTTGTTCTTCTTGTTCTTCTTTGACTCACTGGTACGAACAAACTCAGAATTGCCATTATCCAACTTCTTCTTCTCTGGCTCACTGGTATGAACAAACTCAAAATTGCCATTATACAACTTCTTCTTCTTCTTCTTCTTCTCTGGCTCACTGGTATGAACAAACTCAGAATTGCCATTATCCAACTTCTTCTTCTTCTCTGGCTCACTGATATGAAGAAACTCAGAATTGCCATTATCCAACATCTTCTTCTTCTTCTTCTTCTTCTTCTTCTTCTTCTTCTTCTCTGGCTCATTCGTATGAACAAACTCAGAATTGCCATTATACAACTTCTTCTCTGGCTCACTGGTATGAACAAACTCAGAATTGCCATTATCAAGCCTCCTCTTCAGTGTCGGAACGATCTCGGTGATTTGCAAGTAATTTGAATCTATTTGATGATTAATTATTTTCTCATCGATGTACTCAAGATTTTGTTCAGTTCTTTGCTCGTTCATTCTCTTTTTTTCCATCAAAAGCTTCTCCTCTGGCTGACGGGTACAAACAAACTCAGGATTTTCCCCACCAAGCTTCCTCTTCATTTTCATAACATAGTCGATAATTTGCAAGTCAATTGAATCCGTCTGATTCATTTTTTTCTCATTCATGGACTCAAGATTTTGTTCAGTTCTTTGCTCGTTCATTCTCCTTTCTTCCACTAAAAGCTTCTCCTTTGACTCGTCGGTACAAACAAACTCGTGATTGCCATTATCAAACTCCCTCTCCATTTCTGTCACGAATTTGATAAGGGTTTTTAGCTCTTTCATACTCCTTTCTTCGATCAAATCCTTGAAATATTCCATTTTTGACTGATACTCCTTTGTCTTGTCAATGAATACGCCTGGGTCTTCTATTCTCGGATAACTCTCCTTCGGCTTATCGATGGATAGATCTTCTATTCTCGAATGACTCTCCTTCGGCTTGTCAATGGATAGGTCTTCTGTTCTCGAATGACTCTCCTTCGGCTTGTCGATGGATAAGTCTTCTATTCTCGGATGACTCTCCTTCGGCTTATCGATGGATAAGTCTTCTATTCTCGGATGACTCTCCTTCGGCTTGTCGATGGATAGGTCTTCCATTCTCGGATGACTCTCCTTCGGCTTGTCGATGGATAGGTCTTCTATTCTCGAATGACTCTCCTTCGGCTTGTCGGTGGATAGGTCTTCCATTCTCGGATGACTCTCCTTCGGCTTGTCTATGGATAGGTCTTCTATTCTCGAATGACTCTCCTTCGGCTTGTCGATGGGTAGAAGGTTTCCATTACTATTCAAGTAATCTGCCTTACACATCTTCTTTTGAAGACAACTGCGATAACTCTTCATTGATTATGGGACTACCTTGACTGAATTCACCCGATGGCTAAACGTCGTACGGTATTATTGTTGGTCGTCTTCTTTTCACCTTTCAATTTTGTACGGAACGATCAACTTTACAGGTTTAAGTGGATCACTATGCCTGGCGCGTCACGTGGAAAGTATTTTCTTTACAACCAAGTTCTTTTCGACTCAATGAATACAATACTATGTGAGGTACTAGGCCAGGCTTACTAGTTGAAGTTCTTAAACAGCTGTTGATTTCAAATCGGTTCTCTTGGTGGCTTTTGTTCACTACTAATGTTACCACACTTCCGTTGTCGTCCACATATTTGACCGTAAGTCCGAAAGGATTATTGACCGAAGGATTACTTCTCACCAATACCAGACCCTAGAAATTGAAAATAATGTATATACCTCGCGAGAAATGAAACAAGTAAACACAATTTCCTAAACAAGACTTGAATTTGTAAGCTAATTTTTACATAACCTCAAACTTACCTGCAGTTATTTCGAACATAAACACTCGGTCATAAATCAATCCAACTAGACTGGACCTTTTCAACACAATAGAGCTGAATATAATAAAACTATTAACAATTAACAAATAACAGTAGGGCTTGTTATGTGCACAGTTTATATAATTATATACAAATAGGCCTATATAAATACAAGTATAGGCCTATATACTAATGTCTTTGGATTCGAAGAGGTGGTTGTTTGTATGGATTGGTACATGCAAAGATCCAAAAGTAAAACTTGCAGTGTGGCCAACTTGCCCTTCAAACTAGCGGTGAGCGGCGGAAACATTTAGCTCTGTTATGTTGGTTAAACTACAATCAGCTGTCGAGCACATGTTGTTAATGACGTCATTGAAATTAAACATGCGCGAAGAACTGTCAAAATAAGAAAGATTTATTCATTGTGACAGGATCCACATTGTACATTTCTGTCAAGGATCTACAGACCTCTGCATCTTGTGCATATACATACATTGTTTGATAAATGATGTTTTATGATAATGCTATATTCTAATGATGTTTCAATATTGATAACATACTAATAATAATAATATTTTTGAATAGGATCCCTCTTGAGATCAGACAAGAAGTAAATGTGAATAACTTTCGAAAAAAATGTTGTATACTTATAAAAGATGGAAAACTAATTCCTAAAGCTTATGAAGTGGTCAGATACTGGGACCAAGCCAATTAACCCTTAATTTACCCTGTTATCTCTAATTAATTCATTTCTCCAATCCTGTTCAGTGTTAATACATCATACAAACATTTTGTATTTGTATTTTGTATTTTTTTTCAATTGTTAATTGAATTATTTTTCTAGTTATGTATTCCATTGTGTAATTGTATTTTAGATTTGTTTTTCATTTTGTAACTGTTGATTGATGTTGATGGTAGTTGATCATTGTGATGTATTTAACCGTGTAAATTACTTCAGCAATAATGCTAAATAAAAATATCCACTACTACTAAAAGAGAATCTAAAAGATATAACACTTGAACACAGTCACGATACTCGACACAAAAATCTCATTGAACTAGACAAGCACTATAAAACCATTCATCAGAGAGGCTTGCATCATTGTGGATCAAAATTATTCAATAAATCAACAACGATCGTCAATAAATGTCATTTAAAGAATTTAAATCACCAATAATGAAATGCATTCTGAAAAACACTTTCTACTCCGTGAAGGATTTCATGGACACTGGCTTTATTCAAAAAATTTGAATCAATATTTAAAATAACTTGGAATCAGAATTTAATTAAAACTAGAATTATTTCAAAACTATACTCATCTTAAAAAATTAAATCGATTGGAAAAATCAAAATTATTTGACAGTCTTGATTAGAATCAATTTTAAAATGAAATGTTTTTCCAAAATGAACTTCAGGGTTGGTTGAAAAGCTGAAATAGCTAAAAGTTGGTGTTCAATATTATTTGAGTCCATTTTCATGTATCATTATTATTTTAAATATTATTATCATTATCATTATCATTATTGTTATTTATTAACAGATTTACTTAATATCATATGATGTTATAAGCCACATTTATAACTTAGTAAGTTAATAATTGTAAACTGCTAACCATTCCGATTTCCTTTTGTTTTTTTGTTTGCTTGTTTATTTCACTGTTACAAATAGTTATAAACAGGTGGTAACATCTTAAAATTAATTCTTAACTTAAATTTCTTGCAAAATTCAAAATTACCAAATTTATCTAGCCAGCTTCATTTTAAATTGACCAATCCTATCAACTCCGTCAAACATAGTCTGATCCAGTCCATTCCAATCTCGTATGGTTCTATTTACAAATGAATATTATATTTCACCCTGTCCAGTCGTGCTTGAACGATTTTTATTTTGGCCCAGTGGTCACTTCTCCCATAATAATGTGGTTCCTTCAATCTCACTCCTATATCTTTCCATGCTCTTTGCCCTGTGAATGCCCTAGGGTCTATACACATTGTACAGCCTCATCTGCCCTTTCCTCTTCTGCAATGAATTCCATCCCAATGCTTCAATCATCTTACTCACACTCTCTGGTACCCTCTGCAGCTTGATATTTAACCCTTCCTGCTTTTTTACTTTGATGATCCATTTCCTCCTCTTCAGCTTCCCTGTAACTCTTCTCGCTGCCCACCTCTGTATACTTTCTATCTTCTTGATCTGTCCCACTTCATACGGATCCCACACCGTCGCTGCATATTCAGCTATCGGTCTTATCAACGTCACGTAAGCCTTTGCCTTAACTGCTTCGCATGCCCCTTCCAAATTCCTCATAACAAAGTTCACATTTCTGTTTGATTTTGCTGTGGTCTTCTCTATGTGCTCTTCCCAGTTCAACTCCTTATCTAAAACTACCCCTAAATATTTATAACTTGGTTTCGTCTCTAATCTGACTCCTCCCATTTCATAATTTGGTTCATCGCCGTGCTTCTTGCCCACGATCCTAACTACTTGACACTTATTCACATTAAATTGCATCTGATTTTTCTCCGCCCATTTCCATAATTTGTTCAAGTCTTTTTGAATTTCAGTCTCATCCCCCTGTTTCTCTATACCCTTGTATATGACTGTGTTGTCTGAAAATAGTCTGATTCTTGATTTTAATGTTCCCTTGATGTCATTGATATATATTAGAAAAAGTAGTGGGCCCAGCACACTGCCTTGCGGCACTCCAGACGTCACCATGATCTCGGTTGAAAACTTCTCTCCCACTCTCACCTTCTGATTTCTCCCTTCTAGAAAATCTTGATCCCAAGAAACAACTCTCGTGTCTCCAATACCCGTCAATTTCTTCACTAACCTACCATGCGGCACTTTGTCGAATGCTTTTTCCAAATCTAGGAAGACAGCATCTACCTTGGTTCCCTTGTCCAGATTATCAAATAGGTCCTGTGTAAGACCAGCAAGTTGAGACTCACACGAGAACCCTTGTCTGAACCCGTGTTGTTCTTCTACCAACCACCCTTTCCTTCCTAAACACTCCCTAATGTATATTCCGATAATTCTCTCCATCAACTTACATACACAGCTCGTCAAACTTACTGGTCTGTAGTTTGAAACCCGACATCTCTCCCCACCCTTAAATATGGGTACAACTGTCGCCTGCTTCCACCCTTTAGGTAAGATTCCTTCTTCTAATGAATTCACAAATATTTCCAATGGGTACACTGTACAGTTCTATGGCTGCCCCTGCCTCACTTAATAGCTCCGCTGTAATTCCATCAGGTCCCGGTGCTTTCCCCTTTCCCATTTTTTGCATTGCTCTTCTTACATCTCCCCTTGTTATGATTATTTTATTTCCTTCAATTCCCTCACTCTCTTCCACCCCCTCTCTCACATCAATGTCTTCGTTGTTGTCCTTATCTCTGTCTTGAAATACCTCTGCATAGAACGCGTTCAGTGCTCTAGCTTTATCCTCATCTGTCTTTACCAATAATTTGTTCATCTCTAATGGGGGTAAATTCCTAGTACTTTCCTTTTGCCTTCTGATATGTGAATATAACTTTCTCCAGCTTCCTCTCTTATCTCGTTCGTCGAACATACTCATCATATACTTATCCATTGCCGCTTTCTTAGCTTTATTTAATTGTCCCTGCAACTCCTTACGTACCATTTTCCAGTCATCATCCATTTCCCCCTTTCTCCTATTTACTACTCTAGCCTTCCTTTTGAGCCTTCGTACCTCCGAGTCATAATATGGCGGATCACTATTTATTCCTAATGTTTTTACAGAAACAAACTTCTTCTTACCCTCCTCCAGTACCGTCAAGAAACTGTTCCACATATCCTCCACCTCACTTTTTTCATTCCTCCATCTTTCTAACCTTTCCCACATGAACTTTTCTAATCCTATTTTGTCAACTTTTCCATAGCACCATCGATTTTCTTCCCTTTCAGTTTCACATGCACCATGTCCAATATTTGTCTCTAGTATCGGCTTCTTTTTGCTGGAAATCAGTCGTATGGAGAATGTTCACCACCTACCAGAGGTGCTTTGTACCCTGCTTTCTTGCGAGCCCTCAGACAAGCAATGGAATGGTATACCGTGATATTGTTACAACCGAAATTTGGATGCCAGGTTCTGAATAGATTTAGACGAGGGGTGTAGTCAATAATTTAGAAATAGTGGCGCTTACTTTTGAAAAGTGAGAGGTTGGTTGTAGGATCGTGAAGGTATAAGTGACGTAAACAGTGATTTAAAGGACAATAGATATTTATTGATGGTGATTTAGAAACAAAACAAGATGATTAAAACAGTTAAAAAATAAATGTGACGTTTGACGAAAAATGAATTTACAGTGGACCGACGATCTTACAATACAGGAAAGAAATTAAAACGGTCAACTGGACCGATACTTAGCCCAGGAGAGTACGTCGATCGGGGACAGCGGCACGCGTAAGATGTTAATAGCGGCCCTGTCCCTCACGTCGTCTGGTGTCTTCTCAAGAGACCGAGTACTCTTATCACACACGCATTTATACACACACCTCACTTGCTGTTGCTATGTGTCCGGTCTGTCGGTAGGGCCATTTACGCGTAAATGTATAGGTCATTCTCCCTAACGACAGACGTCGGAGCAATCAGTTGGATAGATGTTGATCAGTGGTTAATGGTCGATTAGAATAGAACAAACATTATGTATGATAGAAAAACAGTGGTCAACTGACTACTGTGACAATATTCAGCAACATCCAAACATCCCTGCTGACACACATTACGGATCTAAACTAGAAAACGACCAGGTTGTACATATTGTGTCAACCATATACCCTGTGTATACCGTTATCAATGATAGAAGTCCTCATGCGAGTGCTCTTGCGTTCTAGGAAGGTGTTCACCGCCATGCAAGTGCAATACTAATGGCTAATACAGTATATTACTGAATACTACTAAATACTAATCCACTGAAATGTGCATCTGCGAAGGCAAAGAAGACACATGTGATAATGTTGACGCAGGTTGTGCTTCGGAAAATGAGGTCGATGATCTTACGGTCCTAACTATTCTAGGCCTATACTCATATAATGTTATATTTCATGAAACATTATCATAACATTGTGCCTGAAATGATATATTCATCATTTTCATACATCATTTTCCATCTGTATCTCGTGTATTGAGGTACGTGAGTTGAACTTTCGCTGGTCGTTAGATTTATAAAAATGACGTACGTATATATTCGAAATGAAAAAATAAGAAAATTTCGAATGGTTTTCGAAACAAGGAAAGATTTTCGAACGAACATTTTGGATTCACCATCTTGTATTAATCCAGATACAATGAATTTATGTTTCCTTTATCATTATAGCTTCCATTTGAATATAATGAAGACTATTTCGCAAGGTTTTAGATTGAAATGGAATAGTTTTTGAGCGCTATTTTCCATTCGCCATCTTGAATTCATTGAGACACATCAAATTCATATTTTCCTCATCATTAGTTTCCATTTGAATATAATTACGACCATTTCGCATGATTTTAGAACCCCCAAAAAATAGTTTTTGAGCGCCATTTTGAATCCGCCATCTTGAATTTTCAGAAATTCATCAAATTCATAGTCTCCTCATCATTACCTCTCATTTGAATACAAATACGACTATATGGCGTGATTCTAGAAAAAAATATCCAAAACCCAAAAACGACCTCCATTTTGTTTCCACCATCTTGGATCCTTCCACATATGATAAAATGTTCTTCTCCTTGTCATTACCAATCATTTGAATATGATCATGTCCATCCTGTCGCATATACACTGCAAATCCAATTGATCCAAATATTCAATAAAATGTATACTTTTATTGCGTTTTCTTTGTTTTTTCTCATTCGATTGTTGCAAAAATCTCTGAAAAGGTGTATAATAGTATAATTCATATTCGGTTAAAATTTGAGATATTTTAAAAAATTCTTGTTTTTCAAGTAGTTTTCCTTCGGGTTATTCTTAAGAGGATTTTTCAAACTTTCAGATTATTTCACGGAAAAACCTTCCAACCGATTTCTCTGAATAACAATCCCAGCATATTCTGGTTTGACAGAAATATGTAGAAAAAGTTCCAAGTTGATAGGTATTTAATTTTTCCTAACCTGTATGCCGCGTACAAAATTTAAAAAAAAAAAGACCATTTTTTTCGGTATGTGAAACGGAATCTTCGCTACGCTCATCTAATTAGACGAGCTTTGGCAAGGATTCAATTAGACATACTGAAAAAATTTGATGGTCGTTTTTATGTTTTTTTAAATTATTTTTGTTCATGTTTTTTGTCGGTTCTCCACAGGTCAAACGGCCTCAGCTTCAGCTATCAACTTCAAACTTTTTTTCATAACTGTTCCTCATCTAACTTAGATCTGTATAGTTTTGTGGCATTATCGGGTGGTAACTTTTATTTTTATGAATATCAGGAATTTCAAAAATACCCATTAGAATAACACAGTGGAAAAAAAGAAAATATTTTCATTTTCCAAAAAAATTAAATTTCGCGTGAAGTTGAATTTCATTTTGATACACATTTCTGGAAATTTTCAGCTTGATCGGGTCAGCCATTTTGAAGAAAAAAACATAAAATGTGCTAAGTTGGTACCACTCGAGGCAGTTTTTACCCATTTATAACTTAAATGTCACCCAATTGCCGAATGTAGGCAAAAGTTTGGCAAAAAAGTCGACATACTATTGCTATCCGCTCGTCTGACAACGCATATATGGCGTTTTCGTAGTGATGATACAAATTACTAGAAAAACGCTATATATACGCGTTGTTGGACGAGCGGAAAGTATTAGTATGTCGACTTCTTTGCCAAACTTTTGCCCAAGTTTGCCAATTGGGTGACATTCAGGTTATGAATGGGTAAAAACTGCTTCGAGTGGTACCAATTTAGTACATTTCATGTTTTTTCTTAAAAATGGCTGACCCGATCAAGCTGAAAATTTCCAGAAATGTGTATCAAAATGTAATTCAACGTGACAAAAAAAAATCATTTTTTTTGAAAATAAAAATATTTTTATTTTTTTCCCGACGTGTTATTCTAATGAGTATTTTCGAAATTTCTAAAATTCATAAGAATAAAAGTTACCACCCGATAATGGCACAAAACTATACAGATCTAAGTTGGATGAGGAACCATAACGAAAAAAAGTTTGAAGTTGATAGCTGTAGCCGTTTGACCTGTGGAGAACCGACAAAAAAACATAAAAAAAAACATAAAAACGAACACCAATTTTTTTCAGTATGTCAAATTGAATCCGTGCTAAAGCTCGTCTAATTAAAAAGCCCGGTATTACCAACGTTGGAGTAGCTCCAACTGGCAGATAAAAGTTGTTATCACCATGGTTACCTGTAGTATTTGTTTCTACCAACTCTCAGATGACTGCTAACTGGACTTGGATACCGGGCCTAAGAGAGTACACTAGTTAGAACATTATGATTCCCACTTTTCATTATTAGGCTTACTATTAATACACAGTTATTATTTTATATATATTATAATTTCATCACCTGCTCATTCGTATCCCTGTACAACCTGGCTGTTGGTGGGGTCAATAATAATCATAAAAACAATAAAAACTCTACAACAAAATCCCTAGATACATTACAAATACTAGGAAAACGCTATATACGCGTTGTTAGACGAGCGGAAAGTAATAGTCTGTCGACTTCATGGCCAAACTTTTGCCTAAATTCGCCAATTGTTTTTTAGTTTTTTAGCCATTTTAGTTACTAGGAAAACGCGGGATGCGCGTTGTTAGACGAGCTTAGGGGTATAGAAATCTAGAATGAAAAATAATTTGTCAACCCAATCTACATCTACAGACCTTGGATCACTCCAAATGTTCAAAAACGTTACGAGAATCAGTTATGTCACGGCCTTCCTCTTCATTCATTTCAATCTTTTTGAATTAATTGGTGACACTTGTTGCTATAGATTTAATTGGTTCCCGTAATAGCCTAAATTGATGGGAAAATGCTTTATAAATGCGTTTTCTTCGTTATTTCCTATCCGATTGATGCGAAAAATCTTTCAAAATGTGCTTAATAGTTTCCTTTATATTCGGCGAAAATTTGAGAGGTCTTGAAAAATTTTGATTTTTCAAGTATTTTCCTCCGGGTTATTCTAATGGGGATTTTTGAAATTTCTAAAATTCATAAAAAAAAAAGTTATCATTCGATAATGCCACAAAACTATACAGATCTAAGTTAGATGAGGAACCATGACGAAAAAAAGTTTGAAGTTGATAGCTGTAGCTGTTTGACCTGTGGAGAACCGACAAAAAAACATAAAAAAAACAGAAAAAAAAAACACATAAAAACGAACACCAATTTTTTTCAGTATGTCAAATTGAATCCTCGCTAAAGCTCGTCTAATAAATGGGTAAAAACGGCTTCGAGTGGTACCAATTTAGCACATTTCATGTTTTTTCTTCAAAATGACTGACCCGATCAAGCTGAGAATTTTCAGAAATGTGTACCGTATCAAGATGTTATTCAACTTCACACAAAATTTCAATTTTTTTGAAAATATAATGTTTTAAATTCTTTTTCCGCCGTGTTATTCTAATGGGTACATTTGAAATTTCTAAAATTCATAAAAATAAAAGTTACCACCCGATAATGCCACAAAACTATACAGATCTAAGCTAGATGAGGAACCATAATGAAAAAAAGTTTGAAGTTGATAGCTGTAGCCGTTTGACCTGTGGAGAACCGACAAAAAATATATTTAAAAAAAAAAAAAAAACATAAAAACGAACATCAATTTTTTTCAGTATGTCAAATTGAATCCTCGCTAAATCTCGTCTAATAACAGACATCAGTTCATTCCAGAAACACTTTCATACTTAGGGAGACTCGGTGCCGTATCAAGACATTTTGCGCCCCTAGGTGTGAAATGTTTGACGTCCCCCTCCCCCCTCAAGTATGATCCCCTAAAGGTGATTGCTGCTGGAGGAACCATTTTGAAGATTTTTTTTTATTTTTGTAAGCGTTTTTTAATTGATAATTCTTTAAAATATGAGATTTAAACTATATATAAATATATTATATATATATATATTTACTTATAATGTGTTCCACTGTTTCGGAAACTGAAATACTTTTATCTGCGGCGGAAATTCATGGTCACCAACAGCACAGTCCTGGTGTTGAAGTTCATTGGTTATCAACATTTAAAATGGGGTGATAAGATCGCCCTTGTGGTGCCCCGTCCAAACGATCCTATCTTTCATCCACAGCCCTAATTGGGGAACAATGATTTTGTATCAAGTTTCGATGTTATTAAAAAAAAAAAAAAAAAAAAAAAACACTTGAAAGAATTCCTGACTAACAAAAAAGCATATTTTACCGTACAAGAATACCTAAGTCCTAAATGATCTCACTGAATAAGTGAATTACATAGAGAGAAGTTTATTAAAAACACTGCCGCCAAAACAATTGCCACACGGACACATGCAGTATGACAAAATTTATAGAAACAATGCATTGTTTTTTTTAAATAAGAGAATTAAATGTAAAAAAAATATAATGGAGACATTATTCTAAAAAATTTTTCGTAATACAAAAATTGAGTATCAAGAGTAATTTAACAAAATGTATTCGAGAAAAAAAATAATGGAATGGTAATAAAGGTGAGTTGATGAAACTAGAGAACGAACGCGAATATAAATTATACTAAAGTAAGAATAGAAAATTAAATGAGATGTTGACCGTATAAATGATTTCTTGAAATGGCAATTGATCCTCTCAAAGACAATAAACTTATATGTTATATATCTTTTCCAAGTATACAGAGTTGGGCAGCGAGAAGAGTTACAGGGAAGCTGAAGAGGAGGAAATGGATCATCAAAGTAAAAAAGCAGAAAGGGTTAAATATCAAGCTGCAGAGGGTACCAGAGAGTGTGAGTGAGGTGATTGAAGCGTTGGGATGGAATTCGTTGGAGAAGAGGAGAGGGCAGATGAGGCTGTACAATATGTATAGGGCACTAACAGGGCGAAGAGCATGGAAAGATATAGGAATGAGATTGAAGGAACCACATTATTATGGGAGAAGTGACCACTGAGCCAAAATGAATATCGTTCAAGCACGACTGGGCAGGGTGAAGTATTCATTTGTACAGTTGAAATACTGAGAGAATAGGATTCCTACCATGGCGCATCCTGGTATCACTTTGGTGCACTGAATAATTTTCAACATGACGACACTAAAATCAGCTGAGCATGCTACACACCAATAGCGGCTCTTCTGATTTTTTGAATCTAATATACATGGCTATATATAGATATAGCCGTTAATATATGATAATATATAGATATAGCCGTATATAGATAATATATAGGCCCAGATATGTTAATACACAATTAACATTGTTTTTAGCGGATTCACATAGACACATTGCTTGTTCCCGAACCTGTATGGTTAACAGAACCACCAACCATCTTACAGAAAAACGATGAAACACAAATAAAACATACCCGTATTTTCGAAGTTCCTTTCGCTCAAGTGCACAGGATACATTTTGATATTGCAAATATATTCATTTTTATTCATTATGATTATTAAAAACAACCATTAACGAGTGAATTTGTGAAATATCTCATTTTTCTATATCGATGCAGTTTTCTTGTGGTGGCTGCACGAATCCTATTCTCTCAGTATTTCAACTGTAAATAGAACCATACGAGACTGGAATGGAATGGATCAGACTATGTTTGACCGAGTTGATAGGATTGGTCAATTTAAAATGAAGCTGGCTAGATAAATTTGGTAATTTTAGATTTTGCAAGTAATTTAAGTTAAGAATTAATTTTAAGATGTTACCACCTGTTTATAACTATTTGTAACAGTGAAATAAACAAGCAAACAAAAAAACAAAAGGAAATCGGAATGGTTAGCAGTTAACAATTATTAACTTACCAACTTATAAATGTGGCTTATAACATCATATGATATTAAGTAAATCTATTAATAAATAAAAATAATGATAATGATAACGATAATAATATTTAAAATGATATTGATACATGAAAATGGACTCAAATAATATTGAACACCAATTTTTAGCTATTTCAGCTTTTCAACCAACCCTGAAGTTCATTTTGAAAATACATTCCATTTTAAAATTGATTCTAATCAAGACTATCAAATAATTTTGATTTTTTCAATCGATTCAATTTTTTAAGATGAGGATAGTTTTGAAATAATTTTAGTTTTAGTTAAATTCTGATTCCAAGTTATTTTAAATATTGATTCAAATTTTTTAAATAAAGCCAGTGTCCATGAAATCCTTCACGGAGTAGAAAGTGTTTTTCAGAATGCATTTTATTATTTGTGATTTAAATTCTTTTAATGACATTTCTTTGACGATCGTTGTTGATTTATTGAATAATTTTGATCCACAATGATGCAAGTCTCTCTGATGAATGGTTTTATAGTGTTTGTCTAGTTCAATGAGATTTTTGTGTCGAGTATCGTGACTGTGTTCAAGTGTTATATCTTTTAGATTCTCTTTTAGTAGTAGTGGATATTTTTATTTAGCATTATTGCTGAAGTAATTTACACGGTTAAATACATCACAATGATCAACTACCATCAACATCAATCAACAGTTACAAAATGAGAAACAAATCTAAAAATACAATTACACAATGGAATACATAACTAGAAATATAATTCAATTAACAATTGAAAAAAAATACAAAATACAAATACAAAATGTTTGTATGATGTATTAACACTGAACAGGGTTGAAAAATGAATTAATTAGAAATAACAGGGTAAATTGAAGGTTAATTAGCTTGGTCCCAGTATCTGACCACTTCATAAGCTTTAAGAATTAGTTTACCATCATTTATCAGTATGCAACATTTTTTTCGAAAGGTATTCACATTTACTTCTTGTCTGATCTCAAGAGGGATCCTATTGAAAAATAGTATTATTATTAGTATGTTATCAATATTAAAACATCATTAGAATATAGCATTAACATAAAATATCATTTATAAAACAATGTATGTATATGCACAAGATGCAGAGGTCTGTAGATCCTTGACAGATATGTACAATGTGGATCCTGTCACGATGAATAAATCTTACTTATTTTGACAGTTCTTCGCACATGTTAATTTCAATGACGTCATTAACAACATGTGCTCGACAGCTGATTGTAGTTCAACAAACATAACAGAGCTAAATGTTTCCGCCGCTCGCCGCTAGTTTGAAGGGCAAGTTGGCCACACTGCAAGTCTTACTTGAAGGTTTTTGCGTGTGCCAATCCAAAGATATTAGTACCCTGTACCATTGACTTTTTTTACCATTAAGTACATTAGAAAGACTATACATTCTTATGGGAGGATATATAATTCGTACAGTTCGAGCTTCACCCAAAATACAGGGTGTTTTGTCCAGGTAGTGCTAGCGTCGCCGGTTAACTAGTAACGCCGACACTAGCACTACCTGGACAAAATACCATGCTTTTGGGGTGAAGCTCGGGCCGGCCGATCACGGTTGCTCTTATAGATCTGTAACATTGGAGATATTCTCGTATAACTACAAATCCAATCCAATCGACGCACGTGCCGCATTTATATAGGCCTATTTGTATATAATTATATAAACTGTGCACATAACAAGCCCTACTGTTATTTGTTAATAGTTTTATTATATTCAGCTCTATTGTGTTGAAAAGGTCCAGTCTAGTTGGATTGATTCATGACCGAGTGTTTATGTTCGAAATAACTGCAGGTAAGTTTGAGGTTATGTAAAAATGAGCTGACAAATTCAAGACTTGTTTAGGAAATTGTGATTACTTGTTTCATTTCTCGCGAGGTATATACATTATTTTCAATTTCTAGGGTCTGGTATTGGTGAGAAGTAATCCAGACTTATGGTCAAATATGTGGACGACAACGGAAGTATGGTAACATTAGTAGTGAACAAAAGCCACCAAGAGAACCGATTTGAAATCAACAGCTGTTTAAGAACTTCAACTAGGCCTAGTTAGCCTAGCCTAGTACCTCAGATAGTATTGTATTTATTGAGTCAAAAAGAACTTGGTTGTAAAGAAAATACTTTCCACGTGACGCGCCAGGCATAGTGATCTACTTAAACCTGTAAAGTTGAGCGTTCCGTACAAAATTTAAAGGTGAAAAGAAGACGACCAACAATAATACCGTACGACGTTCAGCCATCGGGTGAATTCAGTCAAGGTAGTCCCATAATCAATGAAGCCTTATCGCAGTTGTTTTCAAAAGAAGATGTGTAAGGCAGATTACTTGAATAGTGATGGATACCTTCTATCCATCGACAAGCCGAAGGAGAGTCATCCGAGAATGGGAGACCTATCCATCGACAAGCCGAAGGAGAGTCATTCGAGAAAGGAAGACCTATCCATCGATAAGCCGAAGGAGAGTTATCCGAGAATACAAGACCCAGGTGGATTCATTGACAAGACAAAGGAGTATCAGTCAAAACTGGAATATTTCAAGGATTTGATCGAAGAAAGGAGAACGATGAAGTCAAAAACCATTATCAAATTCGTTACAGAAATGGAGAGGGAGTTTAATAATGGCAATCACGAGTTTGTTTGTACCGACGAGTCAAAGGAGAAGCTTTTGATGGAAGAAAGGAAAATGAACGAGCAAAGAACTAAACAAAATCTTGAGTCCATGTTTGAGAAAAAAATGAATCAAACGGATTCAATTGACTCGCAAATTATCGACCATGTTATGAAAATGAAGAGGAAGCTAGGTGGGGAAAATCCTGAGTTTGTTTGTACCGGTCAGCCAGAGGAGGAGAAGAAGTTGGATAGTGGCAATCCTGAGTTGATTCCTGCCAGTCAGCCAAAGGAGAAGCTTTTGATGGAAAAAAAGAGAATGAACGAGCAAAGAACTGAACAAAATCTTGAGTACATCGATGAGAAAATAATTAATCATCAGATAGATTCAAATTACTTGCAAATCATCGAGATCGTTCCGACACTGAAGAGGAAGCTTGATAATGGTAATTCTGAGTTTGTTCATACCAGTGAGACGGAGAAGAAGGAGAAGTTGGATAGTGGCAATGCTGAGTTTGTTCATGCCAGTGAGCCAGAGAAGAAGAAGAAGAAGAAGTTGGATAATGGCAATTCTGAGTTTGTTCATACCAGTGAGCCAGAGGAGAAGAAGAAGAAGAAGAAGAAGTTGGATAGTGGCAATTCTGAGTTTGTTCATACTAGTGAGCCAGAGGAGAAGAAGAAGAAGTTGGATATTGGCAATTCTGAGTTTGTTCATACCAGTGAGCCAGAGGAGAAGAAGAAGAAGAAGTTGGATAATGGCAATTCTGAGTTTTTTCATACCAGTGAGCCAGAGGAGAAGAAGAAGAAGAAGAAGATGAAGTTGGATAATGGCAATTCTGAGTTTGTTCATACCAGTGAGCCAGAGGAGAAGAAGAAGAAGAAGAAGTGGGATAATGGCAATTCTGAGTTGGTTCATGCCAGTGATCCAGAGGAGAAGAAGAAGAGGAACAAGTTGGATAATGACAATTCTGAGTTTGTTCATACCAGTGAGCCAGAGGAGAAGAAGAAGAAGAAGAAGAAGTTGGATAATGACAATTCTGAGTTGGTTCATGCCAGTGAGCCAAAGAAGAAGAAGAAGAAGAGGAAGAAGTTGGATAATGACAATTCTGAGTTTGTTCATACCAGTGAGCCAGAGGAGAAGAAGAAGAAGAAAAAGAAGAAGTTGGATAATAGCAATTCTGAGTTTGTTCATACCAGTGAGCCAGAGGAGAAGAAGAAGAAGAAGTTGGATAATAGTAATTCTGAGTTTGTTCATACCAGTGAGTCAAAGAAGAAAAAGAAGTTGGATAATGGCAATTCTGAGTTTGTTCATACCAGTGAGCCAGAGGAGGAGAAGAAGAAGAAGAAGAAGTTAGATAATGATAATTCTGAGTTTGTTCAAACCAGTGAGCCGAAGAAGAAAAATAGGGTGAAGAAGATAGAGGCGGAAAAAGAACATGTACCGGTATAGACCTATAGGAGATGGCTTGGTTAATGAACAAAAGGAGTATACCAGGTATTGCAGTTGATGAAAATCTTGAATCCCCTATTACGGAAAAGGAGGGGAAGAAGCCAAACGAGTCTGGTATGAGCCAAGGCTAAGACCAGCTGATCTCAGTCTCACCCCTGAAATTATTGGAGTTGCTTCTCTCGATAAGAATCAAATGAAATCGAATATGTATCCTCTGAATAGAAAATCTTATTTCAGGGCCCCGTGGTCCCTCCTTGTGGCTGCGGTCCCAGTCACGCCACTGGTCGAGACCTGTACAGATCCGAAGTAACTCTTTTTACCGGTCTTGTTTTAGTTGCGTAAACTTTTCGTTACTCATGTTTTATACTCGAACCAGTCGTATGTCGTTATACAGTATGTATTTGTAAGTTGTACCGGTAACTATAGTTCATGTTAGTATATATATATATATATATATATATATATAAATATATATATATTTACATATAGAGAGAGACCTACAGAGTCCAGAACTGGATTTCAGAGGCCCGGCTCCGAAGACATGGATCCATAGAACATGGAGGCGGATTGTTGTCACGGTTAAGACCCACCCAGAGCTGTGATGGTCACTCAAGAAGAAGAATATATGAATGAATGAATAAATATTGTTTGCTTGTAACGACCCCACCAACAGCTAGGTTATACGGGGGTACGAATGAGCAGATGATTATGAAACTATGAAGTGATGGCGAGTGAAAAGACCTCTACAGAAACCCATGCTTTATGCAGGACTCAAACCCACGCCCAACGGTGACTTCAGTTTCTGAAGTGGTGCCTCAGCTGACCGTGCTACTGAGGGCAGCAGAAGAGTATATATTCAGCCCTAAGAAAGTGAGATACAAAAATTGCGACAGTTCAGAAGTGGATTGGTCCTAATTTGACGGAGGGTGACAGAAAGTAAGGGGAGGAGGGGCCCAAGATCTGACCTAGTTTTGAGTACGTGCCCAAATAGGGCCTAACTGCTAATGTGTACCGTACTGCTACCTGTACTTTTTTGTATTTGTATTAAAAATGATTCAAATATTATATAGAATTTTGTATTCTATATAATAATTTTATGATCCACATTTTTTTTTTTTAAACAATATTTATAGTGGAATAAAAAATTTCAATTGAAATTCACCAGTTTTCCAAGACCAGCTGATTCAGCTTTTTATTGGATGGCTTTTTTGAACGAAGTGAGATATCAAAATTGTATGGGAGTTACGTAGGGCCTACAGGCTCCTAGCTCTTCAATATAGTATGAGTAAAAATTATTCAACTTATGACATAACATAGGTATAGAGCTCCCAAGCACTCCTAGATGGTTGTGATAAGTGATGTAGGCCCTACATTTTCATGAAATTTTTTTCAATGAAAATTTTCAATTTTTTCTTCCATTTTTTTTATGACATTTAAGTTGTCACAGAAGAAACTTGAGTTTGAATTTACTCTTGGTGATACTAAAACAATTTGTTGAACCACCACATTGAAGGTGCATTTGCTTACAGAATTGCCAAGACCCTAAATGAGTAGAGCCTACCTAAAATAATAACTGGCTTTTTGAAGTTTGTGAACATGCATTGATAGCTCCTCACGTATCGTGTTGACTTCTCGGTGATCACCCGTAGGTGGGGCCAGTACTCAATTGCAGCCCTATATACTGTCCTCTTTTGAAAAGCCATTTGAAAATGACCTACCAATAATTGAAAGCTAGATGAATAAGATGGAAATTTCCATCGAAAATTTGCATAGAAAATTTTTTATTGTTCAAATTGAAAGAAATCGAATGATTTTATTTTGAAAATCACTTTAAAAAATCAATGGCGATGAATTAGATGTAGGCCTATTCATTCAATTACATTTCAATTACACAATTCACATTCAATTACATTTCAATTACACAATTCACATTCAATTACATTTCAATTACACAATTCACATCCAGTTTTTAATTACAGACATTTTTCAATGAGTAGGACAACCTCTGAAAATTTTCATTGAAAATTTCAATACATTTGAATTGAAAATTTTCAATAAATTGAACATTTTCTGAAAATGTTCAACGTCCCATCACTAGTTGTGATTATCTGAGTTGAACGTATTGAACCCGGGTGAAAGTACGAGTGTTACATCAGCTGCGCGCATGTAGTGTTGGGTAATGAACTTTTAAAATGTACGCGTTGTATTTTCTGAACTTTTCAATCAACGGGTTACATTTACAGTTGACGATCTCGAACTTTCTTCACATTCGATTTTTCGGTGATCTTTAACGGAATAAAACGTTCATTTGAAAGTTCATAATTTTAGATTACTCATAATCCTATTCGACACGATCGCCCTATCCATACTTCTCCGTCTAAATTCCGAATGAGATCGACTATTTCAAGGTCCATCCCGAATGTATAATATTCCCTGTTAGGGATTTCACCATGTGATCACTTGTCACCAGGCAAGCCGGCAGCAACGTGTGGTCAAAGTTGACGTGTTGTGACTTGTAGTTGTTATCAATCACTAATTAACTTGAGACATTTACTGTAGAAAATGTGTCTCTGTGGGGCCTACATATATTATTTTTGAACCCTTTTTTCCTATAATTTTCAACGTGAATTTTTGAACGAACTCATGTTTTTTTGAATTTGAACTTTCACCGCAAAGTCACGAAAACGAACTTTGAACATTTTAAAAGATCGATTTAATTGACGTGAACTGAACTTTTTAAAAGTTCCTCTCATAAGTAAACTTCCCCAACACTGTGCGCATGCATTGGTATCAAGTGAAGCCTGGAATAGGAACAGGGATATTATGTATGAGGAAGGACTGGAGTTTATTTATTCATTCATTCATTATTTACGCTTACAATTGCATAAAAATGTGGTGGCAAGGCCTTAAACTAAATGTATGAGACTCTAATGCTGGATTTCCATGCACGCGATTCTCATATCGCGCGATATCATGTCGGGCGTCAAAATCGCGAGTAGCGGACATTTTGAAAGTCGCTTGGCGATTCGAGAGTATAGACATCTAGCAACAAAAACTTGAACTACTATTGGCGGCAATTATTTTGTTCAGCTGTCAAAAAAACTCATGGTCAGCTGAGATTGAGTTGGAGGTCAACCACCAACTGGGGTGGACGAAACAAGGTGGTGATCGACTGGTAGTGAACTCGATCGTATATATCGCGACTAATCGAAGTTGATTATCAATAAGTCGCCGGATGCAGTATCCGAAACTGTGTATTTCCGCCAATGTCGTGTGCTCATACCGCTCAAATGTTGAGAAAATCTCTACTTTCATGACGCGATTCGCGACTTGTACCTGATTGGTCAGTGAAGGAAAATATCTGCCGCCTCGCGACTTTGAGCCGCCATGACGCGCGACATGGTATCGCATGCACGGAAATACAGCTTAAAACAGGAACAAGATGAAGAAAACAAATATTAATAATTAAAAACAAACCCAACCTACAAAAACTCTCAAATCCCCTCTCTTAACACTTCCCTCCGCACTTCCCTCTCTTTGAATTCTTTCAACATCAGGTTCTCCTCCGCAATCCCCCCAAACCATTTCAATCGTCACCAGTTTGAGGTAGGAAGGAGTATTTCCGTACATCTCTCCTTGCTTGTGCAACTATGACGCTCTGGCTGTAGATACTACGTACTGCGTGATCTAGTTGTCTTACTTGTATCCTCTCCCTAATTCCGCCCAACCCCCTTCCCATTGACGAGCTCTAATAAAGTTTGTGGAAAAGAGTTGGATGCAAGTTCCATATTGAATGTGACAATTTAATTACAGTGGAACCTCTTTAGTAAGTTTTTCTTTAGTACATTTTTCACCTTCGTAAGTTTCATTTTCTAGTCCTATCTATATGTTCCTACATGTTGAATAGTTTCTTTGGTAAGTTTTTCACTTTAGTAAGTTTTTTTTTGAAAAACGCACTGAAGAGGTTCCACTGTATTAGGTGTAATCATAAACTAGGCAAACGCGTTATGTGTTGCCGCGTTGATGGATGAGCTGGAACATATCACCTTATCTTTGGATTGGTTATTATTTATATCTAGGATCCTAGTTTATATACACCCTGAGATCCAAACCATTACATCACTGCCATCTTATTTTCCATTATTAATTTCTATGATAATAAAGAAGGCTTTGTTTTAATCGTTTACATGTAAGAGGTGACACCTGTGGCTTGGGTTTAATTGGTATCCTAATAGCTTTGAGTGATTTAAAAAAATTACATTTTATTTTTTTTTACATCAAAACGGCTGATCCGATTTGAGTGGAAGTTTGGAATAATGTGTATAATTATTATATTAAATTTCCCCGAGAATTTGAAATGTCTCGGATGAGAATTATTTAACGAATATTTTCCTCTGGGTTATTCTAATGAGATTTTTGAAAACTTTAAAATAGGTTTTCTCAGAAGTGGTTCAACCGATTGCGCCTCAAAACTATACAGTATCGAATTAGATAATGACACTCGTGTATGCCAAGTTTCAACTGATTTTGAATTTTCGTTTGACCTGTGGAGCGTGGAAAATAAAAACTAGTCACTTTTTTCGGGTATGGCGAAATTGAGTCTTCGCTTCGCTCATCGAATTATATTATGTAGAGAGTTTGAATTTAAACATATTTGGGATTTTCCCTCAGTGGCAAGTTCCATTACATAGAAAAAAGTTTCAATATATTAAACTTCAAACCTGAAACCTCTGGGTCTGGGATATTTTCTGACATGACATTTTTAAGAATGTATAAGTTATGTTTATATTGTTTAAGTCTTCAAAAATTGTTTTAAATTTGAGAAATTGAATATTGACTATATACTTATCTAATGCTATCAATGTCATAACTTTTACCACTTATTCCATTACTATAATACTGTCATCGTTGATATTACATTTAATTTAATATTTTCAAATTTCCGTTCACACACAGGAATTTTCTCTATGTGGGCTTCTTATCTTTATTTCTTTATTAAAAGATTGTTAAAAAAGAAGAAAAAAATTGTAAAGTGTGTAAGATGAGAATAAAATTAGTTTAAAATGAAAAAATGAAAGGAAAAAAATGAATAATTTTTGACAATTGGGAATGAAGAAGGTACAGAGATTACCTAAAAAAAGGATGAAAATTGCATAATTAATAAGTTGAGATTAATTAGTTACTGGAAATAATCAACTATTGGCACATGCAGCGCAGTGGTTAACGCGCTCGCTTCATGTGATCCGGAAGTTGCAGGGAATAGAGGACCTGGTTTGATCTTTGCCACCGTCCATCGTTACAGATTTTTTTCGTGGTTTCCGTCTGTAGTCTAGGCTAATGCTGGGATGGTTTTATGAAGAAAAATTTAGTACTCAAGTATTTATGAAAAATTACATCATACTGTGCATGGGTTGCCTGAATCCCTACCCCTTGGAAAGTCGTCACTCGTTCAAGTCGGTCCTAATATATATAATTAAATGTATTGATTGCATCTCTACCCCTCGGAATGTCTGTTCCATGGAAACTCGGCCCCCGCTATTTAAGTTTACAGAAACAATTACTGAAACTGGGTTCTGTGGAAAGTCTTCCCCACCCAAGGTCGTCACCAATAATATTACATCTCTCGTTGCCGTGAATTTTACGACTGAAATATAAATACACGTGTTCAAATATATAGTCGCTTCACAAAATTATTCAAACAGATTTCAGTCGTAACACGCAACGAGAGATGTAATATTATTGGTGACGACCTTGGGTGGGGAAGTCTTCCCACAGAACCCAGTTTCAGTAATTGTTTTCGTATATTTAAATAGCGGGGAACGAGTTTCCATGGAACAGACATTCCGAGGGGTAGAGATGCAACTAATACATTTAATTATATATAAGAACCGACTTTCTGAGTGATGACTTTCCAAGGGGTAGGGATTCAGGCAACCCCTGTGCATTATGTATTGAACTGTTGCTTGATTTTTTATAACATACGATGTTCGTGTTGACTGTAGAGGATACAGACCGTAGAGGATATACCCACTGCCTCCCGGGTCACCTGAAGCAAGTGCGTTAACCACTGCGCTGCTTGTGCCGGTATAAGACCACTATTTTGTACAGACAACTAATGGTAATGACAACTCTTGATTGTTTCCACATTTGTTTGAGTTCGATTTCCAATTCCTTATATTGTTTGAGTTTTTCATTCCTTTTTTATTTCACTCATTTCTTCATATTGTGGCAACAATTTTTATTATGGTACGTAGTATCATTATTATTTATGTATTTATATTTATTAAATATTTATTATTACTATTATTTATGTATTCTTTGTATGTAGACCCACAGACAAGTCGAAACATATGTGATTTTGTGGAACTGTGGGCCTACGTTATTATTATGTTGTAGAATTATAATGTGAATATTTGAATAATGTGATATATTGGAAATCAATAAAAGAAATTTCAATCTCAAAAATTATTGTTGTATGTGTTAACGAGTCTCTGCTCATATTATATTGTGAGTATATTTTATTGTAGCCTCATATATTTTGGAATTTGGAGTCATATCATTTGTGTACATATCAATATTCCAATTATATTATTTCATTCAATGTTGAATTGAAACAATTTTGACTGTTGTCTCATGTGAATGTATTTCGTTCTAATCGTTTCGAAATTTATTGGTCATGTAACTAACATATAATTTACTTCTATCAATATTTTCAACTACCTCATCGCATGTTCGTACTTCCCTTTGAAAATTATGTTCAAGGCTCATTCACAATGCAACGTTAACTTAAACTTCTAACTTAAGCGTTGACTTGTAAAATGTTTGGCTTATAGAAAGTGACTTGCCTATTCACAGTGCATGTCGTTAACTTATGAGCTACCAAGGTTCAAGCTTCACGTTACAAGTTAACGTTCACCGTAAGAATCGACCAATCAGAAAGCCGAATCGATCAACCACGATGAAGGGCGCGCGAACGGGAGAAACCGACAAATTATAAACAAATTATAATAGTAAATAGACATGGGCAGCCATTTTACACTTACAGTTCTCGTCTCGATTTCTTGTCTCGTCTTCGCAATAACAATGAATAATAATAATAATCACACTCTGACAAATAAAAATGAAAACCGGTAATAATAATTACACCCCAACAAATATGCCATTGTATGACAATGAAATATGATAACATCTTTTCAATCCATAATTCGCTGTTTTTAGCAACACAACTGACAGTTCAGTTTGTTGACATTCGGTCTCGGCTCGGATCGCTTTGTTCGAGAGGGCGGAGAAACTTGATGTTGTGATTGTTGGTTTCTCGTGTATATGGTTACGTGCCGGTCTATTGTAAATAGAGACGGAAAATATTACGATAGCTGCTTTAAGTTAACGACTACATGCAAGTATAAGCTTAAGTTAACGTCGCATTGTGAATGAGCCTTTAATCTAGACACAATGTAGTGACACCAACCTATTTCATCATAATATAAAGAAGGTGCTTCAACTCGAGTCTTTAAAGTGAAATATTTCCGGAGTCAGTTTGCGAGTCCGGGGTCCCGATTGCCTGTCGCGCAACTTTCGCTTTTTCTGTCTTTTTCTATCGATCATTCACATTCTCATATTAGTTTTAACACTTGACACGGTTTATACAATGAATAATTCACAAATTATGAATAAATAATTGAGTAAAAAATAAATATCAAACTAAAAACAACAATGTTAAACACGGCTTAGTAGAATCATAATGTTAGTGGTAGCATTTGTTTTTCACGAAAATGATGGATTTTGTATGTTCAACAATGCCACCTGTATGTAGCCACTCTTATCCACAGACAATCGGGACCTTTGGCTCTGAATTGATCGCAAGAAACCACAAATGCCTTCCATATGTTACTAGTATGGGAGTTGGAGCACCTTCTTCATATTATGATGAAATAAGATGGTTGCACTACACTTCATCATGCCACAGATAAGCCTTCTTTTAGGCTTTGGGGGACGTCCATAAATTACGTCATAGCTTAGGGGGAAGGGGGTTGTCAAGATTTGTGACAAGGTGTTACAAGGGGGGGAGGGCAACTGTGTGACATAACATTTTTTTGTTCTATGTATTTGGCGCCATTCTTATAGATTCTTATATTTATACTCGCCCTAGAAACAGCAGATGCATATCAAATAATCATTGAGTTTGAGCATTGAGCTTACACTGTAAACTCAATGGTTTGAGTACTCAAAAAGCAAACATGGAGAAATGAATATTTTGGTTTTACTACTTTATTGTACCTTTGCCGTCTGTTAATTTCAATTTTTTGTTTCGGGAGGGGGGGAGGGTATGAGAATTTGTGACGTATTTAAAGGGAGGAGGGTAAGAGGGTAATAGGCTTTGTGACCAACTGTGACATCGGAGGGAGGGGGGGTTCGAAGTGGCCTAAAAAAGTGTGACATAATTTATGGACGTCCCCTTGTGGAAAGAAAGTGAGTTTTTATTTGTATTTTCTATGACTATCGATAACGTAGGTATTTTGTATAAGTGCCAGAAAACATTCATTAAATAATTTAATTAATTATAATTAAATTTCGTTAAGTGATTCATTAAATTACTGGGCAAATGCAGCATACACGTTGTAAGATGAGCGAGATATCTGGATAAGGTATGATAAGAGTCGTTAAAGTGGCTCTAGCCTCTATCCTTGCTACGTTATTGACTCAGGAATTCTACACTCCTTGACGCATATAAAAAATATTATTGCTGGGCAATTATCTAATCTAATATGCACGAATAGTGTTTTCGGTCCTTGTTCGCACAATTAACTTTGCGAATAGCGTTTTCGGTCCTTATTCGCACAATTTTACCTTGGGAATAGCGTTTTCGGTCTTTGTTCGCACAATTTGGCCCTAAAAAGATTTACTTTTTCGCCCGGTGGTTGGCAGCATTTTACGGGGCAAAACCAAGTAATTTATATAATGGTCTTTGGGCAAAACCATCTGAAAAGCTGAACTGAATGTTTGTTTACTAATGCTGATAATTCTATTGGGAACAAATGTATCCTATAATATAGGCCCAGGTCATACTCAATGCCTAGGTCAACTAAATAATCTCAACTTCTGCCAGGTAAGAATCTTCCAAGTTATGTAGGCCTCTGAGATTATCGGGTGAGGAGATTTAGGCCTACGTACTCAGTCGCTCTGTTTTGGCCTAGGCCTAGGCCTACTTGCTAATCTCTGTTGTTTGCCGCCCCTATTGGTTGTAGACTTGAACTATTCTAAACATCGTTCAATGGCCTAGAATTAAAGTTATCCACAGGTAGGCCCTAATTAAGGTTTTCGGTAGGTAGGGGCCTAGGCTAGGTTTTAGGTTTTCATCTTGCACTTGGGAGGAATGGAATAGGTCGAAGGTATCGAGTGCAGGGTTATGGGTCAGGTCATTTTTGTTTTTATGTACTTGTTTTTTAAATGGACCTGAACGAAATTAAATAAATACAAATTGTAGCCTGTACGGTACCATTGACTTTATAGGCCTAATGACTACGTTAGAAAGACTGTACATTCTTATGGGAGGTTCTATAATTCTGACAGTTCAAGCTTCACTCAAAAAACAGGGTGTTTTGTCCAGGTGGTGCTAGTGTCGCCGCTACTAGTCCGGTGGCGCGTACGAATGTAGCGGATGTTTTGTAGTACTTTTCATTCTAGACCGAGAGTGGACCGCGACGCATCTTTGCTTTGCCCGACCCCCCACTGCTGGTCGGAACAGCGATGTGTATAGGATGTGAACGAATGAAGCGATACTGATATTGGCCAGCCACTCATTCTAGACGCTAGTGTGCACTTTATCTTTTGCATTGAGGATTGCTCTTTGGCGATGGGAACTATAGAATACAAATTGAAAAATCTCCAAAGAGCTGAATACCACCACTTGCCAAATGTTAGTCAGATGCGCCAAATCCATCATAATAATTAATCCTGGATGAGAAATATTATTTCAAGAAAAATATAATGTTTTACGGCATTTATCCAAAACAATGGTAGGGCCTATACAATGATTTTTTCAAAATTCCCCTCCATCTGGAGAATAAAATATAATGTGGCATTTTTCATAGCATTTTCATGAGTTATGTATATTTTGTACAATTGGGTTGCCAGTAGGCCTTATATCAGTATGGGTCAGTATTTAGTCTTATTTATTTCGTATATTTCACCAAATTATTTTTTCAGCGCTTTAATTCAAGGTATCAACGTGCTTTCAAAAGGATGGCAGGCCGTTGAATTGACGAGTCAAATAATAATATTTGAACAAGCAGATGAGTCTTTGAGTAAACTTGATAAAAAACATCAGTATCTAAAATCATCAAAGCAGGCCATGTTTAGTAAAAATAATATTAAATAGAAAGGCAGATTTATATAGGCCCATAACAGTCACGTTGTAGTGTTAGCTTGGCCATTTTGTGTTGTGTCAAATGCATTTTATGGGGATCCGACTATCCTGAATACTTAACAGTATCACTTGATGAATAAATACCCTACATTTCATTTAGGCCCATTGATAAGATTTTCTTCTTATTGAGGCAACAATGTGATTTTATAGAAATGAGATATTCAAGTATTTCAATTCTCAACTTTACCACCATTAGCTGTGAGGGAAATAGAGAATAAAGCGGGGATATTATTTGCATTAAAAAATTGAGTAAACAACGTGATTTTATAGCGCTAAATGACCTCGCTGTCGATGCGCCTTAAAACCCCAATATTCATTAATTCATAGAAATGAGATATTCAAGTATTTCAATATTAGAAATTATCACCAATAGGCAATAGCTGTGAACTGTGAGGAACATAGAGAATAGAGCCCGAGTTTTATTTGCATTATAGGGTGTCGGTAAGTAGTGTTGGCCTATTACAAGACAAAATATGTTCAAACGGGGATGCAGACAGAGTGCTTAGGGGAAGTTGGGGAAACAACTTCGTAGGCAGTGTGTGAAAAAAGGTACACAGGTAGCGTATGCTATGAGAATACATCCATTCCTTACGTTGCTCAATTGAGGAAATGCGTAGCTAGCAAAATATGATGAAGATCTCGTCACTTTGTGATGAATACGTACGATGTCGGTTCCAATCGGCCGTCCCCCCTGCCCATCACCATTAACGCACAAGGGTTTCGACACGTACATCCTCGAAACAAGCAGGTATGCGAACTACAAATAACCGAGCTCAGCCAAGTTTGTCTCGTAGAATATTAAAACTCTTTGAATTCCAATAAACCTATATACTTCTGGTTTGGATGTTCTCGTCCTGAAACTGGTGAAACTAATTCCGTAAAAATCTGGACCCGAACTTCTCTAATCAAATAATTGAAATATTAATATGAGTTTTATAATAGTAAAAACCTATAACCACAAAATAAACTAGTATATTACGCCTACGGTACCTACTTGCCATTTTTATGAATTCAACAAATTAATTTGTTACAATGATTTTCTATAATTACAATTAGGCCTACAATAACCATCAAGAATGAATCACAATAACTATCTAGAATTGATCACAATAAGTATCTAGGATTGAAAAATTAATTATAATAAATATTTAGAATAAATAAATGAATAAAAATAGCCATCTATTCAGCAATCAATCACAATGACTATCTAGAATTAATTGATTGATTATAATAACCACCTAGAATCAATCGATCAATTCATTATCTGGAAATAATTACAATAACTAGGCCAAGCTGTGAACATGGCAGTTACGCTTCGTTACAAAAGTTACCGTTGACCAACGAATAATTATCATCAAACAATTACGTATTGTTTGTTATGTGCATTCAATACTGTCACATTGAACAATCACAAATATCAATTAAAATTGTGTCTGCTATTTTGTTATAGACTTGACATTGATGATCGAGTAGGTTCAATTTGATGCAAATTCAAAGAGTTCAAAGAGTTCAAGAGATGCGTTGTGTCCATCTCATCAGCCCATCAATCAAACGATTAAAGCACCCTTTGGGGTCTTGTCTGTGACTAAAATGTTCATTCATACAGTTCATTCTCACACATCATTATCCATTCATCTCAGTCATTCATTCTTCAGACACGCTTCACTAATTTAGATTCTTTTTTTTTCATAATTTGAATATAGTACATGGTGTATTATTATTATGAAGCCTTTGATTGATAATAGAAACATTTGAAATTAATTATATCTTATTATTATGTTACTTTTTGTTTTTATGTATTTTTTTTTTTTTTTTAATAATAATTATTATTACTATACGGGTACATTATATATATATATTTATATCACAGCCTTCTTTATTCATTCTTTTCTTATACTGCCCTTTCACTCGGGCTATTTTGACGGGTTCGCGCATATTTGCTCGCGCAGGGAAAAATGACGTCATGGTCTGGTATGTACTGCACTCTGGTATCTAAAATTTCAACTTTGAACAAATGTCATTCTATCATAATCTTTCAATTTCCTGCTACGATATAGAGGTTATGTCATATTTACATCTCAACTAGAGGTTTCAGACTTACCGAGGTTCAAACTTGAACGATGTATATGTTATCCCAAGCAATAAGCATCATTCAAGAACTTGTCCCGATGATATTCCACAATATAATTGAATAACATCCTTCATATTATTGTCATAACAAAGTTAGTAAAATCACAGTCACGGTCCAATTGAACGCGCGCGTAATTTAAATTCTCGTAAGAATTCCCAAAGTTGTTCATATCTTCGCAGATATGACATGTCAAAAAGAGTGATATGCTTGAACATCTTTGGAAAGTGACGTCATGGTCTGGAAACAACGGCACCATCGGCGATTTTGTGAACTAAAATAATTGGACATCGTTTAACACAGGAAGCATACCCCGAGTGAAAGGGCAGTATCAGAGAAGAATGATCTGATTAAAGAAGGCTGTGATTTATATACACGTGCCAGCCGACATTATAAGCGCTACGCAAGTTTCATTATTTTCTATCACCTCAGATCTTGATTATCTGTGCTATCACCAACCCAAACAAGACGAGTGGTCTACTCTGAGGAGTGGCCCAGCTCAGTCAAGTGACATGATGCAGACATGCCGCTTATCTTGCTGCTTCCCCCCTTTCCATCAGTCTAAAATACTACTATCTACACAAGTATGCAAGCTAGCACGCTTGCAACAGATGCGTGATTCAATAGACTCTGAAACTCAATGAAAGCAAATCAGAAACAATGCAAATTGAGGGGGAGGGGGGGGGGGGAGTAAATGAAAATAATCAAGTACTAATGAAAATGAATGATATTGTTATAGAAAGGTGTGAGGGAATATTATCCAAGTCCTTCCACTGTATATAAAAATTGCAGTCATGTGGATAAGTTTAAGTGTAAATTATGTGAACTACTCAAAGTTGAAAAATACTCTACTTCAATTGATTTAGGCCTGGTGTCACCAAGTCCAGTTAGCCTTTATCTGACAGTTCAAACTTGTTATCACCATGGTTACCTATGCTGTTTGTTTTCACCAACTCTCAGATAAATACTAAGTGGCCGTGGTAATACTGGGCCTTAGAACCAGTTTTACCAACTGATGATTAAATATCAGCTAGTTGAGGGGGGCGACTCGGGTGAAATTGTCATTTTTTTCAACATTTTTTTCCCCTCACTATTATTGGTTTGGATGTTTATTCGAGTCGTATGTTTCAAAATATTGAAAAATATCAATAATCATAACTAATTTCTTAGTGTCACTGAGCACCGAGCCGTCTGCTTATTTCCAATATAGCAATTCACATTGTCAATCTTGACCGGGCATTTACTGCAATACACTTTTTTTCACAAAACAAGAATTTGTTTCTTGTGCTACATCTATAAAAGTTGATATATTGTCTTGATTTTTTTTTGTAATTGTTCATTGTTAGTTTGTCCGGGGTTGCACATATCGCTTTTTTGATATCTCATCCAACAGTGGAGATAAAAAAAAATATACTAAATAGTAAATACATTTCCTATCAAATTTGATTTAAAAAAAAAACATTGTAAATAAAATCATATCTTGAAATATATTTTGATAAAGTTGAAAAACGATATATCCAACTCTAAATCAATACTTAAGCAACATTTTCGAGAAAAAAATTCAACAAGAAAAAATTGTATGAGAAAAACGAAAATAAATTGTTGCTGAAAAGTTCGTAAAAACTGAATATTTATGACCTGTGTTGATTTTTTTTTTCAAGTTATAGCATGATTGGTATTTTATCGCAGAGTTTGAAGTGTATACAATCAATATTGATAAAGATAGGATTTTCACCCAAGTCCCCCCTCAATTATTACTGGGAGCAGGCCTACAAAAGTGATTATAAACAAGACACCTTATTATTGATCTAGTGACAACGTGTCATAGAAAAGGAATCAATATTTAGCGAGGGTATATTAATAAACTTATTTGCCAAGCATGTGATAATTCTAATGAATGGGCACACGGGACGTAGTCTGCTATAATACATGGGCTTATTTGGCGTGCGTAATACACTACGTTGGCAAATAGCGATTACATTTCGCTGTTTTCACCAACATCAGTCATCACTGTTCCGACCGGCAGTGAGCCGGGCCATTGAGTACGAAGGTATTATCCCCAAGTCTATGGCCAGGCGGAGCAGCGATGCGTCGCGGTCCGCTCTCGGTAGAGAATGAATAGTACAACAAAACATCCGCTACGTTCGTACGCGCCACCGGACTAGTAACGCCGACACTAGCACCACCTGGACAAAACATCATGCTTTTGGGGTGAAGCTCCGGCTGGTCGATCACGGTTGCTCTTATAGAACTTTAACATTGGAGGTACTCTCTTATAACTACAAACTCAATGACGGTACCCATTTTGCCAGTACCGTAACTCGTGTCAGGTCCAATCTAGCATTGAGTTTATAGTGTTATAAACACTATATACTCAATGACTCTAGCAACGACAATTATAACCATTTCGACCTATTCCATTCCTCCCGAGAGTGTGAGACTCCTAGCCTACGCCTGTATTTTAATTATCTGTTATCCATCTTTCTTAGGGTTAGGCTTGGTGATAATGAGTGATAGTTAAGCCCACGGTCTATAATGTATAGCTACCGTAGCTCTTGAATCAAAGCTATTTCGAACGTTCCAACAGTGCTGTTAGTTCTACCAGAATCCGTGCCAAACGCTAGGTGGAATTTGAGGATAGTGGGCTACGCTCTTCACATGCGTGCATCAAATGTACGTCATTGTTGGCGGCAATACATCAGCTAATTGGCTGTCAAACGTCAACTATACCTTGTGACTGGCCTCTTTTCACCTAGCGTTCTACACGGATTTTGGTGGTACTAGCAGCACTGTTGATATCAGCCTTCCAGAGTACAGAGATAGCTTGATGAAAGACCTATACATTATGGACTGAGGTTAAGCCCCAGGGTTTATAGATACAGTAATGGCAATATGAGAGTTCCAAACAACTGGGCCATCTCTTTCGCTGTGGTGCATAATATTCTCTGTCGATGATGTTTGGGAGTTTTGCTGTAAAACTGTACTTTAGAACCTCTTACAGTAAGTCCCTCGTTGCTGCATTTTTGCCTTGGTGAGCTTTATTTCTTTATCCCAACCATATATGCTTCTACATATTCACTTTAGTAAGTCGTCTGATCCCGTGAAAAACGTACTAAAGAGGTTCCACCGTAAATTTGTAACATTGATCTTCAGGTCGTAGTTGACGATATTTTACCCCGACCAGCCTATTTCAACAGTGATATTTCTTCCTTGAAGAAGTTGACGATATTTTACCCCGACCAGCCTATTTCAACAGTGATGTTTCTTCCTTGAAGAAGTTGACGATATTTTACCCCGACCAGCCTATTTCAACAGTGATGTTTCTTCCTTGAAGAAGTTGACGATATTTTAACCCAACCAGCCTATTTCAACAGTGATATTTCTTCCTTGAAGAAGTTGACGATATTTTACCCCGACCAGCCTATTTCAACAGTGATGTTTCTTCCTTGAAGAAGTGGACGATATTTTAACCCAACCAGCCTATTTCAACAGTGATATTTCTTCCTTGAAGAAGTTGACGATATTTTACCCCGACCAGCCTATTTCAACAGTGATGTTTCTTCCTTGAAGAAGTTGACGATATTTTACCCCGACCAGCCTATTTCAACAGTGATATTTCTTCCTTGAAGAAGTTGACGATATTTTACCCCGACCAGCCTATTTCAACAGTGATGTTTCTTCCTTGAAGAAGTGGACGATATTTCAACCCAACCAGCCTATTTCAACAGTGATATTTCTTCCTTGAAGAAGTTGACGATATTTTAACCCAACCAGCCTTTTTCAACAGTGATATTTCTTCCTTGAAGAAGTTGACGATATTTTGACCCAACCAGCCTATTTCAACAGTGATATTTCTTCCTTGAAGAAGTTGACGATATTTTACCCCGACCAGCCTATTTCAACAGTGATATTTCTTCCTTGAAGAAGTTGACAATATTTTACCCCGACCAGCCTATTTTAACAGTGATATTTCTTCCTTGAAGAAGTTGACGATATTTTACCCCGACCAGCCTATTTCAACAGTGATGTTTCTTCCTTGAAGAAGTGGACGATATTTTAACCCAACCAGCCTATTTCAACAGTGATATTTCTTCCTTGAAGAAGTTGACGATATTTTAACCCAACCAGCCTATTTCAACAGTGATATTTCTTCCTTGAAGAAGTTGACGATATTTTAACCCAACCAGCCTATTTCAACAGTGATATTTCTTCCTTGAAGAAGTTGGCGATATTTTACCCCGACCAGCCTATTTCAACAGTGATATTTCTTCCTTGGAGAAGTTGACGATATTTTAACCCGACCAGCCTATTTCAACAGTGATATTTCTTCCTTGAAGAAGTTGACGATATTTTACCCCGACCAGCCTATTTCAACAGTGATATTTCTTCCTTGAAGAAGTTGACGATATTTTAACCCGACCAGCCTATTTCAACAGTGATATTTCTTCCTTGAAGAAGTTGACGATATTTTAACCCGACCAGCCTATTTCAACAGTGATATTTTATCCTTGAAGAAGTTGACGATATTTTAACCCGACCAGCCTATTTCAACAGTGATGTTTCTTCCTTGAAGAAGTTGACGATATTTTACCCCGACCAGCCTATTTCAACAGTGATATTTCTTCCTTGAAGAAGTTGACGATATTTTAACCCGACCAGCCTATTTCAACAGTGATATTTCTTCCTTGAAGAAGTTGACGATATTTTAACGCGATTATCTTTACAGTGATATTTTTTCCTTGAAAAAGTGGACGTTATTTTCCTGTCACTATTTTTCACGTGGATTTTTTTCCAGTCATTTTGTATTCAATTTCAATTCAATTTCAATTTTCAATTCAACATGTTTTTTTATTCTCATTAATTATTAGTTATTACATGACAAATATAGAATAAAATTACAACACATAGAGTTAATAACAAAATAAATATACATAATTATGAAGTATATTTTTTATTATTATTTAAACTTTTGCAATTGCACACAAATGCGCAGTGGCAAGTTCCCTAACTACTCCTATCCCACCACCTCCCTAACCCTAATATAAGAAAAATGAAGGAAAACTGCCATGAATGCAAAATAAGTTGTTTAAAAAATGATAAGAAGCCCGCATAAGAACGAACTCTTGTGTGCGGGCAACATAACTTATGATTATACCCTATGACAAAAGTTGGCAATGAAGCAAATAATAAAATTAATCAAGATAAATGCAAGATCTATTCCGTTACTGAAAGAAAACAAAAACAATGTTGAAACTTCTAGAATGAATATGTGCAAAATTACACTTGATATTGATTGTTGTTTTTCCTCTGGTCAATATCGCTTGTATCCATCACAGTGGTTTGTTTGTTTGTAGACCGTATCTCAGACATTGAGTTTGTATTATATATAGGCCTGAAGGGGACGAGCGCTAGCCGAATGGTCTGTGAAATGAGTCTTGACACACGGGAGACATGGGGGCAAGACAAAATAGTTGAACTCTTCGCCACTAGGTGTCGCATTCACCGAAGTAGTCAAATGGCCAGAATAACGGATAATCATTTCATTTTACTCTGCGTAATATAATCACTGATACATAATAAGAGTGAGGATAGTGAAATGAACAGAAGCCCGCGTAAGAACACAAGTTCTTGATCGCGAGCTGACAAAAGAAAAACATTTATAGATATTGTGGCTCATAGCAGAGACGTAATACATAAATAATATTGATATTCAAGAGAAGACAAACAGAACAAAATTTAATTTTAAATTATCAACACCAAGTCGTTGTGGAGAAATGG
>OZ023339.1:7905715-7908215 GCA_964007535.1 Brachyptera risi
CCTCGCGTCGGAAACGTAAAAACCGATGCAACTATAAGAGCTTCTTTGACGGGAATCGTAGACGGTCGAGAAACGAAAGAAAATGTCCGAGTTTTGAACCCGCGATGCGACATCGGCAACTCTAGGCCTACCGTTGATAAAGTGGCGTCGGAGAAGGAACTGCAACACATGTGCGCTCGTTCGGGAGACGACTCTATCCTCGGTTTGGACGTCATAGCGATCACGCGCACCCGCGATGATTACAACTGTCGAACTCTGAACTCAGCGTCTGACTACGAAAAGGACTATCGAGAAGAACCGAGTATCGACTGTATCGTCAGCGAGAAATGTTGTGTTAGAGAATCGGTGAATAATGTTAACATAAATGATCTCAGGGGAACTGAACTGACTTATGGTTCAAACGAAGAATATCCAAATTCGAACAATAACCTATCGTTGTTCGACCAAAGTCGAGCATTCCGTACGAAATTGAAAGGTAAAAAGAAGACAGTTAGTAATAATGCAACGTTCAGCAGTCCCGTTAATTCAGCCAATACGATAGTCAGTGAAGACATGTCGCATTTATCTGACGGTAGAAATCAGGGGAATTCTTTCAGTTCTTCGATGAGGAATGTCACCGACAAGTCAGAATTATTGAAACCAATTTGCGAGGGGAAACGACAAACCGTAGGGATTAATAATATTTTGAAAAAGGGGAAGAAGAGAAAAAAGATCAGTGATGATGTGGAGACGGACGAATGCGGCGAAAAGTTAACGAGAAAAAAAAAGAAAATGGTTAAAAATCTTGAGTTGGAGTTTATAAGTTCAGATCCCTTATTGTGTTTGACTAAGAGGAAGAAGACGAAGAAGAAAAGAAAGAAGGAGTGTGAAGCAAATGGATACGATAATAGAAACCTTCTGCCCATTGACGAGCGAACGAAGAAGCAAGTAGATTGTGTTGCATATGAAGTCAATAACGAAAATCTGAAGTCCATTAACGAGACAAAGAAGAAAAGAAGAAGAAGAAGAAGAAGAAGAAGAAGAAGGAGAAAAATGAAGAATGAAGAGAATCAAAAGAAGGAGTGTGAGGCAGATGAGATGAATAATAGAAACCCTCTGCCCATTGATGAGCGAACGAAGAAGAAGCAAGTAGATTGTGTCGCATATGAAGTCAATAACGAAAATCTGAAGTCCATTAACAAGAAAAAGAAGAAGAAGAAGAAGAAGAAGAAGAATGAAGAGAATCAAAAGAAGGAGTCTGAGGCAGATGAGATGAATAATGGAAACCTTCCATCCATTGGTAAGCCAAAAAAGAAAAAGAGAAAGGAGTGTGTTGCAAATGAATTCTATATCAAAAATCTCGACTCTAATGTGGAAAAGAAGAAAATGAAGCGGAAGAAGCGGTGTGCGAAGTCAATCTGTGAGCTATTGATGGGAAAGAGGAGAAGGAGAAGGAGAAGGAAAAGATCTGATGAATGTCTGAATTCCAGTAATGAGAAAAAGAACCAGATAGAGAGAACGAAGAAAAAGGAGAAGGAGAGGGACTCGGATGACTTCAAATTTCTCCACATTGTTGTAAAGAAGAAAAGTTGTAAGAAGCAATTTGAAGGCAATCTCAAGTTCGTTAATACCAGTAAGACAAAGAAGAGGAAGTGGAATAAGAAGAGGGAGCAGAAAAAGTAATCGTGTAGGCCCATATGAGATGGCTTGGTTAATGAACAAAAGGAGTGTACAGGTATTGCAGTTGATGAAAATCTTGAATCCGCTATTACGGAAAAGGAGGGGAAGAAGCCAACGAGTCTGGGATGAGTCAAGCAAGGCTAAGACCAGCCGATCTCAGTCTCACCCCTGAAATTATTGGAGTTGCTTCTCTCGATATGAATCAAATGAAATCAAAATATGTATCCTCTGAATAGAAAATCTCATTTCAGAGCCCCTTGGTCCCCCCTTGTGGCTGCGGTTCCAGTCACGCCACTGGTCGAGACTTGTGCAGATCCGAAGAAACTCTTTTTACTGGTCTTGTTTTAGTTGCGTAAACTTTCCGTTATTCACGTTTTATACTCAAACCAGTCGTATGTCGTTATACAGTGTTACCTCTATCCATCGTATTTCAAGGGACCGAGAAAAATTAAGCATCCATGCAGGAAAATTCAACATTGGTCATTTAAGACAAGGGTGGACAAAATAAATAATAGAAAGGGGGGAAACGATGGATCTGGGAATAGATTTCTCTATAGTTGTGGGTTGTAACTATTTTACCTAACAAGGCACTAATAAGAGTTCGTAGACCTACGTAATATGCTCTCACCAGGCCTATATGGGTATGTGCGCTTCACGTTGGCATTGGTTGTTAGTTCCAATCATTTGTCCGGGGTATAGCTCTCATAACTCATATTAATCAGGGTTGCCTTCAGATCGAAAAACAATTACAAAATGTCAGTAGGCCCTATAAGTGATAAAATTGATTAATCGAGAATCGATTCTAATGTAAAACGATTCTCAAAGCAAAAAATCAATTTGT
>OZ023339.1:7909488-8021988 GCA_964007535.1 Brachyptera risi
TATATATATATATATATATATATATATATATTTATATATATATATACATACACATATATATATACATACACATATATATATATATATATATATATATGTATATATATATATATATATATATATATATATATATATATATATATATATATATATATATAATATAGGCCTATGCATAAATTCCTACGTGTAAGACTAGTATATAATATTGGTCAACTTCCACCGTCAGACAGGATATCACGTTTTCATTATTATGATATTTCGTATTACGAACAGGCGTTCGTATGTCATCAACACATTCACGTACGCATTTTACTTTATGACGTGTTTCATTCTACTCTAAGCTAGCTCCGCCCAGAAGAAATGTAATTCAGAGTAAACTCTTGAATTGAGACAGCGAACAAAGGTAATGTTGAATTTACCCTTTTTGAACCCTTTCCTGAGTAGAACGCTTCTTTCTGGTCCCTTTGGAAACGATGAATAGAAGTTTCACTGTAGTTCGAAAGTCTGCCTTTCTACATCAGATTTGTTAGTGTGTGGCTTAGACTATTGTTGAGAGAGACAAATGTGATTGTAAATTCATTAGGTACGCCTACTCAATTGCTCAATTGTATGCCGCCCTTGGTCAGCTGAGGCACCGCTTCAGGCACCGAAGTCGCCATTGAGCGTGGGTTTTTGTAAATGTCCTCTCACTTATCAACACATCATAGTTTCATAATCACCTGCTCATCCGTACCCCCGTATAACCTAGCTGTTGGTGGGGTCGTTAAGCAAACAACAATCGTCATCTTGCCTAGAAGTTGCTCAGAACCAATACTTGGGACCAATCACTTGTGTAAATGACATTAAGAACTGGAAGCCACTTGTGTCCAACTCTACGCTTGTTTGACAAACGTGCGAATGACCACGTTACCGTCTACGTACAAGCTCCGTCTGTTTGAGACGCGGAGTGTGGGGATGTGTAGATAGTAGGGATAACATTGATTAATAGAGAGAGAATCGATTAAGAATCGATTCTAGTGTAAAACGATTCTCAAATAGAAGAAAAAGGAAAATTTAATTTTAAATATTTTTTTTTTTTAGGGGGGCAGTGCTGTATTTCTTCACGTCGCAATACGTGCTCATTTTGTTGTCCATATTATTCTGTATTGTTGAGATTTTACTATCTAGACACAAGCTATCCCCTCGGTTACGTCTAACAGCCGAACGTTGACAGAAATACCCGAATGGTACAGTACAGTTCAAAGAAGTCTCTAGCAGCTATTTTTCACGTGAACGCCTTGGGAAAGGTTGAAAAATGAAAGTTTAAAATTACACAACTTTTTTGAGTATGATCATTTTAATTTTTTTTCTTTTCAAAATTGATTTTTAATCAATTCTGGAGCTTAGAGAATCGATTCCCGATTCTGAGAATCAATGTCATCCCTAGTAGATAGCGACGGCCTACAAGTGGATAGATCCTGATGTAACGCCGTGTGAGGGGAAGGGAGTGGAAAGTGGCCTAAACACTGTAAACAGTAATGTGATACGAGTACAATCTCAAGTAGGGCCTAATTGTTAATAATATATCCTAGACTGTTACTTTAAATACATGTAGTATTATACATTTGTACTCATATATCATAATTTTGTGTTTGTATTAAAGATGATTTACATTATGTAAATTTTTGTATTTGATATTGATTTTCTGACCCACTGTTTTTGTGAAACAATATTTATATTGAAATTGAAAAAAAAAAATTAAAATCCACCGGTTGGTTGCCGAGATCCATTTAGCGGAATATCAGTTTTTTGTTTGTAATTTTTGAGTGGTATAAGATATTAAAATAATAATGCGGTAAAAAAAAAAGAATTCTTCAATACTTTCAAGATTGTATAAGTATAAACTGTCTCGACTTATGTCACAACTTTCACAGGTTATTTATAGAAATAACAAATTTGACTTGTGAGCTCTTAGCTCTTGAGTGCTTATAATTAACTGAATTGAACATATTGAACCCCTGATGCCAGTACAAGTGTTCCATCAGCTATGAGAACGCGTAGATGTCAACCAAACCCTGGAATAAAAACAGTGATATTATGAATGAGGAAGGACTGGAGTGGGAAGCAAATTCCATTTAAAGTAGGTCAATTTAAAAATCAGGTGTCACCATACATTATTGTAAAGTAGAACCTCTTTAGTAAGTTTCTCGTTGGTACATTTTTCACCTTGGTAAGTTTTATTTTTCACTCCCATCCATATGCTCCCACATGTTGAATAGTTTCTTCAGTAAGTTTTTCACTTCAGTAAGTTTTTTTTGTCTGGTCCCCTGAAAAACGTACTAAAGAGGTTCCACTGTAATCTCAAATCTAGCATCTATCTAGCTTGTGAGCAAAAAGACAACAAGTCTTTGGAACGTTGGGTTGAATAAATAAATAATGATTTAGTATTTTATAGTTTGTTCCTTCTATAGTTCATTGAACTTTCTAATATTTATATAGGTATTTTCACAGTTATCATTTCAAAAATCATGAATCCATTATTTTAATGCAAAGGGCTTGAATTGAAATACAATCGGAATTTTTCCTTGGTGGCAAGTTCAATTATACAGATTATTGACAGATTGAAAATGAAGTAGGTACAGAAATTGTGTAATAAGTTGGGAATAATTACAGTTACTGGAAATGAACCGCTCTTGTATTTATGTTCTATTTTATTTGTGAGCAGCGCACAAGTTAACCAATCTCAAAGTACTTCTGGACATTGTGTTAGATCGGTCCAAACTGTATGTATATACGGTATACTAATGTATTTGGACAGACGAGAGGGAGATGGTCTTTGAGACAAATCGGCTCGGTACTTCTTTGAAGAAAATTATATTAAGAAAATTTGTATCGGGAGAAAGTTTTAAATTTCATTCGAATGTAATGGAATACTCGCAGAACATTATTGTTCTCTCACATATTTTTACCGAGACAGTGGGAATCTCGTTCCCGCGGCTAAAAGCACCGCCAACTATTTGCCTACAAGAATCAGCTGTTGTCTCTTTTTTACTTTTAACTTCACGTGGGCTGTGGGCTACATGTGCGTGTAAAGAACACATGCCTCTGTCATGTGAGGTCATGTCAAGTAACAACAAATCATGAACAAATAATAGGAACAAGACAACAGTGAACTGGTGAATTATCCAAAGCTTGTGATTAGCATAGGCGTGCGTAGCCCAAATCATTAGATACGGCCTCTTAATGTAAGGGTTTTAACAATATACATAACTACGTCTTTAATTATAATTGAAGATGGCATAAAATTATGATATAAAGTTCACCATCTGCTCAAACAAATAGGATATAAACATGTTTGGGGGCTTGCCCCCCAATGTCAGTCCCACAGGGAATTTTTTGGATTTACTTGATTTGGAAACAGTTATTATTATTATTATTTAACTCTTGCAAATGCACATAAATGCGCGGTGGCAAGTTCCCTAAGTACCCCTATCCCACCATCTCCTTAACCCTCTGACGGAATAACTTTAACCTGATTTCATCCCCTTCAAAAACATTTCTACTAAGCCCATTCCAGTCCCTACCTGTCCTATTTAAGAAAGAGAATTTACCGACATCTAATGTAGCCCCCTTTATGACTACCGCTCTATCATGACCCCGCCTACCTCCATACCCTGACTTATTTCTTTTTATCAACTCATGCAGCTCCCCCCACCCCCCCTCTCCCTCCATTACCCTGAAGAAATTACATAAACAGTTTCGTAGGATCTAGAAGAAGCTCACAATCATTGATAAAATGAATAGCTTTTTTTGATACATTGTTTTGATCTCACCTTCAACTTTATCTTCCGTAACTTGGGGAAGATCGTGATCTGGGTGTACATTACCAACTGCACTTGTCTTCTTTTTAAAAATACTTTGAATTTTAGACTGATTCATTACTCGTGAATGAGCTGAACTGCTGTTGTCACGTCTGATCGGCAGAAATTAGAAAATACACTGCTCTAGCTTTAGTTTATATTATGATGTATTTATTGTAAAATAAGTCTATATTCCACCCCTCTCCACTCGGACCATGCCAGGGCCAACAAAGACACGTGCGTCAATAAGCCGCGAAAGATTTATTTCCTTGTAAAATCATGGTAGAGTGAGTCAGTCAAACACTCAAACATGCATTATTACTGAATTTCCAGCAACTAAAACCAGCTGGCTTTTTCACGATAATTGAATTCTTGAATGTATGTAATAATTATTAGAATATGTAGGCATTGTAGGGAACGGTGCATGGGTTGAATAAACTGGTCAATTTCGAGAATACGCTTATTGGAGAATTTCGAGAAAGTAAAGTTTATTCAACTGTTGTATTTACGAATGACGAATATAATCATTATAATATGTGTTAACGCCGGTCTTTTGAGACCAGCTAGCTCGTTTTCCCTAGTTTGTCATTTGAACATGAAATCATTCGATCACGTTATGGAATGTTGTATACATTGCAAACCGTGTTTCTAGTCGACCTTCCTTTCTCATTGCTGGTTGGCTGGTGGGTTGTCACGCGATGTGTGCGTCCAATCACAGCTCGCCTTTCGCGTTGCGTGGCTGGTAGGTGGTCTCGCCTGTTCAGTTCTCTGCTATACTCGATTCAGACCGGACGTCTCGAAACGGCTCTCGTCGAGTATTCAGTTCTTTTCCATACTCGATTCAGATCGGACGTCTCTTAGTCGCTCGTCAAGTGGGTGAATTCGCTCATATTCTCGACCAGCTCTTGTTGTGTGAGCATCTCCCGTCCTTCTCTACTTTGTTAGAGTTCGGACGTACTGTACATTATTTCGCATGTACGCAGTTGTTTCTTTTCTATTTTTCGTTCTTCTTGAGTCGTTAATAGGACCTCTTTCCATACTTTCTTGTTTCTAATTCTTCACATTTGTTTTGGTCTTTATCATTTACGAATTTGGTTGTTTTGTTTTCTCTCAAGCTTTTGTTTCTTGTTTATTCGAATGGTGTGCGGGGACACCACTCAGGTTTGATCTATTTTGTTTCGCTTTCTATTTATTCTTTGATTTGGTCAATAACAACGTCAAGTCGACGTAGACCAAATACGTATCGTTTTGGGGTGAGGCATAATCCGAGTTTGGATTATGCTCGCCTGATTATTAATGCCAAGTCGGCATCCGAATACAGTCCACTGGTCTCTCATCGCCATCTTTAAGATCGGCGGTAACATTTTGGTCCCTGTGAGCCAAAGATTATTTTTGGTTCCAATTTCTCGTCATTCGTGAGGCGGAATCCATCTCCGGATTCTTATTTCGTTCTCTTGTTGGAATCCATTTGTGAATTCCATTCTTTTCACCACGCGGAGTCCATCTCCGGATTCCAATTGCTTTTACTTGTTGGAATCCATTTGTGGATTCCTTTCTTTGCACCACGCGGAGTCCACCTCCGGATTCCACAGTCATTTGTGTCAGCACCCGCGATCAGGCATCGCATGGGTGACTTCTTTGTCCTCCGCACTGAATCGGCTTCCACATAATTGGGTTTCCACGGTGCAATAATTTATTCTGTTTGTTTGCGAGTTATTATCAACAATTGATTCAACTTGTTTTATAGACATTCAATTCTTGAATTTTGCATTGTTCTTTTTCTGTGCATTTCGGCCGTATTTCTCCGTGATATTTCATATCATTAGTTTTTGGTCCTTGTTCTTGTTTCGTGTTTTTGCAATCTGTGGTTATTCATTCGCTACAATGGCGTCTAAAATCTCGAAACAACAAGCAGTGCTCACGGCAAAGCGAGAGCGGATATTCGCTTCATTACAACGCTCCTACGATGCTTTCAAAACGCTTGATAGTGCCAAAGCTCCGTTGTACAAACCTCGCTACGACAAACTTGACGTTTTGGAAGCCAACTTTGAGGAAGTTCAGAGAGAAATAATATCTTTGAACGCTCAGCTTGACGAAGGCGACGATGCCTTACCGGTCGACGCTGTTGAAGCCAGCTTCGAGGAAATGTTGTACGCGACTCGTGGGCTGTATCTCGCCGCCGTTGCCGCGACGACGCCTACTCCGCCTCCGCCGCCAAATCAAAATGGTTTTCAAGCCATCTCATTGCCGACAATTGCGTTGCCGGCATTCTCTGGTGATATTACTCGATGGACGGAATACTATTCGCTATTTAAATCTCTCGTCGACGAGAACAACGACCTGAATCAAGTTCAGAAATTCCACTATTTGAGGACTACCCTCAAAGACAACGCCTTGTCTGTCGTCTCCGGGTTTCCGATTACGGAAGCCAATTATTCTGTGGCATTGGATGCTCTTGTCAGTCGGTATCATAACCCTCGGTTGTTAGCCACCACGTATGTTCAACAGGTTTTAGAATTTACGCCTCTCAAAACCAATTCACATTCTGGGCTGCAATCATTTCTGAAAGTTCACAAAACTTCGATTGAAGCGTTGAAAGCTCTGAATATCGAAGATTTGTCAGATTTTCTGCTTTTCACGTTAGCACTGACAAATCTCGACACATCAACGCGCAAGGCTTTCGAACAGAAACATTCTTCGCACAGCACTCCTAGCTACGCGTCGTTGATCAAATTCATTGAAGAGCAGTCCAGGACGATGGAATTGTGTGGTCTCGACAAACAAGCAGCTAGCTCTTCAAAAGCTATTCCTCCTTCCACAAAGCGAATCAATTCGTTGTTAGTTGCGAATCCTCCGCCCGTCAGCTTTAAATCTCGCGAGCAGAGCAAATCAGCAAGCTCGACCACGAAACAATATTCGTGTCCAGTCTGCAAAGGGGAGCATACTCTATACTCGTGTTCCGTATTTCGGCAACAGTCCGTTGACGACAAATACAACACGTTACGTCGCCTACAACGCTGCTTCAACTGCATGGGCGCTCACCTCAGACCGCAATGCACCTCTAAGAGTGTTTGCGGTACTTGTCACAGTAACAAACATCATTCGCTGTTACACACCGCACGAATCAACCCCTTGACTCGTGACACAATAGCAACCGAAGTCTCTTCTCATCCGGAGACCACCTCGCCTCATCCTCAAACTCTCGCTTGTCAAGTCAAGACAAGCAAGCCAGTGCTACCCACAGCTCTGTTGGGCACTGTTCGCGCCTTGATCCGCGACTCTCACGGTCAACTGCAACCTATCCGTGCGGTTATCGACTGTGGTTCACAAATCTCTGTTCTCACTCACTCGTTCCTTCAGAAGCTAGGATTGAAAATCAATCCTTGTCATTCCGAACTCTCTGGTATTGGTCACGTTAGTGCTCGGGTAACCGGGACTGTTCAATGCAGCATCGCTTCCCGGTTCACCCCTGCAACCTCTCTCAGCGTACAAGCCTACGTTATGCCTGCGATAGCGAGTCAACTTCCAACCACCACCGTTCCGCTTGAGGTGTTTGAACGTTATCGCTGTCTCTCTCTTGCCGACGACCGCTTTCATGTGCCCGATCAGATCGACTTTTTGATCGGCGCCGATTTATACCCTGATATTCTTGAAAAATCAGGTGATATTGTGATGAGTGGCAGTCCATCTGCCATAAACACGGTCTTCGGCTGGGTGGTTTTGGGTCCTATTCGGTGTTTGGATGCCGAGTTCCAGCCTCCGCTCTCTCTGCTTGCTTGCACTGGTTCTCCATTGGATCGTACTCTTCGATTGTTTTGGGAATCGGAAGAAGTTTCACGTCCTCTTCAAGTTGATCCGGACGATGAACTTTGTGAGGAGCATTTTCTATCTACGCACTCACGGAACCCTTCCGGACGCTATTCGGTAGCACTCCCTTTCAAGAACACATCCTCTCCTCTCGGATATAATCGTGAGGCCGCCCTCCAGAATTATTTGAGTCTGGAGCGGCGACTGAAACGCAATCCTGAGCATGATGCTGCGTATCAAGCATTCATGCAAGACTATATTCAATCGAACCACATGCAACTTGCAAGCACCTCTTCGAACTACGTGATTCCGCATCATTGTGTGCACAAGATTACCAGCTCCAGCACGAAGCTGAGAGTGGTATTTAACGCCTCTTCTCCAGATGAGAGAGGCGCCTCTTTGAATCAGCTGTTACTCAGTGGTCCCAAGCTTCAGAGCGAACTCCCGGGCGTTTTAACCCGATTTCGTTCTCATCCCATCGCAATTTGTGCTGACATTCGTCAGATGTATCGTCAGATTCTGGTCCAACCATCTGACCGCAAATATCAGCACATATTTTGGCGACCCAATGCAGACTCTCCAGTAAAAGAATATGAGCTCAACACGGTCACGTATGGGCTCGTACCGTCAGCTTTTCTTGCTCAACGAGTGCTGAAGCAGCTCGTGCACGACGAAGGGGCTCCTTTCCCCAATGCTTCGCGTGCTTTGATATCTCACATCTACGTGGCTGACATCGTGTCTGGCGCAGCAGACGTCGCTCAAGCTCGCATTCTTCAATCGGAATTACAGGCTATTCTAGCTAGTGGAGGTTTCGAACTCCGAAAGTGGGCCAGTAACCTCCCAGAAGCATTGAGTGCACTTCCGGAGGATCATCTAGAGACTCCAGTCGTGTTTTCGGATGACGATCAGGGCATCAAGATCCTTGGTCTGTTCTGGGATCCCCGATCGGATGATTTCTCATTCCACACCTTACCTTTCGAAGGCGTGGTAACGAAGCGCACGGTCTTGTCGTACATTGCGCGCATTTTTGATCCTTTGGGATTCCTCACCCCGCTCGTATGCTGGATGAAGATTTTTCTTCAGCAACTTTGGTTATCGCGGGTGCAGTGGGACGACGTTTTACCACCGCTTCTTGCTCAAAGGTGGTTGGACGCGGTAGCCGAGATCTGTCTTCTCTCGAACTTCCGAGTTCCACGCGCATTTCCTGCTTCACAAGGCATACATCGACTTGTAGGCTTTTGTGATGCCTCCGAGAAGGCCTACGCTGCGATACTTTACCTTCACACAACGAATCATGCAACTTCGCATATTAGTTTGTTGCGAGCAAGGAGTAAAGTTTCCCCGGTCAAACCCTTGACCATCCCTAAGCTTGAACTCTCTGCTGCTTTGCTTCTAACGCGTGTGCTGAAAGATACTCTTCCCTCACTCAGCACTCTTGTCGTGGAGTCAGTAACCCTCTACACTGATTCGACTATTGTGCTCGCGTGGCTTGCCACCCCTCCACATCGACTGAAGACATTCGTCGCCAACCGAGTAGTGGAGATACTCGACAACTCCACTCCTACCAATTGGGCACACGTGGATTCCGAAGAAAATCCCGCTGATTGCGCTTCTCGTGGAATACTGCCTTCTCAGCTCATGGAATACCCGTTGTACCTCTCGGGTCCTTCTTTTCTCAGGAGTCCCCATGCTCTGTGGCCTATCTCTGTGCCTTCCACTGATTTATTGTCTGAATTGCCAGACATTAAGCCTTCCATGGTCACTTTGGCCACAACGGTCAAAGTAGATCCTCTCCTGGTGAATTTTCGAAAGTTTTCCACACTTCTCAAAGCACAACGGGTCTTTGGGTATGTAGTTCGATTTGCCCGTCTCTTATTGGCGAAACGATCCAAGATTCTCCCTCCTACGGGTTCTTTAAAACCTGTGGAGTTGCAAGACGCTCTTGAACTGATCATAAGAGTCACTCAAAACCACTTTTATGCAACCGAGATCAGCCAACTTGCCAAACAGGGACAGGTTTCATCCCGGATCGCTTCGCTGAAACCTTTTCTCGAACCCTCGGGCTTACTCAAGGTGGGCGGAAGATTGCGTCACTCTTCTCTTCCTGAAGAGGCTCGGTACCCAATCCTACTCCCCAAAGAAGCTCACCTCGCATCTCTCATTTGCGATGCCTTCCACCGAACATCGCTACATTCCGGCCCGAGAACGGTACAGGCGCTGATACAGCAGCGTTACTGGATCGTTTCTCTGCGCGGTTTGTTGAGGCAGCGCATACACCAGTGCATTACTCGCCACAAGTTTCGCGCAAAGCCTATGCAGCCTCCAATGGCAGATTTGCATTACTTCGTGTATTCTTTCTGTTCAAAGCACGCATTGGTGCTTTGATCATTTCTTCATGTTAACTTTCTTGTTGTTCTCTCTTTTTTCATTTTTTTTGAAAAGTCAGCGACCATTGGATAAAATGGTTGCGTTTTCTCCTCAATGAATCGCTCGGATCATGTGCGATTTCTTTGCTGTTCTCCGATCCAATTGGGAAGCAATCCAATTACTCGGTGAAAATCTTTTTGCTCACGTTGCCTATGAAGTTACAAGGCTTCTTACGAACAGTTTGCTGTTCTAATTTCATGTTCCTTATTTTCCGTATCGTTTACCTCAGCTTTAAAATGTTCATTTTGGTGGGCGGTATGTTAACGCCGGTCTTTTGAGACCAGCTAGCTCGTTTTCCCTAGTTTGTCATTTGAACATGAAATCATTCGATCACGTTATGGAATGTTGTATACATTGCAAACCGTGTTTCTAGTCGACCTTCCTTTCTCATTGCTGGTTGGCTGGTGGGTTGTCACGCGATGTGTGCGTCCAATCACAGCTCGCCTTTCGCGTTGCGTGGCTGGTAGGTGGTCTCGCCTGTTCAGTTCTCTGCTATACTCGATTCAGACCGGACGTCTCGAAACGGCTCTCGTCGAGTATTCAGTTCTTTTCCATACTCGATTCAGATCGGACGTCTCTTAGTCGCTCGTCAAGTGGGTGAATTCGCTCATATTCTCGACCAGCTCTTGTTGTGTGAGCATCTCCCGTCCTTCTCTACTTTGTTAGAGTTCGGACGTACTGTACATTATTTCGCATGTACGCAGTTGTTTCTTTTCTATTTTTCGTTCTTCTTGAGTCGTTAATAGGACCTCTTTCCATACTTTCTTGTTTCTAATTCTTCACATTTGTTTTGGTCTTTATCATTTACGAATTTGGTTGTTTTGTTTTCTCTCAAGCTTTTGTTTCTTGTTTATTCGAATGGTGTGCGGGGACACCACTCAGGTTTGATCTATTTTGTTTCGCTTTCTATTTATTCTTTGATTTGGTCAATAACAACGTCAAGTCGACGTAGACCAAATACGTATCGTTTTGGGGTGAGGCATAATCCGAGTTTGGATTATGCTCGCCTGATTATTAATGCCAAGTCGGCATCCGAATACAGTCCACTGGTCTCTCATCGCCATCTCTAAGATCGGCGGTAACAATATGTAAAATTAACAGAATGTGTAAACAAAAACAGTATAAAGGCCGTATCTAAGACATCACCGCCTGGTGGCGGTGATGCATTAGGTACGGCCCAGGCCGACCCGGCGTACCCTGTGCGCACGCCTATGGTGATTAGTTCATTAATTCTAAGTGGTGGACATTGTTGTCTCGTCTTTTACAACATTGAATAACGTCACATGACAGATACGTGAAGTATTGGTTAGTGAATGGTGAAGGCCTAGATCTAGGCTCTAGGCCTATCTCTCCAACATCTAGGCATTGAGTTTATATAACTCAATGATCTCGGGCTTCTAGGCTCTCTAGCACGATGGAGTGATACCAACCTATTTTATATTAATATAAAGGAGGTGACTTGACTCGGGTCTTGAAAGTGAATTATTTCTGGTGAGTCCAGCGTCCCGATTGCCTGTAGCCAACTATCTCTTTTATATCAAGCTATTTAAAACAACAATGCTCAACAATGCTATACACGGCCCAGTAGAATTATAAAATGATAGATTTTGCTAATTCAACAATACCACCGGTAGGCCGTACCGTAGTCACTCTTATTTATATCTAGTTCACAAGGGAATCTGCTAAATCATGACGCAATCGGGACGTTTGGCTCAGAACTGACCGCAAGAAACCACAAATGCCTTCCATGTTATCAGTATGGGCATTGAGTAAAGAAGTACCCCCATCTATGGTATTTGAGTTGGGTCACCTCTTTTATATTATGATAAAATAGGTTGGTATCACTACATCGTGATTCTAGTATGAAGATGGTATGGTGGTACATGGATTGGATCATGATATAGTGATACCAACCTATTTTCATAATATAAAGGAGGTGCTCCAACTCTGGTCTTGAAAGTGAAATATTTCCAGGGTCAGTTCCAAAGTCCAAGGTCCTGATTGCCTGTAGTGCAACTATTGCTTTTATTTGGAACTATACTAGAAAAACGCCATATATGTGTTGTTAGACAAGCAGATATGTTGATTGCCAAATTTTTGCCTACATTTGCCAATTGGGTGACATTTAAGTTAATAAATGGGTAAAAACTGCTTCGAGTGGTAGGCCTACCAATTTAGCACATTTTATTTTTGTTCTTCAAAATGGCTGACCCAATCAAGCTGGAAATTTCCAGAAATGTGCATTAGAATGTAATTCAACTTTATGCAAAATTTCATTCTTTTCAGAATGAAAATATTTTATTTTTTTCCGCTGTGTTATTCTAATGGGGATTTTTGAAATTTTTAAAATTCATCAAAATAAAAGTTACCACCCGATTATGCCAAAACTATACAGATCTAAGTTGGATAAGGAACCATGGTGAAAAAAAGTTTGAAGTTGATAGCTGTAGCCGTTTGACCTGTGGAAAACCGACAAAAAAACACACAAAAAAACAACAAAATCAAACACCAATTTTTTTCAGTATGTCAAATTGAATCCTCGCTAAAGCTCGTCTAATAAAACAACAATATTCAACAATGCTATACACGGCTCAGTAGAATTATAATGTTAGTAGTTGCATATGTTTTTTTACGAAAATGAAAGATTCTATCAGTTCAACAATGCCACCGGTACTGTAGCCACTCTTATCTACATCTAGTTCACAAGGAAATGCGCTCAATCGTGACAGGCCATCGGGACTTTTGGCTCTGAACTGACCGCAAGAAACCACATGCCTTTCATGAACTATTAGTATGTGAGTTGGGTCACTTTCTTTATATTATGATTAAATAAATTGGTATCACTACACCGTGTTTTTTATTTATTTTTCCTTTACAAAATACATTGTTTGAATGTCAGTCGCAGTTTTAGCTATAGTTATAACAACCAGTCCTAATTATTTCTTACCTAATGTAACATCATTTTGGTTACTCAGAGATATTATTTCAAGTGCATGAACAAGATTTAAAAAAGTATAAGAATTAACATTACATACTGGTACTTATATACTTTCGGCTCATCACAGTAGTAGAGGGATTATTACATACCGGTACTATCTAATATATATAATTAGGCCCACATTCCTAAGAATTCTTCAACATTATAAAATGCAGCTTGTTGAACAATCTTATACTGGCAATGCTAGCTGCCATAGGGCGTTTGCTCCTGACGTCACTTCCCGCGTGTCTCGAAGCGGCTGCAGAACTGGTGACCATGTTTTGACGTTACTGGTGGCCGCCGGCCGCATGAACTCAGCTCTCATTCAATAGTTCACATAAACGCATCCGTGATGGTAAATTGTGCTGTAAATAATAGGTTGCTCTAAAAGAAGTGGTAGGATATCGAGTCGTTTTTTCTGCATTCCTGGAATTATAACTGTGTTATTAGCTACTTTTGGTGTTGTTAGGTTGGCACTAGGCTCAACACTCTGTAGCCAACGAGAGGCAGTTAAAGAAAGATTCAATAAAGATGGAGTAATCTACTCAAGCTTGTGTACTTGATTAATAATACAAATCCAGATCACAACAGCACATGGTGACAGCGGAAAAGTAAGCAATCACATATTTGCAACTCTTACGAAGTTTACAGCCATAAATCATGTCTCAAGAAGATAGCAATACGACAGGAACTGGTCCTACGTCACACGCGTCAGTAGCTATCAGTAATAGCTGCTGCTCCACGTACAGTATAAATCCGCCTGAGTCATTCTCATTTCCGCCTGAAGAATGGCCAAAATGGCGTAGGAGATTTGAGAGATTTCGACGTAGTTATGGCCTAAATTTGAAATCAGGCTCAGACCAGGTCAACGACCTTGTTTATATAATGGGCGACAAAGCTGATGACATTATGCTATCATTCAAGCTGACAGATGCAGAAGAGCAAGAGTACGAAATAGTTATGTCGAACTTTCAGACATACTTTATCCCAAGGATAAATGTAATTTATGAGCATGCACAATTTCTAAAACGACTCCAAAACCCTGGTGAGTCTGTTGATGAATTTATCACAGCGTTACACAAACTTGCACAGCACTGCATTTTGCTCAGCTTCACAATGAAATGATCCGTGACAAAATCGTCACAGGATTGTTGGATCATAAATTAGGAGAAAAAATGCAGCTTGATCACGAATTAACCTTAGAAAAGGCGACGTTACTAGCTCGCCAAGCAGCTCAAAACCGAGCTCAGTCAGATTCAATGTATTCAAGTGTTCGTGAAGTCCAAGGAACTAAGTCTAGGCCAATAAATAAGAATAATAAGCCTAGTTTTAACCAACCAGCACATAGCAAAAGCAAAAGTCTTTCAATGGAAGGGAAATGCCGCTGGTGTGGAAAATCACCGTCACATCCGAAGTCAAAATGTCCAGCAAAAGATTACACCTGCCATAAATGTAAAAAAAGGGGACATGCAGCAAGTGTTTGTCTTTCACAGTCTTCAAACCTCCACGAGGTTAACGAAGATGAAGAAAACTGCGAAGATGGTAGTGTCGACTGTGTGAAAACTAATGCATACATTGGTTCTATTGAAAGCGCAAAAGACAACATCTGGACCAAAATATTAAGGTAGGAAATAAAATCCTCTTGTTCAAGATTGACTGCGGTGCAGATGTCACCGTCGTACCAAGCGACTGAAATTCTGTACAAGATTTTAAAATCGTACCCTCAGATCGTAAACTGATAGGTCCGGGTCGAAAGGAGTTGTGCTGCACTGGCATGGTCAAGATGGCAAAACTTCAATACGGGAAGAAGATAGTGCGACACAACATATATCTGGTGAAAGATCAGGATAGACCACTTCTGGGACGACCTGCAATCGAGAGCCTTGGCATCATCAAGATAATTGGTGAGATTCAACGTCAGTCTGAGTCAATATTTGATGACTTTCCAAATCTGTTTACTGGGCTAGGAAAGATTCCTGGTGAGTACACTATCCAACTCAAACCAGGTGCACAACCATACGCAGTTACGGCGCCACGCACGGTTCCTGTGCCACTTCTCTCTCAGGTAGAAGCAGAGCTGAAGACAATGGTTAAAAATGGAGTTATCTCACCAGTTGAGACACCCACTCAACGGTGCGCTCCAATGGTAGTCGTGAGAAAGCCAAATGGAGGGGTGAGGATCTGTGTTGATCTTCAACGCTTGAATCGCAGCGTTCAACGGTCCTGGCATCCCATCCCGAAGGTTGAGGTTATGTTAGCAAGTATGGGTGGCGCTAAAGTTTTCTCAAAGCTCGACGCGAACTCGGGGTTCTGGCAAATTCAGATATCCCCAGCTTCGTCACATCTCACAACATTCATAACGCCATTTGGTCGCTTTCATTTCAACCGCCTCCCATTTGGAATCACAGCAGCTCCAGAGATATTCCAAAGAACAATGAATCAAATCCTAGAAGGAATACCAAACGTGGTATGTTACATGGACGGCATCCTCGTCTGGGGGAAATCCATGGAGGAACACAACGCTACCCTTAAAAAGGTGTTGCAGAAGCTCCAGGATTCGAGCATGACACTCAATAGAGCAAAATCCCAGATAGGAGTTGAGCAGGTAAGCTTTGTTGGACATACTATTTCAGAAGAAGGAGTATCTCCAGAAACAAGCAAAGTAGATGCGATCCTGAATATGGATCCACCAACCAATAAACAAGAACTAATGAGAGTATTGGGCCTCCTAACATATCTTGGGGTATTTATTCACAAAAAATCCGAGTTGTTGGCTCCCTTGAACAGTCTTCTACATGCTAACAGTACCTGGATATGGGATACAGCACAGGAGAACGCTTTCCAAAAGGTCAAAGAAGCTTTGACAAGTGCCCCAGTTTTAGCTTTGTTTTGCCCATCTAGGAAAACAACCGTATCAGCTGATGCATCCTCTTATGGCATCGGAGCTGTCTTGTTCCAACAACAGGATGACGGGTCGAGACGTCCAGTTGCATTTGCCTCTCGCACCCTGTCACAAGCCGAGACCAGGTATGCACAAATAGAAAAGGAAGCCCTTGCCCTAACGTGGGCATGCGAGCGATTTCAAAACTACATATGTGGATTAGATGTATGCTTGGAAACAGATCATAAGCCTTTACTTCCAATCATGACCACGAAGAATCTTGATGATCTTTCACCTCGTCTTCAACGTTTTCGTATTCGCTTGATGCGATATTCATTTGACATTTACCATACTGCAGGTAAAGATCTGATTGCAGCCGACACCCTCTCAAGGAATCCTCTTCAAAAGGAGCAATCTGCTTCTTCGGAGTTAGAAGAAGAACGACAGCCTACATTAGAATGGTTGTCGAACATCTACCATGCACAGACAGACGTTTGCAAGAGATTCTCACGGAACAATCAAAAGATCGAATCTGTCAACGTATCAAGGAGTACAACATATCCGGCTGGCCAGAAAAAAAGAAGCTCGATGTAGAATTACTACAGGGGCCGAATTCACAAAAAGTCATAACTTTGATCCGGCTCAAAGTTACGACAATTTCTAGAAATAATACCATATTTGATCCAATATTTTTGATTTTTAAATTTTAATAAATATTAGATTGATAATAAAAATGGATTTAATGAAAAATTAAGAGTAAGAAATCGGAAATAATGGATGAAATATGGTATTATGTCTAGAAATTGTCATAACTTTGAGCCGGATCAAAGTTATGACCTTTTGTGAATCTGGGCCCAGTATTATACACACCGGGATGAATTTGCAGAGATCGAAGGTCTATTGGTACGACAAACTCGTCTCATTATTCCCCAGCCACTGCGACAAGACATTTCAACTCACATCCACGAGGGTCATTTGGGAATAACAAAGTGTCGCTTCCGTGCCAGAAATGCATGTTGGTGGCCAGGTATATCTACAGAGATCGAAGAGATGGTTAGGTCCTGTACTAACTGTATCCAAGAATCCCGCAATCGGCACGAACCACTCCTGCCCACACCATTCCCTACTCGTCCATGGGAGAAGATATCACTTGATCCTTTTAAATGCAACAACAAGTGGTACCTTGTGGTTACCGATTATTATTCACGTTTCTTCGAAATTGCTGTTCTTTCCAGTATGCATACCACAGTTGTCACAGACCACTTGAAACAGATATTCGCTCGATTTGGAATTCCAATCACGGTAGTAAGCGACAGAGGACCCCAATTCCAAGCATTGGATACGTCAGAATTTGCCGAATTTGCAAAAGAATACGGGTTCATCCATCAACGTAGTAGTCCACATTTCCCACAAAGCAATGGAATGGCTGAAGCTACTGTGAAAATTGCCAAACAACGCATCTTGAAATCCAAAGACATTAACAAAGCTCTCTTGGCATATCGTGATACACCACTAGAGAATGGATATACGCCAGCAGAACTTCTCTTCAATCGCAAGATTCGTTCAACTCTTCCCACTGTGCCATCAAAGCTAGAGTCGCGAATCCCAGATCAAAAACGATTGCGGCAGAAGGAAGAATCAAGAATCGAGACACAGAAAATCAATTATGATCGAAGACATGGAACTAGGATCTTATCAGAACTCCATCGAGGCGATAATGTTTGGATAATAGATCTTAAACGATATGGCCGGGTATTGAAACCTGATGGACAACCTCGTTCATATCTTATTTCGACTAGCCTGGGAAACATAACTCGCAATCGTTTCCATTTGATTCCTGCACCAAATACCAATTGGGATCAACATGCAGAAAACGATTTTCTAACACCTCCAGAGCAACCTGCTGTAAAGTATGTGGCACCTCATACATTACAGCCTACAGCCATACAGGTAACACCAGAGCACGGAGCAATGTCACCCGACACGAACAGTCTCGTGCACTCTCCGAGAATCCCTCGCTCTCCAACTGTTCAAGTCGGACAAGAAATTCCGATTTCCAACGATGAAGATCAAGGTTTAGTTTGAACTAGGACAGGACGCATAGTCAAACCACGCAAGATTTTAGACCTTTAGCATTTCATTTATTAATATTGTATTCATACACATTCCTCAACCAGTAAAGTAAAATAAGTTTGTAAAAGATTATTCTTAAATGATCATAATATTTCTAACTCAAGAAGGGGGATGTGTTATTAGCTACTTTTGGTGTTGTTAGGTTGGCACTAGGCTCAACACTCTGTAGCCAACGAGAGGCAGTTAAAGATTCAATAAAGATGGAGTAAACTACTCAAGCTTGTGTACTTGATTAATAATACAAATCCAGATCACAACAGCACAATAACCAATCGGTGTGAAAAAATATTGAGACCATCATCAGATAGGCAAAAACCATGGTTTATTTCTGTAATTTTACTGATGAACGTACCATTTCCAATATTTGTGTAGAAAGTGTTTTTGGGCTGGGATTAGTGGTCAAGGTTAATTATTATGGTTTAAATACTGTCACTTCTTCAAAACACCAAAATAAAATACCACCAACCCAGCCAAACACCAATTTCCCCTACCACAAAAAAAAAATGTGTGCTACGTGAATCGGCAATTTTACCTTTCTTTCAACATCACTATCATAGTCTCACCTTGATCTTGTTTGCAGTGAGTACTAACATGGCAAAATGTGATCCCAGCAAGTGTGAAGGAACGGAACAGTTGCTCGAGCCGGCCGCTTCAATCCCGGAGCAACGCGTAGAGCAGGACAAGCTATTAGTACTAAAACAGGAGGAAGTGGATATCTCGGATGAAGGTGCGTCCAAGCTGGAGGAATTGGACGAGATGGTTTTCGTAGCTGTTAAAGAAGAATCAACGGAAGAATGTTAATATTATTTGATATTTCCAAATTAAATACCGGTAACTGTCCAAGACTATAATGTTGTGGCTATTGTGTATTCTAAAGTCTATTTTTTGCTGTGTGAAATTATGCACAATGAATCTTGAATTTACTAGTCCAGTCAGAGCAGTAATTTCAGACATTTTTTAAATATATTTTTATTTTATATTTTTAAAAATAAAATTAAACAAGGTTTAAAGAGAGCTACCGGTACAACTTCTTCACCGCTTTGATACACAACACTGAATTTGCACGAGTCGGTTTTTACATATATTGCATTATGACCTTAATTTTTATTTCAGTTAACCTTCTAGTATATGAAGCAACAAAAATTTGGAAATTCAAAAGTCTGGCATTTTGGGGGGCACAAAGAAATTCAAAATGTACGGTCTGCGCTTTTTTTTCATTTTTCAATTTTTATGAATAACTGATGTTATTAAAGTGAGACAATTTATACATGATATAGTTTTCCTAAACTGTGTTTTGCAAATAATACATACATATTGAGCCAATTATTAATTGAGGTACAAAAAGATCATCGGTAACTAAGGGTTGGCCAGCCAATCCAACAAATTGGCCATTTGTAAAGTCTGACCTGATGGCAATACTTATAATCTATCTCTATGTGCAGTGCACAGTCTAAAACAGAGAGGTCTTGTATCAGGCTATCTCTGTGCCCTGGAAGACTGATACCAACAGCGCTAGTTCCACCAAAATCCGAGCAGATCGCTAGGTAAAAAGAGGCCAGTCACATGGTCCAGTTGACGTCTTGCCGCGAACATTGACGTACATTCGGTGCGCGCATGCGTAGAGCTTGGCCCACCGGCCCCTTTTCACCTAGCATTCCACACAGATTGTGTCATATTTAGCAGCACTGTTGCCGCATCAGCCGAAATAGCTTTCATACATGACCTCTCTTATTCTAGACCATGGTGTAGTGTCTAATGACCAAGCAGATGATACAAGCATGGATATCAGCACAGAGGACCACACTGAGCAAGGTACGAGTGTGGACAATGCGAGGGAACTTCTCACTACACTCGTTACTGGCAAGAAGAACAACACGGTCACGTTGAATAAAAAGAAAAAAGTCAAAGTTTCAATCCATATCTGCAGCGTGTGCGGATACACGACTGGCAAATCATCTAATCTAACGACTCACATGATGATACATCGCAGTGAACAACCGTTCCAGTGCCAGGAATGTTCTTTCAAGTGCAGACAGTCAGGCGATCTAAAGAGACACATGCTCGTACATTCCGGTGAACTGCTATACCACTGCAAGGAATGTACTTACAAATGCAGTCGAGCAGGTAGTCTTAAAAAACACTTGCTCATTCATTCAAATGAGAAGCCATTTCAGTGCCAGGAATGTTCGTATAAGTGCAGAGAGTTATGTAATCTGAACAAACACATGTTGATCCATACCGGTGAGCAGCCATTCGAGTGCGACAAGTGTTCCTATAAGTGCAGACAGTCTGGTAGCCTCAAGACTCACATATTCACGCATCATACCGGTAAAATAACCGTCAATTACCAGTAGTTAATTATTGTCAATTTCATTTCTGAAATAAATATATGCTGGAATCGTGATGTATAATGCATTACCAACGTCACTCAAACTTGAAGAAGATGTGTCAACATTTAAGACTGATTTGAAACAATACCTATTAAATAAATGTTTTTATTCTGCAAGTGATTTCTTAACTGAATGTTAGACTGTTTTTTATATTGTGAATCCTTTTAATCTGTATCCTATGTACTGATTCTTTTACTGTGTTAATTTATTTTTATATTTTTATATATTTATTTAATTTATTAATTTATTTGTGTTAATTGTATTTCTAAGTGTGATTCTTATCTTAATAAAACCAACTATATCTGCTAACTGGGTAAGTCAAACTTTTGGAAACTTTACTTAGGCTGAATAAATCTAGCTTGTACTCCTTCCTGAATCTAATAGCGACCAGCTGACGTTAGTGTCAGGCCCACCAACCTACCCCGAAAAAGCCTATCAAACTAAACTTTTTTTTTATCTCACGTGAACATTAGTCTTTCTCAACTTCTTTTCAATGTTCTAATTGTCAAAATAGCTCGCGCCCCGTGACAGGATATCAGTAATTTTTGTTGATTCATAATAATTTGCTCGACCACAATAGCATCAGAATATATTTTTGTGTTAACAAATTTTCGTTCCAACTTCCAATAAATACAATATTTCAATTGATTTCCTAGCTAATCGTATACCAGCTGCATTGAATCAACATAGTCGTGAAGTTGGAATATTCTTTAAATACCGGTACTTGAAATATACGTATTACTGATATAGGCAGAAGATTTTTTAGAACATCTCTTCTCGGATAGGAGAAAGAACGATCCACATTTGTTGGGAATGCGGTAGTTTTAACATAGAGAAGTCTAGGGTTTTACTAATGCACGGTACTGAAATTCGCGCATCTATTTTTTAGACAATCTCATTGAATAGAGAGAAGACGCACGAACTACGATCATTAAAGAAACTATATGTTGCCCATAGTCTAGACATATTATGGCCCATAGGCATACAATCTATAACACATTATTAGGTAATAGGCCTGGGCCTACTAGCTGTTCTAATGCCACTATAACTGAATTAATGTAAGGCGTGCAGAGGGTCAAATTAGAGTGGAGTAGACACCCCCGGATAGGGGGTGGTACACCCCATCTCCGTAGTGCGTCGCCCTCGAAGTGGTAAATTGAAGAGTGTGACAACTCAAACAAGCCATATATATAAAATCCGAATCTGGGTCATAGAGAAAGACGCAGATAAGTAAGCGGTTGCGAAGCCGGTGACCCGCGGGGGGTTTGGGGGGGAAGGCCCCCCAACAGCCCCGCATGGAATTTTTTTTTTCATGTTTTTTCTAGGTGTTTCATAATTTGGATTGCTTTGGAACTGGAATTAGGCCTACTGGAAGAGAATAAAAACGACGAAACGTGTACATTGTACAACTAGCTGCCCTTGAGCGGGAAAGGAAAAAAGGTGGGGTAAGATAAGCTGGGGAAATTGAATGCGTGCACTTGCTGCGCGCAAAATTGAAAATGCGATCTGTGTTCCCTCTCAACCTGTGGAGTGTCCTAAAAACTAGACTAACCATCAAACAGAGAGACATGATTTGAAGTGTTTTCCTAATGGTCTGAAAGTCAGTCGCTCACCTGGACTCATTACATAACTTGGTGCAGAAATTACTAATGAGTAAGTTGAACTGGGTGCTCAACCAGCTACCACCGATGGTTACCAATTGATCAATTATATTTTGATTTCAACTGATTCTCATATCATGGCTTTTATTGATCTTGGTGATGCCAGACCTTAGATATAATAATTGGAATTGAATGGCAAGCCTTTATTCTCGATGTTTCCTCAAATGAAACAAGCACTCCACCTGAGGTGGGTTTGGGTACTGACTTATTTGATCTTCCACATTCGTAAAATGATAGGCCTATACTTACCTCCCTGGTACCCCCGAGCTCTTCCACATGACTGTCTACATTGATTCATTCGTACACAATCACATAGATGATTGTGTATCATGAATCTACGTACAATTATCAGGCCTTTTCTTCCGAAGCTTTTGAATTTGTACTCCCACCCACTTTTGAGGTGGAGCGCCGTGCTCCTCCTTATATATAGCCTGCACGCCACTGAATGTAAGTTATGAACATTTGCTAAAATATTACCAACACATGGGCCTAGTGTATCATTATTATATTAAAATTTCTTGGGAATTCGAAATCTCTCGGATGAAATATTTTCAACAATTTTTTTTTCATATTGTGTTTTTAACGACGCACTATACCGATGGCTACGATCTATCGGCGTCGGTGGATGATGAATGAGATGATGGCATGATGAGATGAGAGGTTATTTCATTACGTGTTTTTGGATGGTGGGAAGGAGTCAGTCGTGGCCTGTTAAGGAACCATTCCGGTATCAACCTGAACGACAGAGGGAAACCACGAAAAACCCCTGTCAGGATGGTCGACCATGGCGAGAATCAAACCCCGGTCTCTCGAATGACGGTTCAGTGTGTTACCACTCGGCCACGCGTCTCGGTATGAATGTTTTCCTCTGTGTTATTCTCATGGGATTTTTGAAAACTTTAAAATAAGTTTTCTCAAAAGTGGTTTTATCGATTGCGCCTCAAAACTATACAGTATCGAGTTAGATAAGGACACTTGCGTATAACAAGTTTCAACTGATTTTGAATCTTCATTCGACATGTGGAGCGCGAACAAAAAAACAAAAAAACAGGCACTTTTTTTTCGGGGTTTGGTGTAATTGGGTCTTCGCTTCGCTCATCCAAAAAACATTTCTAACAAAATAACAACAATCTAATGGAGCGAGTCAATTCAAATGCAAAGAAACGTGGTTACGAAGCTCACTGACACCAAATGTATATTCAATAAACGTGAGCGATACTTCTTCTAGCCGTTACGACATGATTCTCCGCATGTTCCTACACATGTACACACATGTATGAATCGGGAACATTATTGAATCACGTACGAGTTTCAGTATTTTGTTATTTTGAGGTTATGTTCCATGTTCATTGAGTTGTCATAGTTATGCTCATCATTACCGTTGGTTTGGACAGCCATAGAACGTGCCTCGTGATCAACTGAGTCTCTTGTTATCACTGTCTTCACGCACAGGGACGATTATATCACAGAGTTCCAACACCAGGCCAGACTGTGGGCTGGGCTGGAGCCAGTATATTATAGAGAGAGGACATACAGTGACTTCTGGCTGCCACTAATCAAACGTTCTTTCTCTGGATGTATACAGACAGGCCATGTTCCATTTACTTGTGCAAATGGTTATGGTTTTTTCATTAATTTATCACTTGAAATTGAGAGATGGAATGAGTAAGAATTGACCATTGTAGATACCATCTATAAGTTAGCTACGCATTCCATACGCATACGCACAACAGATACGCCAAGCAAGCAGGGATCCAACCTATGAAAAAATCAACCAGGAGGAGAGAGAAATCAACGCATAGCTGAGCTAGTTGTTATCAAACAGCTCTGAGAACACGTTGAATCGATGCAGCTCTATATACATCTTGTACACAGAGCATATAGCAACACACGAAAAAATTAAAAAGAGAAGGTACAACCCATAGATAAAAAGATATAGAATTAATTGATGATCGATTAATTAAACGATCAAAGTCATCAAACGACTCTCAAATTCGTTGAATCGATGCAGCTCCATATACATCTTGTACATCAGGCTTATGGCAACACAAAGAAGAATAGAACAAAGAGGGTACAACCCATAGATAAAAAGATATGAAATTAATTGATGATCGATTGATTAAACAATCAAAGTCATCGAACGACTCTCAAATCACGTCAAATCGATGCAGCTCCATATACATCTTGTACACAGAGCATATAGCAACACAAAAAAAAATTCAAAAGAGAAGGTACAACCCATAGATAAAAAGATATGGAATTAATTGATGATCGATTAATTAAACAATCAAAGTCATCAAACGACTCTCAAATCACGTTGAATCGATGCAGCTCCATATCCATCTTGTACATAGAGCATATAGCAACACACACAAAAAAAGAGAAGGTACAACCCATAGATAAATAGATATAGAATTAATTGATGATCGATTAATTAAACGATCAAAGTCATCGAACGACTCTCAAATCACGTTGAATCGATGCAGCTCCATATACATCTTGTACATAGAGCATATAGCAACACACACAAAAAAAGAGAAGGTACAACCCATAGATAAATAGATATAGAATTAATTGATGATCGATCAATTAAACAATCAAAGTCATCGAACGACTCTCAAATCACGTTGAATCGATGCAGCTCTATATACATCTTGTACACAGAGCATATAGCAACACAAAAAAAAATTAAAAAGAGAAGGTACAACCCATAGATAGAAAGATATGGAATTAATTGATGATCGAATAATTAAACAATCAAAGTCATCAAACGACTCTCAAATCAGGTTGAATCGATGCAAATCCATATACATCTTGTACATAGAGCATATAGCAACACAAAAAAATATTAAAAAGAGGAGGTACAACCCATAGATAAAAAGATATAGAATTAATTGATGATCGATTAATTAAACAATCAAAGTCATCGAGCGACTCTCAAATCACGTTGAATCGATGCAGCTCCATATACATCTTGTACATAGAGCATATGGCAACACAAAATAAAATTAAAAAGAGAAGGTACAACCCATAGATAAAAAGATATGGAATTAATTGATGATCGATTAATTAAACAATCAAAGTCATCGAACGAATCTCAAATCACGTTGAATCGATGCAGCTCCATATACATCTTGTACATCAGGCTTATGGCAACACAATGAAAAAAAAAAAAAGTACAACTCATAGATAAAAAGATATGAAATTAATTGATGATCGATTGATTAAACAATCAAAGTCATCGAACGACTCTCAAATCACGTTGAATCGATGCAGCTCTATATACATCTTGTACACAGGCATATAGCAACACAAAGAAAAATTAAAAAGAGGAGGTACAACCCATAGATAAAAAGATATGGAATTAATTGATGATCGATTAATTAAACAATCAAAGTCATCGAGCGACTCTCAAATCACGTTGAATCGATGCAGCTCCATATACATCTTGTACATAGAGCATATGGCAACACAAAATAAAATTAAAAAGAGAAGGTACAACCCATAGATAAAAAGATATGGAATTAATTGATGATCGATTAATTAAACAATCAAAGTCAAGGAACGAATCTCAAATCACGTTGAATCGATGCAGCTCCATATACATCTTGTACATCAGGCTTATGGCAACACAAAGAAAAAAAAAAAAAAGTACAACTCATAGATAAAAAGATATGAAATTAATTGATGATCGATTGATTAAACAATCAAAGTCATCGAACGACTCTCAAATCACGTTGAATCGATGCAGCTCTATATACATCTTGTACACAGGCATATAGCAACACAAAGAAAAATTAAAAAGAGGAGGTACAACCCATAGATAAAAAGATATGGAATTAATTGATGATCGATTAATTAAACGATCAAAGTCATCGAACGACTCTCAAATCACGTTAAATCGATGCAGCTCTATATACATCTTGTACACAGAGCATATAGCTACACAAAAAAAAAATTAAAAAGAGAAGGTACAACCCATAGATAAAAAGATATGGAATTAATTGATGATCGATTAATTAAACAATCAAATGTCATCAAACGACTCTCAAATTCGTTGAATCGATGCAGCTCTATATACATCTTGTACATCATGCTTATGGCAACACACAAAAAAAATTAAAAAAGGAGGTACAACCCATAGATAAAAAGATATAGAATTAATTGATGATCGATTAATTAAACAATCAAAGTCATCGAACGACTCTCAAATCACGTTGTTTCGATGCAGCTCCACATACATCTTATTCATTACGTCTTTCGCAACACAGATTGAGATTGAAAAAGGAATGTACACCCCATGAATGAGAAGATATAAATTTGATTGTGAATTAATTAATCGAATAAGAAAGTCGATTATTCACACTTAACTTGGGTTGAAACGATGCAGCTCTACATACATCTCTTCCATTACGTCTATCGCGAAACAAATAAAATTTAAAAAAGGAATGTACACCCCATGAATGAAAAGATATCAAATTAATTGTGAATTGATTAATCGAATAATCAAAGTCGATCAATCTTTCCTATCTCTATAATTAATATGAATAATTACCTCATAATGGAATAATTCATGAGACTAGTAATCAATACCTGAATATTTTTGATTCAAATATGCTCCATTGATTCAAACATTGTATCCAAATATTGTATCGATGCAAATATTTCTCGAACGTGTTACAACACATTGATGAATATGTTTAGTGTGAAAAGTTTTCCAATTGTAACTACGTGGGCAATTCGAAAATGAAACGAGAGTATTATTTAAAATATCAATAAAAATGTAAATGGTATCCAGAAAAAAAAGACTGCTCTGAAATTATCAAGTTCATCATGCTTGACAGGATGAGTCGAGAATCAATCTATAACAATCGGTACAGTTGTAAGTAGTTATTATATATCAATGACAATAATTTAACTTTCGTTATATTATGTTCTGATTGATGCCTTCCTGGATATCTCGGCCGAACGAAGCAAGTTGTAAAGGGTAGGGGGGGGGGGAGGAATGTATTGTGTGAAAAAGATACGAGATGGACTTCTTTGAAAATAGCAACCCCCCACTGTCTTATTTCCGGTCATTTAACTCTCCAATAAATATTAGGTTCATACATATGTTATGTTGATGGGGGTCCAACACTAGCGAGACATCCCTGAATGTCTATATACCTCTGAAGGTCCTGTTCAAATTAATGGGCAGTTTGTCTTGTTTATAGTTTATTAAACTTTCCAAAATACATTTTAGTCCTTCAACTTTTTTTCTGTAGGTATAGAGAGTTTTCTTCAATATGCAATTTCACGTTGGCCGTCTCCGTGTACCACTTGAATACTATATGTAATGATAGTACGTATATATGACCTATATCCAACTATCAGATTTTTCCTTAATCTTTTTCTTCAGTGCGTTCATTTGTCCCAGTACAAATAATAATTGTAAATAATTGTAATTCATAAATTTATAATAATTGTTGTGGAAATATAATTAGGATTGCACTCTAATTGCAGTGTCCTAATCACAATATCGGCATTATTGAAGAATGCTTCTAGTTTATTGAACCTATGTAACAGTGCCTGCTTTGAGACAGATGCTGGCCAAGCCACAAAGCAGTCTATGCAAAAAAAAAAATTGAAGACTATATGTCAGAACATACATTAATTACTTCATGAAAGCTTACCATCCAGAAAGAATATAAGTGATAGGGTTAGTAGAGGATGCTCGAGGCACAAGTCACAATTTCTTTGTGGGATATAGTTACAAAATTTAGTCTCATCAATAAAATTATATGCGATATTGTTTCACTCGTTGGATCAACCACTCGAGAATCTTTACAAATTCCGAGATTTCATCTACACAGCCTTTTGCCTTCAGTTTGCATTTTTTGGCGTACTATTCTATTTTTTTTATTAATATCATTTGATCAATCCTCGTGCACTTTGATTCATCATTCACACAATATTGGCCTGAACGCATTATTGATTCGGTTTGATTTTTCTGAATTCCGAAATGAGCCATAATATTTCATCTGGTTCACAATTATTCCTACATTCAATCATCTCATACATTGATTCACGTACCATTCTTATTTTATTATTCTTTCAAATATGTTATAATTGTCAATGGCTTATATTTTTGATCATTTGATTTTCATTCTGTGCTCAGCAATCTCAGGTGTGAGACGAAGACAGAATCATCATTGAATATAAACGGTATATATATATATATATATATATATATATATATATATATATATATATATATATATATATATATATATATATACATATATATATATTTATATATATATATATATATATATATATATATATATATATATATATATATATATATAAATATATATAAATATATATATCTATATATATAAATATATATATCTATCTATATATATATATATATATATATATATATATATATATATATATATATATATATATATATATATATATATATATAATATATATGAATATATATATATATATATATATATATATATATATATATATATATATATATATATATATATATTGATATAGATATATATATATATATATATATATATATATATATATATATATGTGAATATATATATATATATATATATATATATATATATATATATATATATATATATATATATATATATATATGAATATATATATATATATATATATAATATATAATGTTGAGTGTGAATAATCGACTTTGATTATTCGAATGATCAATTTACAATTAAATTTATATCTTTTCTTTATGGGGTGTACCTTCCTTTTTGAATTCTATTTGTGTTGCGATAGACGTAATCAATAAGATGTGTGTTGAGCTGCATCGATTTGACTAGGGTTGAGTGTGAATAATCAACTTTGAATATTTGATTAATTGATTCACAATTAAATTTATATCTTCCAATTTATGGGGTGTACATTCCTTTTTTGAATTTTATTTGTGTTGCGATAGACGTAATGAACAAAATGTATGTGGAGCTGCATCGTTTTAACTCAAGTTGAGTGTGAATGATCGACTTTGATCATTCGATTAATTGATTCACAATTAAATTCGTATCTTTCAATTAATGGGGTGTACATTCCTTTTTTGAAATGTATATTTGTTGCGATAGACGTAATGAACAAAATGTATGTAGAGCTGCATCGTTTCGACTCGAGTTGAGTGTGAATAATCGACTTTGATTATTTGATTGATTAATTCACAATAAAATTTATATCTTTCCATTTATGGAGTGTACATTCCTTTTTCAAATTTTATTTGTGTTGCGATAGACGTAATGAATAGGATGTATGTGGAGCTGCATCGTTTTAACTCGAGTTGAGTGTGAATAATCAACTTTGATTATTCGATTAATTAATTCAAAATCTAATTTATATCTTTTCGTTTATGGGGTGTAATTTCTCTTTTCAAATTTCATTTGTGTTGCGATAGAAGTAATGAATAAGATTTATGTCGAGCTGCATCGCTTTAACTCGAGTTGAGTGTGAATAATCGACTTTGATTATTCGATTAATTAATCTGCAATTGAATTTATATCTTTTCAGTTATGGGGTGTACATTCCTTTCTGAATTCTATTTGTGTTGCGATAGACGTTAGGGAAGAGATGTATGTGGAGCTGCATCGTTTTAACTCAAGTTGAGTGTGAATAATCGACTTTGATTATTCGATTAATTAATTCACAATCAAATTTATATTTTTTTCATTTATGTGGTGTACATTCCTTTTCTAAATTCTATTTGTGTTGCGATAGACGTAATGGAAGAGATGTATGTAGAGCTGCATCGTTTTAACTCGAGTTGAGTGTGAATAATCGACTTTGATTATTCGATCAATTAATTCACAATCAAATTTGAATCTTTTCATTTTTGGGGTGTACATTCCTTCTTCAAATGTTATTTGTGTTGCGATAGACGTAATGAATAAGATGTATGTGGAGCTGCATTGTTTTAACCCGAGTTGAGTGTGAATGATCGACTTCGATTATACGATTAATTAATTTACGATTAAATTTATATCTTTTCATTTATGGGGTGTACATGCCTTTTTTAAATTTTATTTATGTCGCTATAGACGTTATGGAAGAGATGTATGTGGAGCTGCATCGTTTTAACCCGAGTTGAGTGTGAATGATCGACTTTGATTATTCGATAAATCAATTCACAATCAAATTTGTATCTTTTCATTCATGGGGTGTACATTCCTTTCTCAAATTGTATTTGTGTTGCGATAGACGTAATGGAAGAGGTGTATGTGGAGCTGCATCGTTTTAATCCGAGTTGAGTGTGAATGATCGACTTTGATTATTCGATAAATCAATTCACAATCAAATTTGTATCTTTTCATTCATGGAGTGTACATTCCTTTCTCAAATTGTATTTGTGTTGCGATAGACGTAATGGAAGAGGTGTATGTGGAGCTGCATCGTTTTAATCCGAGTTGAGTGTGAATGATCGACTTTGATTATTCGATAAATCAATTCACAATTAAATCTATATCTTCTCATCTATGGGTTGTACCCACCTTTTTTAAATCTTATTTGTGTTGCGATAGACTTAATGAACAAGATGTGTGTGAACAAGATGTATGTAGAGCTGCATCGTTTCCAAACAAATGCTGGTGACTTTTTTTTTCTGTGGATTGGTACTGGCGTATGTGGAATGCGTATCCGTATGGAATGTGCAGCTAACTTATAGTTGGTATTGTAGATCGTCCGCCCTCGTGATGTCACAAACTATAAAAACCAATTGAGTGGACAGTGAAGCAGGGGGAAATAGGAAAATAACGAATCAAGGTAACTAAAATTTCCCCAGCTTCGTATAAGTCACACCCATCTACATTGGTCAATTTGGACTCAATTGGCGAAAACATGGCCGCCCCAGCCCCCATGATTGCTTCCTCTCATGGATAGGCTCTCCAGACGGCAATAGAAGAGCCACTGCCCAAAGTGCATAACCTCATGGTGCTGTGACAGGAAATTATATTCATGTTTTGTATACGTATCATTTCTAATTGTGATGATCATTTTTTTTTTTAATAACATCGAAACTTGATACAAAATCATTGTTCCGCAATTAAGGCTGTGAATGAGAGATAGGATCGTTTGAACGGGGCACCACAAGGGCGATCTTACCACCTCATTTTAAATGTTTATAACCAATGAACTTCAACACCAGGACTGTGCTGTTGGTGACCATGAAACATAACGATATTGATCATAACGATATTATACGTGGTAATCAGTTCTCACAAATCTATGTACAACTTTTGTATGTGGCTATTCGAAGTAACAGTGTGAATATAACTGTTTCCGATTCTACTGTCATGGAATTTGTTCCCGGGCACGATGTGGAAACCAACGCCATTATTACAGAATCATTTACTAATCCCGAATACATGACCAAGTGATGGTATGGATGATCGAATTCTTCACAAGATAATATTAAACAAACCAACAATTAATTGGGCGAGTGAGGCTTTGGTTTCACCCCTGGAAATTGAGACAATTTTCACTCATTCATTTATTTTACAGGCCATTTGTTAACGTTTGATACATTTCAATTGTACACTGTGTGAATGTTCTCGATATATGTCACCCAGGGCAACGGATACCACCGTAAGACCTGCTGGTGTTGTGATGATGCCTAGGCATAGCCTGGTTCTACAATGTTGAGTGGTTATCTCTTGTTATGTGTCCTAATGTGTCTCTTGAGGTGACTACTGTTCCTGCCTCTGTAGCCACACTCAATACAAGGATGCGGTTTCTCACTGCTATGTGTTAACATGTGCGCCTTGAGATTACTACTCTGAATGGATCTGAAGCTACACTGGTCACAAGCAAATGGTTTCTCACCAGTATGTGATAACATGTGTGTCTTAAGACTACCAGCATAAATGGATCTGAAACTACACTGGTCACAAGCAGAAGGTTTTTCACAGGTATGTGTTAGCTTGTGTGTCTTAAGGCCACTGGCACGAATGGATCTGAAACTACACTGGTCACAAGCAAATGGTTTCTCACCGGTATGTGTTAACATGTGTGTCTTGAGGTTACTGGCATAAATGGATCTGAAACTACACTGGCCACAAGCAAACGGTTTCTCACCAGTATGTGATAACATGTGTGTCTTGAGGTTACTGGCATGAATGGATCTGAAACTACACTGGTCACAAGCAAACGGTTTCTCACCAGTATGTGATAACATGTGTTTTTTGAGATTACTGGCATAAATGGATCTGTAACTACACTGGTCACAAGCAGAAGGTTTTTCACAGGTATGTGTTAGCTTGTGTGTCTTAAGGCCACTGGCACGAATGGATCTGAAACTACACTGGTCACAAGCAAATGGTTTCTCACCGGTATGTGATAACATGTGTGTCTTGAGATTACTGGCATGAATGGATCTGAAACTACACTGGCCACAAGCAAACGGTTTCTCACCAGTATGTGATAACATGTGTGTCTTGAGGTTACTGGCATAAATGGATCTGAAACTACACTGGTCACAAGCAAATGGTTTCTCACTGGTATGTAATAACATGTGTGTCTTGAGATTACTGGCATGAACGGATCTGAAACTACACTGGCCACAAGCAAATGGTTTCTCACCAGTATGTGTAAACATGTGTGCCTTGAGGACACTTCTCTGATTGGATTTATAGCTACACTGGTCACAAGCAAACGTTTTTTCACCAGTATGTGATAACATGTGTGTCTTGAGGTGACCTCTCTGAATGGATCTGTAACTACACTGGTCACAAGCAAACGGTTTCTCACCAGTATGTGTAAACATGTGTGTCTTGAGATTACTACTCTGAATGGATCTGAAGCTACACAGGTCACAAGCAAATGGTTTCTCACTGCTATGTGTCAACATGTGTGTCTTGAGGTAACTTCTCTGCACAGATCTGAAGCTCCACTGGCCGCAAGCAAACGGTTTCTCATCTGTATGTATATACTGGTCAGAAGCTCTCTCTCTCTCTACACTGGTGGAGGCACACATGGCATTGTCCACACTCGTAGTGGGCGTGGCAGGCTTGATGGACACCATCACCTTCTTGGGGACTCTGCGCTTCACTGCTCGCTTCTTGTTAGCAACATTGATCGAGGCACACATGGCGTTGTCCACACTCGTAGCATCTGAGCACTTCTCATCACCAGTGCTGGCATCTTGATACGATACTGGAGGAACAGAACAAACACTGTTAGTCCAATAGGTATGAGCGGAGCTAGGGTAGAGGCAGCCTACAATACATGGAGACTGTCGTATAGCGACATAGTATGGACAGTAGACGGACACGGCTCATCCTCTCATCATCTCACAATTATGTCATTTCTCAAGAAGTTCAATATGCTGAATCGGATGAAAATCATGGCGGACGCGTCATTTTGATATTTTTCAGATACTCATGTTCTGAAATGGATGCAAGTGATTGTACAGAAAATGATTTCACATTTCTCATGTGGCGGGAGCGACATATCAATCAATTGAAATGACTCTTGGCCTGCAAATATGGCATGAATGGCATTGGGCAAGTACCGACTACAAAAGGGTGCAAGCAGAATCTCAATTCCACGTGCAGTGAAACTAGTATTAGTGTTGGGTGGAGCCACCACAAGAAGCCTACCGTCACCTCATAGAAAATATGATAATAATGTCAGGGTTGATGATTTTCACTCATGAAAAGTTGAATAATATTACGTATGGGCCAAAGCAAAATCATGATGACTGATCAAAAATTGAAGTAAAAATGCGTTCTTTTGTGAAAAATGTTGCTAACATACTTCTGTCTATTGTACTTCTTATTGTTGTTTTATCCCACTCCCATATCATCACTTATACCCTTAAGCTCATGTTATTTGATCTGACACAAATCAGTTGTGGGAATATTGCTATTCGGAATAGTTTTCAAAAGTGAGAGAATCAAGCAGGAAATGGCAAACAACGGATAGCTGAACCGTGAATGGAAATTGAATTGAAAATGGGATGAATATGTGACAGTTCCTATTGGTTATCAAGTCTCTGGAAGAATCCAAATAATAGCACACAGTGGAGGTCTAATTCACTTCTCTCCAAGAAAATTAGGTAAATTTCTCCATATTGTGACACAATCGGGAATTATTGTCCAATAATATTGAAGTTGGATGTTTTCACAGGACATTGGATGTGTTTGAGTAGTTCCGAGTAGATGGGGTGTTCACTCAGCTTGACCATAGATATATATTACCGAGATGCGTTACTCAACGTTAAGAAGTTGTACATATTTGTGTCTAAGCTGTAGCTTCACACCGCTTTGCAAAGCGGGAAGTTTCCGTCATATTGTACATTTTCAAAGAAATTCCTCTTGTGAATGAAGGAATATTAGGGTTTTAAGGCGCATCGACAGCGAGGTCATTTAGCGCCTGTCAAAATAAGTTGCTGAACCAAAAGGTAAAAAGTGTTACGTATATGAAGATGCAAGTGAAATTTAGATGAGAACACCATGTGAAACTAAGACTAAACTATTACTAAAGACGTTATACACTAATTTGTTAAAACCGAACATGTGTGTGCTGTAAAGGGTCACACCCATGGGACTATGATGAGAACGTTTTACTACTTGTTCTCAGTTCAAACTCGCGCTCAAATAGGAGTGGAGGAACGACAAACCATAATCGATATATGTTGAAATATGGTTTGATTTAAAATATTCCTGATGTCTATCCCAAGAGATCGACATCAAGAATAGGTATCAAATATCAAAATACCGAAAAAAGATGATAACGTAACCAACGTCATCTTAATCAGACATAAGTAGCCTAATCGCGGAAGTTTGAAAAATGACACTGTTGTTGTATATTATATTTGTTAACATCCTATATGGCCACCGAGACAGGAAGGAGCAGACGTGGTTATCGGCCGCAGGGGTAACAAATCTTGGTGCTGTACCGTATCGTCCCTAATATAAGCCGACCCCCCAAACTTTTGGATCGATGATGAAAAGAAGGTTTCTCTCCTTTCCCACATGAATCATCACTCTTCCCGGGTGGAATTGAGTCTGTAACATTTGGTTTTGTCCTATAAGTAATTATACAGTGTTTTTACAGTCGTCATACACATCAATTTTGATTTTTGCAATCTAAATTGGTCTATAATTTTGTGATTTGTTACGTTTAACTTTTTTGTCTCCCTCAGAGTATTCATGTATTTTTGTAATAAATAGAATTCAGAGAAATAATACCAATAATGAGTTCTGAAGAATCCATTAGCGCGGAAGTCAACCAGTCATCGGTTCTATACTGAAACCGAGTAAGTTGTCCGATAGCAACTGTCAAACCAGGGCGGAAGCGCTGGGTTATGGTGTAACGACCCGCCCGCAACTAACTGAGTACAGCCTTTATGAACATCCCCCTCGATGGAATAGTCTGGAAACACTAGAGACAAACTGCGTAGCAAGGTTAAAGAGGCTTGGGCAGGTGTGTACAAGACTCGAGGGAAAATACACCGCGATGTGCAAAGAGTCACGTATACCCAGGACGAAAGAAACTTCGACAGCCCAAAACTACGTGATAGCTTGAGAGCAAATAAAACAGACGAGCACAGGCAAGACAGGACAATTCTTTCCAACCAGTCGACCAAACCAGATGTACGCACGAGAAGCAGACAGTCGCGAGGGAAGACAAAGGCAAGCGGCAGTCATCAACAATGGTAACAATATCAACCAGAGTGACAATGAAGAAGTGAAGAAGAAGAAGAAGAAAGAGAACAAACATTTTCATTGTTAACCCGCAGCAACAACCGCGAGGCCCATTGTCGAAAGTCGAACTTCATCACGTAATCATCCAAACCAGATGACGAGGTAACGGACATCTCGGCGAACCAGTGGAGGATCGTCAAGATCACAATCACCGTATTCACGTAACGTTGTATATTCCTCTGGAAATGTATTTTTTGTAATGGTTGCAATGTAATAACAGTGCTCACGTTGAAATTCGACATTTTAATTTCAGTGTTCAGTAATTTAAATTCAGTTCAAGCGTAATATGGTTGGCCGCCGGAATTACGCAAGTGAATGTAATATTTTCTTGGATGTCGGATTAAACATAGAAATAATTCAACATTTCATTTCATTCTGTGAAGCACTGGTTTTTGATTTTTTCATGGTATGTAAAATTTGATACCCAGTAAATGTGTAAATTTTGAATTTGAGTTTTATAACTTGTGGGTAGTTATACCTGTTGACATTACTTCCAATCTCCAATAATTTCCTACAGGCTATTTTTTTTTTAGTTTGTGAGTTGGTTGTTTTTTGTTTTAAAAAAGCCTAAACTTCTGGCTCGGAAGGGCGAGGACTTTGGGTGGTAACTTATTTATTCGTAGTGTAAATTCAATCGGTTTCAAGTCAGTTTCGTATTACGGCAAGAGGGAGATGTGGGATCGGCCAGGAGTACAAGTGAGAAGGACCGTGTATAGTTGGTTAATGCCGACTACGTTCGATCGTCACCCCGCTTTTATTGACGCTCGTCCGTCCCGAGTCGAACAAAAGAGTGTTTTTTTTAGCTAAACAGTTTCAGTCAAGGTCAGACCACATGCGGTAAGATGACACCATGCAGCCAACAGCTCAACGTGCTGATGTTTATGACTGCGCGTCAAATGAAAATGATGGAAATTGGGAACATCATGCTTCTCCATGATGAAACTAATTTTGAATATGTTTTTAGTGGCATATCTGACAGTTACAAGTTGATTTCATTGTTATGAGTGCAGTTTTAGTACACCCAATTGAAATGGGCAAACACATACTTCTCAACCGATTATACGCCGAGATCAGCATTCAAGCCGAGGGTGACTTTTGGGCTTGAAATTCCGAGAAAAATTCTCGGCTTATATTCGAGACAATACAGCAATATATATCTGCGCTTACAAACAGTATTCTATATTTGTAGCAATAAGTGTTGGTGGGCCACAGATAAGAAACCAACTCTCAGCAATTCACATCATCCATTACCAGGAACTGTAACCAAAATTTCAAGATTCGGGGAAAAAACCTACTTTCTTCACGTGGTTCTTCGTTGACGGCTACAAACGCGATCTCGTCTAATTCCTCCGACACGAATGCCCGTTCCTCCTTGATATCCAGTTCTTCCTGCTTAGGTACGAACAGCTCGTCCTGTTCTATTCCTCTCTCTGGACTTGTAGAGGCCGGGTCGAAGAACTGTTCCGTTACTTCACACTCGCTAGGATCACACTCCGCCTCATTAGCACACACTGCAAACAAGGACCAACCACAGTGAAGCAATACAAACATGATTCATATTGGGTTCAACAATGCACTGTGTGATGACGGCGATCTATTGGCGTCAGTCAAAGATATATACGAGATGGTGATGGTGGGATGATGAGATGGAAGGTTGTTTCATAATGTGTTCTCAGATGGTATGAATGAATGAATATTGTTGTTCTACGATGCGTCATGGGCTAGGAGAAGTCCGTGGCCTGTTGTTGAAGAACCATCCTGGTATTAACCTGAACGACAGAGGGAAACCACGATGCACCCCTGTCGGGATGGTCGACCATGGCGGGAATCGTACCCCGGTCTCCTGAATGACAGTTCGGTGTATTAACCACTCGGCCACGCGTGTCAGTACCAAGGTAATGCAAGACGATATAATGAGAGATGTGAACACTTGTTTCACGAGTATGAAATATCTGTGTCGTCGACAGAATATACATATATACAGTCTTCATTGATCCTCGACAAGGTTGTTATAGGATAGTGATTGATGAATTATTACATGGAAACATTCACAGATGAAAGCCTCGGAGTATCAGAAAAGAGTGAGAGAGTTGATATGAGAACTATAACCAGTGATGTTTTGAATGGATAATAAGGGAGTGAATATAAAACACCGGCACATGTAGCTGAGTGGTTAATGCACTCGCTTCATGTGATTTGAAGAATGTGAGAGTTGATATGAGAACTATAACCAGTGATGTTTTGAATGGATGATAAGGGAGTGAATATAAAACACCGGCACATGTAGCTGAGTGGTTAATGCACTCGCTTCATGTGATTTAAAGAATGAGAGAGTTGATATGAGAACTATAACCAGTGATGTTTTGAATGGATAATGATGGAGTGAATATAAAACACCGGCACATGTAGCTGAGTGGTTAATGCACTCGCTTCATGTGATTTGAAGAATGTGAGAGTTGATATGAGAACTATAACCAGTGATGTTTTGAATGGATGATAAGGGAGTGAATATAAAACACCGGCACATGTAGCTGAGTGGTTAATGCACTCGCTTCATGTGATTTAAAGAATGAGAGAGTTGATATGAGAACTATAACCAGTGATGTTTTGAATGGATAATGATGGAGTGAATATAAAACACCGGCACATGTAGCTGAGTGGTTAATGCACTCGCTTCATGTGATTTAAAGAATGAGAGAGTTGGTATGAGAACTATAACCAGTGATGTTTTGAATGGATGATAAGGGAGTGAATATAAAACACCGGCACATGTAGCTGAGTGGTTAATGCACTCGCTTCATGTGATTTAAAGAATGAGAGAGTTGGTATAAGAACTATAACCAGTGATGTTTTGAATGAATAATAATGGAGTGAATATAAAACACCGGCACATGTAGCTGAGTGGTTAATGCACTCGCTTCATGTGATTTAAAGAATGAGAGAGTTGATATGAGAACTATAACCAGTGATGTTTTGAATGGATGATTAGGAATAATAATGGAGTGAATATAAAACACACTCTGGAGACTGAGAATGGCAAGTTATTCATGCAGAATATTCCTCAGGATGTGTATCAAATCTTTCATAGCAGACATGATATTCTCATTTTTTTGGATGAGCAAAGCAAGGACTCAATCTCACCATATTAGAAAAGGGCATTTTTTCATTCAGTTTTTTGTTCGCCCTCCGCAGATTAAACGAGAATAAAAATTCAGTTGAAACTTGACTTACACAAGTGTCCTCATCTAATTCAACACAGTAGACCTATAGTTCTGAGGCACAATCTGTTGCACCACTTCTGAGAAAACTCATTCCAAAGTTTTCAAAAAACCCATAAGAAGAACCCAGAGGAAAAATCGTGGAAAATTTTCTTTCCATAGAATTCAAATTTTTACAGAATTTCAATATATTGATGATACACATTATTTCAACTTTCATTCAAATTGGATCAATTTTTGTGCAGAAAAAATATATACAATGCAAAGTTTTCAAACCACTCGAAGCCATGAAGATACCAATTAAATCCAGGCATCAAGTGCCACCAATTAGCCGTTTGGTCAGCAGTCAAAAAGTAATTTTGAAATTAATTCTACATTGGGGAAATTTAAGTCAAAGATTTATTTAACATGTGCATTCTTGAATTGAAATTGCACCAGGAACACTGTCGTATTTTTTTGTTTGAAGTTACAGCGCTTGAATGAAATATCAAGTTGCTATTTTGACTTTGTTTTAGTAAAAAATCCACTATTTTTCCTCCTAAAATGAGTGTGATTCATAAATTACATTGGGTACCTACATTCATTTTTGTATGATTCTATTCATAATATCTTCATCCACATTAAAACAAGTTTTTTGATTGAATGCCATTCCTTTTAGTATATTTTAACGATCTGTTCAATAATAAAAACGCATGAAATTTGAAGGTTAAGTGTTGAATGATGGGGGAACATCCAGTATTTGAATTGATATATCTCAAAATTTATCCCGGTTAGCCCATCATCTGTTTTGATATTATCGAGCACATCAAAACAAATCAACTGACAAAAACTCATGACCTTGATTGAAAACGATTGAAACAAGACGTTCTTCATTATCATAGAAATTAATTGGGAAATAGGAAGGCAGCGACGTAGATGTTTGGATCTCAAGGTGGATATATAAAACCAATCCGAAGGTATGTTGGTATGTTCCAGCTCATCTATCAACGCGGAAACACATCACGTGTTTTCCTGGTTTCAATTAATTCTAGGAGCTGAACATATTGCTATTTCAAAAATATTGTTTGTTCATCTTTCGAACAATCAGATCTTAACAAGGAATTATTTCGAAATTGTGTGACACTTATTTTTTAATTCGAGTGATGCAGTCCACAAACAATCACTTTTCACTTCAACTGCGTTCATCTACAAACGTTCTTTGTTTTATTCCGTCGAGACTCCAGAGAGAGGGGTAAATTGCTCTTTTTGTAGAGAAAGCAATAGTATTCAATAAATGTTACCTGAATCACACTCATCCAGTGGTTCCTCCTTCACTACAGCGTCCTTATAGTCTTCCTCCTGTTTCACCGAGGCCAGGGGATCCAGGTCCATCCTGCTGCTATCCCACAGGATCAAGCTAACGGGATGCTAGTCGACTTCCCGTGTCAGGACGTTCAAATTACTGCTGAAACATAATTGGCGATAATATTTATTCACTAAGATCAACTGTGGGCTATGATAGGAAACAGAAATGTTGTCACAAATAGATTCTTTTCATTTTACTGGAGCGTTATTGGTCTTTTTCTGGGAGCCCGAGTCGTAATTCCACGTTTTCTCACAAATTTGTCAGAAACCCAAAATGCCATTTGAGCCGTCAATTCAGATCACATGTAGTACGGTAATATCCATTCTGAAAGACTCATCCTTCATTCTTCATCATCATCCGTATAATAACTCGTCTAAATGACTTGATAATTGAATGAATGAATATTGGGGTTTTACGGCGCGGCAACGACGGGGTTATTGAAGTCGGGCCCGCATATAACGAATTTCAAGGGGAATGGAAATCTGTTTGTAAAAACAGAATTTTGTTATAGAGACTTGTTGCTTTTCTTTCATAACACCACTTGAATTTCAGAGATAAAGATACATTTACGACTTGGAATAGTACCGGTACTGTATTAGGTGACATATGCTATGATTTCATCACATGGTATCATCACTTGGTATGCTTATAGAAAGTAATGGAAAACAACAATGTCCTTTCATAAAGAATGTATCATTTGCAATCACATGACACCACCACTCCCCACTTCTCGTGTTTCATTTCCTGGGTTACAGGACACTATCAGGAATGGAAACAAAGTGATTGAATATGTAGTAGTCGACATAATTACGGTCCGACCAACCACTCGATGTCACTGCACGCACACAAGTGACTGAATGCTCGGAATGTTGGGTATTTCCGCGGTGCGAGGGAAGTGGGGCGTGCAATTGGTGTTGTTACGACCGCGTGCTTTTGTACGCATCACCATAGCAACGCTGCTACGATGTACTATCCGTTAAAAATAAATGTCATCTGAAAATAAATATACAACAAAATGTCCCGACTTTCGAAGATTTTGTTTAAAATAGCTGAAAATAATGGGAAAAATATGCTGAAAAGTGACAAAAATTCCTAATAGCCTAATTTTGAAATATAAATTACTTCCTTATAGCTCTTTATTCAACATTGTGAGGATAGGAGATTTGAAGGAGAATGGTAATCAATTTGTAAAACCCAAAATTTCGTTCAAACCGCGTTTCGTTAGCTGACAAATAAAGTTGTTTTTCTTGTTTTAACTGCTCACGTCACACCTCTACCAACCCAACAACTGAACCAAGGCCACGGAGGAGTGATACCAACATGTTTCATCATGATGTAATCACAGGTGTACGCACTTCAAGTACCGTATGATATGTTCCTCTCATCGCCATGAGACTGCAGCGTTGGCAGAACTGTGGGCCTGATAGCTCTTCAATCAACTGTCCAGTGAGCAAGGCATGTTCTATAGCCACTAAATGCAATAGCATCTTACAGCAATGAAGCCTGTGACTCTTGTATCAAGATACTCTGATGAATATTGTCCGTGTCTACATGACAGGCTCGCTCGTGTAGTTTGACATATTGACTACGTAAAGACTCACAATAGGCCTACAATACAATTATCTAACCGACCTAACCTAACCTAGAATTGGAAAAGGAATAACTTGGCAAAACCATTGACGGCAAAACTGTGGATACTCGAGTGATACTCCTGGACATGTGGGCCTAGTCAAATGATAGCTCGATAGAAGTCAGGTTTTGCGTGCAGCTAGAAATCCGAACAATAGAACTGGCTTACACTGCATTGCCATGTTTATATACCGGTACCTCAAACTTACAGTTCTAATACAGCGTTGTGTTGAAGGTTGAAATAGATTTATCAAACACGAATATTCTTCAAGTGATTGGAAGGCCTAGGTTATTTGCAGCTAGCACATAACCTCGTGCTCACGATGACGTACCTTAACGTTTCATCAGTCTAGGACCGTCGCGCTATGAACTGTGTCGCGTTGACAGCGTTAAGTCTGCAATGTGAGAGAAACACAGTATAATTACCAGTTCATATAGTGACTGACGACCACCCATTGCATGCCTTCAGATTAGATATTTCAACCAATGAGCACTGTTAGATACTCCAATTGACGATAAAAGAATAGGCCCATTACTGGATAGGCGTATCATATTTCAGGTTATGTGTGGGTGGTGAATGTTGAGCAGGCCTGGCTTTATCGGGATTAGACCCAAATATCATTGACTGAATGGGTTCAATTGCCAACTAGTCATGACAACTAGTTCAACATTACTTCATGGATGCTAAGACGACTTGAACTACAAAAAATTGTTGGTGAATATCATAGGCCTGTCACGCACAGCAACTTCTCGGTCAGGACTATAGTGGCTCATCCACAAAAAACGCAGCATAGGCCTACAAAGAAAACAAACCCAAAAATATTGCTAGTCACATGAAAAATTGATCTATGCTTTCTGTCATTGAGTTTATGGTAAAATTGTCACATTTACCGCATGACGGCCAATTTCCACTTTTTTTTACAAAATGTGATGTTTTCTAAGAGATCTTGATTAGATCTATTCAGAAAAACCACCGCACACTAACAACTAATAAGATATAATTGTTGGAAACTTACTCAAATGTGATGAAATTCTTATAACCACAAGCTCCGCCATTGTTTGTTGTTTAAGTATATAAGCTCTATTAGGTATACATGAGGTTTATACACTTAACCTAACCCAATAACCTAACCTACTGTCCACCTTTGTCAGATCACCACGGTGACAAAGATGGACCGTAGATTAGGCTATCAGGTTAGGTCAGTGTATAAACCTCGCGTATACCGCCAGCAGGCGGAACGGAGCTTATAGGCCTATAGATACTTTAACAACAAACAATGCGAAGCTTGTGGTTATAGGAATTTCGTCACATTTGAGTAAGTTTTTAACAATTATATCTTATTTATCCTAGTGTGCAGTGTTTTTTTTTAATACAGTCGAGCCCACATATAACGAACTCGGTTTTAACGAAATTTCGGTTTTTACGAATTAATTACCATCCCCCTTCAAATCCCCTATCCTTACAATGTTAAATAAAGACCTATAACGAAGTGATTTATATTTCAAAATTCGGTTATTACGAAGTTATTGTCACTTTTCAGCATATTTTGCTCATTATTTCCAGCTATTTCCAACAAAATGTTCGAAAATCGGAGCATTTTGCGTGAATTTATTTTCAGGTTACATTTATTTTGAACGGACTGGACATCGTAGCAGCTGGTGACGCGTACAGCACGTGGTCATAACTCTTGCTGCACCCCCCCCCCTCCCTCCCCGTCTCACGCACAGTGGAACGGCCCAAACCAAAACACTCGCTCAACGCGTACTAAATGATAACGTGATGGTGACATCTTCAATGACTTTGTTTATCTATTTTTAACACACACTCCTTCATTTCCATTCATGATAGTGTCCTGTAACCCAGGAAATAAAACACGAGAAGTGGGGAGTGGTGATAGCAGATGATAAGTTCTTTATGAAAGGACATTGTTGTTTTCTATTACTTTCTACAAACATACTAAGTGATGATACGATGCGATGATAATGTCACCTAATACAGTACTATACTAGGGCCTAAGTCGTAAATGTAGGCCTATCCATTGAGTTTACACTTTAAACTCAATGGCCTATCTTTATAAATCTCTAAAATTCAAGTGCTGTTATGAAAAAAGCAATAAATCTCTATAACGAAATTCTGTTTTTACGAACAGATTTTCATTCCCCTTGAAATTCGTTACATGCGGGTCTGACTGTAGATCTAATCAAGATCTCTCAGAAAACACCAATTTAAGGATGAAAAAATGAAAATTGGTCGTGATGCGGTATATGACAATTTTACCGAGTTTATCTCTGTCCAGGAGGCACTAGAGCTCTTGTCAAATGCAACTTATTCCCTCTTATTGTAATTAGGGCCCACGTTTAATTCTTCTCTGAAGAGCTCTGCAGAACGAAAATAATCCATAATTCTCCATTCAAACAGTTTCAAAGTATGTGGTCAAGCCTGAACACAACCCATAGAGGGTGAATAATAAATTGCACAACCAACTGGAACTATTTCAGGCTGAATTGATCCGAGTGAACCGATTCCCGACCAAGTAGGCCTAATTAACGTAGTCCATGTCCAAGATGGACCAAGCCTATTAGACTTGGTTTATTGCCGTCAGCGTCTTACCATGGTTTCAATCATGTACCTCTGGACATCGTTCACTGAGGTAGCTCCACAAATTCTGAACGTAAGTATTTGAAGATATTGGAAAAATGATTTCCAAACTAAAAATTGTATTCTAGGTTAAGGTCGTTCTAGTAGTTCGATGTAACCATTGAAATGGTTTTATCAAGGTATGTCATCCCCTCTCATGTCTTATATAGAACTGAAGACACACTAATCGTTCAAGTGATTAATTCTGTATTCACCGTTTCAATTCTGATCAAACACACTCCCTTTCGTATAATTAAATTGATTGATAATGTTCTCTGTCTTGGAAATGTCAATCCATCATTTTTGTTGACGAATTTACAGGTTTGCCAACTTTGTCTTGTGAGTCTGCAAGTAAAAATACTCACGTGTAGCAATACTACCAACACACACGAAGACAAGAAGGTTACTATTAATGTGACCCCCGATAAACTGTACTTTGCTTTTCTGTCCCTCGAAAATACGGAAACTGTAGGGCCCTACTTCAATTAAATGTGTCTTGAATGGATTTTTATCGAAGTTGAGAAACTGTACTTTGATAATTTCCGATGTTTTTCTGTACTTTGGTATTGTGACACTCAAAATTCTAGAAAGTGTACTTCAATATACTGTGCTTCAAAACAGATGCGGAAAGTGTACTTTGATTCTGTGTACCCTTTAGAAATGAAGAACGAACCCTTATATGCGGAAAGTGTCCCTCGATATTGTGATACTTGATAAACTGTCAAAGTGACCCTTGTTTTTCTGTCCCTCGTTTTGTGTGACGCATGCGCACTAGCTGAGTTGAAATATTCGAATCCCTTCTTCTTTAGTGCTTCTCAATACATTGCTGCTCAATAAGTTGCATATGTTTCCAGGGGTACCTAATAACATGCAGTGAGTTGATTGAACCAACATTTGATTGAACAGTACTGTTTGGTTATATAAATTAAATTACGTCTATAACTAGGAAAACGCGGGATGCGCGTTGTGAGATGAGCTTAGAAGTATGGCAATCTAGAATGAAAAATAACTTGTCAGCTCAATTTACATCTACAAACCTTGACTTACTTCAAACGTTCAAAAACCTCACCTGCAACTTGTTGATATTCATAGTAACCTGCAACCTGTCGCATAAACACTTTGCAAAACCAATTGATCCAAAATATATTCAATAAAATGTACACGTTTATTGCGTTTTCTTCATTATTTCTCATTCCATTGTTGTAAACATCTCTGAAAAGGTGTATAATAGTATTTTTCATATTCTGTGAGAATTTGAGAGCTTTTGATTTTTTTTTGTTTTTCAAGTATTTTTCCTCCGGGTTATTATTATGAGGATTTTCCAAACTTTCCGATTATTTTCCGGAAAAACCTTCCAACCGATTCCTCTGAATAACAATCCCAACCTATTCTGGTATGACAACAATGTTCAGAAAAAGTTTCAAGTTGATTGATTCATTTCTCTGACCTGTATGCCGCGTACATAATTACAAAAAAAATAAAATAAAAACGAAGCCCATTTTTTTCAGGGTGTGAAGTGGAAAGCTTAGCTACGCTCATCTAAAAACAATGCATAATTGAATTCTAGAATATATGTATGGTATCGAATATTTCTCTTTTCTACACATCCCATTGGAATCAATTGATTTTTTTTCAAATCTGTATAACTAGGAAAACGCGGGATGCGCGTTGTGAGATGAGCTTAGAAGTATGGCAATCTATGAATGAAAAATAACTTGTCAGCTCAATTTACATCTACAAACCTTGACTTACTTCAAACGTTCAAAAACCTCACCTGCAACTTGTTGATATTTATAGTAACCTGCAACCTGTCGCATAAACACTTCGCAAAACCAATTGATCCAAATATTCAATAAAATGTACACGTTTATTGCGTTTTCTTCATTATTTCTCATTCGATTAAATCTCTGAAAAGGTGTATAATAGTATTTTTCACATTCTGTGAGAATTTGAGAGCTTTTGAAAAATTCTTGTTTTTCAAGTATTTTTCCTCCGGATTATTCTCATGAGGATTTTCCAAACTTTCCGATTATTTTCCGGAAAAACCTTCCGACCGATTACTCTGAATAACAATCCCAACCTATTCTGGTATGACACCAACGTTCAGAAAAAGTTTCAAGTTGATTGATTCATTTCTCTGACCTGTATGCCGCGTAAATAATTACAAAAAAAAAAAACATAAAAACGAAGCCCATTTTTTCAGGGTGTGAAATGGAAAGCTTCGCTACGCTCATCTAATAACTAGGAAAACGCGGGATGCGCGTTGTGAGATGAGCTTAGAAGTAACAATCTGGAATGAAAAATAACTTGTCAGCTCAATTTACATCTACAAACCTTGACTTACTTCAAACGTTCAAAAACCTCACTTGCAACTTGTTGATATTTATAGTAACCAGTAACCTGCAACCTGTAGCATAAACACTTTGCAAAACCAATTGATCCAAATATTCAATAAAATGTACACGTTTATTGCGTTTTCTTCATTATTTCTCATTCGATTGTTGTAAAAATATCTGTAAAGGTGTATAATAGTATTTTTCATATTTTGTGAGAATTTGAGAGCATTTGAAAAATTCTTGTTTTTCAAGTATTTTTCCCCCGGGTTATTCTTATGAGGATTTTCCAAACTTTCCGATTATTTTCCGGAAAAACCTTCCGACCGATTTCTCTGAATAACAATCCCAACCTATTCCGGTATGACACCAACGTTCAGAAAAAGTTTCAAGTTGATTGATTCATTTTTCTGACCTGTATGCCGCGTACATAATTACAAAAAAAAAAAAAAAAAAAAAAAAAAAACATAAAAACGAAGCCCATTTTTTTTCAGGGTGTGAAATGGAAAGCTTCGCTACGCTCATCTAAAAATTTGAATCATATCAAGTATTTCTACTTATTCCACATTCATTCTTGAAGCTTACAGAAAATGAATAGATTTTCAATGTATAATATATATTGAAAATATATATATATTCATGTGTATATTATATTATTATAGGTTTTCGTGGTCTCTATCGAGCTATCACATTATTATTGGGCCTTTATCTTTCTATCAATCCATCATTTCGGTCTCTATACGTAATGGCATGATGGCCACTGTGGGACCATAGCATTTATTGATTCTATAGCTTCTTGAGCTGAATAATAACGTTTATAACGTAATAAGATATGATATAACAGTAATAATAAATAATGAAGTGTGCGTCGTACTGTAACGTATGCCTACTGAATAAATATTGAATCAAAACGTATAATAAAACGTAGCATGTCTGGGTCCGTGAACCCCCCCCCCCAACACATTGTGAGCACTAATTATGAAATTTGTTCAGGATTTAGTGATCACGTGCTATTGTTGATTATTTGTTTCATTGAAAAACTGCTTGGCAAACCATATTCTGTGTCTATGAATTATGGACAATAATTATTGGCGATTATATTTGCAAAACATTTCAGATCGTTTCACACTTTTGGGAAAACTAATCACGTTATCAGTTAAACACTGTGGAGTTTTTTGTTTATCAAATACTTATTGTAAGCGTAAGCCTTATACACACGCGACTCAGAAATGAAGCTTTTATCAATTTGTGTTTTGAATGTCATTATGAACTTCAAACCTATACTATAGGATACGCCTAACCTTCACTTCACTAAGAAGTGTATTGATTGTATTGTATTGTATTGTATTTATTGTTTAGCTAATAGCTATTACATATACAGATTACATATTATTATGGTCAAAATATTCTTCATATTTAATAACTCTAATTATGATTTTGATCTCTTATATCTAGCAACAATTTTTTTACATTGAACTTAAAGCTATTTACACTATTACATTTTTTAATTTCTAATGGTAGAGAGTTATACAGTCTTACTCCTTTATAAAATACACTATTACTACTTATCGTAGAGTTAATACTATTTAGATAAATATTTTCAGAATTCCTCGTATTATGTACATTTAGATTATTCACTTTATTATAGTATTTATTTAGATCCTCAGGCTGTTTCCCTGCATGCATCTTATAAATAAAAATATATACCTCTAAATCTATAGTTTCCTTAATGCTAAACCACTTGATTTCATTTAGAAGTCTTGCTTCCGATGAATTCCACGATTCTTTAAGTATAAATCTAATTACTTTATTCTGAATTTTTTGAAGTTTTCCTAAATCTCCTTTTGATGCGTTAAGTAGTAAAGTGCTGCAATATTCTATGTGAGGTTTAATTATAGTGTTGTATATTAGTATGTTAGTCCATTTACTTAGATTATTTCCTACTCTCCTAAGGTACCCTACTTTCTTTCCTACTTTTCTTATCATATTTTGTATATGTATATTAAATTTAAGCTTATTGTCTATAGTCACACCCAAATATTTGAATTCATCTACAATTTCTACAATTTCTTGATCTATTATAATTTCCATTTTATCCAGTTCAGTTTTGCTTTCTTGGTTCCTGGCTCCTATTATATACATTGCCTTTGATTTTTTCTCATTTAATTTAAGTTTGTTTACATTTAGCCAACAATGTACTACATTTATTTCTTTATTTAATTTATCCACCGTTTCTCTAATATCTACACCACTAACTGACACTACCATGTCATCTGCATATATATTCATGAAACAATCTTCCATGCAAAGATGTACATCATTTAGATACAATATAAATAATAAAGGTCCTAGAGTTGCTCCTTGTGGTACTCCATTAGTACACTCTCTGCTTTCAGACATTCTCTCTCCAATTCTCACTCTTTGTTGTCTCTCCGTTATATAATCCTTAATCCATTCTAGTGCTTTTCCTTTTATTCCATACATATACTCTAATTTTTCTATTAATCTACTTTTGTTTACAGTTTCAAACGCTCTTCTAAGATCTAAGAAAATTGCTACCGTTGTTTTCTTTTTATCCTTATCCTCAATCCATTTTGCTACAATATTCTGTACTGCTGATTCACATGAATGTCCTTCTCTAAATCCTGATTGGTTAATATATAGGAGATTATTTTCATTTACATATTTATATAGTTGTTTGTGTATAATTTTTTCAATAATCTTATCCATAATGCCTAACATATTTATAGGTCTAGAATCACTAATTTTAGTAGATCCTTTTACTTTAGGAACTGGTATTATTACAGACTCCTTCAAATCTTTGGGGAAAATTCCTTTACTTAAAGATAGATTAATTAGTTCTAGAATATAATACTTAATTACTCTAAATGAATCTATAAAAAGTCTGTGTGAAATTCCATCACTTGTTACATTTGGTTCAATTGTACTTAATAATTGAAACTATGTTTATTTAGTATAATCGTTTATTACACAAAAGCTCTACAGATACAAACATCCATCCAGTATGACAGTCTCCAGGGTTCCGTCTGTTGGCTGGGTTGCCAACCTACTCACTCTTTAGTGACTCCAATGCTGCCAATGCACTCATATACAACATCTCTCTTCTTATGATTTTTACATTCCTTGCTTGACTTGACATTTAATCAGCACATTACATGATTACATATTAATGATATTATGAATTGCAGCAACGATTTTCCTTGCTCCTTTGGATGACAGTAATAAACAAATACTCACAAATAATTCTACATTGTCTGTTACATCTATTGACCCTACTCCACCCTAATCTCTATACCTGGACGGTACCTTGATAGTTCTCGTGGGTCTTGGTGATTTCCTCTCTACTCGAGCTGGACTGGTTACTGGGGATTGACTCTCTATTTGAGCTGGACTGGTTATTGGAAATGGATCGCTTACAGACTGGTCAGGAACTTGGCTCTCTGAATATTGTGTATCCTGTTCCGGTAGCTGATATTCTGGTGGTGGATTTCTTGAGACTCGCAAATGTTTCCGATTTCTTCTGTAATCCTTCTGATTTGCCATCGTCACAATATACGATCGAGGTTCTTCTCTAGTTTCCTTTACTTGAGCCTTTTCCCACACTTTGTCTCGTTTTATCAATACACTGTCACCCATCTTTAGTGGCGGGAGACTCTTGGTGTTCCGATCATAATATTTCCTTTGTCTTTCTTGATTGTCTCTTAGTCTCTCCCTAATCTCCGTTGCAACCTTGGGTTCTAGCAGCTGGGAGCTTGATGGAATCCTTGTTCTCAGCTTTCTGCTGCTCAGAAGTTCCGCTGGCGACTTATTCAATCCTTTTACCGGTGAATTTCTATACTCTAACAAAAAGGTATAAATTTCTCGATTTTCATAAAACGCTTTCTTCAACATATTCTTTACTATTTGCACACCCCTTTCTGCCAGTCCGTTTGACTGTGAGTGTGTAGGGCTCGTTGTTATTAGTACGAAATCCCACTCAGACGCAAAACTCCTGAATTCCAAGCTTCCGTATGGCACATTATCTGCAATTAAAACTTCCGGTATCCCGTTCCTAGCAAATATCTCCTTCAGTTTAATAATTATTGTACTTGCCGTTTTATTCTTGATGTGTATCAACTCAATCCAGTTGGAATAGTAATCTATTACTAATAAATAGTTCTGCGATCTGAACTCCAAAATGTCAGATGCTATACGCTGCCACGGTCGGTCTGGTATCTCATGCGGCTGCAATGGCTCCTTCGTGTTGTTTCTCTGAAACATCTCACAGGTACTGCACTTTGCCACAAAATCTTCTATTTGCTGACTCATTCCAGGCCAATACATCACACTTCTTGCCTTCATCTTGCATTTTTCAATGCCCTGGTGACCTGCATGTATAGCCTCTAACATCTTCTTTCTCATTAAACTGGGTACTAACAGTTTTTCTCCAATGAACAGTAAGCCTTCTGCCTCTGAAATTTCTGCTCTGAATTTCCAGTAAGGCCTTGCAATTTCAGGTATTATGTCCACTCTTTCTGGCCATCCTTCAAAGTACAACTTTTTAACTGCTTGTAATATTAAATCCGTGGCCGTGGCTGCTCTCGTCTCTTCCTTCTTCTGTGGACTAACAGACAAATACTTCTCCACCGAATGTACTGCTGCTATCAAATCTGGATCATCCTTTACTGGGTCATTCAAGGAAGCCCTGGAAAGAGTGTCTGCTAAAAACATCTCTTTTCCAGGAATGTGTGTCAACTCCAGGTCATACCTATACAACCTGAGCATCATTCTCTGCAATCTGCTAGTCACTTTGTTGACTTCTTTCTTCAGGATCACTACAAGAGGTTTCGAATCTGTCTGTATTAAAGTCTTTCTCCCATACACATACTGATGGAACTTTTCCACTCCAAAGACAATTCCCAACATTTCTTTTTCTATTGGTGCATACCTCTTTTCTGCTTCTGACAGCGTTCTTGATGCATATGCAATTGGATGCTGATCCTGCAACAAGCATGCCCCAAGTCCTTCTCCTGATGCATCTGTCTGTATCACTGCTGTTTTGTTGACATCAAAGTACGCCAACACGGGTGCTCGACACAGCTTTTCTTTCAACGTGTTGATGGCCACGCTGTGTTTCTTTGTCCAGTTCCATTCAACGTCATTTCGCGTTAGCTCTCGCAAAGGCGCATTTATTTCCGACAACTGTGGAATGAATCGGGACAGATAATTCACCATTCCATTGAATCTTCGTAGTTCTTCCTTATTTCTTGGTTCCTCCATTTTCACTATGGCTCTAACCTTGCTTTCATCTGGTTTAAGGCCTTCTGCACTGATGGTTTGTCCTACATACAGTACTTCCTTCACTTTCAACTGAAGCTTTTCCAGATTGAACTTTACATTGTTCTTCATTGCTCGTTGCATTACTCGTCTGAATATGTCATCATGCTCTTCTACCGTACTTCCTGCTATTATCAAATCATCAAACACTACCTCCACACCTTCAATATCTCCAAAGATCTGTAATATTCTCTTTTGAAACACTTCCGGCGCAGACTTGATGCCGAAAGGTAATCGTAAAAACTTGTACCTTCCAAACGGTGTGTGGAACGCACATAAATTTGAGCTTTCCTCATCAAGCTGTATTTGCCAAAATCCATCGCGCATATCTAGAATTGAGAATACCGATTTTCCATTCATCTTAACAGCAACATCCTCTGCTGTTGGTATCTTGAAATGCTCTCTCTTCACTGCTCTGTTCAGCTCCTGAGGGTCTAAACACAAACGTAATTTTCCATTCTTCTTTTCCGTTATCACCAAGCTGTTAACCCACTCGGTAGGTTGATCTACTTTAGCTATCACTCCCTTTGCTTCTAGCCTAGTTAGTGTTCTTTCTAATCTTGGCTGAAGACCATATGGGACTTTTCTGGGTGCCTGGATGACAGGAGGGACTGAGGAATCTACCACTATGTGGTGTTCAAAAGGAAGTTTCCCCAAACCTTCAAAAACACATCTGTACTCTCTCACAATTCCCTCTTTTGTTAATCCTATTTTCTTCACTGAATCCACTCTCTTAACTAAATTCAGCTTGATACATCCCTTGAGCCCTAACAGTGGCTCAGATTTGACACTAGTGACCATAAAGTCAATATTAACAGGCTTCTGTCTGTCATCCTTTGAACATACCAACTTTACAGTACCTACCGGCTTCACTCTTTGCTCTCCAAAGACAGACAACATAATCTTCGTCTTTTCCATTTCAACTTTCTCCAAATTCAACTTCCGTAACACTCTCTCAGGCATTATATTCACCTCCGCTCCTGTGTCTAACTTGAAAGGAACTATATCCTTTCCAATTTTAATGTTTGCATGCCAAGAGGAACAGTCATCCTTTTTTACACAAAATACTTGTTTAATCTCACTAATTTTAAATTCATATTCCGAATCATCTGAGCTACTAGCCTTAGCTTCTACTTGGTGCACTATTGCACTTTTATCTGTTGAAGTACATACCTTAGAAAAATGATTTTTCCTTTTACAAGTATTACATATTTTACCATATGCTGGACACGCCCCTTTTCTGTGTGAATAACCACAATATTTACAATTGTCAATGTGTGAGTTTTCTGAACTTTTATGTCTAGGCCCATCATACTTATCTAGACTCTTCTCTTCTTTCTTCGAAGACTTGGCACCAATTTTCTTTCTTATTAGATGTAGACCTGCCTCGGACTCTCCTTGCATTTCTCGGACCTGCCTGTCAGTAACTTCTGCTGCTCGACACATTTCCACTGCAGTCTCCAATGAAATGTTCTTTTCACGCAATAATCTTCTCTGCATGCCCTTGTCGAATATTTTCATAATGACTCGGTCTCTGATCAAACCCTCTTTTGCATCTCCAAATTCACATGTATTCGCCTTGGTTTTAAGGTTTGTTAGAAATGTGTTGAATGATTCCCCCTCATTCTGTTGCACTTTGAAATAATTAAATCTTTCCATTACCACATTGGTCTTCGGAATGCAGTACTCCTCAAACTGCTCTAACACACACTTGAAATTGTCACGCTTGTCTTCCGGTTCAAAGGTAAAGTTCCTGTATACTTCCGGTGCTCCCTCACCTAATAAATTGATGAGAATCGCGATTTTTCGTTTATCTTTTACTTTTGGAACAGCTACTCCCTTGTCATCTTTTTCTTCATCCAAGATTCCTGCCGCTTCCAGATAAACTAAAAAATCTTCCTTCCACACTCTCCAATTCATCTTTTCATTTTCTTTCACATTCAACGGGGGCGGCGGTCTGAACGCACTCGCGTCCATCTTCTAGGCTTGCTTGGTGTAGGCCACGTTTCCAGCAATCTTCTTTAATCTTTTCTTTCCAGGCTTCTTATCCAGTAAACTTATTATTCGCATTAACTGCTGACACCATGTTACATTTGGTTCAATTGTACTTAATAATTGAAACTATGTTTATTTAGTATAATCGTTTATTACACAAAAGCTCTACAGATACAAACATCCATCCAGTATGACAGTCTCCAGGGTTCCGTCTGTTGGCTGGGTTGCCAACCTACTCACTCTTTAGTGACTCCAATGCTGCCAATGCACTCATATACAACATCACTATCCCCTTTTTTTGCTTTCATCTTCTTAACCACATCCTCAAGCTCATTCATATTTATGGATCTAAAGTTATCCAAAGTGCATTCTGATTCCCTTCTGTACTCTTGAATATTATGTAGATTTTTCTTACCAATACTGTTTGCGTTAATCTTAATAATACTTTCTACTTTAATACTGTCTATTATGTTTACTATACTATCTATAAAATAATTATTGAAACTATTAGCTATTTCTATTTCCTCAGTTATAACCTTGTTCTCTAAATTTATAACTTCCCTAGTTTTAGTTTCTCTACTTTCAACTGACACTAAGCCTTTTAACGTTTTCCACATTTTAATACTGTCGTACTTCACTTCATCTATTTTATGCTTAAAGTACTCTTTTTCTGATTTCCTCATCATATTAATAATTAAGTTTCTTACTTTTTTGTAATTGTTCCAATCCTCTATGGTTTTTGTTATTTTGGATTTCTTATTCAGGTAATTTCTTTCTTTTATCTTATCTTTTATATCTTGGTTTATCCAATGATATATCTTTCCATTACTTTTACTTGATTGTACCTTTTTCCTATACACATATTTATCTTTACATTTGATTATGTTGCCCTTAATATTACTGTACATTACATTTACACTACACGTTTCCCTGTCCCATGTACATCCGTATAGTTCCGCTTGATAAATGTTTTCCTTATAATCACTCCACTCCTCAACTATCTTCTCATCCATTATTGTATTTACATGTCTACCTCCATGTACCTTGCTTCCCCTCACTTTAATTAGTATGGCCTCATGATCAGCTACTGACACTTTATCTAAAATTGTTGCAGTAACTAGGTTTTTATCATTTGTTATAACTAAATCTATTAGAGTACTGGAGTTTTGGGTTATTCTAGTAGGGCTCCGCATAATTTGATTTAGTCCATATGCTGAGATTTTATTCTTAAGTTTGTTTGCACTATTATTACTTCCTTCTAACCAGTTCATATTTAGATCACCCATTAAAATCATTGTATTCCTATCATTTGCTAATTTTTCAAACCTGCTTTCTATAAATTCTAATCCTTTCTTTTTATTTCCATTTGGTGACACATACATTAACACCAGATTACACTTATTCCCTTTAATATTTGTTTTACAATCAATTGCCCAATAGCCATATATTTTTTCACTAATATTCTCTTCTATAAAATAAGTATTTTCTTTTCTTATATACAACACTACTCCTCCCGTATGTCTTGAATGCGAGTCACATCTTATCATCCTAAATCCATCGATCTCTATTTCTTTGTCATATATCTTATTATTTACATGTATTTCCGATATTCCTACAATGTCTGGCTTATTTTCTTGAATTATGATTCTTATGTCTATAATATTTTTTACAAGGCTTTGTGCATTTATATGTATAATTCTGTAGTACTCTGTCTCACTTAGTTGCTAGATTATATCAGTTCCTGCTGTTACCTCAAGGATGTTCACTTCGGTCTCTTTTCTTTGTTCTACCTCTTCTCTTCCTGTTTCATCTTCCCTTCCTTCTTCTTTCTTCTCTTCTTCAGTGTTCAATCTTTTATGTTCATACCCTATTTCTTCCCTATATTTCAAATTTTTAACCACTTTTTTAAAACAGATACAGTCTCTGTCTCTAGACTCATGATCCGTATTATAGTTCGTTCCGTATATTCGGTTCGATTTATCACAGTTACTACACCACATAGATTCCGAGAAACATTGCGAATAATGGTGATTATCACCACAGTAGCTGCATGCCAATTCATTTCTGCATTGCGACGATCTATGCCCATATCCACTACACTTGTAGCATCTCATTACGAACATGCTTTCAACTACTCGACACTTTCTCCAGTTCATTCTTATTCCCTGGTTTATCAGTCTATCCCGATCTTCCACTCTTACCTCTATTGTCAAATTAACAGATTTGGCATTATAGTTTTTCTTTGTGTATACAATTCTTGTTCTTTCAATTCCATTCTGTTTGTTTATTTCGTCTTCCCAGTCTTCGTATTTATTTTTAACATCTGCAATGTCTACCCCTATTATCATAATTTTGCACAACTCTTTTTTCACCTGTTTTTCAATTGCAAACTTTCCTCCCATTTTTTCTCTTGCTTCTTTTATCATGGTTTCCACATCTTGTTCATTTTCACAGTCAATCACTACATCTCTGTTTAATCTCTTCATTTTCATTATTCCCATACCCATTTCAGCCGGATTTACCTTTTCTTTTATCATCTTCACTGTGTCCACGTTTAGCTCTTTTGGTTGAATAACCAATCTTGTATTTCGATTCCTTTTTTCAACATTCTTGTTTTGCACCTTTTCACTATACGTCATAATTGGTTTGCATTTCCTGATTTCTTCATTCTCACAGCTAAGTTTTACAATCTCATCTTTTAATCCTTCAACTTTTTTCGTAATCTCAATTAAGCAGTCTTTCACATCAAAATTAACACTTTCGTAACATCCTTCACATAACCAAAGTACATTCTTTATTCTCTTTATTATCTTATAATCTGCGTCCCTCAGATTAGCGCACTTTTGGTGAAACCACCTACTGCATTTTCCTTCACACTGAATTGATTCCTCATCTTCTCTTACCTCTTTCTTACACCTATTATTACCACATTTAGGTATGTCCCCTCTATTTACTTCATCCATCATTATTAAGATAAGGTTTAAGTTTTATACGTTGGCTCTCAGTTTCTCTGTTTTGACGCCTACTTCATTCGCCTCCCTAACCTCACTTTCTAACTTCAACCATGCTTCAATTTTAAAGCCACTTTATCTTCATATGTAAACACATTATTTCCTTCCTAATATTTGTGTAATAAAACCACTCACACCTGATTTGGTACACTCTGTTTTCTACCTTCTACTTAGTAAGATACATTAGTATTCTTGATAAATTTCGACACTGATTTATCTATCAACTATACATGCACCGCCATGATGTAGGCATGGGTGATACGTATGATCACCGAGTGAAATAATGATTTGTCTGGCGATTACAAACATTAACATGCCTTATGTGGGGGTAATATAGTCCGATTCATTTGGGGATTATCTGTCGTTCATTTATATCATTCAACCCCTGAAAATGCCCTGTTTCCAAGGAAAAAATGTAAATAATGACGCTCAGTGTAGGCCCACTCCCATGATTTAATTTTCACATCGAAATTAATTATATTCCATTTTTTACACCATCTGTATATTACATAATTATATCATCACATCTCTAAAGAAAAGGGGCACATTTTGGATGATTAAGCGATAATTATTGGCATTATAGCCTACTCCATCCAATTGTTGGAAGAATTCTTTTTGTCAAATATTATCATTCATCATCGAACGAAGAACGCACCACTTGAATCATCTGAATTATAGCTCTTGCCTTCCAAAACGATAAGCTATAATATAGTATTAGGAAAACGCGGGATGCGCGTTGTTAGACGAGCTTAGGGGTATAGAAATCTAGAATGAAAAATAATTTGTCAACCCAATCTACATCTACAGACCTTGGATCACTCCAAACGTTCAAAAACCTTACGAGAATCAGTTATGTCACGGCCTTCCTCTTCATTCATTTCAATCGTTTTGAATCAATTGGTGACACTTGTTGCTATAGATTTAATTGGTTCCCGTAATAGCCTAAATTGATGGGAAAATGCTTTATAAATGCGTTTTCTTCGTTATTTCTCATCCGATTGATGCGAAAAATCACTCAAAATGTGCTTAATAGTTTCCTTCATATTCGGCGAAAATTTGAGAGGTCTTGAAAAATTTTGATTTTTCAAGTATTTTCCTCCGGGTTATTCTAATGGGGATTTTTGAAATTTCTAAAATACATAAAAAAAAAGTTACCACCCGATAATGCCACAAAACTATACAGATCTAAGTTAGATGAGGAACCATGACGAAAAAAAGTTTGAAGTTGATAGCTGTAGCCGTTTGACCTGTGGAGAACCGACAAAAAAACATAATAACAAACAAACAAAAAAAAACATAAAAACGAACACCAATTTTTTTCAGTATGTCAAATTGAATCCTCGCTAAAGCTCGTCTAATAATTATCTATCACTGGTCTCCCACACATTAGATACTGATAAAATGCCATCGGGGAACTATAGTGTATCAGTATCGAATGTTCTTCACGGTAGGCCTAAATATTTGATAAATACTGAAATGGTAGACATTTTTCTAGAGAACTTTCATTTCAAAACAAAGACAGAACGACTCTCATACAGATGGGTAATTAATTTAAAAGGTATTTGTTTTGAAATATTACTCAATTTATTTCTTATCAAATGGTATTATAATGGCAATAATTCAAAAAATGTGAGTCATTTGAATCTTTTTATATGTGATAGAGTGGCGGGCTAATTTTTTTAGCTGTATTTCCATAAACCTCGGGAATTTTCAGTATGAGTTATTGCAATTTACATTTCAATTGGAAAATAATATTATTCTTTTTGAAAAACTTGAATACATTTCCCTCTGAGTTTTATTATTAAATTGAAATTCGGCCGGAAATCAAAATATATTGCGTTCAATTCATTCATGATTGTATCTGGAGAATGGATCATCAGTGATGCTATTCGAGAGTACCAAGTGTTGATGATGCGTGTTTTGTTCCCCTTCCAATAATATATAGGCCTACCGTCACTCGTGCCAGCAAAACCATATCACAGATTCAATCCAGATTTTTTATGTAAAAACGTAACCTCATTAATTGTACGTTTTCAAAGAAATGAGAATTTAATTTGCATATATTTCCGAACCATGAAAGACATAATATATATACTATATACTCTTTTCGTTACAAATCAAAACACTTCGAACGATTTTCATCAAAGTTGTTCACCTGTTTTCATAATGTAACAGTCAACAACTGTTTAATTATTCTCATCATATTAGTATTATAATGAGCATAGTATGTGTTCTTCAACTCATTTTGTGTTTGTAAATAACCATTTCTTATATTTCACGTCCCGTTAGCTTTTTGCCTTCTTTGAAATCAAATACCTCTTTGTAAGTGGTCACTGATGCCTTCAGGACAGCCAAGCCCTTCCTTGCTAACAAATATCTGTGATATCGCGGGTTTTCTACTCGCAAATCACAACCCCTTTTACTGTTAGTTTAGTGTTTGACCACCCCCTTCAGAATAGTTTATAAATAAGCTTGCAATGCGTGCTCGCGACGAAAGAGCCACTTGTTACAATAGTGTTTATCAATTAATGACGTTTACAACTCATACTCAACTATATTAGCTACGGGCCTACGGTATCAATGAAGAGCGATAATTGAAGAAATAATCAATTGATATTAAATTGAATCATTGCCTCATTATTATTCAAATCTGAATTCGTTATTGAAATGTATTAAATAACATTATAAAATATATTGAAATATCAATTAACGATGATTTATTATTATATAATACCAGGAAAACACTTTCCGAACGCAATATAAAGGTACTCATCCCAATTGATGCAAGTTTAACGCAATATAGCAGGACTTGGAATATCATATCCAACGCCGTATTGAATTCAAGATGGACACTAAATTCTGATGCACAAGAATTGCTCAGTTAAAAAGTCAACTCTACAAATGAATGAATGACTGAATATTAGGGTTTTACGGCGCGTCAACGACCTATATAAAAATATCACATATAGGATATAATTATGTCATATAGACATATGGGACATTGGGGCAAGCCAATTGCGATTATATTTTACTTCCATTATTTTACTGTTCAATTATACTAGTACAATCAGTTCTTTTTTACTCTAGATTATTGCTCCTGTTTATAGAATGAACTCAAAATATTTCAATTACAAAATTATTCAATATAAATATTCGCTGTATAGGCTTGAAACACGATACTATATATACCATATTTTAATATATATATATATATATATATTTTTTTTTTTTTTAATGCTGCCGGACGACCCCATCCATATGCCAGGTTGTACGGGGATACGAATAAGCGGGGATGATGAAACGATGAAGTGATGATGAGTGAGATGACGTTTACAAAGACCGTGAGACTCGAACCCACGCCCGACTTCTACCGCACTTGCAATATTTGACTGACCCACGGGGGCGGCTCATATGATATATATATATATATATATATATATATATATATATATATATATATATATATATATATATATATAAATATATATATATATATATATATATATATATATATATATATATATATATATATATATATATATATATATATATAAATCTTCATTAGACCATGTCATGGTATACATGATTGCCGTTCGACACATAATAATAATCAAATAATAAATTCATGAAGTGTGAAAAACAATAATAACAAATCATGCACACATGAATGATGGATGAAAATAATGAGAGAGTAATGAACAGTAGACAGTAAAATAAATAAACAGTAGAATAAACAGTAGCCTGATATGAAAAAGTATCAGTATAAACAGAAATATGAAAAGAATATGAAAAAATGATACAAAAATGATACAACACTGATAAAAAATATAATCGAAATAATAACGATGATATATGGTAATGCAGAGTCAATATTATTATATTCAACGATGATAGAAATGGTATCAACTGTATGGAAATAATGTCATTTTTTCATTTATTCTTTGCTAATAGATACATTTTGCAGTTACATAAATATAGTTATGGTAAATATGATGAAAGAAAAAACGATTGGGTCGTAATTCAATCGCAACGATGAAGTTGGAAACATGAACTGGTACATGGTACAGATATATTGTTGAGCTGAGTGTGTACGCTCACGAAAAGTGTTCGATAGAACAAAACTCCACGATGTTGAATCAAATAATACGTGGGCTATGTGGCCCTTTGGCTTGAAAAGGTTTATACAAAATGTTTAACGATCTGACATGTTTTGCAAATATAAAATCATCGATTTTTGTCCTTATTTCTTTCTTTCAATCAAGTTTGCCAAGCAGTTTCTTCAATGAAACGATAAATTAGTTACAGCAATAAATAATTTTCTATCCAATTCATCTGCATTTTTCTGTACTGTACATTTCCAATAGTGGAAAAATACATGTATGGCGTTCTCCCAATAGTTATTTCGAATTTCGAATTCGAAAAAAATCGAAATTCGAACTTCGCGCGTGGCGCTTATTATTATTATTATTATTATTATTAACTCTTGCAGTTGCACATAAATGCGCGGTGGCAAGTTCCCTATCAATCCTATCCTATCGCCTCCCTAACCTTCTGACGGAATAGCTTCAACCCTATTTCATCCTCCTCAAGTATGCTTCTACTAAGCCCATTCCAATCCCTACCTCAGGCATGCCTCAGGCTACCTGTCCTATTCAGGAAAGAGAACTTACCGACATCTAATCTAGCCCCCTTTATAACTACTGCTCTATCATGACTTCGCCTACCCCCATACCCTGACTGATTGTATTGAAGTATGGTGTCACCTTTCATATCTTGTATGAACTGTAGGCACACTGATCGTTCAAGAAATTTATTCAGTGCTTCAGTGTTTCAATTCTGCTTAAACACACTTCTTTTCGTATCGTACACGGTAAATTAATGAATTGATAATATTCCTGCGACTTGACATTATCAGTTATCAATTATGTTTTGTTTACGATTTACAAGGTCGCCAACTTCATAATGTGGCAAGTAAAAATACTCGCGTGTAGCAATACTACCAACACTCAAAGTCTGGAGAAAGATGTGGAAATGATACTTGTTCAATTTTCTCAATTTATTTCGTTCTTAACAAGGTATACAGGAAATGAAGTTATGAAATGTAAATTCCCAATGAGAGTAGTTCTTGTGCTGAGGGGCTTGGCAAGCTCCTCCCGAAAAAATGAGCGAAAAAAGAGCATTTATTGTAAAATCACGGCAAAAATATCACTTATTGAGCAATAAATTCCGACCAAATGTCATAATTAGTGCTCGAGTGGGGGGGGGGGGGGGGGGGGGGGGGGGCTGGTTTATATATAGTTAACGTCAATTTGTTACATTGATAGGAACGTGCTTGGGTGTGAAACTCTATAACATCCTGTAAGTATGCAACCCACAGCCTTCTTTATTCAAATCATTCTTCTCTGATACTGCCCTTTCACTCGGGGTATGCTTCCCATGTTAACCGATGTCCAATTATTTTAGTTCACAAAATCGCCGATGGTGCCGTTGTTTCCAGACCATGACGTCACTTTCCAAAGATGTTCAAGTAAATCGGTTTGTTTGAAGTGTCGTATCTGCGAAGATACCAATAACTTTGGGAATTTCCGTAGGATAATTTAAATTACGCACGCATTCTATCAGGCCGTGACTTCGCGAGTTCACCAACTAGTAACTTTGTTTATGATAATAAATGATATGAAAGATTTTATTCAATAATATAATGAATCCGGAATATCACCGGGACAAGTTCTTGAATGATGTTCATTGCTTGGGTCAACATAAATATCGTTCACGTCTAAATCTGGGTAAGCCTATAGGCCCTCGCCAAAATGTAGATATGACATAACCTCAACAACGTCGCAAGAGATTGCCAGAATATTGTGACAAGAATGACAGTTGAAAAGAATGACAATTGCTCGAAGTTGGAACTTTAGATACCAGGTTGCAGTACATACCAGACCATGACGTCATTTTTGACTGCGCGAGCAAATATGCGCGAACCCGTCCAAATAGCCCTAGTAAAGGGCAGTATAAGAAATGAATGATTTGAATAAAGAAGGCTGTGACAAAATCAAAGTACAGTTTCCGACTATTGAAGCACAGGGACACTTTAATCCACTTTGATCCAGGGACACTTTAAATGCAACCGAAATACATAACGGTAAGTCACTTGACTACAGTAGTAACATCATCTGATTGGTCAGAATTTGACTTGTCATAAAGGTTATAAGGAATAAGTCATAAGAAATGGATTTTTTTCATTCCTTATGACTTATGACCTAATCACTATAACCAGTTTCTAATTGTGAACGGTTACATGGAAACGCCATCATCCATTTCACCTAAACACTATACCATATTCCCTAATCACTATTTCAATTGTGAACCAGGCTATATACAGGGAATGAAGTTATACAAATGTATTATAATAATAATAATAATAATAATAATAAGTCTTTATTCATTTTTGAGTAGGCCTAGTTGACAAAAGAAACACAGAAATAACAATTTACATATAAAAATTATAGAATGAGATGATTATTTAACAAAAATGAAATGGCGAGGTTCAGAGACATGAGTTTCTGCTCTTCCACCTAACCTTATGAGTATAATAACTAAAATGCGAATAATGATGTAATAAAAAGAACTATAAATTCACAAATGGAAAAGGAAAACAAACAAAAAAAAAAGAACAGGAAGAGCTGACAGATTATAACTAAATTAAACATGATTTTTTAAAACTATCTCAGAATTTTGCTTCACTAAAAGTTGTTTTTTGTATGATAATTTGAATATACCTAGGGATTTTACTGATTTTAATGATGTTGGCAACTCGTTCCATCTTCTTGGACCACTTATTGAGAATGAAGATGAAGATTTGGAATTGTGATGATGATAAACCAAATTAGAATTTTGACGAACATTATGATGATGAAGCTGTGACGTGAAAGCGATTTTGTTATATAAATATGCTGGAGACTTGTTGTTGATTATTTTATAAATTAAAACTAATGTATTAAAATTTCGGCGATTTTTCATGTTCAACCATCCAAGTTCAATGAGTTTGGGCGAAATTTGCTGTTTGAAGGGTACGTTCAGAACAAATCTCACACATGAGTACTGAACTTTTTGTATCTGTCGTTCAATACTTTTATCAATTCCGCTATAAACATAGTCACAAAAATCGAAGATAGAAAAAACTAATGATACAACAAGAGACACTTTCGTTTTTAAAGGAAGAAGCTTCTTATATTGATAAAGATACCGTAGAATTCCATTTGCTTTATGACAACACTTCGTGACATGTGTAGACCACTTCATATCAGATTGGAACCAAATTCCTAAATTTCTAGCATTAGCTACTGATTTCAATTCAGTGTTTCCCATTTTCACTTTAAGAGGGCATTCTTTATACACTCTGATTCCTCTATCACTACCGAGTGGAAGAACAACTGACTTATTAGGATTGAGAATAAGGCCGTTTTTCTGAGACCAAAGTTGAATTGAGTTTAGGTCAGAATTTAGATTTTCAATGCAAGAGTGTAAAAGTATAGGATCAGGGCATGAAATGAAGAGTTGAATATCATCAGCGTATTGATTGATTTTACAGTGAGTTGTAGCTGAAGGGATATCATGAACATAAATGTTGAAGAGGAGGGGGCCAAGTATAGAACCTTGTGGAACGCCATTTGGAATGGGAAGAAATGTAGATAATCTTTTTTCTCCGTTTATTTGAAGTTGTACTTGCTGTGTCCTGGAGTCTAGGTAGCTTATGAAGTAGTCCCGGGTAGATGAAGAAAAACCGAGTATTCGAAGTTTACTTATTAGTAGTTGGTGATGAATGGAATCGAAGGCCTTAGAATAGTCGAGTAAAGCAAGAAACGCTGTTCCTCTTTTTGTCATGCTGTTGAGTATGCTATCAGACATGTCTAGTAACGATGTTCCACAACTGTACCCGGGTCTGAAACCAGATTATCCCCAATGAGAGGAGTTCTTGTGCTGAGGGATTATTAATATTAGCATGATTGGGTTTATATTTGAGAATTGAAATGAACATTGAAAGCTTGAAGCAAATGTAAGTTCAAAATGGAAATCAGCTGGAAATTATACTCATATTTATATTTTCTTTTGCTAATGTCATTGATTGTAACTGATCTAACAGGAATAATTATATATGCCAAATTATGAAGCTAAAAACCTAAACTAGGACTAATTTGTGATCTGTAACTGAAACTATAACTAGAAAGTTAATTGAATATATTTCCATGCATCCTTAAATTCTTATAATGATTATTTTTCATGATCATTTCTCATCTGAATATTGTAATTAATTATTCAATATATCATTTAGAGGGGAAAATACATTATTATTATTTTCGTGTTTTTTCTTCAATTTCCTCAATTTCATGCATGTTGTGTACCCACACGTTCATATACATTTTTGTATACATATACACATGTACAATTTTTGTCCAAATTTTGAAATGCAAAACTCCTCCATCTAGCGGCAGTTACTGGAACTCTTTCAATATTATCCCCTTTTCACTTTTCAACCCACAACCAAACTTTTTAACGCACACCAAACTTGGGTCGAGCATTTTGAAGAGAAACATTCTCAGCTAAGATGCGGGCTCTTAAGTAAAATACACTCCCGCTGAGATGCGGATGGCTTGTTTCTGAAGGATGAAGATGCATTTGGAAGAGGCCGAGTTGCCCCAGAAAAGAAGGCCGTATGACAGGTATAGTAGTAGTAGTTTATTAGCAGAATGTGCTAGTTACATACATGTTGATACAATTATACAAAGTCAAGGCAGTGATAATAGTTTCTTTCAACTTGGGAACAGTACAACGCGATACAAAAACAACACATACCTGAAATAACGATACAATACCCAACAACATCATCTCAATAATCCTCACTATTTTACTATTTACAGTTATTCACTGATTCCAATATTATTCTACTAATTTACAAGCTCACAAAAACCACTATTTCATACAGTTTTGAGATCAAAAGATCATCTTAAATTAATTTACAACACTTTATTCTGGAAGTAGATGCACTTCTCGAATTTCTCATTTTACTAGAGATTCTGTTGAAAATCCCCAATCATTTATGAAATAATTATATAGTTTTCTTCCGTGCGTGATCTTTTCCTTTCTAAAAATACATTCTCACTATTTCTTGAATTATACGTATTATTCGACTGTGTATTTATTATACACAGATTTGTTACAGAGGTAGCTAGGAAGAAGACCCTTAGTGATTCTATGAATCAAAGTTAGAGTATCAAGTGCTACTACTCTCTGTTTAACATGCAGCCATGATAGTGCTTTACACATCTTGTTGTTTGGTGTATCATTCCTCTTCCTTACAATAACCGTCAGGGCTTCAATTCACAACTTTTATAAAGTTGAAATTTTGTTTTTATCAAGTGAGAAAAGAATCGAGCTACAATAATCTATGTGTGGCACAATTATAGCCTGTATAACATTCATAGCAGAAACAAAATTAATGGTCTCATTGTCTTGATAAAATGTTGTCCTTGAAATGTTGAACAGGACATTCAACAATATCACTTTTATTCAGCGTTCAGAGGCTTGTCAATCATATTCTATACGTACAAATTATCTATATGAGCATGGAACAGTAGCAATCGACCTACAAGAGAGTGAAGCCAATCTGTCGGCCATCTTACGTGTTCACATGACATCAATATTCGTCACAGGGTCACTTATTGACGGTATTTACGTGTCAAAGATCCCAACACCAGTTATATTGAATATTGAGAAGCACATTTCGAGATGAGCATTGAATCAACTTGACAGCTGCCAGTCAGGTCAGCCTGCTACGTCAGGTATTCCAACATGGCCGACAAGACCGTGCTGCTCTCACGTCTCCCGGCTGGCTTCACTCCTCTCTTACTGTGTACGCTATCCACCAGTATAGAGATCAGCGCAGGAGGAAGTGGAACATACGGTAATATCATCATTGAAAATGAATTGAAAAAAACATTTCTAACAAAATAACAACAATATTAATAGAGTGATGCAATTCCAACGCAAATAAATCTTTTCACAGAGCTCACTGACACCGAATGTAAACATTCAATGAAAGTGAGCGATGCATCTTTTAGCCATTTCAACATCATTTTCCGCGTGTTCCTACAAATGTACACACTTGTATGAATCGGGAACGTTATCAAATCACGTACGAGTTTCAATATATTATCATTTTGAGGTTATGTTACATGTTCGTTGAGTTGTTATAGTTATGCTCATCATTAGTATTGGTTTGGACAGCCATAAAACGTGCCTCGATATCAACCAAGTCTCTTGTTATCACTGTCTTCACGCACAAGGACGATTATATCACAGAGATCCAACACCAGGCCGGACTGTGGACTGGGCTGGAGCCAGTATATTATAGAGAGAGAGGACATATAGTGCAAATGGTTGGATTTTCCATACAATTTTATTTCGAATTGGGAGATAGGTGAGTATGAGTTTGGACTCAATTGGCAGAAACATGGCCGCCACAACCCCCATGACTGCTTCCTCTCGTGGATAGGCTCTCTAGACAGGAAAACAACAGCCACAGCCTGGGGTTCATAGCTTCCATGTCGCTGTGATGGCAAACTATATTCATGTATTGTATACGTCTCACTTCCAATTGTGATGATCATAGCGATATTATATGTGTTGATCAGTTCTCACGAATCTATGTACAAGTTTTGTATGCGGCTATTCAGAGTAGCAGTGTGAATATAACTGTGTTGGATTCTACTGTCATGGAATTGGTTCCAAGCTGCAGTTTCACCCTTGGAAATTGAGACATTTTCTCGATAGATGTCGCCCAGGGCAACGGAAACCACCGTAAGACCTGCTGATGTTGTGATGATCTTACCATTACCTGGTTTTTACAATGCTGAGTTGTTATCAGTTGTCCTCATGTGTCTCTTGAGGTTACTACTACTCCTGCCTCTGTAGCTACACTTGCTACAAGCATACATTTTCTCACCGGTATGTTTTAACTTGTGTCTCTTAAGATCACTTCTCCGTATGGACCTGAAGCTACAAAAGCCGCAAGCAAAATATTTTTCACTGGTATGTGTTAGTATGTGTGTCTTGAGGTAACTGGCATGAATGGATCTGTAACTACACTGGTCACAAGCAAACGGTTTCTCACCGGTATGTGTTGACATGTGTGTCTTAAGATCACTTCTCTGAATGGACCTGAAGCTACACTGGCCACAAGCGAACGGTTTCTCACCAGTATGTGTTAACATGTGTGTCTTAAGATCACTTCTCTGAATGGACCTAAAGCTACACTGGCCACAAGCAAACGGTTTCTCACCAGTATGTGTTAACATGTGTCTCTTGAGATCACTTCTTTGAATGGACCTGAAGCTACACTGGCCACAAGCAAACGGTTTCTCACCGGTATGTGTTGACATGTGTGTCTTAAGATCACTTCTCTGAATGGACCTGAAGCTACACTGGCCACAAGCGAACGGTTTCTCACCAGTATGTGTTAACATGTGTGTCTTAAGATCACTTCTCTGAATGGACCTAAAGCTACACTGGCCACAAGCAAACGGTTTCTCACCAGTATGTGTTAACATGTGTCTCTTGAGATCACTTCTTTGAATGGACCTGAAGCTACACTGGCCACAAGCAAACGGTTTCTCACCAGTATGTGTTAACATGTGTGTCTTAAGATCACTTCTCTGAATGGACCTAAAGCTACACTGGCCACAAGCGAACGGTTTCTCACCAGTATGTGTTAGCATATGTGTCTTGAGGTTACTGGTATGAATGGACCTAAAGCTACACTGGCCACAAACAAACGGTTTCTCACCAGTATGTGTCAACATGTGTGTCTTGAGATCACTTCTCTGAATGGACCTGAAGCTTCACTGGCTGCAAGCGTACGATTTCTCACCGATATGTGTTAACATGTGTGTCTTGAGATCACTTCTCTGAATGGACCTAAAGCTTCACTGGCTGCAAGCGTGCGATTTCTCACCGATATGTGTTAACATGTGTGTCTTGAGGTTACTTCTCTGAATGGACCTAAAGCTTCACTGGCTGCAAGCGTGCGATTTCTCACCGATATGTGTTAACATGTGTGTCTTGAGATCACTTCTCTGAATGGACCTAAAGCTACACTGGCCACAAACAAACGGTTTCTCACCAGTATGTGTCAACATGTGTGTCTTAAGATCACTTCTCTGAATGGACCTAAAGCTACACTGGCCACAAGCAAACGGTTTCTCACCGGTATGTGTTAACATGTGTGTCTTGAGATCACTTCTCTGAATGGACCTGAAGCTTCACTGGCTGCAAGCGTACGATTTCTCACCGATATGTGTTAACATGTGTGTCTTGAGATCACTTCTCTGAATGGACCTAAAGCTTCACTGGCTGCAAGCGTGCGATTTCTCACCGATATGTGTTAACATGTGTGTCTTGAGGTTACTTCTCTGAATGGACCTAAAGCTACACTGGTCACAAGCAAACGGTTTCTCACCGATATGTGTCAACATGTGTGTCTTAAGATCACTTCTCTGAATAGATTCAAAGCTACAAAGACCGCAAACAAAACGTTTCTCACCAGTATGTGTTAACATGTGTGTCTTGAGATCACTTCTCTGAATGGACCTAAAGCTACACTGGCCACAAGCAAACGGTTTCTCACCGGTATGTGTTAACATGTGTGTCTTGAGATCACTTCTCTGAATGGACCTGAAGCTTCACTGGCTGCAAGCGTACGATTTCTCACCGATATGTGTTAACATGTGTCTCTTGAGATTACTTGTCCGAATAGATTCAAAGCTACAAAGACCGCAAACAAAACGTTTCTCACCAGTATGTGTTAACATGTGTTTCTTGAGATCACTTCTCTGACTGGACCTAAAGCTACACTGGTCACAAGCAAACGGTTTCTCACCGGAATGTGTTAACATGTGTGTCTTGAGATCACTTCTCTGAATGGACCTAAAGCTTCACTGGCTGCAAGCGTACGATTTCTCACCGGTATGTGTTAACATGTGTGTCTTGAGATCACTTCTCTGAATGGACCTAAAGCTTCACTGGCTGCAAGCGTACGATTTCTCACCGATATGTGTTAACATGTGTGTCTTGAGTTGACTTCTCTGAAAGGACCTAAAGCTTCACTGGCTGCAAGCATACGATTTCTCACCAGTATGTGTTAACATGTGTCTTGAGTTGACTTCTCTGAATGGACCTAAAGCTTCACTGGCTGCAAGCGTACGATTTCTCACCGATATGTGTTAACATGTGTCTCTTGAGATTACCTCTCCGAATAGATTCAAAGCTACAAAGACCGCAAACAAAACGTTTCTCACCAGTATGTGTTAACATGTGTTTCTTGAGATCACTTCTCTGACTGAACCTAAAGCTACACTGGCCACAAGCAAACGGTTTCTCACCGGTATGTGTCAAAATGTGTCTCTTGAGGTGACTTCTCCGAATAGATTTGAAGCTACACTGACAGCAAGTAAACAGTTTCTCACCAGTATGTGTTAACTTGTGTCTCTTAAGATCACTTCTCTGGATACACCTGAAGCTACACTGGCCACAAGCAAATGGTTTCTCACCGGTATGTGTTAACATGTGTGTCTTGAGGTTACTTGTCTGAATGGACCTAAAGCTACACTGGTCACAAGCGAACGGTTTCTCACCAGTATGTGTTAACATGTGTGTCTTGAGGTTACTTCTCTGAATGGACCTAAAGCTACACTGGCCACAAGCAAACGGTTTCTCACCAGTATGTGTTAACATGTGGGTCTTGAGTGTACTCTTTCGGGTGGATCTGAAACTACACTGGTCACAAGCAAATGGTTTCTCACCGGTATGTGTTAACATGTGTGACTTAAGATTACTTCTCTGAATGGATCTGAAGCTACACTGGTCACAAGCAAACGGTTGCTCACCAGTATGTGTTAACATGTGTGTCTTAAAATCACTTTTCTGAATGGACCTAAAGCTACACTGGTCACAAGCGAACGGTTTCTCACCAGTATGTGTTAACATGTGTGTCTTAAAATCACTTTTCTGAATGGATCTAAAGCTACACTGGCTGCAAGCATACGATTTCTCACCAATATGTGTTAACATGTGTCTCTTGAGATTACTTTTCTGAATAGATTCAAAGCTACAAAGACCGCAAGCAAAAGGTTTCTCACCAGTATGTGTTAGCATATGTGTCTTGAGGTTACTGGCATGAATGGATCTGTAACTGCACTGGTCACGAGTGAACGGTTTCTCACCAGTATGTGTTAACATGTGTCTCTTGAGGTTACTGGCATGAATGGATCTGTAACTACACTGGTCACAAGCAAACGGTTTCTCACTAGTATGTGTTAGCATATGTGTATTTAGTTGAGTTCTCCGAATAAATTTATAGCTACACTGGCCACAAGCAAATGGTGTCTCACCGGTATGTGTTAACATGTGTGTCTTGAGATTACTTCTCTGAATGGATCTGTAACTACATTGGCTACAAGCAAAAGGTTTCTCACTGGTATGTGTCAACATGTGTCTCTTAAGATCACTCCTCTGAATTGATCTGAAGTTACACTGGTCACAAGCGAACGGTTTCTCACAAGTATGTGTTGACTTGTGTCTCTTAAGATCGGTTCTCTGAATGGATTTAAAGCTACACTGGTCACAAGCGAACGGTTTCTCACCAGTATGTGTTGACTTGTGTCTCTTAAGATCACTTCTCCGAATGGATCTGAAGCTACACTGGCCGCAAGCAAATGGTTTCTCATCTGAATGTATACGCTGGTGATCCATCATGTCACTTGTCACGTCACAAGCTCTCTCCTTCACCACACTCGTAGAATCCAAGCACATTCCAGTACCTGTGCTGCCATCTTCATAAGAGACTGGAGAAACAGAAAAACATTGATCAGATGAACAAGTGAGAGCAGGGTTGTGAAGGTAGCCTAATTATTGCCTGGAGGAACATTATTATATATCAACATAGTTCAGGCGGAACGGCGTTACGAGCATCATTCTCTCGTTCTTCCACATCCATGACTTCTTTCAATGAGTTGAATTTGAATTTTGATTGAATAAAGACTATGTCATGATATATATTTGTCAAAAACACACAATAATGATCGAATGTTGATTAATTGATATGAAATTACATGCAATGATTAGTATAATTGAATTTCAGTTGAATAATATTCAAATACATAATAACATTCCCCACATTGATGATGGGTAGCAAGAATTGGATGGCCACGAATGTGTTAGAGACACCTTGATATTATCTGAGATACGAACGATATTGAAACGCCGTGAATGACCGTCCGAAACATGATACTTCATTCTGTCTGTGTCATGTCCATCTGTTGGAATGTCATTCTACTGCAAATATGGCATAAGTGACATAATGGAGAGATAAGCAAGCAAGAGAGCACAAGCCACATCCATGTTCTAAACACAGTGGGATTTGATACTTGTTCAGAACGGAGTCGCCGTGAGTAACAACACATTACCACACTACTTCTAGCAATCCACACCATAGCTCATGGAATAAGCCAGAACTACGAACATTATTTTATGGAAACGGCGTTTAATTTGTGTAGAAAAAGGTGTGCGAGTCCTCCTTAACAATGGTCCATCTTATTTTGGCGCACCTCCGCCGTATGGTACTCAAGAGGCCTGTTCACAAAGATGGGGTGAATTGAGTGGGGGTTAGATTTGTAGCATTCCACATATTCCAGAGATTTTTTTTAAGAAAGTCACTCTTGTGTGTGCGTCATGTACCATGAGTGACATTTATGGATTTTGGACTCTTGGTTTGGCCAGATCCCAAGGACCGCTATGAGACAGCACTTTGAATGTTATTCTGTACTGTGTGAATTATGTCCTGGATCATTGGATCAAGGAATTCTGAGAATATTTTGATTCTACTCAGTTGAAGATGGATCTTACATTAAACTAGGACTAGAAATGGGTGAGTAGATCCAGCTTACTCTCTAAGAAAAGTGGAAAAGCTGGACTCACGTAGGCTCAATCACAACAAACCATTGGTAGAATGGGTGAGAAGAATGATTACTCACAGTCTCCAAGCGGTTCATTTTCAACCACTACGAACGCAATCTCTTCTAATTTCTCTGACTTGGAAGTGCATTCATCCTTGATGTACAGTCCTGCCTGCATTGGTACAAGTTGCTCTTCCTGTACCATTCCTCGCTCAAGGCTTGAAGCTGCTGGCTCAAATTCACATTCATCCTTGATGTCCAGTTCTTCCTGCTTTGGTACGAGTGGCTCTTCCTGTACTATTCCTTGCTCAATGCTTGAAGCTGCTGGCTCAAGTTCACATTCATCTTCGATGTCCAGTTCTTCCTGCTTTGGTACAAGTTGCTCTTCCTGTACTATTCCTTGCTCAATGCTTGAAGCTGCTGGCTCTAGGAACTGTTCTGTTATTTCACACTTGCTGGGATCACACTCAGTCATGTTAGCAGCCACTGCAAACAAGAACAAGGTGAGACTATGATACAGTGGTGCAGCCAACTCTAGGAACTGTTCTGTTACTTCACACTTGCTGGGATCACAGTCAGTCATGTTAGCAGCCACTGCAAACAAGAACAAGGTGAGACTATGATACAGTGAAGCAGCCGGCTCTAAGAACTGTTCCGTTACTTTACACTTGCAGGGATCACAGTCAGTCATGTTAGCAGCCACTGCAAACAAGAACAAGGTGAAACTATGATACAGTGAAGCAGCCCGCTCTAAGAACTGTTCCGTTACTTCACACTTGCTGGGATCACGCTCAGTCATGTTAGCAGCCACTGCAAACAAGAACAAGGGAGACTATGATACAGTGAGGTGGCCAGCTCTAAGAACTGTTCCGTTACTTCACACTTGCTGGGATCACACTCAGTCATGTTAGCAGCCACCGCAAACAAGAACAAGGTGAGACTATGATACAGTGAAGCAGCCGGCTCTAAGAACTGTTCTGTTACTTCACACTTGCTGGGATCACACTCAGTCATGTTAGCAGCCACTGCAAACAAGAACAAGGTGGGACTATGATACAGTGAAGCAGCCGGCTCCAAGGACTGTTCTGTTACTTCACACTTGCTGGGATCACAGTCAGTCATGTTAGCAGCCACTGCATACAAGAACAAGGTGAGACTATGATACAGTGAAGCAGCCGGCTCTAACAACTGTTCCATTACTTCACACTTGCTGGGATCACACTCAGTCATGTTAGCAGCCACTGCAAACAAGAACAAGGTGAGACTATGATACAGTCAAGCAGCCAGCTCTAGGAACTGTTCTGTCACTTCACAATTGCTGGCATCACACTCAGTCATGTTAGCAGCCACTGCAAGAAGAACAAGGTGAGACTATGACACAGTGAAGCAGCCGGCTCTAAGAACTGTTCCGTTACTTCACACTTGCTTGGATCACACTCAGTCTTGTTAGCAGCCACTGCAAACAAGAACAAGGTGAGACTATGATACAGTGAGGTGGCCAGCCCTAAGAACTGTTCCGTTAATTCACAATTGCTGGGATCACACTCAGTCATGTTGGCAGCCACTGCAAACAAGAACAAGGTGAGACTATGATACAGTGAAGCGGCCGGCTCCAAAAACTGTTCTGTTACTTCACACTTGCTGGGATCACGCTCAGTCATGTTAGCAGCCACTGCAAACAAGAACAAGGTGAGACTATGATACAGTGAAGTGGCCGGCTCTAAGGACCGTTCCGTTACTTCACAATTGCTGGGATCACGCTCAGTCATGTTAGCAGCCACTGCAAACAAGAACAAGGTGAGACTATGATACAGTGAAGTGGCCAGCTCTAAGAACTGTTCTGTTACTTCACACTTGCTGAGATCACACTCAGCCATGTCAGCAGCCACTGCAAACTAGAACAAGGTGAGACTATGATACAGTGAAGCAGCCAGCTCTGAGGACTGTTCTGTTACTTCACACTTGCTGGGATCACACTCAGTCATGTTAGCAGCCACTGCAAACAAGAACAAGGTGAGACTATGATACAGTGAGGTGGCCAGCCCTAAGAACTGTTCCGTTACTTCACAATTGCTGGGATCACACTCAGTCATGTTAGCAGCCACTGCAAACAAGAACAAGGTGAGACTATGATACAGTCAAGCAGCCAGCTCTAGGATTTGTTCTGTTACTTCACACTTGCTGGCATCACACTCAGTCATGTTAGCAGCCACTGCAAACAAGAACAAGGTGAGACTATGATACAGTGAAGCGGCCGGCTCCAAAAACTGTTCCGTTTGATATGAATGAATATTAGGGTTCTAAGGCGCATCGACAGCGAGGTCATTTAGCGCCTGTCAAAATAATTTGCGAACATAAAGGTGAGTAGTGTTATATGAAGCTGTGAGTTAAATTTTGATGGGAACACTTCAAGAAATGAAACTAAGATTAATTTCATCTTTTACGTACCGTATTATGAAGTTGTGTCGTATGTACATTTATGTAGGTATTGCTGTTGGCGCAGTTTCTTTATCTTTTCAGTTCATGTCTTGTATTTGGACGACTCTGGTGAGGTAGATGGTGTTTTTTAATTTCAAGTACATAATTAGACGAGTTTGAGCGAGGATTCAATTTGACATACTGAAAAAAATAATTGATGTTATTTTTTTTTTTTTTCATGTTTTTTTGTCGGTTCTCCACATGTCAAACGGCTACAGCTACCAACTTCAAACTTTTTTTCATCATGGTTCCTCATCTAACTCTGATCTGTATAGTTTTGTGGCAATATCGAATGTTAACTTTGTTTTTTATGAATTCTAGAAATTTCAAAAATACTTGTTAGAATAACACGGCGGAAAAAAAATGAAATATTTTTATTTTCCAAAAAAAATGAAATTTTGTGTGAAGTTGGGTTACATTCTGATACACATTTATGAATTTTTTCAGCTCGATCGGGTGAGCCATTTTGAAGAAAAACCATAAAATGTGCTAAATTGGTACCACTCGAAGCAGTTTTTACCCATTTCTGAATTAAATGTCACCCAATTGGCGAATGTAGGCAAAAGTTTGGCCATACAAGTCGACATACTATTACTATCCGCTCGTCTAACAACGCATATATGGCGTTTTCCTAGTATCCAATAATGCCACAAAACTATACAGATCTAAGTTAGATAAGGAACCATGATGAAAAAAAGTTTGAAATTGATAGCTGAAGCCGTTTGACCTGTGAAGAACCGACAATAAAACATAAACATGAAAAAAAAAAAAAAACCAACACTAATTTTTTTCAGTATGTCAAATTGAATCCTTGCTAAAGCTCGTCTAATGAAGGCAAGGGATAAAAGCTCAAGATAGTTTGAACGGGCCAAAACATGCAAGGGCGACCTTCCTCACATCTACAAAAATTTAAAATATTCAATTAGGAATGATGAATATTAGTTCAGGCTTTTACACGGGACAAATACAACTAAATCTAGGGTTTAACATTACTACCTCACTAGGAAAACGCTATATACGCATTGTCAGACGAGCGTAAAGTTATAGTATGTCGACTTCTTTGCCAAACTTTTGCCCAAGTTCGCCAATTGGGTAACATTTTAGTTACAAATGGGTAAAAACGGCTTCGAGTGGTACCAATTTAGCACATTTCATGTTTTTTCTTCAAAATAGCTGATTTGATCAAGCTGAGAATTCTCATGAATGTGTATCAAGATGTTATTCAACTTAACACAAAATTTCAATCTTTTTGAAAATTAAATTTTTTAAATTTTTTTTCTGCCGTGTTATTCTGATGGGTATTTTTGAAATTTCTAAAATTCATAAAAATAAGAGTTACTACCTGATAATACCAAAAAACTATACAGATCTAAGCTAGATGAGGAAGCATGATGGAAAAAAGTTTGAAATTGATAGCTGTACCCGTTTGACCTGTGGAGAACCGACAGAAAAACATGAAAAAAAAAAAAACATAAAAACGAACACCAATAATTTGACATACTGAAAAAAATTAGTGTTCGTTTTCATGTTTTTAATGTCGGTTCTCCACAGGTCAAACGGCTACAGCTATCAATTTCAAACTTTTTTTCATCATGGTTCCTTATCTAACTTGGATCTGTATAGTTTTGTGGCATTATCGGATGTCAACTTTTTTTTTTATGAATTTTAGAAATTTCAAAAATACCCATTAGAATAACACGGCGGAAAAAAGATTGAAACACTTTTATTTTCAAAAAAATTGAAATTTTGTGTGAAGTTGAATAACATCTTGATACACATTCCTGGAAATTCTCAGCTAGATCGGGTCAGCCATTTTGAAGAAAAAACATGAAATGTGCTAAATTGGTACCACTCGAAGCCGTTTTTACCCATTTAGAACTAAAATGTTACCCAATTGGCGAATTGAGGCAAAAGTTTGGCAATGAAGTCGACCTTCTATTACTTTCCGCTCGTCTAACAACGCGTAAATAGCGTTTTCCTAGTTGTAAAACTCAGTGCAGGAAAATTTGTAGTTGGTAGTTGATCCTCATATCTTCCTTTTATACCCTATGATATTTTGACAAACTGATAACTTGAGACATGAATTCGTTGTTGTAAGAGTGAGAGAGCACTTTGGCTTGCTTTCTTTGCCCTTCTAAATGTATACACGAAAGGTGACTTGAACCACTCGCGCGCTATTAGTGTGGCATAGGGAGGACGGTCGCTCATAACGTTCTTATGAGGAGGTTTGCCCCGGCCCGGCAGATAGGCCTACTATAGGATGGAGTACTGTACTACACAGAGCTGAACATAATATGCAGGTATTGCAATTTACCGTGATACGGTGTGAAATGATCAACAAGAGATAATGGATTAAATCACGAGAAGATATAAATATGAATTGAATAGTAAAGGATAGAAAATGGCATTAAGTCCACTGAAATGTGATGGATGCGCGGACCACCATATTAGTGGTCTGCGGACCACCGGTTGAGAAACACTTCTCTAGGCTAATGCAGGGATGGTTCACACAATATAAGCCACGACCGCTTCTTGCCCACTATCCTTCCCAATTACCCATGGAACCTTCATCTTATCATCCCATCATCTCATTAATCATTCATCCGACGCCAATAGACCTTAGTCATCATCACAGTGCATCATAGAAACCCAATATAAGAAGAAGCGGTATAAGACTATTATTGTTCAGATGACAATAGTGTGGCGGTAGTAGTTTTCTGTGTTACCGGCCACTCACGGCATTCCAGATGGCTTTGTGAACAATGATGATGTTTTATGTCTTGGTGACGAGAGTATTGTTGTGCTTAGCAACGTGTTGTTGATTTATTTAGTTGGTAACACTGAAGTTTTCAATAAAGCAAGCAGCTTTTTAACCTCCACAAATATATATTATTATATCATCAGCTTATCAACATCTATATCGGTGACGCCGACGTGATTTGTACGTAAATCGAAACGGAGTGTTTTATCATGGATGGAGATGAGTTTTCAAGTACAAGTGAAATCAATCGTGTCAGTGTTCGCGTGCCGCCATTTTGGGCAGAAAAACCCGCACTATGGTTTGCTCAACTAGAAGGGCAGTTCAACTTGAGCGGGATTACGCAAGATGCTACGAAGTTTTGGTATGTCATTTCACAGCTGAAAAATAAGTATGCACTTGAGGTAGAAGATGTAATCACCAACCCTCCCGAAACAGACAAATACATCCAGATAAAAGCTGCGCTGAGATTATCAACATCACAACAGACGAGGATCAAACAACTGCTCGAGCATGAGGAAATTGGTGACCGCTCTCCTTCGCAATTTCTCCGCCATCTGCGTACGCTCGCCGGAGCCATGATGCCGGACGGATTCCTTTAGGCCCTATGGTTGAGTCGCCTCCCAGGCCACATGCAAGCAATTTTAGCTACACAAGATACTGATCTTAATGCTACAGCACAAATAGCAGATAAAATCAATGAAGTGACGCCACGCCCTCAGGTCGCTGCAGTGTCAACGGACAATATAGCCTTGCTTGGCGAGAGAATCAATGAATCGACACATCAAGTTGCAGCACTGTCCACAAGTCGCCGACAGCAGACGCATTCGGCACGATCATACTCGCAGGTCAGTACCCCAGGAGGTCCAACCTGATGATATATGTTGGTACCACTGACGCTATGCAGAGGGTGCAAAATAGTGTCGGCAACCATGTAGTTACCGACAGCAGGGAAACGACCAGGGCAGGCGTTGATGGCGGCCAACGACCACTGCCCCGAGCTAAGCCGTTTATTCGTAACAGACGCCACAACAAAGATGCAATATCTGGTGGACACAGGGTCGGACCTCTGTGTGTATCCACGGAGGCTATTAAAAGGGCCTCGTACCAAGTCCACATACGAACTTTTCGCTGCGAATGGAACGACCATCGTTACTTATGGGTTCATTGTGCTATCCCTGAATTTACCACTGACACGATTGATTTCACTTGTATTTGAAAACTCATCTCCATCCATGATAAAACACTCCGTTTCGATTTACAAACAAATAACGTCGGGGTCACCAATATAGATGTTGATAAGCTGATGATATAATATATATTTGTGGAGGTTAAAAAGCTGCTTGCTTTATTGACAACTTCAGTGAACTAACTAAATCAACAACACGTTGCTAAGCACAACAATACCCTCGTCACTAAGACATAAAACATCATCATTGTTCTATAATAGTATTCAATATACGCTACCTGATTCACACTCATCCAGTGGCTCCTCCTTCACTACAATGTCCTCATAGTCTTCCTCCTGTTTCACCGAGGCCAGGGGATCCAGGTCCATCCTGCTGCTATCCCACAGGATCAGGCTAACAGATGCTAGTTGACTTCCCGTGTCGGGCCTCTCAAGTTACTGCTGAAACACACAAGCAGGTGATGATCTTCATGTCCATACATTCAATACTGTATCCAATCTATACTCCTTGAGATTTTCTGCAAGGTAAAATCGGGAATAAACAGAAAGTCACAAACAGTTTATTTTTCTATTTCATGAGAGCATATCAACAAGTAAAATGACTCCCACCCCACTATCAGATGAAACAGACTGGAGGGACATCAACTAGAGTGGAGAGTACTATAGCCAGCTCGCATCCGCTCTAGTGTGTCCACAAAGTGCATGGCTTGTGGAGCCATCAGAGCCATCAGTATAGAGCATCGTTAAAACCCAATATAAAAATAGGAGAAATAAAATAAATTCATCATAAAAAAAGGGAAATTTCAACAATTGGACATATTTTCAGAGTCGTCCCCCCTTAAGCCAACAATAATCATCATCGTCTCACATCCGAACCATGTAGGTTAGAACGTAGTCGTGACAATACATACGAATAATAACAACATGAAGACGCACAGTGCCATTTACAATAATCCAACCAACCAAACCTAACCTAACATCTCATATTTCATAATATCCATCACTTTTGTAACCATGGTTACATGTTGAAGTTTCACAATATTATAAACCATAAACGTGAGACTATGGTTACGAAAGTGATAGATATTATAAAAAGTGGAATATAATCCTCGACATGCGGAGAAATGGTAGCTTGAAAGAAGTCAAGTCTTGCGTGCAGCTATAAAAACCTGAACAATAGCATTAACCACAATTACCCACTTGGTGACGTCAAATATCAGAGCCACATTGAATTTTAAGACTCTTCAATGTGAATTTTAATGACATATTGTAATCAAGAAGACCGTTTTCGGACATTTTCTTGTACGAATGTGTCTAAAAATAGAATTGTGGTTAATGCTATAGGCCTGACTTGAACTGCAATATGCCATGTTTATATACCACTAGCGTACTGTTCCAATATACAGCTGCGTTGAAGGTTGGAATGGATCCAAAAACATGAATGACGATTATCATTCCGTAACTGTCTTGTGGGATTAAATGAATATTTTATTATTTTTATCATTATTATTATGATATTCTACGAGTGATTATTAGGCCTGGGTTCCTTGCAACTAGCACATACCGGTAACCTCTAACTTACGATCACGTATCTTCACGTCTCAGTGGTCTAGGACTGTTACACACCGTCGAACTATTAACTGTGTCTACAATGTGAAAGAAACAAAGTATAGTTACCAGTTCATATAGTGACTGACGACCACCCATTGCCTTCAGATTGGATATTATTTCAGCAAATGAGTACTTACTGACCAGTACATGATAAGTCAACCAACGATTAAAGAATGCGCTAAATGACCTCGCTGTCGATGCGCCTTAAAACCCTAATATTCATTCATTCAAGAATAGGCCTATTACGTAAATATTGTATTTTAGGTTATGTGCGGTGGTGAATATCATTGCGAATGAGAATAGGCCCATGTTTCATTGACCAACGCGGTATAACCGCCAAGTAGTCAGGACAGCTGAGTTCACATTACTTCCTCTATGCTGAGACTATTTTAACTACGGCATAATCACAGTGATTACCGGACCTGCTAGGCCTAGCAACTTCTCCATCGGGACTATAGTGACCTATTCACAACGAAGGTAACATATGAAGTTGACGCACCACAAAATAGGCCTATAGTTATTCACATAAGAAGTTGAGAGATTCTCTCTGTCTAGATTCTAGAAGGTACTGGAGCTTTTGTCAAATGCACCTTGTTTCATCTTATTGTTTCAAGTTTAATCTCCTTCTGATGTTTAAAAAGAGAATCATTCGTAATTGATCAAAGCATGCTTTCAAAGCATGCATGGTTAACCCTAAACACAACCCAAATAGGGTGAATAACAAGAAGCACATCCAATTGAAACTATCTCAGGCTGAATTGATTCAAATGAATTGATTTGACCAATTCCAGAGGAAGTTATAAGTTCAAGTTTCCTAGGCCAATGCCTAGGCCCTAATCCATAGTCAAGATAGACTAGGCCATTGAATTTGTAGTGGTCCTTACAAAATCAATTACTAGGGGTGATGAAGAGCAACGAGTGCCAGTGCATCGTGCAACTGTAAATTGTGACGTAGATTGTGATTGTGTCCCTAGGCCATTGAGTTTATAGTTATAAGACTATAAACTCAATGGCCTAGGTCTATGAGACTTGGCCCTGTGGTATCAGAGTTTCACCAAAGTTCCAGTTATATAACCTAGGATATTATTTACTGAAGTAGCCCATCAAATTCTGAACACCAGTAATGAAGGTTGCCTAGCTGTCGGAAAATGATTTCTATAACTGAAAATAGAGGCTTACGTATATTCTAGGTTAAGGTCGACGTAGTAATTTATTGTAATATTATTATTATTATTATTATTATTACCTCTTGCAGTTGCACATAAATGCGCGGTGGCAAGTTCCCTATCAATCCTATCCTATCGCCTCCCTAACCTTCTGACGGAATAGCTTCAACCCTATTTCATCCTCCTCAAGTATGCTTCTACTAAGCCCATTCCAATCCCTACCTCAGGCATGCCTCAGGCTACCTGTCCTATTCAGGAAAGAGAACTTACCGACATCTAATCTAGCCCCCTTTATAACTACTGCTCTATCATGACCGCCTACCCCCATACCCTGACTGCTTGTATTGAAGTATGGTGTCACCTTTCATATCTTGTATGAACTGTAGGCACACTGATCGTTCAAGAAATTTATTCAGTGCTTCACTGTTTCAATTCTGCTTAAACACACTTCTTTTCGTATCGTACACGGTAAATTAATGAATTGATAATATTCATGCGACTTGACATTATCAGTTATCAATTATGTTTTGTTTACGATTTACAAGGTCGCCAACTTCATAATGTGGCAAGTAAAAATACTCGCGTGTAGCAATACTACCAACACTCAAAGTCTGGAGAAAGATGTGGAAATGATACTTGTTCAATTTTCTCAATTTATTTCGTTCTTAACAAGGTATACAGGAAATGAAGTTATGACATGTAAATTCCCAATGAGAGTAGTTCTTGTGCTGAGGGAGTATTAGAATAAAAATTATCAGGTTTATAATTGAGATGAACATTGAAAGCATGAAGCAAATGTAAGTTCAAAATGTAGAGCAGCTGGAAATTATCATTATGACTGTTTTGCTAATGCTAGGCACATTGATTCTTACTGATGGAACAGAAATTTTCATATAATATTCCAAATTAGGAAGCTAAAAACCTAAACTAAGACCAATTTGTGATTTATAACTAACACTATAACTAGGAGGTGAATTAAATGTATTTCCATTCTTCCATAAATTCTTATATAATGATTATTTCTCATTATCATATCTCATCTGAATATTGTCAAGTAATGAATATGAAGAATAGAGGGTTTCTCCACATGATCATTTTTATTTTTGAATTATTAAAAACTGGCAAGCCTGAGCATCTTTTCCACAAACTAATATAAACTAAGAACCAACACAGCCATAATACTCGTCAGCAAAACACTAACCTAGTTTATCATCATCACAATTGTACAGTTGTAGGATTTTGACTGTCATGCCACCTAGAGGTAGATTAGGAAACCAGCAGACTGGGCAGCAAGCTCTCGCGGCACTTTTACGGAGTGGCTATAGCCACGAATTTTCGTGTCACGAATTTCGTGATTCTAAGACATGAAAAACTATGCACACGAAATTCTTGGAATTTCGTGAATCTAAGACATGAAAAAACTAGACACACGAATTTTCGTGAAGTTCAACTTTCGTGAATCCAAGACATCGAAAAACTATATCCACGAAAATTTATTTGGCAACGTCGCGAGTTTCGTAACTACTTAAAATTATTTTCGTGGGAATTTCGTGAATCTAAGACATGAAAGAACTATACACACGAATTTTCGTGAAGTTCAACTTTCGTGAATCCAAGACAACGAAAAACTATATCCACGAAATCCACGAAATTTCAGTTGTAAGGTCACTTCAGTATCGTAATTTTCGTGTCACACGAAAATATCGTGTCAAACGAAAATTTCGTGAATCTAGTGTATGAAAAAACTATATCTACGAAATTTCAGTTGCAAGGTCACTTCACTATCGTAATTTTCGTGTCACACGAAAATATCGTGTCAAACGAAAATTTCGTGAATCTAGTGTATGAAAAAACTATATCTACGAAATTTCAGTTGCAAGGTCACTTCACTATCGTAATTTTCGTGTCACACGAAAATATCGTGTCGAACGAAAATTTCGTGAATCTAGTGTATGAAAAAACTATATCTACGAAATTTCAGTTGCAAGGTCACTTCACTATCGTAATTTTCGTGTCACACGAAAATATCGTGTCGAACGAAAATTTCGTGAATCTAGTGTATGAAAAACTATATTCACGAAATTTCAGTTGCAAGGTCACTTCACTATCGTAATTTTCGTGTCACACGAAAATCGTGGATTCTCCACGAAAATATCGTGTCAAACGAAAATTTCGTGAATCTAGTGTATGAAAAAACTATATCTACGAAATTTCAGTTGCAAGGTCACTTCACTATCATAATTTTCGTGTCACACGAAAATATCGTGTCGAACGAAAATTTCGTGAATCTAGTGTATGAAAAACTATATTCACGAAATTTCAGTTGCAAGGTCACTTCACTATCGTAATTTTCGTGTCACACGAAAATCGTGGATTCTCCACGAAAATATCGTGTCAAACGAAAATTTCGTGAATCTAGTGTATGAAAAAACTATATCTACGAAATTTCAGTTGCAAGGTCACTTCACTATCGTAATTTTCGTGTCACACGAAAATATCGTGTCGAACGAAAATTTCGTGAATCTAGTGTATGAAAAACTATATTCACGAAATTTCAGTTGCAAGGTCACTTCACTATCGTAATTTTCGTGTCACACGAAAATCGTGGATTCTCCACGAAAATATCGTGTCAAACGAAAATTTCGTGAATCTAGTGTATGAAAAAACTATATCTACGAAATTTCAGTTGCAAGGTCACTTCACTATCGTAATTTTCGTGTCACACGAAAATATCGTGTCGAACGAAAATTTCGTGAATCTAGTGTATGAAAAAACTATATCTACGAAATTTCAGTTGCAAGGTCACTTCACTATCATAATTTTCGTGTCACACGAAAATATCGTGTCGAACGAAAATTTCGTGAATCTAGTGTATGAAAAACTATATTCACGAAATTTCAGTTGCAAGGTCACTTCACTATCGTAATTTTCGTGTCACACGAAAATCGTGGATTCTCCACGAAAATATCGTGTCAAACGAAAATTTCGTGAATCTAGTGTATGAAAAAAGTTCGTGAATCTAGTGTATGAAAAAACTATATCCACGAAATTTCAGTTGCAAGGTCACTTCACTGTCATAATTTTCGTGTCACACGAAAATCGTGGATTCTCCACGAAAATATCGTGTCAAACGAAAATTTCGTGAATCTAGTGTATGAAAAAACTATTTCCACGAAATTTCAGTTGCAAGGTCACTTCACTACCGTAATTTTCGTTCACACGAAAATCGTGGATGCTCCACGAAAATATCGTGTCAAACGAAAATTTCGTGAATCTAGTGTATGAAAAAACTATATCCACGAAATTTCAGTTGCAAGGTCACTTCACTGTCATAATTTTCGTGTCACACGGAATTGCGGTGTTGCCAAGTCATAATTCAGTTGTGATTTTCGTGGATATAGTTTTACGCTGTCTTGGATTCACGAAAATACTTTCGTGGATATAGTTTTTCGCAGCGTTAGATTCACGATATTTCGTGGATATAGTTTTTTCATATACTAGATTCACGAAATTCGTGGGTATAGCAGCTGCCTCCCCAAATCATCGAAGTGGCTATTCACCGAACCGGAAGTACTTTTGCTGTCTGTGTATACATGGCAACGTCGCGCAACTCACGTCCGAGCGCCTGCGCGTCTGCATGTACGAGTACCGCGAAAAGTTTCAAAAGATTTAAATTGCTCTGCCCAACAGCAATAACCAAATTTCCATTTCACCACACCTTTTGAACCTTTTTAAATGATTACGTTAGATTTGAGAATCAACATTTCACTAATAATTTGAAAAAAAAATAATGAGTGGAAAATCAACATTTTACTCATAATTTTAAAAAAATGATTCAAGATAGTTTTAAATAGCCTACCATTATTTCAAAAATAATAAGTGAAATGACCGTATATTTGAGAATCAACATTTTTACCCTTAATTTAAAAAACATTCAACATAGTTTTGAGTAGCCTAACATTATATCAGAAATAATAAGTGAAATGATTACGTTATATTTGAGAGTTAACATTTTACTCGATTTGAAGAAAAAAATATTCAACATAGTTTTGAGTAGTCTACCATTATTTCAGAAATAATAAGTAGAGTCAGAATATCCATTTGTTTCGATCTCCTGGGACAGTCCCGTTTTTGGACATCTTACCTCGATGTCAATAACTTTTGCGCAGGATTTTGTCACATTTTTAGCAAAAATTGTTTTTAAATTATATATACAGTTGAGAAGTACATATAAAATATATTTGTATAGAGAAATGAGAATCCACGAATTGATGAAAAATGTATTTATATAAAATATATATTCCATCAACAAGTGGGCTCTAGCAATTTTGATGTGGCAAGTGAGGAAAGCTGATTTCAAAATTCTTGATTTGAAGCTTGCCAAACTAGATTTTAGCTGTGATTACTGATTAGTTAATAATAATAATAAATCTTCTTCATTTGCATACAAGTATAAATATACAAAAAGGCGATGTTCAGTGTATGACATCAGCTTTCATTCTGGTGTCACATTGACTGGTCTATCACATAACCCTATATTCTATTTCATATCTAAGATGAACAAAACATTTTCTAAATTCTCTTTTGCTCTTCCAGTAAGTCTGATTTTATTCTTGATTTAAATGCATAATGTTTCAATTTCTTGTAAGTTGGTGGAACCTCGTTATATAGTTTTGGTGCAATGTATGAAAACGAAGATTGAAATTTAGCTGTGCGGTGAAATGGTACGTTGAGTGATTCCTTATGTCTGATGTTCGCTGAGTGCATGGTTCCCCTGTTATGAATTTTTTTGAAAAGATTCTGGAGTTTTGTAATTGATAACTTTATGGATATTGTTGATGCAATGTGATTTTAGTCTATTTTCCATTTTAAGCCATCCAATTCTGTTGATCGTTGGTGTGATATGATCCCGATCATAATCGAACGCGAATCGTACACACGAATTTTGGATTTTTATATTACTTTTAATGAGCTGGCTGAGAGGTTTGGACCGTACACAATGTCACAGTATGATAGTTTTGAAAGTATTAGCGCATCCGTTAGTTTGAGTCTAACAGTTGAAGGCAGGAAGTTCTTGACACTGTATAGTACACGGAGTCTTGCATATGCACTCTTGCAGATTTTAGTGACATATTGTTTGAATTTCAATTCATTATCAAACCATAAACCTAAATTCTTAAATGTATATAGGTATGGGGCCTAAAAACTCAGTGGCTATAGGCACCCACGTTATTTTACTATGGAAAGTGACCTGGGTTAGCCCCTCATTAAATATAGGCTTGGGCCTAACTTATCATAAAACATATGCAGTATATATTAGCCTACAAACGCAATGTCTTGGTCTACAAATTCAATGGCCTAGCCTAGGCCCAGTTAATTTTTTTACGTTCAAATTCAAAGCGTAAAACATATCTACTAACAGAATGGATGCGAGTTCAGCATGTAGTTTTATTATGTATTATTAACATTATTTTAACCTCGAACTATGTTCCCGTTTTCCACATTAAGCTAGACCAAATTCAATGGCTAGACATGTAAATCCCACCATTCGCAAAGGCAAACCAAATCCACCGGTTCGGTAGCTACACGATGTAGTGACACCAACTTATTTTATCATCATTATTGATGAGCGTAGCGAAGTCTCCATCCCACTCTTATAGGGCTTTGTCTGTGTGTTTTTTTTTTTTTTTTTTTTTTTTTTTTTTTGTTTGTAAGCACTCCACAGGTCGCAAGGGTTGACTGATCAACATGAAACTTTTTTTGTACACGCAAACTCATCCAACTTAGAACTGTATAGTTTTTGGAATGAATCGGTCAGACCGATTTTGAGAAAAATCATCTCAAAGTTTCTAAAAACCCCATAAGATTTGGCTGGGCAGAAAATGTTGGAAAATGAAACCTCTCCAAATAGGATGAAATTTTCTCTAAATGTGTAAACATGGATTTTACACATTATTACGATTTTTTAAGCAATTCTGATCAGTCGTTTTGAAGAAAAAAATAAAAATAACTGATAATATTCATCAAATATATCATACAAATTGTTACAGAATTAAGTTGTTGAGATTCACTGCTTTCTAGATTCAAGAGTTGACCAACAATGAAGTATTTTTTATATGCGTCAAGGTGTGTAGATTACCAGAGTCAATAAGGTTTCAAGATTAGAACTACTTTAACGACTTTTATAGCTTATTCAGATATCAAGGTGTGTAGAATACCAGAGTCGATAAAGTAGCAAGGGTAGAACTACTTCAACGACTTTTATACCTTATTAGGATATCTCGCTCATCTTACAACGCATATTTCGCGTTTGACTAGTGATAAAATAAGTTGGTTTCACTACATCGTGGTAGCTACAAACCAAAGATGTTCGTAACGAATACATCTTTGACTCTTGGCTGCAGACAGTGATGCCACATGTAAGCAGTTCGTTTGGTTCGGTGAATAGAGGCTGCCGAGTCGCGGGTCTTATTACGAAGTAATATATATAAAGGTCTTTGGTTTATACTGTCCGGGTGCTGGTTCGTGCAGTGTTGCCGTTCTGGTGATTTTGTCACTAGATCTAGTGTTTTTCAGTCTCCTTCAGTGTCTGTTTTCATAAATTCAGACGCGTCTGAAACTTGGTGTTTTAATTGTATCTTCAGTGACAATCTGGAGTTTTTAAAAAAAATACAAATTTTCATTGCAAAATGTCAATTTTGGCGCCGAGTGCAACTTTGATTTCTCATCATTCGTCATTGAAACCCGCCCTGATTTCATGTCGACCAATAACAAAGCTGGAAAACCTCTTAATACAAGTATAGCTAATCCTCACGCCAGAATTCCAGGAATCTAGTCGGGTCTATTTCGAGATCCTGGTCAAGCAGAAAAATACCTTCCCTTAGGCGATTAGCGAATAAGATATTAATAAAACTGTTTTAATTTACTAAGCAGATAATTCAGTTATTTCATCATAATTCCTACAATTCATTTTCCATTCCAATGAAAGTTATAAAACGTCAATAATTGTCATTGAAAAAATTCCGTGAAATTATTTATTGCTATAATTTTTTTTTTTCAATTTATTCGTTCACAAATTACTTCGAATTAGTGTCTTCTGAACTTTTTGGAATCTGGTGACAAAATTTTCAAATAGTGTCTTTTTGAGGAACTAGCTGGTGACGACTATTCAAATCTAGTTGGCAACACTGGGTTCGTGCATTCCGATGCTTCCTTCATACGGTCCGGGTGCTGGTGGTAGCTTGATTCCTGTGGAATATTATCAATTCATACAATTATGCGAAAGGAAATGTGTTCAAAACGAATTGAAACAGTAAAGCAGTCAATAAATTACTCGAACTATCAGTGTGCTCACAGTTCCATGCAAGACAGGAAAGGTGATATTTCAATAAAACAAATTACTACGACGACCTTAACCTAGAATAGGCCCGGGCCCACATTTTTTAGTTCTATAAATGATTTTCCGACAATTAGGCCCTACACAATCTCAATGCCCTAGGCCTACAATACTGCGTTCAGAATTAAAAGGGCTACTTCAGTAATAATATTCTGTGACATATAACTGGAACTTGGGTGAAACTCTGATGATACTGGGCCTAGTCTATCTTGGCTATGGACTAGGGCATTGATTTTGTAAGGTTAACCACTACAAATTCAATGACTAGGGCCTAGGCTATGTAAACTTATCACTTCGTCTGGAATTGGTTGAATTAATTTAGCCTGAGATGGTTTCTTTTACGTGTGCTTCTTGTTATTCACCCTATTTGGATGTGTTTAGGAAAAATTATGATTGAATCTCGTTTTGAAACGTCAGAAGGAAATTGAACGGGGAACAATACGATGAAACAAGGTGCATTTGACAAAAGCTCCGGTACCTCGTAGAGCTAGAATCTCTCAATTTCTCATGTGAATAGCTATATTCTGCGGTGCATTTACTTCACATATCATGTTTGTTGTGAATAGGTCACTATAGTCCCGATGGAGAAGTTGCTAGGCCTAGCCTAGCAGGTCTGTGGTATTCACTGTGATTATGCTGAGTTCAAGTAGTCTCAGCATAGAGGAAGTAATGTGTCTCAGCTGTCATGACCACTTGACGATTAAACCCAGTTGGTCAATGAAATATAGGCCCAATTTCAATCGCAGTAATATTCACCACCTGCACATACCCTGACCTAAAATATAATTTTCACGTAATGGGCCTATCGTTAATCGTTGGTACTCTTATCTCCTACTACGTAGTACCCATTTGCTGAAATAATATCTAATCTGGAGACAATGGGTGGTCGTCAGTCACTATATGAACTGGTAACTATACTGTGTGTCTTTCACATTGCAGACTTGACGCTGTTAAAGCAACACAGTTCATAGCACTACGGTGTGCAACAGTCGTCAACCAATACAACGCAAAGGTACGTCATCGTAAGTTTGAGGTTATGTGTTAGTGCAAGGAACCTGGGCCTGCTAATGACTTATAGAATATTATAATAATAACGATAATTCAATAATATGTATTTATTACCAGAAGACTATACAGTTACGGAATGATTACTGGTATATTTTATAGTGAACTTTCAGACCATATAGTATTTGGGGTGATAAGATCGCCCTTGTGGTGTCCTGTCCAAACGATCCTATCTATCATCCATAGCCTCAATTCGGGGAAACAATGATTTTGTATCAAGTTTCGATGTTATCAAAAAGATATATATAGTATTGAACTAAATTAGCTCCAGAACAAAATACAGTTGAATGTTTGATGGCTGTTTTCTCGTCATCTTTTTTTCCAACGTATTTTAGGATGGAGAAGTAGGCCTAAATGAAATCCATTCTACTGTATGGATTTACACAATTTAATGTGTGTATTTTATAAACCAGATGATAAACAAAGTTATGCATTTATCAAATTTTCATCTTGAAAAAAGCATGCATAAATGAATTCTTGGATAAGGACAAAAATTAAAAACTTTTTTAAAAAAGGGTGAAATAGATAAATTTGTCATTTCCACAATTTTTGTTTTGGAAGTCACACCAATGCATAACTTTTTCGAATGCACTTTCGAGAAGACCATGAGATTTCTCAAAACTAGGGCCTACTTACCTCAAACCGTTTTCTAGAAAAAAGTGTTTCCGTGACAATTGAAAATATTCAAGTAATATTGGAAAAAGAGGAGAGAAAAAAAGGTGATTTTATAATTTTCATATTTTTTTGTTTATCATGTGACCAGAATGAAAAAATCAACTCAATTGAGTGTGAAATGTAGAACTTGGGATTTTCAGTGTTGTCCCCCCTCAACGACCCCACCAACAGCTGGATTATACGGGGGTACAAATGAGCAGGTGATTATGGAACTATGGAGGGATGATAAGTGAAAGGACATTTCAAAACTCCATGCTTCATGCAGGATTCCAACCCACGCCCAGCGGTGCCTCAGCTGACTGAGCTACTGAGGACGGCGTGGGGATGTATAGCGAGTGGGTTGTCGTACGGGATTTCAGGGTTAATCACATATAAACTAGGTTATTAGACCTTGTACGGAAGTTAATTCATTGAACGATAATTCAGATTACTAGGCAAACGCGTTATGTGTTTCCGCGTTGATGGATGAGCTGGAACATATCAACTTATCATTGGATTGGTTATTATATATATATATATACACCTTGAGATCCAAACCATTAGATCACTGCCATCTCATTTTTCATTAATAATTTATATGATAATAAAGAAGGCTTTGTTTTAATCGTTTACGATCAAGTGGTGACACTTGCTGCTTTGATTTAATAGGTATCTTAATAGCTTTGAATAATTAACACAAATAACATTATATATTTTTTTACATCGAAACGGCTGATCCGATTTGAGTGAAAGTTCGGAATAATGTGTATCATTATCAGATTGAAATTCCCTGAGAATTTGAATCCTCTCAGATGAAATATTTTTCACGAATGTTTTCCTCTGGGTTATTCTGAAGGGATTTTTGAAAACTTTGGAATGAGTTTTCTCAGAAGTGGTTCAACCGATCGCGCCTCAAAACTATACAGCATCAAGTCAGATAGGTGTTCATGTGTGTGCCAAGTTTCAACTGATTTTGAATTTTCGTCTGACCTGTGGAGCGCGAACAAAAAAAAAAGAAAAAAAAAAAGACACTTTTTCTCTCGATATAGTGTAATTGAGTCTTCGCTTTGCTCATCCAATAAATGCCCAGAGAGGTCATTATTGAATGATATTATTGTAAGAGAAGGCAGAACATGGATGCCTGGGATCGCTATTCCCCTTCAAGATAGATTATTTCAGAATACGTTTCGACAAGAACGCCGAGACGAGACGGAAACCTGGCAACCGCGCATCTTCCCTTGATTCCAGGCCGCGTCACGATTAGGTCAACTCCCAAAACACGTCCGTCCTCAGTCGATAGTTGTTCCAAGAGCCCACGACAGCGTTTCCGTGGAGTGACACGTGTATTCAGAACAGCTGATCCACAAGTGCATTTACCTGGCTCCGCAAGCCATGCACTTTGTGGATGCGAGCTAGCTATAGTACTCTCCACTCTAGTTGATGTTCCTCCAGTCTATTTCATCTGATAGTGGAGTGGGAATGATTTTACTTGTTGATATGCTCTCATGAAATAGAAAAATAAACTGTTTGTGACTTTCTGTTCATTCCCGATTTTACCTTGCAGAGAATCTCAAGGAGTATAGATTGGATACAGTATTGAATGTATGGACATGAAGATTATCACCTGCTTGTGTGTTTCAGCAGTAACTTGAGAGGCCCGACACGGGAAGTCAACTAGCATCTGTTAGCCTGATCCTGTGGGATAGCAGCAGGATGGACCTGGATCCCCTAGCCTCGGTGAAACAGGAGGAAGACTATGAGGACATTGTAGTGAAGGAGGAACCACTGGATGAGTGTGAATCAGGTAGCGTATATTGAATACTATTATAGAACAATGATGATGAATGATGCTTACATGACAAATTTGACAGTTGGTGGACTTGAATTGGAAAAACACTTGTAATTTGAATAATTCCACTGCCGATAGCATTAGGCTTGAGCGTCCATGAGAGTTGATTCAGCGAAATATCAGTCTTTTGGTGATAACTTACAAACCGGTTATATTTCAAAATTAAAATACGCAAGAAACACAGGTAATTATTTGATTTAATGATTTGATACGTAACTATTCAAGTCATGTCACATAACTGTCGAGCGCATACTGCTGATGAAATACAATTTTCAGCTGTATACCCTTGACAGTTATGCGACATGACTTGGATAGTTATAACTTATATCATCTTGAAGCTATTATAACTATCTGTGTTTCTCGCGTATTAGTATTTCAATATCTCATACCGTTCAAAAGTCAACACCAAATAACTGATATTCCACTAAATCCCCTCTCATGGACTCTTGAATCTATTCCCCCATATACCCTAGCTGTTGGTGGGGTCGTTGAGCAAACAAACTTGAATCTATTTCCAGACAAATCCCGCTCGAAGAATGTCCAAGAACAGTCTCCTTGATTATAATGTGTCAATTGAATTGACCTGATGAATATTGAGCAATCAATGTGGCTCTGGTTTGTGAACGGAACGCAGTTGGCTCTAACCGACATCGAGCCCTGACTTTGTTCTGTAAACGCAGTTAGCTACCAGCAGCAGGATGTAGTGATACCACCATACTTCATCATGATGTATACGAGGTGTAGGTACTAATAACATGGACGGTATTTGTGGTTTCTTGCAATCACTTCACAGCCAAAGGTCCCGATTGCCTGACACGATTTAGCTGATTTCCTTGTGAACCAGATGTAGATAAGAGTGGCTACGGTACCGGTGGCATTGTTGCACTTACAAAATCTATAATATTTTGGCAAAACAAATGCAGCTGCTTTAATAATTCCACCGGGCGTGTATAGCATTGTATAGCATCGTTGTACGGAAGCGACAGTTGCGCTACTCGCAATATGGACCCTGGAAATATTTCACTTCAAAGACGCGTATCGTTACACATTCTCTGTATTATGATGTGGTATGTTGGTATCACTATATCGTGGTAACAGTAGCCGTGGATAATGCTATGAGTGACACTTGCATGCATGTGATATCAACTATCAAGGTTTCAAGGAGAGGACAGATAGAGCTCTGAATTGTGGGAGTGTCTAATTCAAGACCAATAGAAACTATGAGATATTCAAACATGCCAGAGAAATAAGAATAGGAAGACAAATTTCCTTCAAACCTTGTTCTTGTTTGCAGTGGCTGCTAACAAGACTGAGTGTGATCCCAGCAAGTGTGAAGTAACAGAAGAGTTCTTAGAGTCGGACGCTTCACTGAATCATAGTCTCACCTTGTTCTTGTTTGCAGTGGCTGCTAACATGACTGAGTGTGATCCCAGCAAGTGTGAAGTAACAGAACAGTTCTTAGAGTCGGACGCTCCACTGTATCATAGTCTCACCTTGTTCTTGTTTGTAGTGGTTGCTAACATGACTGAGTGTGATGCCAGCAAGTGTGAAGTAACAGAACAGTTCTTAGAGTCGGACGCTTCACTGAATCATAGTCTCACCTTGTTCTTGTTTGCAGTGGCTGCTAACATGACTGAGTGTGATCCCAGCGAGTGTGAAGTAATGGAACAGTTCTTAGAGCCGGCTGCTTCACTGTATCATAGTCTCACCTTGTTCTTGTTTGCAGTGGCTGCTAACATGACTGAGTGTGATCCCAGCGAGTGTGAAGTAATGGAACAGTTCTTAGAGCCGGCTGCTTCACTGTATCATAGTCTCACCTTGTTCTTGTTTGCAGCAGCTGCTAACATGACTGAGTGTGATGCCAGCAAGTGTGAAGTAACAGATCAGTTCTTAGAGCCGGCTGCTTCACTGTATCATAGTCTCACCTTGTTCTTGTCTGCAGTGGCTGCTAACATGACTGAGTGTGATGCCAGCAAGTGTGAAGTAACGGAACAGTTCTTTGAACCGGCCGGTACAAGCACGGAGAGAGGAATAGAACAGGACATCAAGGAGGAACGGGCATTTGAGTCGGAGGAATTAGAAGAGATTGCGTTCGTAGCAGTCGAAGAGATCGCGTTCGTAGCAGTCGAAGAAGAACCACCTGAAGATTTGAGTAAGTCTTTTTCTTTCCTGAATCATGAAATTCCGTAAGTAGTTCCTGCTAGTGGATGGTGTGAATTGCTGAGAGTTGGTTTCTTATCTGTGGCCCACCAACACTTATTGCTACAAATATAGAGTACTGTTTGTCAAGCGCAGATATATATTGCTGTATTGTCTCGAATATAAGCCGAGAATTTTTCTCGGAATTTCAAGCCCTATAGTCACCCTCGGCTTGAATGCTAATCTCGGCGTATAATTGGTTGAGAAGTATGTGTTTGCCCATTTCAATTGGGTGTACTACAACCGCACACTCATAACAATGAAATCAACTTGTACTGTCAGATATGCCACTGAAAACATGTTCAAAAATTGTTTCATCATGGAGAAGCATGATGTTCCCAATTTCCATCAATTTTATTTGACGTGCCGTAATGAACATCAGCACGTTGAGTTGTTGGCTGCATGGTGTGTGTCATCCTACTGCGTGTTTTCTCACCTTGACGAGCACGAGACTGCTGGCGTGAAAAAACACTTGTTCAGCCGAGCGCCGATAGAAGCAGGCCGTATGACGATCGAACGTCGTCGGCATTAACCGACCATAGACTATACACAATCTTTCTCACTTGTACTCCTGGTCGATTGCACATCTTCCTCTTGCGCGCGATACGAAATTGACTAAATTCCTCCCGGAAAGAGTGATGATTCACGATGGAAAGGAGAGAAACCTTTTTTTCAATTATCGATCTAATAGTTTGGGGGGTCGGCTTATATTGGGGACAATACGGTACACCACCAAGATTTGTTACCCCTGCGGCCGATAGCCACGTCTGCTCCTTCCCATCTCGGTGGCCTTATAGGATGTTAACAAATATAATATACAGGAGGAAGTGCTTTGTGAATGTACAATATAACGTAAACCTTCCGTTCTGCAAAGCCGTGTGAAGCTACAACTGAGACACAATATGTACGCCTTCTTAACGTTGAGTAACGTATCTCGGTAATACATTTGTATGGTCAAGCTGAGTGAACACCACATCTACTCGGAACTGCTCAAACACATCCAATGTCCTGTGAAAACATCCAACTTCAATATTATTGGACAATAATTCCCGATTGTGTCACAATATGGAGAAATTTATCAAATCTACAGGGAGAGAGAGAAGTGAATTAGACCTCCACTGTGTGCTATTATTCCGATTCTTTCAGATACTTGATAACCAATAGGAACTGTCACATATTCATCCCATTTTCAATTCAATTTCCATTCACGGTTCAGCTATCCGTTGTTTGCCATTTCCTGCTTGTTTCTCTCACTTTTGAAAACTATTCCGAATAGCAATATTCCCACAACTGATTTGTGTCAGATCAAATAACATGAGCTTAAGGGTATAAGTGATGATATGGGAGTGGGATAAAACAACAATAAGAAAGTACAATAGACAGAAGTATGTAAGCAACATTTTTCACAAAAGAACGCATTTTTACTTCAATTTTTGATCAGTCATCATGATTTTGCTTTGGCCCATACGTAATATTATTCAACTTTTCATGAGTGAAAATCATCAACCCTGACATTATTATTATATTTTCTATGAGGTGACGGTAGGCTTCTTGTGGTGGCTCCACCCAACACTGATACTAGTTTCACTGCACGTGGAATTGAGATTCTGCTTGCACCCTTTTGTAGTCGGTACTTGCCCAATGCCATTCATGCCATATTTGCAGGCCAAGTGTCATTTCAATTGATTGATATGTCGCTCCCGCCACATGAGAAATGTGAAATCATGTTCTTTACAATCTTTTGTATCTATTTCAGAACATGAGTATCTAGGGAAATATAAAAATGACGCGTCCGCCATGATTTTCATCCGATTCAGCATATTGAACTTGTTGAGAAATGACATAATTGTGAGATGATGAGAGGATGAGGCGTGTCCGTCTACTGTCCGTACTATGTCGCTATACGACAGTCTCTCCATGTATTGTAGGCTGCCTACCCTAGCCCTGCTCACACCTGTTGGACTAACAGTGTTTGTTCTGTTCCTCCAGTATCGTATCCAGATGGCAGCACTGGTGATGAGAAGTGCTCAGATGCTACGAGTGTGGACAACGCCATGTGTGCCTCGACCAGACTTGCTAACAAGAAGCGAGCAGTGAAGCGCAGAGTCCCCAAGAAGGTGATGGTGTCCATCAAGCCTGACACGCCCATTACGAGTGTGGACAATGCTGTGTGTACCTCCACCAGTGTAGAGAGAGAGAGAGCTTCTGTCCAGTATATACATACAGATGAGAAACCGTTTGCTTGTGACCTGTGTAGCTTCAGATCCATTCAGAGTAGTAATCTCAAGACACACATGTTAACACATGCTGGTGAGAAACCGTTTGCTTGTGACCAGTGTAGTTACAGATCCATTCAGAGAGGTCACCTCAAGACACACATGTTATCACATACTGGTGAAAAAACGTTTGCTTGTGACCAGTGTAGCTATAAATCCAATCAGAGAAGTGTCCTCAAGGCACACATGCTTACACATACTGGTGAGAAACCATTTGCTTGTGGCCAGTGTAGCTTTAGGACCATTCAGAGAAGTAACCTCAAGAGTCACATGTTGACACATACCGGTGAGAAACCATTTGCTTGTAGCCAATGTAGTTACAGATCCATTCAGAGGAGTAATCTCAAGACACACATGTTATCACATACCGGTGAGAAACGGTTTGCTTGTGGCCAGTGTAGTTTCAGATCCACTCATGCCGGTAACTTCGAGACACACATGTTATTACATACCAGTGAGAAACCATTTGCTTGTGACCAGTGTAGTTTCAGATCCACTCATGCCGGTAACCTCAAGACACACATGTTATTACATACCAGTGAGAAACCATTTGCTTGTAGCCAATGTAGTTTCAGATCCATTTATGCCAGTAACCTCAAGACACACATGTTATCACATACTGGTGAGAAACCTTTTGCTTGTGGTCAGTGTAGTTTCAGATCCACTCATTCCGGTAACCTCAAGACACACATGTTATCACATACCGGTGAGAAACCGTTTGCTTGTGGTCAGTGTAGTTTCAGATCCATTCGTGCCAGTGGCCTCAAGACACACAAGCTAACACATACCTGTGAAAAACCTTCCGCTTGTGATCAGTGTAGTTACAGATCCATTTATTCCAGTAACCTCACGAGACACATGTTAACACACACTGGTGAGAAACCGTTTGCTTGTGACCAGTGCAGTTTCAGATCCATTTGTGCCAGTGGCCTCGAGACACACAAGCTAACACATACCTGTGAAAAACCTTCCGCTTGTGACCAGTGTAGTTACAGATCCATTTATTCCAGTAACCTCATGAGACACATGTTAACACACACTGGTGAGAAACCGTTTGCTTGTGACCAGTGTAGTTTCAGATCCAATTATGCCAGTTACCTCAAGACACACATGTTAACACATACTGGTGAGAAACCGTTTGCTTGTGACCAGTGTAGCTTCAGGTCCATTCAGAGAAGTCAACTCAAGACACACATGTTAACACATACTGGTGAGAAACCGTTTGCTTGTGACTAGTGTAGCTTCAGGTCCATTCAGAGAAGTGATCTCAAGGCGCACATGTTAACACATAGCAGTGAGAAACCGTTTGCTTGTGGCCAGTGTAGCTTCAGATCCAATTATGCCAGTTACCTCAAGACACACATGTTAACACATACTGGTGAGAAACCGTTTGCTTGTGACCAGTGTAGCTTCAGGTCCATTCAGAGAAGTCAACTCGAGACACACATGTTAACACATACCGGTGAGAAACCGTTCGCTTGTGACTAGTGTAGCTTCAGGTCCATTCAGAGAAGTGATCTCAAGACACATGTTAACACATACCGGTGAGAAACCATTTGCTTGTGACGAGTGTAGCTTCAGATCCAATTATGCCAGTTACCTCAAGACACACATGTTAACACATACTGGTGAGAAACCGTTTGCTTGTGACCAGTGTAGCTTCAGGTCCATTCAGAGAAGTCAACTCAAGACACACATGTTAACACATACCGGTGAGAAACCGTTTGCTTGTGACCAGTGTAGCTTCAGGTCCATTCAGAGAAGTCACCTCAAGACACATGTTAACACATACTGGTGAGAAACCATTTGCTTGTAGCCAATGTAGTTTCAGATCCATTCAGAGTAGTAATCTCAAGGCGCACATGTTAACACATAGCAGTGAGAAACCGCATCCTTGTATTGAGTGTGGCTACAGAGGCAGGAACAGTAGTCACCTCAAGAGACACATTAGGACACATGACAAGAGATAACCACTCAACATTGTAGAACCAGGCTATGCCTAGGCATCATCACAACACCAGCAGGTCTTACGGTGGTATCCGTTGCCCTGGGTGACATATATTGAGAACATTCACACAGTGTACAATTGAAATGTGTCAAACGTTAACAAATGGCTGGAAAATGAATGAATTAATGAAAATTGTCTCAATTTCCAGGGGTGAAACCAAAGCCTCACTCGCCTAATTAATTGTTGGTTTGTTTAATATTATCTTGTGAAGAATTCGATCATCCATACCATCACTTGGTCATGTACCTTAAAAGATGGCGGACGATACGGTTGATGTGAACAGTGGTAGTACAAGCAATAATGAAAAAACTGATTCAAAGTGTTTGAATGCAAAAAGCAAGTAATGTCAGGCATAATGTGTATGGAGTGTAATAAGTGGGCTCATTTTCCATGTGTGGGGCTCAACAAGAATGACTACAAACTGAACAAGGAAAGTGGAATGGTCTGTGCTAGTTGTGAAAGTAAGGTTAAAGATGACAGAAGGAAAAGGAGGGAAGTTCCAGCAGTGCATTTCACGGAAATAATAGGTGAAGAAAATAGAGAGGGCTGTGTAAAGGATGCAGGTGGCATCAAGGTCAGAGGCAAAGATGGGTGCAAAGAATGTAAGGTATGGGAGAGAGAGAGCGAATTGGCGCGAAAACTAATACATGAACTGGAAGAAAGATTGAAAAGGGAAGAGGACATCAATAGGGAACTGAAATTGAAATCAAAAGAGGAATGTGTAGTAGCTAAAACAACAATCGACAGTAGACCCTCACTCAGTTTAAACTATGCGGGAGTAGCAAAGAAGGGATTAAGCAAACCATCGGAAACCTTAATTATTGAAGCAATAACTGAAGAAAATGGTGAGATAATGGAGTATTTGAAGGTAAAAGAAGGAGTGATGAAGAAACTGGACCCAAGTAAGATGGAAATTGGCATTAAAAGTATTAAGCCATGTGGCAAAGGAAAAGTCCAAATCAACTGTGGGAGTAAAGAGGCTACAGATGTTCTACGGCAAGAAGCAACCAAGCAACTAGAGGGTTCAAAATACAAGGTATTGGAAGAAAGTACGGCCTGGAGACCAAGAATATTAGTCATGGGATTGAAGAATGATGAAATGCCACAAAAAGAGGAAGATCTATTGAAAACCATCACCACACAGAATAAGTTGAACGTAAATAATGAGAATGTGTACTTGAAGAAAATAGTGTGCTTACAAGACTATCGGTTCAAAAACCAAGTAAAGTTGGTGCTAGAAGTAGATGCAGAGACAAGAAGAAGGTTAGTAAACACAGGGAGTGTCAACATTGGATGGTTTGTAGGCCGTGTATTGGACTACCTCCATATCAAAAGATGTTTCAAGTGCTCTGCCTGTGGACACCTTCAGCGAGACTGCACCAACGGAGTGTTTTGCCCAAAGTGTGGGCTTAATCATGACTTACGGGACTGCAAGGAAGAAGTGAAATGTATCAACTGTGACAGAGCAAATAAGCGTTTGAACTTGTCCATTGACACGAAACACAGTTCACTAAGTAAAGATTGTAAATGCTTTATCAGATATGTGACAAGCATGGAAAACCGCATATTCAAGCTAAGATCCTTAAGAAGTGTTCTCTCAACTAGTGATCTACGAGTGTTTTACCTAGCAACATTGGACCCAGTCTTGCGATACGGTATTGTTTTCTGGGGCGGTGCTTCTCAAACGTTAATAAACAAATTATTTAAACTGCAGAAATACGCTTTGAGAGTTATCTTCGGCATGCGGAGAAGTGAAAGTTGCAGAGGCTTATTCAGAAGTTTTAACATCTTGACAGTCACATCACTGTATATTCTGGAGGTTGTGAGCTTTGTAAAGAATAATTTTTATAAATTTGAGAGGAAAGAATACCATGTACATGACACCAGATTTAAAACTGTGCCTAAGATTGAAAAACATCGCACCGCCCTCTATGAGACCGGATTATTCCACAATGGTGTGAAATTTTTTAACAAGCTTCCTGACCATTTGAAATGTATAAATGATAAAAGACGTTTCCGTTCAGAAGTAAAATGTTTTCTCATAAATAAAGAATTTTATAATATAGACAATTTTTAGTGTAAAACAACTTGAATCTATGTATTATGACGAAACATAACATTACCAATGTATACTGTGGAAAATGAATTATTATTATTATTATATTCATTTATTTCATTCTCATTATACAAGTATATGGAAACATTTATCACACTACGGGTAAATAAATTACATACGTAGCATTCATAATTAATCATTGCGATACACTTAACACTTTCCGAACTATTCTAGATGTCTCTAATAAAACTGAACGTTGAATTTTGTGAATTGTACTAAAGGGTATGTTCATTTTCTTCATGCATTCCGCCTGTTCCTTATGTACCAGCCCATTGACCGTCACCACGACGGGGAAGATGAGGACTTGCTTTAATTTCCACATTGTTGCGATTTCAGTGGCCAGTTCCTGATACTTGGTTTTCTTGGTTACAAAAGCTTGATTGATGTTATGATCGTTTGGGTGTGTCATATCTATGAGATGAGCAATTCTAGTGTCTTTGTAAACAATTATTAAATCAGGACGGTTATGAGGAATGATTAAATCAGTTATGACAGAAATATCGTAGAAAAGTTTAATTCGTTCGTTCTCAAGAACAGGCTCTGGTTGATAGTCATAATACCTAGACTGAGATGTAAGAAGACCGTGAGCTTGGGCAAGATGCTGATGTAAAATCTTACAAGATAGATTGTGTCTGTGAAGATATTCAGTATTGACAATACTCGAACAGCCCGAAGTAATATGTTGAATAGTCTCTGGCTTCGTATGACATAATCTGCATGAGTCATTATCAATGGTCAATTTCTGAATGTATTTTTGATGATTTTTTGTTGATATAACTTCGTCTTGTATAGCAATAATGAAACCTTCAGTTTCACTATACAAGCTTCCTTCTTGCAGCCACTTCATTGAAGATAACTTATCAGCCATATCTAAATTTTTCGTAAATCTTCCATGTAGCGATTTCGCCCTCCATGTTGAAATAAAATCTTTCTCCTCTATTTGCTTAGTTACACATTCGGTGTTATACAAATCTAGAGGCGAAAGATTCAGGTCTAACTTGACGATGGCATCATGAAGTGGGGATTCTTGTTGTTTCTTATAGAAATAATTTCTCAATGACATAATCTGTTTTCCATGTAACTGCTGAAGATTTATTAACCCTCTTCCGCCTTCTACTCTTGGAAGGTACAGCCTTTCCATTGCCGACTTCGGATGGTGACATCTATACTTAGTCAGTTTTACTCTGATCTGGCGATCAAGGTTTTCGATATCAGTTCTGGTCCAATGCAGAACACCAAAAGTGTATAATATAATAGGAATACACCATCCATTTATAGCCATAATTTTGTTTTTTCCAGCGAGACCTGAATTTAACACCTTCTTCAGTCTGTTATTAAATGTCGTCAACATATCCTTCTTGACCGCAGATGTTTTATTTAAAAACGATTGCTTTATACCAAGATATTTATAAGTCGAGTCCTCTTCTAAGCCGGGTATGACACTCTCAGCAGGGTCAAGATGAAGTTGCAAGTTGAAGTTTTTTTCAATTTTTCCACTTTTTACGTGTAGGACCGCACATTTACTCAGACCAAACTTCATTCTTATATCATTGCTGAAAATTGCTGTTGTTTCTATCAATGAAGTCATCTCACTCTCATTCTTTGCATATAACTTAATATCATCCATATATAATAAGTGAGATAGACGGATATTCTTATTGATCTTATACCCACAACCATTTTGATTGAGTAACGTGCTAAGTGGGTTAATCGCAAGACAAAACCATAATGGACTAAGAGTGTCTCCCTGAAATATTCCCCTTTTGATATCAATATTCTCCGATGATATCCTAACATCTGCCATAGTTAAATGTAAATTAGTCATCCACTTACTCATGCAAAATTTGAGCAATTCTATCAATGTGCCATCTATCTTGTAAATCTTCATCACCTCCAACAACCAGGAATGAGGCACGGAATCGTACGCCTTTTCATAATCTATCCATGCTAATGAAATATGTCTACGTCTCTTCTTCGCATGCTCAGTAACGGTGGTATCAATTATTAGTTGTTCCTTGCTTCCTTGTGAAGACCTTCTACAACCTTTCTGTTATTATTATTATTATTATTATTATGATTATGATTAGCAATTAGTCAGGCCTACTGACATGGGGGGGCCTGCAGTAAGGGAAGACATGCTATACCTTAATGCCCAGAGCCTGATAAGCAATTAGTCAGGCCTACTGACATGGGGGGGCCTGCAATAAGGGAAGACATGCTATACCTTAATGCCCAGAGCCTGATAAGCAATTAGTCAGGCCTACTGACATGGGGGGGCCTGCAGTAAGGGAAGACATGCTATACCTTAATGCCCAGAGCCTGATAAGCAATTAGTCAGGCCTACTGACATGGGGGGGCCTGCAGTAAGGGAAGACATGCTATACCTTAATGCCCAGAGCCTGATAAGCAACTTCGAACCTGGTCTTGGAGACAAGACCAGTGATTCTTGGAGTCGTTGAGACACATGTAACGAAGGATATATTGGAACGAGAGATTGCAATTAAAGGATATAAAACCATTAGATGCGACTCATGTAGTCGATTTACTGGCGGGGTAGTTGTTTACATTGATAATAGATTCAAGTCTGAAGTTGTATATAGTTACAGTTATATGAAAAATTATTGGATCATTGGGTTAAAGGTGTGCATTAGACGTAAAACAATAATAATTATAGTGATTTACCATTCGCCAAATGGAAATGATGATGAGTTTGTGGATGAGGTAGTTGAAGAGATTTGTGAAAAGGTAAATCTGAAGTGGCAAGGAATGACATGTGTTATGCTAGGAGACTTCAATATCAACTTATTGAAACCTAACCGTGTTACAAAAAAACTACCGTCAGGAATAGAGGTATATGGATACACACAGATAGTTGGCCAAGCCACCAGAATTACAAAAACCACTGAAACATTAATAGATCTGATTATAACCAATCAGGTGGGACAAGTAAATTACTCCAGTGAGGGGTTGCCTAGGATAGGGGATCACGAAATGTTTAAAATAAGGTTTGGAAGAAAGGATAAAGAAGAAGTAAACAAATTAGTTTGCTTCAAGAATGATTGGAGTAACTATTGTGCAAGTGCTTCTCGATGTGACCTACAATGTAATATATATGAGGACAAATCTGTAAACATTGATGTAATGGCTGATGCCATGATTAACAATTTAGTGACGGCAAAACTGAAAAACGTTAAGAGCAAGAGAGAGGTAGTGAGAGCAAATCAAAGAACACATGTAAAATGGTTTAATAATGAAGTGAAAGAAGCAATGGCAGAGAGAGACAGGCTATATGAAACTGCAAAGTTAACCAAAGACGGTGATCAGTGGCAATCATATACAAGAGTGAGAAATAAGGTGCTTAGTATGATTAGAAGTGCAAAGCGTGCGTATTACCATAAGAAAATTGATGAGAACAGGGGGAATGGGAAAAAGATGTGGAAAACATTGAACAGCATTGTAAATGAAAGAGAGAGTGCACAAGTCACATTAAGTCACAAGATGGCGGCGTACTCAGACGCCGGGGTATTCTCTCTTGCTAATTTTAATAATAGAAGCGTAAACAGTACATATAACGATAGAAAGTATAATTTAAGTGATTCAGGTAACGTTACTGCGCAATTTGATCAAAGAGCATACCAAAATGCAATAAATGTTAATTGTGAAATACAAGATATTAGGCGGGTACTAGAGACGAACCAAAAAAATGCCGCGACGTGTTATAATCGACAGGAAAGAATAAATGAAGAATTCAAGAACCACATAGAAGAACTGAAAAGAGATATAAAGACCATACATATACAAGCGAGAATTAAAGAGGAAAGCCTTCAAAGAGAACTTTTAATATGTAGGAATGAGAATCAGTGGTTGAAAAGAAAGATACAGTCAGTAAGCCAAACAAACATAGGCCTAATCTCAAATCTTGGCTCACATCCGACATTCGACACATATCGAATGTCAGACGATAGGCCCACACCGTCGACCAATCAATATCAACCGCCAAAAACGACTCGTGCTCATACAAATCCAATCGAAAATCCACAAGCAGCCACAAATCAAATCTGTAGGCCTATACAATCCAACCATTCAAAAATCAAAAAGCACAAGAAAAATGTCATCATTCTGGCCGATAGTCATGGTAGGAAACTAAATGAACCTCTCCTAACAGCTCTTGGCTCACAAGATTTTAAAGTACAAACTTTTTTCAAACCAAACGCACAAATGAAGGAAGTGATCAGTAACTTTAAAAACACTGCTTCAACTTTGAATATCAACGACACAATAGTGATAATTGGAGGAGGTAATGATATGGATGAAACAGGGGAAACATCAATTGACAAAGATATTGACTTCATTGTCAAATCACAAGTAGAGACCAAAGCCAAGATCATCATAACCTCAATCCCAATCAGACATGATGAAGATGGAAAATACCTAAATGAAAAAATTTTGAAACTGAATAAAGAAACTCAAACTAAGATACAAACAAGAGAGAAAATCGAATTCGTCAACCTGAATGTATTAAGCAGACAACATTTCACTAAACACGGGTTACACCTAAACAAAACAGGGAAGAAAGAGTTGTGCAGCAAAATACAACAAGCAATAAATGCCAAGAACAAGAAAGTGAAAAGTTATTCAGAGGTCCTGATAGATCTCATAGATTTCACAGAACAAAGTGAGACTGAAGTCAAAACGTTGGCAAAATCTGGAATTCAAGAGACTGACATCACAGAACATCAAGGTACAGATAAGAAAGATAACGCAGTGACGGTGATTAACCCAACAGTAGAGACGGAAACAACCACTAATCTTGAAACATCAATTCAACTAACCATGGAGAAACATCAACATTCCAAAGAACAAGAGACTGAGAATATAGTCACAGAGCAAACACCAAGAAAAAACAGATCAAGAAGAGATAAAAAACCAATAGAAAAATTAGACTTATGACAAGATGATCAATACTCAACACTCCACATCTTACACCAAAATCTACGAGGTATTAGAAATAAAATTTTAGAGATAGAGATATTTATAGACGGGCTTCAAACTTCACAAACCAAAATAGATTTTTTATGTATTAGTGAACACCATCTAAAAGAAGATGAAGTAAATTTTATAAATATAAATAACTTTTCAAAAGCTGCAATTTATAATAGAATGGAACACAAAATGGGAGGAGCAGCCATTTTTATTAATAATATGTTGATAAATCAAACTAAGGAGAGAGAAGACATAATGAAAGAAAGTAGGGAGAAACATTTTGAATGTGCAGCAATAGAATTCAGCCCGAATCAAATAGATGAGAGAAATTGCTTAATACCATCAATAATAATAATATGCATATATAGATCCCCTACAGGATTCATTGACACCTTTTTCAATAAATTAGAAATTATAATTACAAAAATCACAAGAGAGAAAAAAAACATTGTTATAACAGGAGATTTTAATATAGATCTTTTGAAAGAGAGCAAAGAGAGTGAACAATTTAAAAATCTTCTAAAATCATTCAATTTGAACTATACCGTAAAAACTCCAACTAGAGTAGATGTAATTAACAACACAGCAACATTAATTGACAATATAATTACAGATATACAAATAGTCAAAAATGCTGATGTGATCGACAACAACTTATCAGATCACTGTGCTCAAATATTACAAATTAACTATAGTCACAAAAAACCACATCCAAAGATAATAAAAAAGAGACTAATAAATCACAAAAATACAATTCAATTCAATAATAATCTTGAAAATGCAAATTGGGATCTTATACTCAGGCAAACAAATTCAAATGAACAATACAATACTTTTTTGAGCATCTTCATATATCACTTTGATCAAAACTTCCCAATTAAAGAGATAAAAATTCGAAATAACTTCAAGACACAAAAATGGATAACAAGTGGTATAAAAATATCAACCATTAACAAACGATGTCTACACATTATATCGCAGCATTTCAAACACTGCAGATTTATTCAAGATAAATACATAAAATATAAAAAAATACTTAAAAAAATAATTATAGAAGCAAAAGTAAATCACATGAAAAACGAAATAGACAACTCCGACTGTAAATCCAGAACTATATGGAATATCATAAATCGGCAAAATAAGAAAATAAACTGTGCAAAAACTGATGTAAATATGAAAATTGAAGATGACTCAGATATAACAGAAAATCCTCAGAATATTGCAGAAATATTTAATAAATACTATGTAAATGTAGCTCACAATTTGACAATACATTTAAAAACCACCTCCACTAATCACAAAGCAAACCTATATTTACACAAAACAAATAAATCACCAAATCATTCAATATTTCTAAAACCAACAACTGAAACTGAAATAATAGAAATAGTAAAAAGATTAAAAAATAAAAATTCCAGTGGAATAGATGAAATTCCAATATCTCTCATAAAGAAATGTATAATGCATATAGTTACACCATTATGTTTTGTTTTTAATAACTGTCTAAATGAAGGATTGTATCCAGAAAAACTGAAGCCAGCAAAAATCAAGCCATTATTTAAAAAAGGAAGTACATTGCGAACGGAAAATTACCGCCCAGTTTCTCTTTTACCGTCTTTTTCGAAAATCTTGGAATCAATTATAAATATACGCATTACAGAATTCTTAAACAAAAATAATATACTATCGGAAAGTCAAAACGGATTCAGAAAAGGTAGATCAACAAACAATACAATTGAACGCTTCTTAAAAAATATTATAAATAGCTTAGAAAATCGTGAACCTGTAATTGGAATATTTTGCGATCTATCGAAGGCCTTTGACTGCATAGATCATGACATATTACTGGACAAATGCCGGTATTATGGGATAAGAGGAACAGCCCACAATCTGTTGAAATCTTATCTCAAAAATAGAACACAACAGGTAGAAATAAGCCACACCAATTCAAATGGCATAGAAAGTAAATTCATATCTAACACAGAAGAAATTGTTGTAGGAGTACCACAAGGATCTATTCTAGGTCCATTATTATTTATAATATTCATAAATGATCTTCCAATAAATGTACCGGGATCCGAGTTATTTGCAGATGATACCAATATCATAGCACAAGCAAAACATGGGTTAACACTCACAGAGGTAGCAGAATGTAAGCTGGAACAATCTACCAAGTGGTTTGACAATAATAAATTAATACTAAACAACAACAAAACAAACTTCATCCACTTCCATTCTGAAAAAACAAAAATATTAGAAAATATCCCATGTGTAAATAATAAAATAAATAATTCAAGCATAATTAAAGTAACTTCGACTAAATTCCTTGGTATCACAATGGATGAAAACCTGAAATGGAATGAACATATTAAAGCATTGAGTAAGCAACTTAACTCTGGTTGTTTTGCAATAAGATCCATAAGACTAATATCTGATCTATTAACTAGTAGACTTGTGTATTTCTCTAACTTCGAAGCCCATCTTAGATATGGGATTACATTCTGGGGAGGTTCGACAAACAGTAACAAAATATTTACCATACAGAAACGAGCCATCAGAATAATAATGATGGCCAAACCTACCACACACTGTAGGCCACTATTTAAAAAATTGCATATACTCACATCTCATAGTATGTATATACTCCAATCTATAATGTATGTAAAAACAAACTTTTCAACAATTCAAAAAAATAACGAGCTTCACTCACACAACACAAGAAAAAATAATGATGTACATGTCAGCAGATGCAACACTAAACATACTCAAAATAATTCGGACTTCATTAAAACAAAACTGTATAATAAATTACCGGATGCATTAAAAATCGTAACATCCATCACAAAGTTTAAACTCTTATTAAAGTCTTTGCTTCTAAACAAAGCGTATTACTCAGTAGAAGAATTCTTGGAAGACAATATTAAAGACTATAACCCCAACGAACATCAAGTTCAACAAGTCACCAAGAAGAAATTTAGAGATCAGTTCAGAAACAAATATAACATGTAATCTTAGAATGTAAACCCTAAATATTTACTATATAGTAATGATAAGAAAATAAACTTTTAACATAGAAATGTTAATAAAATAGAGTTTATCGTATTGCCTTCACTATATTACTATCTATTATCACTATTGTTTTAGCAAACTATTAACTACTACGATGACTGATTGGAAATATGAAGGTCCAATTAGTATTATTACCATATTTTATTTCAATGTAAAATTACAAGCGTAAATGGTGCTACCAACATAGATATTTGTTAATTATAATTTTGCTCTCTTACATTAATACTTGATTATGTTATTATACTCATAACTAAATGTCAATCTTAGTTCTAAAAACCCTGTACCATTCTTAATGATCTAAATTTCAATGGTGCTACCATAGGCCTATTATAGTAATTTTATTGTATTTCATTTTATTGTATTTCATTTTATTGTAATGTATCAAAAAATGTAAGGACGATTAATAATTTTGCATTATTAGGTCGTAAGTACAGAAAACTAATACGTTTCTGTTAATTATGTGATTTATGTCTTTAGATCACCTTCCAAGTTGTATTTCATTATTCTTCAATGCTTGAGGAGCTGAGGAAGAAAGTCTGTACACTGTACCATTGAATATGTAATTTTAATTCATACACGATGTAAACGGTCAAATGACAATAAACATTATTATTATTATTAAGTACCTGATGTAATTATGAATGAAAGTGGACATATTGTGAGGGGCGATGAGGAGATAGCTAATGAATTCAATACTTACTTTGTAAATAGCATAGAAATAATAGTAAATAGCATAGAGAAGACTGATACTCTTAAGAACATCAGTGAAAGGGTGAAAGAAACTATTAATTTAACAGGGAATGAGGGGATTAGGATAAATAGTAAGATCAACTTTTCCAAATTTAGGGAAATCACTATCAGTGAGCTAGATGTATTAGTGAGAGCATTAAAGAATGTAGGAGGTGGTACGATTGATGGAACATCAACTGCACTATTTAAGGATCCCTATCCAGTTATAAGGTATAGGTTGTTGAGACTAATCAACTTATCACTTGAGAAGGGAAAGTTTCCAACTAAATGGAAAGAGTCAATGATAATTCCAATACCTAAAGTTAAGGGTACCAACAAAATCCAAGAATATAGACCAATAAATATGCTCCCAGTATATGAAAAAATTATTGAATTGGTAGTGCATAAACAATTGGATGAGTATTTTGGAGACAATTCAATGTTCATACAGAACCAATCTGGCTTCCGGAAAGCGCATTCTTGTGAAACTGCTGTACAATGGCTAGTGTCGGAGTGGACCAAGGCAAAGGATGACGGGTTGTCGACTATGGTCATGTTTCTAGACTTAAAGAGAGCGTTTGAAACGATAGACACGAATAGACTTTTAGACAAATTGGAGTATATGTATGGTGTTGATGGGGTAGCCTTTAAAGTGGTTAAAAGACTATCTAAGTGAGAGGTATCAAAGAACGAAACACAAGGATAAGGTATCACGTAAAGAATCGATAAAGAGGGGAGTACCACAGGGATCAGTCCTGGGCCCCTTCTTGTTTTTGGTGTATATAAATGATATTATAAGATGTACTGAAGGGCAGTGTTTAATCAACATATATGCTGATGATACTGTGTTATTTGTACACGGCAATAAGGTAGAGGATATGTACTAGGAAAACGCGGGATGCGCGTTGTTAGACGAGCTTAGGGGTATGGAAATCTAGAATGAAAAATAATTTGTCAACCCAATCTACATCTACAGACCTTGGATCACTCCAAACGTTCAAAAACCTTACGAGAATCAGTTATGTCACGGCCTTCCTCTTCATTCATTTCAATCGTTTTGAATTAATTGGTGACACTTGTTGCTATAGATTTAATTGGTTCCCGTAATAGCCTAAATTGATGGGAAAATGCTTTATAAATGCGTTTTCTTCGTTATTTCTCATCCGATTAATGCGAAAAATCTCTCAAAATGTGCTTAATAGTTTCCTTTATATTCGGCGAAAATTTGAGAGGTCTTGGAAAATTTTGATTTTTCAAGTATTTTCCTCCGGGTTATTCTAATGGGGATTTTTGAAATCTCTAAAATTCATAAAAAAAAAGTTACCACCCGATAATGCCACAAAACTATACAGATCTAAGTTAGATGAGGAACCATGACGAAAAAAAGTTTGAAGTTGATAGCTGTAGCCGCTTGACCTGTGGAGAACCGACAAAAAAACATAGAAAAAAAAAAGAAAAAAAAAAAAACATAAAAATGAACACCAATTTTTTTCAGTATGTCAAATTGAATCCTCGCTAAAGCTCGTCTAATAAGGTAATGAACAAAGTGATGGGAGTCATTGTTTATTGGTT